>CM062820.1:1109766642-1110966642 GCA_031772625.1 Pinus tabuliformis | reverse complement strand
TTATCGTGGGTATGCTTCGCTGAACCTGAATCAACAGTTTCCCTTCGTGGCAACTTTAGAGTTACCAGATCTAAATCGGTTGACAAACGATCCAATCGCTTACGCCCCTTGGTGGCCAGCGATTACTCATAAACTTCTATCAGATATTCCTAAATTTAATGGAAATCTGGGTGAAGACCTGTCAAATCATGTGATGACCTTTCATCTATGGTGTTCATCTAACACTCTAAATGATTATTCGATCAGGCTTCGCCTTTTTCAAAGAACGTTAACTGGTCCGACAACAAAATGGTATATCGAATTGCCTAGAGCTTCGTTTGATAACTTCAGTACCCTAGCCACAACCATTGTCACCCATTTTCAGTTACCCATAACGTACGAAACAGGAATAGAGCTTCTTACCAATTTCAAGCAAACGACAGCCACTCACATATTCGATCATATTCATGAGTGGCGACATCGTCGTAGAATGGTAAAAACATATGTTCCTGATCAGCTGTTGGCTGAATGGTTTATTAATTCATTGTTACCTTCTATTATGGAAGATGTGGCAAAGGGAGGAGTCGTCACTAAAGAGCAAGTAATTGCTCGTGCGCAATATCTAGACTTGATCTATACTTAGTCTGGTACGCTCTACGTTAAAATCCCTGATGCTCCTAGATCGGAATTTTCTATTCCTCCCTCCCCTAAATCAAACAAAGACTCTCATGCCGGGGACGATGTGATAGGAATGACCAGCACGAAAATCGTAAAGGCTAAGTCGAAGAAGGCCCGTACAGTTTCAGGTTAAAATGGAAATGAAGAACTTCTCACCTTGGAAGTAAATGCCATATCGACTGACAAAGGCAAAGAAACCAAGCAACCAAGAGGCAAGAAGAAACAGGAGGAATTGTCCCCTGAAAAATCTTCTGCAAACCCTTCTGGAGATAGGAGACCAAATCGTCCATGCCTTATATGTGATGAGGATCATTGGACAAGAGAGTGTCCATATAAAGCTGAGCTTAGAAAAATTTTCAAGAATTCAAAAACCTCGGTGGTATTGATTGATTCGTTTCCAAATCCAGGAACAAATCTGGTTGCTAGTGACAATGCTTCCCCGTCCCAAGTGCTAATGTTGTCAGTTTCGGAGCAACAAAATGATGCTTTGATATCGACAAGGAGTAAAGATTACGGGAATCCACAGCTGTTGAACAATAAGGCCAATGATCAACCTAGTAGTTCGACAACAACTTTGACCGAAGTTGTGCCACCCATCATTCCTGAACTAACGATAAGGCCACCAAAGGGAGTAGTATACAAATCGACATTTAATCCTCGTGCCAGAGCAGCACAACATTATAATATAGTGGAGGATCTGGCCTAATCGCCATCCGCTATGTCGACACTTGAGGTACTACAAAATTGCCCCTCCCAAAAGTAGGCTTTATTATCAGCAATAGGTGGGATTGACCCAACATATTCCAATCTTGTGTCCTTTAATCACAAAGGATATGACCCTTAGTTACCGGCTCAACTAGCTTTCCTGATTCAAGTGAAAGCCCTCAACAAAATTGTTCATCGACAATTATTGATGAGGGGTCATCTACATGTATTATGTCAATGAGTTGCTGGAAAATTTTAGGCTCTCCACCCTTGTCACGATCTTCAACGACGTTAAAAGCATTTGATGGACGAACATACACTCCATATGGGATTTTAAGTAACTTGCAAGTTGAACTGGGGGGAAAAACAGTAGAAATTGATGTTGAAGTTATCGATGGAAACCTCAATTACAACATCCTACTAGGAAGGCCCTGGATATATGCCATGGCTACCATTGTGTCGACCTACTTTAGGAAGATTGCATTTCCCTTCCAAGGAGGAATTACAATCGTCGACCAACAAACATTTCTCCCCAATAGTTCACAAGTTACGGGAAGCATTCTGATGATCCACGAAAGCCTCATTCGCTTCAAAATATCGAAGTAGGTCTACTAAAAGACCCTACATTGATGGGGACTTTTGCCCTACCACCTCCAAACAATCTGGCAGAAGTGGCCACGGTGGGGACCTGCAATATGGTATCTTCTAGATTCAGAGGATTCCTGAACATTTTGACAGCATGGATCATCGCCATTTTAGAAATATTGTAGCAATCAATTTTCTTGGCCTGGGGGGCAAACCCAAATCAACGCTCATTAGGCGTTTGGATAGATAGGTCTAAGGAATATGGCACCCCTTCAGATCCTTCGTCGCAAGTACATTCTACAGACGAAGGAATTGTTCAGTCAATGATGATTGACGGGGCACCATGGGAAGATTACCACCATCATTCCCATCTTCCGAATTGTAAGGAAGATAGTTCCAGTGACCTTAATCATCCTTCAGTTTTTGATTTTCTATCAAATACTGTAAATACGGTGGATTATGAGGATAGTTATTTTACTAAGTCAACCTCATTAAAAAATGAAACAACTCCATTTCAAAATCGAGTCTTTGATTACGATCTCATAAAATCCAAGTCGAGTCTTTCAAAGATCTCGAAGGTAAACCTTCATTCCAACCACCGTGTTGAATGCAATGAAGCTTGGGGGGCATGCACCTCGATTTTCGTTATTATGTTGGGGGCATGCAAACTTATCATGAGTAGTGTTACCACAGGGTTTAAGCTTGTTAAAAAATAAACCCACCATGAGCAGTTTTTATGTGGAGTTCAAGCTTGTTAAAAATTAAACCTAATCAATGAGCAAATGTTTCCCCCAGAGTTTAAGCTAATTAAAAAATGAACCAATTTCCGGTAAATAACCATTGTGAATGCATTATCATTAGCTTTTGAGCCTTGGTCGTGTTCACACCATCACCTCCACTCTGTTTTAGCCGATCATTCACCTCCATTTGATTTTTTACCACTTTTTAGGAACAACTGCAAAGAGAGATCCTGTTAGCCATCCTTATGACACTACCGTGATTGGAAAATTCTGAACCTTACCTGGAACCAGCTGCTACCTGAAATTATCACTCGTTCCTCAAAAGATGAGTCTCCTTTAAGCTCTTTTCATCTGACTCGTAAAATATGAAAATATTTCCGAGCAATTGGCCTCTCCAACTCATTAAAGCTACCGAAAGTGCTATCCCTCCTCTAGATTTTAATCTTTTTGGACCTAAGGGATTATTACACAAAAAGATTGAGCACTTGTTTTGTTCAGCTCGTTAAATTTACTGAAAATTCATCCCTTTCGTATTATTTTATACCTTTCTTGACTTAAGGGATTATATGACGAAAAAGGATTATTGGAGTTTCCTTTACGTCCCTTTTGAACTCTCTAAAATTGAAAAGGATCGAGTTATCTTTGTCGTTAAACTCGTTAAAACCAAATAGCGACAAACTTGTCCATATAGACAAGAACGAGTTTCACTGTCGCTAGGCTTGTTAAAACATAGCGACGGGTTTTCCCTAAGGGAAAATTGTAGAACAAGCGTATGTTATCCTCCTCAAGCTTGATAAAAATAAATAGGTACTGGTCAGCAATGACTGGGGAAAAATTGGGAAGAAAACTTGAAGAAACTTTATTGGTAGCAAGTCTCTCTTGAACATGACACTTTCACTCCACATCCGAGTCAGGTTGGGTTATTCCGTTCACCGGTCATATCACCATTGGTCCATCGCACCATCCATATTTGGGGTTAATGCTACCAATCCATGTCAATGTCGTCGGTATGTTCAAGAGAAGTCGCTCAGATAATTTCCCTATGTCTCATCCACTGCAATACATTCATGCTCCATTCTTTCATGACCGCCACCCAGAACCCTGTATCATCATATCGTTTTCACCTCCAAAATCATTTACTCCGTTCTATGTCGTAGATGTGGGATTCATTAAGGCCCTCCTACGATGGGTCACTTATTGTCGGCATCAGCTCATTATCCAAGAAGTCAACTTAGGAACAACCCTTTCAGTACTTTGAAGCTTGCATGCCTCAATGGCAAGTTTCTCACTTTTGGCAACAGGTTTACATCAATGGCCTTCAACCGAAATATTTTGCGTGGTGTTCGATGCCAAGTCCCTTTTCACAACACGTGAATTGTACTGTAGTACCTTGAGGGTCATCATCATTATCGGTGATTCCTCTCGCCCCTGTTAACAACTTACATCATTGGCTGGTAATCAGGAGATGTCTTTCCATGTTTGACTCCAGAACATCTTTCACATGGATCGACTTGTACTCCGAGTGAAGATTGGACGAGTTTGAAGACCTCGGATCTAGTTTCCTCCATCCGAGCTGCGATATATTCAGGAAAATAAAGACATCAAATGTACATCATTGCTGCACAGATGATCATCCAAATCAAAGGATGATGACTCTATCAGAATCATCAGTCTGCCACATAGATGCTTGTCTGTCTTATGTACATGAAAATGAATTTATAAAGCTGAGCATGAGAATTCCCCCCTCAGCTAGATCATAACAAATATTATGAAGATAATTTATTGTATTGTGTTTTGTTACAGGTCGCCTTCCAGCTCGAAAAAACTTCGGATCCTCATGATAAAGCGTTTCACCCGACATCAAAAGATTAACGACCTCATGCTTTAGGGGGCAACCGTTATAGACATTTTTGGGCACTGCAACCCTAATCATACATGTCCATAAACCAAGGGCTCCTAAGTCTGTAAAAGTGTTGCTTCACACCCTAAAGGAACAAGGTCAGCTGATTACATCATCTCCCAGAAGTTCTCCACAGAAAATTGCTCAGCACTGGTCAAAGCTGGACCATACAGACTGCCCAGTGCAGAGGGTGCGATTCATCACACCTGCCCAGTGTAAAGGGTGCGATGCATACTGGAAAGCCCTTCTGTAGGGTGCAATGGGCGAGAGTAGACAAATGGTAGAGACAATTTGCAAGGTGGATCGTCATGGAATCTTCCAGAAACTTCTCCTATGACACTTGCCTCTCTAAATTCGCCCAGGGATGAGTAAGAGATCATCAATCTCCAAGTGGATTCAAGAACTATTAGAGAGAAGACACTAATCAAAATCCGAGAAGCTGACTCACCCCCTTGCAATCATCTATATATGGATCCCTCATCCCAGAGATCTAGAGGCTGGAATTTTGTATCTTGTAAGGAAGTGTTGTTGGTTTCTTGGTGGAATATCATAGTGTTGGGTGATATAAGCTTTTCATGAGGTGAAGAAGGGCTTTCATGCTAGGAGGATGAAGTTGGGTTAGAAAAATTGGTTGTAATCCTCTTTTCTATTTTTGATATTAACAAAGCTATTCAAGTTTTCCTCCACATTCTTGTATGTTTGATGATATATGCATTTTTGTGGTCAATATATATTTGGTCCTATGTTGTTTATGATTGTAGATCTCTATTCTTTGATAGTATTATGCTGCTTTGATTCCACAGGTGCTCTTTGAAGTTAGGTAGACGAAGGAAAAGCAGCAAGGGTCTGTCAGAAGGGAGAGGAACCAAGCAAGGAACCAAGCGCAAGACTGAGGTTGGTATCCTTTGTTCCCCTCTTATCTACTTCTCATAAAGGAAAGTGAAAGTAGTTTTAGTTTGTTTGTTTCTAATATAGCTATCAGTCTTAGTGGGACTAACAGCTCCGAGTGGACACTAGATTTCCCGATAACACTCTTATAGTAATTGTTTTCGAAATTATATCCCAAAAAAGTGAGAATGAATATTTCAAAATTGAAAGAGGCTTTTGTCTATAACAGACCCATTTTTAAAAAAAGTCTCTGTTTCCTAACAACTATCCCATATTCAGAGTTTCGAAGGGACCACTATACCCTATTTTTCAGGAATTCGTGAGGAAAAATCTCATGGACAATTGTTGACTTGGATGCCACCTCACCAAATTCGTGTTGATCCTTATCTCCAGCCACGACTCCAACAAAAACATCGTCTTTAAATGCACATAGACTTGGAAAGCTTTATATGCATGTATTTGAGATGTACGTTGTGGTTATTTAGATTTTGTAATTAAAGCTTTGCTAGAAATTGGTTTTTAGTTAGTTTGGATTTTCTATAAATACAGGGACTATGTAATGAGTAAGGGTTGGCTTTTATTGTAAAAAAATTTAGCATTCTTGTGTATTTGAGTAGATCTTAAATATATTACAGTTTGATGAGAATTTGCAGAAAATTCACGTGTTGTAGTTCCTTGTCTGTTATTTCTCAGTAATGAAAAATCTTCTTCATGTCTGGAAAATGTTAGTAGCTGATATTGGGATTCATTAATGCTCCTTTCTCTTATTTCTCACTCATTAGTACTTGTTATTCCTATCATCTATATTTATGTTTTTTTCTTTTCAATCTTCTTCTTCTAAATTTCTCAAATTGTCAAAGGAGTTATTTCTACCCTGTTTTTTGTGTCCAGCTCATTAGATCTGTAGCATCATTTGATAAAACTGGACTCCATGCCCAATGGTGTCTTTTAGATACATTCCAACCAATTTTTCATCCTAAAAACTAAATCTGGCCACATAAATCAATTGAAAATCCTACTAATACAGTGACCTAGAGTAATTGAGTTTTAGGGAGAGTTACCTCTCCAGGTTGAAGGGCTAGCTTTCAACCTAAAAGAGTTTCGAGGTTACCTTGGAGGTTTTCCCACAACTAGGTATCCTCTAAGTGATAACAATATTGATGTCCCCAATTTGTAGAAGGTAGGACTCAACCATCTCTGATATCCTCCTCTTTTTCCCAATGGCCAATTGAATGAGCCATGGTTCTTCATGGACTTTTTTTTCGAAATTCATATTTTTCCACAATATTAAGATTAATATAGTTGAAATTAGATCTCAGGCCAATCAAAATTGAAACATGAGAGTTCTTAACCATACCTTCCATTTGAATGATTGTTACTTGTTGGCTTTCTTGCTTATTGTCCAATGCAATGTATATTCTAGGGTGGGCCACATCATTCACAGTTGATGCCTCTTGTGTTTGTGCATATTTTCACCAAATTTCTGCAGCTTGGGGCAATCTCTCCACACTCCCAACATCAATAGGCTTCTTTCATTTTTTCATTTGCTAATTGTTGTTATTCATTTATGTTAGCCATGGAGTTTTGTTGTTGTTCACCTTTGGTGAAGTTATTAAACCTTCCACCCTCTCCTCCTTACTTATATTCTAAGGTTCTCTGCCCTCCTCCTTTTCCTTTCTTCTTCCAGTTAGCCCAAACTTTAGTCTTATGCTTAGATTGTCCATAGAAATGTTTTCTCTTTAGAATAAACTCCTCCAGAGTTATAGGTACATTGAATTCTATTTTGTCTCAGTGTGCTTGATTCGAAAATGATCAGGAAATGCTTCGAAATTGATCAAGGATCTAGAAAAACCCTAAAAGTAAAAGTTACTGGATTCATGTGGAAACAATGCCATTGTGTAGAGCTTGCAGAAACGACTCCAACACAACTTGGATGGGTGCATTTGGCCTCCGGATGAATGAGAAATTGCTTGTTGAAGTTTGTGATGAATCAGTGCACGTCACATTTTTACTGCTAGACACATGGTATTTACAGTTATAGGTGCAACATCTCCAGTTTGGTTGCAAGGTGAAATAATGGGTTGAATGGATTAAAAGGTGATTTTCTTATTATACATGATGGCATATAAATTTCATAGTTTAAAAAAACCATATATTAAACATGTATAGTGCGCATTTGATTTATTAACCAAAAATCTATGTACAAACTATATAGCGGAATAACAAATGGATATAAGTTTAAACTATGGAAAACGGAATTTAATTACAAACATATGTTACATGGTGGCTTTGGTAAGCAGAGTTAACATGGGTACCAATGACAAGTCAACAGCGAAAATGAAGTATTGGGATTACACCTCGGATGGCGTGATATAACAAGAAGTGCCATGGAAGCCACTGGAAATGTTATAACGTTCCAAGCCATGGGTTGTAACATCACATGTTAAGTTTAATATGTAGTTTAATGCCCTTGAAATGGTTCCACCACTCCACTGTGACTGCAGGAGGATATGGAAACCGTTTGCATCCACCATGTTCACATGCCACGGGCTCCAATGTAATAACACCACTATGTTATGTTTAAATATGCAATTCAATGATTTATGCCATGGGTCCACAACATATACAATTTGTTATGTAACATTGTTATATGTATAGTTTTCATTGCACCATATTGTTATATGGTTATAACAATGCGATATGTAATTTAATACATTGTTATGTTTTCTATATGTGGGTTAGTCACCAACACTACATATACATGTAATGTAATGCCATGAAGGAGGAGGGGTTGTGACATTTTGTGTAGTAGAGAAGAGTTTTAGTGCAGTTTTAGAGATTCGGAGGTGAAAATTTGCAGGCTTATTCTAGGAGTTGCAAGAGGTCTCTTTTTGAGCCGTTAGTTGCGTCGGAATTTTGAATTCGAGTAGAACACAATTGGACCAGCCAAGGACCTTGTTGATGTAGCTATGATGTATTTTTTGGCTTTTAATTTCTAATATAAAGGCCTCCCCATTGAATACTAGGGCCCAAAGATGTAGGCTTGAAGATAGCCGAACTCCGTTAATAATATCTTGCGTCACTTTTATTCTCATGCTTATTTATTTAATGGTGTTTTTAAATCATGCATTGACACTTTTTAAACAGTTAATGAATCACATTTCAATTAAAGATCTTTTTGGGGATCATTTGGGATCAAAGAGAGTTGTTGATAACTATGATTTGAAGTGTGCATGATCACCAGGAGAAAATCGAAGCTTGTCAAAGGAGAACTTGTTGAAGGAGATCTAGAAGTTGGCTCGAGAAGAAGGACAACTTGAGGAGAAGAGATGGCTGAAGAAGGAAGTGGTGATCATTCGTTCGAATCTAATGCAGGATTCATGGATGCTTTCATGACCTTTTAGGCCATGGTCAAAGAAATGTATCGAGAGTTTAAGACAACAAAATCTAAATACGAAGAAGGACAACCATTACAATCTAGAAAAGAAGATGAAAGCGATCAAAAAGACCCTATCACTTCTCTCTTGACGCCACCTAAAACTTCTAAACCATTGTTGAATCTTGATGTTAAGTTTGAGCTACCCATGTACAATGGAGAAGTTTATGCCAAGAAGCTTGACAACTAGGTCAGGCAAATGGAGGTCTACTATGGCATGCAACAGATCACTGAAGATGAAGTCAAAATCAGACTTGCATCGCTTTGTTTAGAAGGCACAACATTGATCTGGTGGCAGAGTAAGTTACAGAAAGGCACTCAGCATATCGGTAAGATTTTTCCATCATGGTTTGATTTTATTACTACACTTAGAAAGCAATTCTATCCATTGGGATATAAGGAAAAATATTTAATAGAATGATAAGGACTAAATGTTAGGAAAGGTCATTCAGTGCATGAATATACATATGAGCTTCATAAGAAGGAGTTGATGTTAGATATTCCTTTGTATACTCAAGAAACTCTAATGAAATACATAGGAGGATTACCTGAGTATGTTCGCAATACTATATTTATGTTCAGTCCTACTAACTTGGATGAAGTGGTAGTACAAGAAACTTACATTGAAGTAGGTAAGTTGGGAGTTGGGGTATCATCAGAATTGACAGCCAGAATGGAGAGCAAGGGAAAAGGAAAAGCGAAGAAAGTAAACATCACCAAGAAGGAGGTTGAAAATATTTCTTGTAAGCATTGCAAGAAAGAGGGCCATGACGAGGATCATTGTTGGCAATTGCATCCCAAAATGAAACTGAAGTGGATCAGAAAATGGAAGCAAAAGGTTGCAGCAATAATGAAATCGATGGACCTAGGGTCAGATTTAGGCGATGAGATGTAGATCGCATCATTGATTATGATAGGTAAATCTAATGAAGGTAATGATTCTAACAATTCTAGACACAAGTTATTTGATATAAGGGTTGTTATGAAACATACAAAGATCGACACATTATTAGATAGTGGATCTCAAGCTAACCTAATTTCATAAAAAGTGGTTAAGAAATTGGGATTGAAAACCATAAAGCATCGTAAACCATATACTTTAATTTGGATGAGAAGAAATCATAATTGACGAGTGACTGGGCAATGCATGTCGCCGTTTGCAATAACTTCTCAATTTAAGGATAAGGTGATGTGTGATGTGGTAAAACTAGATACATGTGGGATGGTCTTGGGTAGCCCATATTTATATGATAGAAAACCAATCTTTTATAGGGAACATAATCAATATCACTTGTTCAAAAAAGGCATTGAATATGTTGTACATTCTCATCACAGAAAAGTAGATAAATCTCTTTTTATAGTTGAGCAGTTAAAACAAGAAGCTTATGATAGTAAAGATGTTGTGTTACAATCTAAAGAAACTAAGCAAGAGATCAGTAAAGTTAATTACAAACAGATAGATATGCTTAAGGAATCTAAAATTGTACATCAATAAGAGTTGCAACATGATAAGTTGAGTTTTGTTTCATCTATTAAAGGAAAGCAAGGTATGTTTTCAACTATGTCAATATTTTCAATGTTGTTAATGGGTTTATTAATGTTTAGTGGTGCCTGGATATTAGCAACAAATATGAATGTAGATGTGGGTGAAAAAGGACTTGATATATTCTGCAGTTTGTGTGTTTTGCTGATGATTGCATGGATGAGTAAAGTGTATAGGTTCAGAACAAAGTGGACAGATACCAACCAAGTGGGAAAATGGAACCCACATTTATTTTATGGAACTTAAGCCTTTTGGAGGTCCAAAAGGTCTAAGTAGGGAGGAAATGATCAGGAAATGATATCAAATTGATCAAGGATCTAGAAAAAGCCTAAAAGTCAAAGTTACTGGATTCAAGTGGAAACAATGCAATTGCATAGATCTCACAGAAGTGACTCCAACGCAACTTGAATGGGTTTCGGATGAACGAGAAATTGTTTGTTGAAGTTTGTGATGAATCAGTGCACATCGCATTTTTACTGCTTGACACATGGCATTTACAGTTACAGGTGCAACATCTTCAGTTTGGTTGCAAGGTGAAATAATGGGTTGAATGAATTAAAATGTGATTTTCTTATTATACATGATGGCTTATAAATTTCATAGTTTACAAAAACCATATGTTAAACATGTAGAATGCGCATTTTATTTATCAACCAAAAACCTATGTACAAACTATATAGCAGAATGGAAAATGGATATAAGTTTAGACTATGGCAAACAGAATTTAATTAAAACATAAGTTACATGGTGGCTTTGGTAAGCAGAGTTAACATGGGTACCAACAACAAGTCAACAGTGGCAACGAAGTATTATGATTACACCTCGAATGGCGCGATATAACAAGAAGTGCCACAGAAACCATTGTAAATGTTATAACGTTCCAAGCCATGGGTTGTAACATCACATGCTAAGTTTAATATGTAGTTTAATGCTCCTGAAATGGTTCCACCACTCCACCGTGACTGCAGGAGGATATGGCAACCGTTTGCATCCACAGTGCTCACATGCCACGGGCTCTAATGTAATACCACCACTATGCTATGTTTAAATATGCAGTTCAACGATTTATGCCATTGATCCACAACATATACGATTTGTTATGTAACATTGTTATATATATAGTTTTCATTGCACCATATTGTTATATGGTTATAACAATGTGTTATGTAATTTAATACATTGTTATGTTTGTTATATGTGGGTTAGTCACCAACGCTACATATACATGTAATGTAATGCCATGAAGGAGGATGGATTATGACATTTTATGCAGCAGAGAAGAGTTTTAGTGCAGTTTTAGAGATTCAAAGGCAAAACTTTGTAGGCTTATTCCAAAAGTTGCAAGAGGTCTTTTTTCTGATCCGTTAGTTGCATCAGAATTCTGAGGTCAAGCAGAACACAACTGGACTAGCCAGGGATCTTGTTGATGTAACCTTGATGTATTTCTTTTAGCTTTTAATTTCTAATATAAAGGCCTCCCCATTGAAGACCAGGGCCTGAAGATGTAGGCTTGAAGATAGTCGAACTCCGTTAATAATCTCTTGCATCACTTTTCTTCTCATGGTTTGTTGTTCTAATATGTTGCGAAATTTCTTAATAGTTCTTCATGCTTATGTATTTAATGGTGTTTTTAAATCATGTATTAACACTTTCTAAATGGTGAATGAATCACATTTCAATTAAAGATCTTTTTGGGCATCAGTGCTTGTGGTAACCCACTTACATACTGATGGGCCTCAAAATTAGACATAAATTAAGGCCCATGCCTCTAAACTAAACACAAATTAAGGCCTATTAACATCCTTCAGCACATTAAACCTCTCTTTTTGCATTAGATAATGTATTTTTAACTTTAATATACTCATTAGGAATATTTATGAATAATTGCATATGTGTGCCTAATATTATTTATTTTTGTGGAATATTACGAGAATATTGGGTAGATTATGAAGACTTGGAGGAGGAGATAATATAGGGACTTGCTCCCTACTACAAGAGGATCAATATAAAAAAATAAATCGACAAGATATTATAGAATTATAGCACAGATTGTAGAACTTTAATGATTGAGAAAATCTAGGAATGTGTTCCCTGCCATTTAATGCAGATTTCCTAGTATTGGGAACCAGATCCACTAATCAAGGGATTTTCATGGGGAAAGATTCCTCCATTCATGGGGGATGATTGCTAATCATTTTGTATAAGTACCAAGTCGAATTTTCCTCTAGGGATAGATTTTCATTAGTCTTCTTGTGGAGAGAACTTGTATTTTTGCAGTTCCATTGTATTTTCTTGCAGGGACGTAATTGTATTGATGAAAATAATAAAGATTAGTGTCATGTTCAACTTCTAAATATTGTTCTCCTCCATAGGTCTCTGGGATTCCTTGGGCTGGCAATCCTAGGAGCCTTAGAGCCCTTTTGTATCATTTTATTTCCTTCTTTTCACTTCTTATTCACATGCATCTCTTGTTTTTATTTCTTTATATTTCTACATTTAGTGTTAATGATTTCTTGTTGTACGATTAGGTTAAATGGTTTATGTAAGTTATTTTGCAGGATCACAAGCATCATTTCATCCTTGGAAAATATTTTGAAGGTAATAGTAATCATTGAGCTACTTGGATTAGTCTTCTTATTCCCAAATCTAGATTTCTAGAACTCCTTTGTGGAAACAAGCAGTAAATTTATTCTATTTTTTAGAGCATGCTAACGAGCTTCAATCAAGTTGATTCAACTTGTATTATATTAAAAAAACATTCTATCTAATAAAAAAATTTACCCCATTTAATTTTCACTTGATTAGGTTAGGCATTTGATGGATTTACTAGCTCATTAGTTCTCAAATTTTTTATTTTTAGACTAGTAATTTTCTACTATTTTTTAGCATGGGTTAACAGAGGTCTTTTTGAGTGATTCCACTTGGAATGGAGACCTAAGACATCCTAGTTAATAAATAAATTTTTCCCATCGAATTTAGATTTGATTTTCTTGTTCATTCAATGAATTATAATTTCATATTGTAAGTTTGTAACATCCTATAGTAAAACAGGGGATCGTGTAGGAGAACTAGTACATCTTGTAAGAAATCTTGTAGCGGCCTGTTTTGAGCTCGAATTGAGAAAAATCATCATTGAAGCTGGGATTAGGCCTCTACTTGACCTCCCTACAATCAAGACCATTTTAACCCTCTTCCTCCATACCTGTCTCCCCTGCCAAAGAACAAGTGAGGATTAGCATTGGCATTTATAAAACAAAAATATTAAAAAAAAGAGTTCTTGTATATTCACACATGCACATAGCAATTAATACTCCCTAGATCAGACCCCATGCTCAGTTAGTTTAAATCATCACATGTGATAAATAGGGTTAAGTTAAGTTTCTTTTACATTTAGTTCATGATCTTTGTGCAATTAGAATATGTTTCTTTCCTTGTTCTTTATTTCTTCCAATAGGTTAAGGTTTCCATTTCGAGCATTTCGTTTTCTACAATTAGTTTATGATTTGGTTTCCGTACATGCACTCCATTACATCATGACAGCAAAGGAATGACACATTGTATGTTGCACATATAGTGCTGATACCTCTTATGTTTGTACGAACGTCGGGTTGATAATTAAAGTCGGTAGACTTGGGAGTTGCAACATTCTTGTTGCAATACTAAGGCTCATCACCTTTTGGCATTGTTGCCGAGGAGGTGTCAATGTATGCATTGTTTTCTTCACTAGTTGATTCATTTCTTTTTACTTTGTGTATAAAACAAAAATTATTTGCATTAGACATATTTAATTTCAAAAGTAGAAAACTGCATTGCATTATAGTTTTCATTCAATGATAAAAATAAAAATATCTCCAACACCAACCCACCCCCCCATTTGATCACGTGGTGCAGTAAGAGCCACTTCGCCATTCACATTTTGCAGGTAGAAGACGAAGATGGCAAATAATGTAGAAGAAATTGATGGAAATGATGACAATGAGGAAGATCCTCTCGGATTTCCCATTCAAGATACTGATGGTAGTGTGCACATGAAGAACATCCCTCCATCTTTTCTTCCAAAATTTCATGGTCTAAGGTCAGAGGATCTAGAAACCATTCTCTTTGAATTTGAAATTGTTTGTAGATCTTATGGTTACTTACTAAAAACTCAAAAAATGAGATTGTTTCCGGAAACTTTAAAGGATAGATCTCTTAACTGGTTCGTGAGTTTAGGGAATAATTTAATAAGATCATGGAATTATATGCAAAATATATTTCTAGAAAAATATAAAGATAATGATCTTAAAGAAGAAATCTTTAGAATGAATTAAAGAGAAGATGAGAGCCTATTGAAAATGGCATCAAGAAATGCTAAAAATAACATCGCTATAAATAGCATTTCAGGTACCAGTGTTGGACATAGCAACAAGGAATGAAAAATGGACGTGTTAAAAATAACATTGCTATAAATAGCATTTCAGGATACATTCCTATTTTAGTTAGTCCATGAACTAAAATAGAGAAGTAAAATTCGAATTTGATCTTAGCAGCTGTATGTAAAATAATTTATTAACTCATCTTGAGTTAATTAGTTGTAGAAAATCAAACATGAAGTCTATGTGGGGACATGCAATAGTTTCTCCATTGATTGAGGAATTTATCCCTTAGTTAAAAAGATAAGGATGAGTTGTAATTAGTTAGCTCAGTTAACTGAGTTAAGTCTAGTTAGATTAGTTCCAATGGTTTGTGGAATTAATTGTGAGTTCAGTTAGTTAATGCTTGCATGCATGTAACTGCTGCTCTCCAGATAACTAAATATTCTCTCATAAATAACTCATGCATGTCAGTTTAGTCAGAGACCAAGTTGAGATCAGAGGAAGGGACAGTGTACTATTAGTTGGAGGATTTTTCCTATATAGGAAACTCATCCATGTAGAAGGAATTATCTCCTTCAAGTTTGTGGAGTTATTTCTGAGCCAAGTGAGTAGTGTGACGTGGGAATTCACACAAGTGGAAGCATTGGACCCCAAAAAAAACTGCGCAAGGAAATAAGAGGCTTGGAGGGAAGAGGAGAAGGTTGTGAGAGCCTTTGATTGTCTATGAGAAGTATTGTTTGATTGCAGAGAGAGCATGATAGCTTGTGAGCTGAATCTTTTTGTAATTCGAACATATTTCCACTTGTATGATAATACAGAGATTGGGGTTTTAGGCTGAGGCTTTCCCCGAGTTATTCTTCTATGTTCATGTGTGATTGATTTCTCATTCTCTGTTATATGTGTTCTAATTGATCTTGCTCATATTTGATTAAGCTTCCACAAAGTTTGTTGTAGAAGTAGATCTTGTATTCTTCTTTAGTATATTGCATAATCTGTTGATCTACAGTGGGAATTTCTACAAGGTATCAGAGCAAAGGTGATCAAAGCGAAGAATAGTATGCAAGAAGGGATAAGTTTGAAGTTTGAGGTTCCTAAATATAAAAATCAAGTTTCTATCACATCTCAATTTCACCAATGGTGTTCAATGGTTTAAGACTCGAGTATGCCCTTGATGGCAGCTCAAATTATATAGCCTAGAAGGATCATATGGAAGCAGTGTTAGAGGATAACGGTATAAAGGACTTCATTGATCAAGAAGTCCCCAAGCCAACAACAGTTGATGCTACAGAATTGGCGGAATGGAAGAAATGTGTGGCTAGAGCAAGGAGAATCCTCCTGAAGGGAGTTCGAGACCACATTGTTTCGAGCCTCCATGGGAAGGAGACATCGTTTTCAATGTGGGAAACATTGAAAGATCTATATCAGAACAATAGTGATCAGAGGAAGTTGGCGTTGAAAGAAAAGCTTCAGAAAATCAAGTGTGAAAAGGGCGACACGATCTCTACATATATGAACAAGCTCACCACCTGCAGGGATGAGCTTGGAAGTGTAGGGATCACAATAGTCGATGATGACATGGTGAGTCTTGCACTCCTCAGTCTTCCTAAGAGCTGGCTAACTACTAAGACTCGGTAAAAGGAAGAGAGAAATTGCCAAATTGTGAACGACTTTGGTCAGATCTGATGCAAGAGGAGTTAAGAAGAAGCACCAGAGATGGTTCTTCATCCAAGGAGGATGAATAAAATTGCACCTTAGCGAGTAAGGAAAAGAAAGTGAAGGAGAAGGATTCTCATCCCAAATCAAGTTCTTCCCATGGTGGGAAGAAGTTTGAAAAATCGAAAGTGCGATGCTTTCATCATCATGAGGTGGGCCATTTTGCTCCAAATTTTCCACTGAAGAAATCCAAGATGGGATACAAGGAAGGATCTAAAGGTGAGGCATTGGCCTCACATTTCAAGTTGGATTTCACCCTTTTTGCATGCATGTTTTCTTCCATGGTGGGATGTGGTTGTTTTCTTGATAGTGGAGCTTCTTTCCTTATGACCAGCGACAAGTGTTTATTCAGTACCTTGGAGGAGAAAGATCTCCAAATACTCATAGCAATGGGTAATGATGAAAAGTATAGTGTCTCAAGTGTAGGCACGGTTGTTTTTCAGAGGGAGAATGGAGCTTGCATTACCTTGATCGATGTCAAGTATGTACCAGGACTGAGGAAAAATATGGTGTCGGTCGCAATTCTAGAAGACAAAGGCTATGATGTAGTCTTCAAGTTGGAAAGGTTTTCCTTCGACACATCACCATGAGACAGGTGAAGCATATCGGTTCACAAGTCAAGAACCTGTATGCTCTTGAGGTTCAAGATGCATACAAAGCCTTGAGGAGCAAGGAAACTGATGGAGACTTGGTGGTTGAGAGGGAGAGTAAATTACCTCTCAACATGCAATGCCAGAAGAAGTATCAAAAAATTGTGGAGGAGGCACAATTGGTGAAGCAACTTCAAGAGGTTGTGGAGCAACCACAACTAGAGAAGCTGAGAGGAGATCGAATAGAGACATCTACTCATGGAGAGACCCCCAATAGGGGGAAATTTCGAGTCAAGTGGGGAGAGGGATCACATGCATCCATACCTCTAGGTATGAGGTGGGGTGATGTGGAGTGACAGTCCCAAGAAGGATGGAATAGGGGCAGGATCATTGAGGTACCCAACCTCTTTGATTAGACATTGCTACGGGAGCCCTGACGAAGAGTAGCAGGATTGGATGAGTGGGTAGAGGCAGATGCGGATGGAGCGACGGAGAGAGCTACGGTGCAGGAATCCCAAGACAGTGCAGAGGTAGCAGGCTACAACAATGCGAGAGGCATAAGAGTGTTGCACCAGTGCAGGATGGCATAGAGAGATGTACAACAGTGTGAGATGCATGGACTATTGCAATATCTCAGAGGTCAGAGAGTGAGCACTTTTCAGTGGCAGAGGAAGCTTCAGCATCAAAGGGTGTTTCTAGCCCAACAGGGAGGTCAGTTGGGAATTTTTTTGTTTCTAGAGTTGTTGGAGCAATAACACTTGGGAGAAGAGTTGCATGCAGAACATTCCAAAGGTTCAGGATTGGGTTCGAGTTCAATGCCTTTCTTGTTGAGAGGGAGTGTTGAAAATGGCAACAAGAAATGCTAAAAATAGCATTGCTATAAATAGCATTTCAGGTACCAGTGTTGGACATAGCAACAAGGAATGAAAAATGGAAGTGCTAAAAATATCATTGCTATAAATAGAATTTCAAGATACCTTCCTATTTTAGTTAGCCCCTGAACTAAAATAAAGAAGTAAAATTCGAATTTGATCTTAGCAGCTGTTTGTAAAATAATTAATTAATTCATCTTGAGTTAATTAGTTGTAGAAAATCAAACATGAAGTCTATGTGGGGACATGCAACAGTTTCTCCATTGGTTGAGGAATTTATCCCTTAGTTAAAAAGATAAGGATGAGTTGTAATTAGTTAGCTCAGTTAATTGAGTTAAGTCCAGTTAGATTAGTTCCAATAGTTTGTGGAATTAATTGTGAGTTCAGTTAGTTAATGCTTGCATGCATGTAACTGCTGCTCTCCAGATAACTGAATATTCTCTCATAAATAACTCATGCATGTCAGTTCAGTCAGAGACCCAATTGAGATCAGAGGAAGGGATAGTGTACTATCAGTTGGAGGATTTTTCCTATATAGGAAACTCATCCATGCAGAAGGAATTATCTCCTTCAGGTTTGTGCAGTTATTTATGAGCCAAGTGAGTTGTGTGAGGTGGGAATTCACACAAGTGGAAGCACTGGACCCCAGGGAAAATTGTGCAAGGAAATAGGAGGCTTGGAGGGCAAAGGAGAAGGTTGTGAGAGCCTTTGACTGTCTATGAGCAGTATTGTTTGATTGCAGAGAGAGTAGGATAGCTTGTGAGATGATTCTTTTTGTAATTCAAACATATTTCCACTTGTATGATAATACCGAGATTGGGGTTTTAGGTTGAGGATTTCCCCAGGTTATTCTTTTGTGTTCATGTGTGATTGATTTCTCATTCTCTGTTATATGTGTTCTAATTGATCTTGCTCATATTCAATTAAGATTCTGCAAAGTTTGTTGTAGAAGTAGATCTTGTATTTTGCATTAGTATATTGCATAATCTGTTGATCTACAGTGGGAATTTCTACAGAGCCTTGAGGATCTAATAGAGAGGTTCGTGTATAATTTTAAGAGGGAAAAACTACATCATTTAGGATCTGACACACTAAAAACCCTCTTACTTAGAACAATTAAGGATGAGTGGATTGATCTCCTTAATCTCACGAGTAAAGGTGATGTATACCAATTATCATTTGAAGAAAATTGTGAAACATGCAAACACATATCAAGAGGAAGGGCAAGAGTAAGTCAATCAACATCAAGATTGGTAAGTCAATCTAAACATAGAAATTTTCTTGATAACTTTAAAATAGAAATTCTTAGCAATCTAAGTGAACAAGTAGAAATGTTAAGAATGCAAGATGAAGAAAAAAAGATGATGATATTTGTGTTGTCCATGCAGAATCACATGATGTTAAATATTTTCGATCATTGCCAAGGTTGAAGGAATTTTACCAAGAGGACCATGGCAGCCTAGTCAACCTAGTATGATGCAAGAGCCTAATTCACAATTTCAAGGTTATGAAAATCCACCTCAAAGTAATTAGAGCACACCCTTTCCTTGGCAACATTGGCCATCTCAACCCCAAAACCAATC
This sequence comes from Pinus tabuliformis, assembly GCA_031772625.1. Classification (NCBI taxonomy): domain Eukaryota; kingdom Viridiplantae; phylum Streptophyta; class Pinopsida; order Pinales; family Pinaceae; genus Pinus; species Pinus tabuliformis. The sequence goes on along the minus strand of CM062820.1, from coordinate 1,110,947,075 downwards.
TTGGCAACAAGGTTGGCAAGGAACTTATGGGAGCCATCCACAGTATCCTCAATATCCTCCATACCCAACTCTATGTTATCCCTACCATTCACCTCCACCACAACCACAACCTCAATCACATCCATCTCAAATATCCATTTCCACCCAACTACCTGTACCACCATTTCCAAACCCATGCATTGAAGTAGCTTAGCTCATTGCTGAGGTACAACACTTCCAAACATCTCCTCTTGAGATCAATGGTATTCACCATAGCTCGGGAAGAGTATTGCAAAAAAGATATTAACTTGATATCATTGCAGGACCACATCTAGAAGAAGAACATTCAAATGAGAAGACAAAAGAATCATGGGTTTCACTTGATAAGAGCAGAAATCTAAATCAGAGATTGAGAAAGCTCCCTCATGGTTACCATCAAATCCTCCATGTATTCAAGAGAACAATTAGCAAAAAAAGGAAGATTTAAAGGCCATGGAATAAAATGACATCCAATATGATCCAAATCAACAAGTGGACCAGGGGCATCACAACTATATTGAAATATGGTTCTAGACAGTCACTAAGTTGCAGCAATACTCTCTTCTTCAATCGTGCTTGATATCATCAAAGTCAAAGAATTTGATCACTTAAAATCAAGTACGTGTCAAAGCATACATTTCAAGCCTACACATTAGTATTTTTGTCATCTTGATGTGTACATGGCTCCATTGGAAGTATTCTTATACTTGAAAGTGATTTTGTTTTTCAAGTAGGGTAGGGTAGAAAAAGATTGAAAATATGAGAAAAAATAAAAATCTTAGGTGAAAACCTCCTTGGAGATGCCTCATATTGGATCATTGATTGAAAACCTTCATGAGGTGGTCAATGGGTTGGAAAAAAGAAAAAATAGAAAAAAATAAAAGATCCTAGGTGAAAACCTCTTTTGAGGCTCCTGGGCAAATCTACTAGTTGAAAACCTCCTTGAGGCGGCTAGTAGGCCTAGACGAAAAAAAAAAAGGAGAAAAAATAAAAAAATCCTTGGTCCATGTATCTCTTTGATGAATGTAGGTGCTCTCCAACATCTACAAGGAACAAAAACAAGTTGCCACCAAGGAAAGAAAAAATAGGTCAAACCTAGTCAAAAGAAGTCAAATTTTGAATTTCTCCTCCTTTGCTCAAATTATACAAGAAGGCCAAGGCCATGAAAATCAATCACCCTCATCTATTTCCACCATCCACCCATCATTATCAAGCTTTTCCCATTCATTTTTCTTGTTGTCCTAAAAAAACTATAGGAAGGCTCTGTTTTACTACAGGAAACAAAAATACATAGAGCAGAAATTTATCTTTTTCATAACTTGAAAACCATACATCCATTTAAAAAAAAATCATGGGCATATGCATATGGATGATGGTAACATGCCCAAGAAATTTCAGCAAATTCCAGTGCACGGTTTCGAAGAAATCGATATCCATCACCTATAGGCATTTTTTGTTTTTCTCAGTATTCGTGCATTCATTGACCACATTTCTTTTATGGGAGGTGCATAATGATGATGGAAACATGCTTATAAAGTTTCAGGTCAATCCATCCTACCTTTTTGGAGATATGGACAAAACAAGGCTACTACAAAATGTTGTCTTGAATTACTACAGGAGTTTCCTGTAGTACTACAGGAAGTTCTAAAAATATACAGGAAAGGCAGTTTGATGGAAAAATTATGATGTGGGTCTATTTTGGGATAGGAAAAAATGACACTGACTTCACCACATCTTAGCTAGCACCCATCATGACCATGTCACTCTATGGCCACACCTTCCACTCATTCCAATACCTATTTACCCTCCAACAGAGAAAGGACACAAACATTAAAAAAAAAAGGTAGCTACACCAGCCTATTTGGAAGTAACAACAGGCTCCAGTCCTAACCTTCAACACCATGATTGAAAGAGGAGAAGCATAACTGCTAGCATAATGAAACTCCTCCAGAGCTTAGCAGCATCAGGGGAATCCATCGCCTACACATCAACAAGAAGATAAACCATCATCAAAATAAGATCAACAAAAAATAAAAGACAGTCAAGAAGATGTACTTGAGTCATGAGAATCACAACATCAACTCAGCAGTAACATGCATGTAAACAACCATCAGGTAGGTACAGGTATGCAATATTCTTGACCTCTTCTCTTGAGCATATTATAGTTAGAAATTTTTTGTCAATGCATGAGAGATGAAGTTTTATAAGCTAAGGATGGGTCAGCAGTCTCAACTGCCTTCAACTAGTTAACTGCAGTTCACTCCTCCACTCATGCAATGTTGGAAAGTCAAATTATGAAGGGTGATGATTTCAAGGAATGAGGACAACAGTTAAGAGAAGAAATTTTTGCAAAGGCCAAATCACCATAGCACTTCAAGCCCTCCATCCACTTCATATTCATTTTCTGTCCATCATTCATCCATCCCATTTCATAATTTCAAGAACAAACCCTATCTCACCCTGAAAAATTCTTGAAAAATAAAACAAAGCATCCTCTCCATTTTCACAAACCTACATCACTTCTCATCATTCTCATATAGTTAGAAGACTCTGAAGGAAGAAGGAATGACTACTACAGGAAGGTAGAATGCTGCTACGAGAAGGAAGAATTTAGAAAAAAAAATTGCTAAAACCCAAAATGATAGTGCCTAAGAGAGACCTATTCAAAACAAAGAACTCCAAGGCCATTAGGCAACCATTTAGGCCAAAAGAAAGAAGAAGAAGGCAACAAAAGGAAATGAGCCATCCACCATCAAAATAGAACTCAAATTGTAGTGATGAAAAGAGACTTTCCAAAAGGTCTCTAATATCTTTCTAGCTTTTGTCCAAGGCCTAAAAGATGTGTTGTGCTCTACAACAACCCCCCATTTCATAACATTTTCATTTACACAAAAATTAACATATGGAATGGGTCCCTTTTAACATTTAATTGGCATCAATGCTTTTGTGTTCAAAAAGGCATGATAATCAAATGAGTTTATGTATTTAAACCTTTTTGAATAATAGTGTTCCAATAATAAAGCAATCTTTTGTTATTGCGATAAAGCGATCGCAAAATCGCATATCGCAATGACAAAAGAAACACATCAAAAAACAGCACCTTGTTCTCCGCCGATGCGATATCGCTATCGGCGATCGGCGATATTCCATGCACACCTAAAAAAGGCACATAACTCACGCCCCGACGCGACGCGACATCGGCGATCGGCTATCGGCGCTCCCTCATGTGGGAAGAAACCCTTTAAGTTATACACCCGACCCGATGCGATATCGCTATCGGCTGTCGGCAGGATCTCATGCACTTTGATAAGGCGTTCGGGTCTTACCCCGATGCGATGCGATATCGCAAACGGAAACCGGCAAATCACTTTATATGCACTTTGTAATGTTTCCACGCGCTAGTCCGATGCGATGTCGCAATCGGCACTCGGCAAGATCTTTTCTTAATAATTGTGTACCATCTATTCCCCGATGCGATGCGATATCGCTCATCGGCGGTCGGCATTCTCAAAAAACTCATCGCTTGAAGCCCTAAAGTTATATTGATATCCAGTTGATAAAGCGCAAGTTTCAAAATGCCGTTAAATGCAGGGATAAGGTAATCCATGTGTATTTAAAACCTTGCCCCTTCGATTAACGAACACTCGCGTTTAACCGCCAAAATATCTGTTGCACGCTTAAGGGGGTCATTCAGCCAGATAACGGTGTGATACTCATTTAATGGGTAGCAGGCCTTAAATCACCATTAATGCATCTGCAATATCTTCCCAGTGATTGGATCCGCAGCCACTTTTGAGAATTAATATCACCACGCTTCAAATGATATATCTTTCCCTTTATGGATTGTCATTGTTATTTCCTTGTTACGATTTCTCTTGCCTTTGTGTAGAATTCATCTGTTGAGAGAAGCCTGAGCATGATGGGGAAGAAATCCAAGAGGACCTCGGGCTCCGCTACTGCATCTGTTGCAGGACAAGCTGCCGCGGATAAGAAGAAAGGCCTAATTTCAGACACTACATGCACTGGTCTCACTAGGACTTCATGGCAGGGCACATATAATCTATTAGAAGCTGAGCAACCTGAAGTGACAGTGACAGAGGCTAGTGTGGATGTACTAAAGAAGTCCGATGCTACTCTCAAAGACCTGGCCGACTCCTTTCTTCACAGGATAGCAGCCAGAGAGCAGATCCTTCCCTATACTGATGTAGTGCGTTGGGCAATTGAGGAAATTCCAATCATTGACAGAACGTTCCACACAAGGGATGGAAGGATTTTCGGGTCGTTCAAGCCAGAGCACCTAAGGCAAATGTATCATTTGCCTGAGCCAGAGAAAATCTATAACAAAGCCTTCGTGGAGAAATTTGCAGCCGAGAATGAAGTACAATCTGAGCCCATCCGGGATTGGAGGCAGAATCCGGCCAAACACAAGCACGAAAGCTCGGGTAAGTACTCCGTCGATTCTTTGGCTTCTCCCTATTGCTATGCGGCAATTATGATGTGTAGGCTATGGGGGTTACACGACTCTGCTAATTTTGACATAGAAATGGTTCCCCTGATGGAAGCAGCTGTTAATAGTATAATCATGGATTGGGCCACCATTCTTTCCGATAAGTTGGCCGTAGCTGTTCGTGACTTTAGAGCCAAATCCAGAGTTTCCGAAAGGAAAATCCCACCATTTTATTATAGCGCTTACATTATGGATACTTTATGTTTTAATTCTGAATTTCCTATCCTCGGTTGGAGATGGACCACCCAAGACCCCTCACCCATTCATTTGTATCATCAGAAATTGTGGAAGTCCTCTTACAAGGACTATTTGTATCAAATTTGCAATGGTTTTATGGTTCCCATTCATTATTCCATTTTTGATCGACCTATTCCCAAAATTTCCTATCTGGCTTCCTTCGACTTACCAACTGTAGCAGGTTGGTTTGGAGAAGAGCATTTTACCTATATTAGGGTTTTTGGGAGCCAGGCCAAGCCGCATGTTCTCCCTTTATATGTTCCAGACAAATTGTTGACCCGAGAAATCTCCTACCAGATTATGGCCGCGAGTGTCACACAAACTCTCAAGAAAGAAAAGAAGAGGGCTGGCCCTCTTTTCCCTTGAGAATTGGTGTTTATACTCTGCATGATCTCAAGCATGCAGAAAAAGAGGCAACAAAGATGCAAGCTTTATCCCTGGCCACTCTCCCAAGCAGACTCTATGATCCACGTAAAACTGTCTACACTGCCCTAGAACAGGCCAAATTAACAAAAGTTGACCATCAAGAGGATATGTTTGATGACCTGTTCGCCGCCGCCGATACAATCGGTCAGACCAAAGAGCTTGCTAGAATGAGATATAATGATGAGACGTTAACTGAGTTCAATAAACTTAGAGAGAAGAGGTTGCAAACTCTGCCCCTAGATTTATTGACAACAACCCCAGCGTCTTCCTCAAGTGAGCCTGGTCGGAAACAGACGAGCCAACCTCCTGTTACAACTAATGATCAAAAGAAACAACAGGAGGAAAGGAAAAAGAAGCTGCAGGCAGAAAAGCAAAGAAAAGAGCAAGCTGAGAGGCAGAAGAAGGAGCAGATAGAAAAACAGCAAAACGCGCAGAAGGATCAAGAACAGAGAAAGCAGAAAGAGATAGAGGAACAGAGGAAGAAAGAAGAAGAGGAGAAACAAAAGAAAGAACTGGCAGATAGGCAGAAAAAGGAATTGGCAGATAGGCAGAAAAGGGAACAAGAAGAGCAACAACAAAAAGAACAAGAAGAGCAGCAGCAAAAAGAGTTAGAGGAGCAGCAGAGGTTAGAACAAGAAAAAGAGCGGAGCAAATCCCAGACAGAGCAACATAAACAGACCTCCATTGATCCTGAATTGCTTAAACAATGGAATCAATTCGATTCCATTATCAGTGGAAAAGAAGGCTCCAAAGATACAGACACCTCTAAAACAAGCGATGCGCCAGAAACCACTTCTTCTCAGATTCTAAGCGGAGCCAGCGGCCCACCCATTTCAAAGGATGTTGAGGTAATTACTATAGATCCTTCCGATCAAATTGTTCTCCAGGTGGAAGATATTCCTCCCCTGGATGTTTTCTATAGCCCAAAGTATAAAGCTGTTGTTAAGCGCTCAAGGAAGAGACGAAGGCTTGTTCAACCTTCTATCTTTCCTGAGCAAACAATCACAGGAAATGTAGTTTCGAAGGAGGAATTGGATCCCTCCGATGATCTAACAAACCTGTCGCAGTATGCGGGAGCTTATTCTGCAGCGACTATTGACAAAGCATCAGAGGTAAGTCTTCTGTTGAAGACTAAGGACCAGGAGATTTGTACATTACAGGCAGATGTAACTGAGGCAAAAAACAAAGCAGCACAGGTAGAAGAGCAGTTGCTGGCACAATAGCAAGAAAACAATATATTAACCCAGCAACTGCAGACTGAAAAACAGAGAATCGACCAGAGCGCAATCCAGAAGCAGAAAGAATTATCGGAGGCATTGGCACAGTTGAAAGAGGCGAATGAGCTGATGACAAAATCAAAAGACGAGCAAATAGCTCGACTATTAGCGCAACTTGAAGACATCAAGGGCACCCGGAAAGTGGAGGATTTCATAGCAGAAGCAGCTCAAATAAATGGCGCATTAATATCTCAGATTAGACTCCTATGCCAGCAACTTGCAGAGGCTGAGCCATTATGCGAAATATCTACAGCAGTGTGTCAATGGATAGAGCAAGCCAGAAATGAACTAGATCAGGCCGAAGAAACCATAACCGGATATCTTGATTGGCAAGATACTGATGTGGGGAAAGCAGCGAACTTGCCTAGAATCTATGAGACATACAAAGATATACTCTTCATGGAATGGAACACTCAGATGATGAAAGCGGAAAGGGCAGCTTCAAGGTGTAAGATGATCGCCAGCAATATGATTGATTTAGTCAATAACACACTCTATTTGGCAAACATGATTTCCCAGTGCACACCTGGAAGCATAACAACGGCAAACATGATTGAACAAACAAGTTATCATGACTTAGAGGAGAGGGGAAGGTTAATCGCTGGAGTAAATACTTTAACCTCCGAGGCATATTGGCTCTTTCTAATCAAGCCACACACTCAAAGGTCGGCCCTTAAGTGTTTAACAGATGCCCTCGGATGCCTGATCCCCGACATTCAAGATGCCACATATGATGCCCAGCTCACTTCGCGTCTCAACACCCCACCGGAAGTAGAGCCAATGCTGGCGATATGTCAGCTGAGGTTTAAAGGCAAAGAGCCCACCGAATGAAACATTGCTGCCGACTGCCAGATCGCCAAGAAAGATGGAAAAATATTTATTGATGCCAATTTAATAGCTTTTCAGTTTTTTTTAGATATTTAGATTAGATTAGTATTTATAGACCCTTTCATTGTTTTGGAAAGGGTCGTAAAATTTTGTAATAGACTTAAAGGCTGAAGTTTGCACTACTGTGCTTCAACTTATATTCTTTTATGAAACTCGACCGATAGTTCATAATTTAACGAGAAGGTTGTTTTATACAATTGTGCACTATTGTCTCTTGTTTGGAATGCTTTCTGGTTCGAAGGAAGGACTGCAACATAGCGATTAATATACTGGATTGTTAAGCAGCTTACATGGTACTTTTATCTGCATCTGTGTTCTTTCCTCTTATATGAATTGTTGTGTTATTATTTTTGCTATTGTTGAATACATGTATGCGCTGTAACAACAAATCTTCATTTCATTCCACTATTGGATGTTTTGTGATATGCCCTTTCTTTTAATCATGCATGTAACAATGATATGAATGATAAAGTGTAGTAATTCGCTATTATCGCTCTGCATAACTAATTATGCAGAGCAATCTTAAATGGTTTAAACGTCTATGCTTTAGTGTTAGAGTCATCTATATGCCTACCTTAAAGCACAGATTATCAAATGCTATGCTTTGAAAGATTGATAAGTCCCGGGATTAGATTATAGTTAATATATTTCGCCGATAGTCTTAGTTGTTCGCTTATCACCATCATACATCATAAGTTACTCATCCATCCCACTTTTATCCATTGTTGGGAAACTGGTCCCATTATCCCCAGTCGGAGCCACTATTCCAAACGGAAAAGGAGCTGTACTAAGGTCCGGACCGGGTGGTTTCCCCTATGTTGTCGCAACGATTTTCGTGGCCTCAACATAATTGGCGCTAGAAGGAGGGCATCAATTGTGAATGGCACATAAGTCCAAACCTATAAGCCATTCCAAGAGTATTTCCCCCTCTGAATCCCCTCGACCTTCCCATTTGCATACTGGTTCGCTGAAATCCAAGAAGGGGAATCAACTACCACTGCTCAAACCCCTCATACCACAAAATAATTAAGTCTTGAATCACCTGAAGTCCAGTCTCTAATCCATAAACTTCAGAGCTTCTCGATTTCACCACAGAAATCTGAGGTATCAGAAAGCAGTGCGACTTCGCAATTCAACCTCACTCACCCTCTCACCAGACTTCAGAGAGAAAAACTCGGTATTGAACCCACTGAGTTTCCTTTACCTAAAATGAAAAGGGCAAAGAAAATTACTGAAGAATCTGATAGTGAAGAGCTTTCATCCACCTCCTCCATTGCATTTTCTCCTCTGCGAGGTCAACCATCCACTCCCCCATTACAAATTGTCGTTCATCAGGGATCAGAAGCCTCAATATCCCAACCTATTCACTCCTCATCTTTGATCCCTTCCCATACATCTGGAATCCAAACAGTAGTGTCAACCACTGTCGCTATCATAATGGCAGACCCATGGACTAGGCCAGGAGCAGTCAACATGCCTGCACCATTGCATGATCTACCCGATGCTCCCGAAAAATGGTTGCCTAAATTTAATCCAGATGACGGAACCCAAGCTGAAGAACACATCAACAACTTTATGTTAGCAGTTAACCTAAAAGGAGTGACTGAGCAAGATGTTGTTGTAAGACTCTTCCCTTACACCTTACAAGGATCAGCAGGATCCTGGTATTTTTCCTTACCTTCTGGTTCAATTACCAGTTGGAACACATGCCAAGAGCAGTTTCTCACCAAATATGGAGATGATAGGTCCTTAGCTACTTTAATAATCGACCTCTCCAATCTGAGAATAGAGCACAGGGAACCAATAAAGGAGTTTAATGCTAGATTTAATAAACTCCTGAATAAAATCCCTACCGTTTCTAAACCAAGTGAACAAATCCGAAGCGAATGGTATATTACAACCCTACCTGCCAACATAGCCATTTTTGTAGACAGGGCTGGGAAACCTACCTTAGCTGAAAACATGAGAGAGGCACTTGCTGTTGAAAAGTGCATCAATGCTCTAGAAAAGAAAGCTGCTTTGGAAGATAGAAAAGCTAAAAAAGTCTCATTTAAAGAAGATTCCAAGAAGAAAACCCCAAAGGACCCGTATGACATGGAAGGTTTACAAAAGGTCCTTAAAACATTGTCTAATGAAATGGTTGAGATAAAGAAGCAGGTGGCCGAAACCTCAAATAAAAGACCATTTAGAACTTATAAGAAAACTGAATCAAAGCCGCCCAATGTTATATCTAACGCAGATTCAAACCAAGAAGAAGAGGAAGAGGAAACAACTTCACAGACCGATGATGAAGAAGAAGTAGCTGAATGCCATGGAATGTGGGATTTTATACTCCCAAACTCTGATACCTAGAATGAAGAAGAAGCCTTTCCGGTTACTACAAGAAGTAAAAGCACTCCTGAACCCGCCCAGGCAACTTCAAAGAAGAGGAGCGCAGGTGTTGCTACAGCAAAGGAAAAAGTTCTCCCAAAGAAGCCGCCCGTAGTAGTTCCCCAAAACCAGCCTTCAACTTCTAATTCTCCTTCAACATCCAAGACACTAGTGGTATCCGATTCAATGGAATATAACATTGTCAATGACATGAAGAAAACTAAGGCAAATATAACCATGTTTGAACTTAGCAAACTAAAGCATCAACAAAAGTTACTTCTTAAAGAATTGAATGCTGTTTCCTCTACTCCCCTTCCCAGTGCAAGAGCTGCCAATGATTTAGGCCAGCCTCCTGCAGGTATGGTTGAAATTACCGATTCAGTTCTAATTGGAGATAAATCAAATTCTCACACTCCACCCTTCCTGCTGACTTATGAGATTTATAATAGAAACCTGCACAACTGTTTAATTGATTCTGGGGCCTCATCTAATATAATGCCAGCTTCAGTTTGCTCTAAGCTGAACATTGAACCCCAGAAGTCTGCCATTCATATTGTATAGTTGGATAGGACTAAAGTGCAGGTGGTGGGAGAAATTAATTCTATAACCATCAGGTTGTCTGCCGACCCCAGGATTGTACAGAGGATTGACATCTTAATTGCCGACATACCTGAATTTTATGGTTTAATTTTAAGCAGAGATTGGTCCGAAAAACTGCATGGGTATATTTCCATAGATTGGTCACATATGTGGCTTCCCTACAAGGGAAAGCCGAATCAAATAAGGATCGATCGGGAGAAGCATATGACCCACACAGTTACTGAATTTGAGCAAGAAAACTAGCCTGTGGCATTCAACAACAACATTTTGGGGAACTATTCTTCAGAATCATTCTTTGGCAACTTTGTTGCCCAACCATCTCCTTTTTCAGTCAATCATTTTACATCTCAGATTGAAATTTTTTCACAAACTGATAAGTCCAGATGTTTTAATGATGCTGAGAAAAATGTAGATATTTTTGTTAATACTCCTTTATTTTGGTCTTTATATTTTGATGGCTCTAAGTCCAGCGAAGGCTCAGGAGCAGGTTGCATTTTGGTTAGCCCGCAAGGAGAAAAGACAATGCTGTCTTGTAGGTTAGAATTTGAGTGTACTAATAACACAGCCGAATATGAAGCTTTAGTCCAGGGTTTATATAAAGCAATCGGCCTTGAAGTGCGATATCTAAAAGTGTTTGGCGATTCGGAAATCATTGTCAAACAGGTGAGAAATGCAATTCATTGTCTTTCAAGTCACCTCAAACATTATCAATTGCTAGTACAGGATCTTACCTCACACTTTTCAACCTTCAACATTTCTTCCATTCCTAGGTCACAAAATTCAGCAGCCGACCTACTAGCCAATGTAGCTTCTAAGCTTCTACCTTCCGAAGACTATAGCCTTGATAGATTTTCTGTAGAATTACTTTTTAGGCCTTCAATTCCTGACAATGTCACTAATTGGAGAGTATTTAACCATGACGAAGACATCTTGCAGTTTCTAACTTCGGAAAAATCCTATGACAATCAAGTCATTGAGGAAGACGATCATGATACACAGATGAAACAAACGCCTCAAGAAAATTCAATTCCCAAACCTGTGGTGAAGCTTGAAGACCTTTATGATATCAAAGACAGGTTTAAACCTGTAATTAATACAAAGCTTCAAAGTTCCACCTGTTGTTGGGAAAAGTATCCAATACGGAATGACCCTATCCCACTCTAAGGGTGATAGTACCTCAGCAACAACTGAATGCAAAGCTATTCAAGATTACTTCTTTATGAGATGAGAGAGAGAAGAGAAAAGGGATCCACTAACCGTTATCTTCCGCTAATGGTTGATCCAATCTTCCCTCTTTGTTGCTTGCTCCTAGCTCCTTGCTCTTTCACCGGCCCAGCTACACAAAGATCCTGTAAAAGCACAAAGAAAGGAAACTACAAGAAGCATACATCCATAACTGATTCAAGGATTAGAATAAATCAAATATACAAGCATCAATTCACCATAGAGACACATGCATATAGAAGAACCTCAAATACTTTATTAATAGAAGAAGTAAAGTTCTGAGAGTGTTACAACCATAATAGGCCCAATCCAGCAACACCTCCCAGCAGAAAGAAATCTCCTCTTCACCTCCTTCAAAGCAATCACCCAATAGTTCTATACTCAAACCAACAACACTTCCTTACTTGTACAAAATTCCAGCCTCCCTAGACCTCATGAGAGAGCTCTATATATAGGAGATTTGGAGAAAGGATGAGTCAGCTTGAGGCTGGCATGAAGCTGACTAGTGTCCTCTCCCACTTCAGTTATACTTCAGTTCTTGAGTCCACTTGGAGTTTCTTTCTTCCACTTGGAGATCTAGATCCTCTTACTCATCACAAGGCGAATTCCTTGATCCAAGTGTCATTTTGGAAGCTTCCTGGGCATTTGACACCTTGCAGAATGACTATGCCACTTGGCCAATCTCGCCCAGCGCAGGTAGCCTTCATTAGATTTGACATTCAGCGCAGGTACAGAGTGGAGCAGTTGACATTCAGCGCAGATGCTCAGTGGAGCAGCTGACATGATCCAGAAATAGCTTGTTTTTGAGTGTTTTTAGGTGGAGAACTGATTTTCAGTGCTGTGGTTTGCTGACCTTGTTCCTCTAGGGGTAGGAACAACATGTTTATGGACTTTGGATCCCTCAGATTATCGACATTTCATGCTTCATGCTGTAAGGCACAAAAATGTCTATAACAGTTGCCCCCTAAAGTATGAGGTCGTTTATCGGGTGAAATGCTTTATCAGGAGGATCCGAAGTTCATTCAATCGCTGAGAGGTGCCCTGTAATAAAATACAATACAATACATTATTTTTCATTCTGCTTTCATGATCTAGCTGAGGCGGGCATTCCCATGCTCAGCTTTATAAATTCATTTTGGTACATAGAACAGACGATCGTCTGATGGTATACTGATAATTCTCTGCTGAAATTATCATCCTTTGAGTAGGATGATCATCTGTTGCAATGATGTACATAACAAATGTCTTTATATCCTGAATATATATATCGCAGCCCGGATGGATGAAACTAGATCCGGGGTCTTCAAACTCGTTCGATCTTCACTCTAAGTACAAGTCGATCCATGTGAGAATTGCGCTGAAGTCGAACATGGAAAGACATCGCTTGATTACCGGTCAATAATGTAAACCGTTAACAAGCGCGAGAGGAATCATCAATAATGTCAATGACCCTCAAGGTACTGCAGTACAATTCACGTGGTGTGAATAAAGGACTTGGCGTCGAACACCACGCAAAATCTTCTGGTCGAAGGTCATTGATGTATACCTGTCGCCGGAAGTGAGAAACTTGCCATTGAGGCATGCAAGCTTCAAAGTACTGGGGGGTTTGTTCCTAGATCAATTTCTTGGATAATGAGCTGAAGTCGACAAGAAGCGATCCATCAAAGGAGGGCCTTAATGAATCCCACATCAGTGACACGGAACGGAGCTAATGATTTTAGTGGAGGTGAAAACAATCTGTGAAATATGATTCAGGGTGGCGATCATGGGTGGATGAAGGATAATGTATGGTAGTGGATGGGACACGGTTGACTCTTTCTGAACACATCTCTTGAACATATAACGACACTGATGTGATGGATCGGTAGCATTACCCCAAATGTGGATGGTTTGGCGAGGACCATGGTGATGAGACCGGTGAATGAAACAACCCAACCCGATGTGATACGGAGGACAAAGTGTCATGTTCAAGAGCGACTTGCTACCATTAAAGCTTTGAGGTTCTCCCAATTTTTCCCCAGTCATTTCTGACCAGTACCTCTTTATTTTTGTCAAGCTTGAGGAGGATAACATATGCTTGTTCTATAACCTGCCCTTCGGGCAAGCCCATCGCTATGTTTTAACGAGCTTAGCGATAGGGAAACTCGTTCTCGTCTAAAGACAAGTTTGTCGCTATTTAATCATTTTAACGAGTCTAACGACAAGGAAAACTCGGTCCTTTTCATTTTTAGAGAGTCTGAAAAGGTACAGAAAGTTAACTCCAAAATTCCTTTTTCGTCATCTAATCCCTTAAGTCCGAAAAAGTATAAAACAATACAGAAGGGATGAGTTTTTGATAACTTTAACGAGCCGAATAAAACAAGCGCTCGACCTTTTTGTGCAATAATCCCTCAGGTCCAAAAAGATTAAAATCTAGAGGAGGGATAGCTCTTCCGGTTACTTTAACGAGCTGGAAGGCCAAAACTTGGCAAACTTTTCATATTTTACGAGTCAGATGAAAAGAGCTCAAAGAAGACTCGTCTTTTGAGGAACGAGTGATAAACAAGGATAGCAGCAGATTCCAGGTATAGGTTGGAATTTTCCAATCACGGCAGTGTCACAAGGATGGCTAAGTGAAATCACTCTTCGCAGCTGTTCCTCAAAATGGGTAAACAATCATATGGAGGTGAACGATTGGCCAAATGAAATGGAGGTGGCAGGTGCAAACACGACCAAGGCTTTTATGGCTAATCAATTTACGATCACAATGGTTATTTACCGGGAAGTTCATTTTTTAATGAGCTTGACTGCTCAAAAGCTTATGTTTATTTTTTAACGAGCATGAACTATGACGCTAAAACTGCGCGGATCTCGCTTTTCTATTTTTTAACGAGCATAAATTCCATGGTAAAACTGCTCGAAACACCAGTCATAAGATGAGAAATGTCTCCTGCAAGATTCCAATTTTTATAGAGCTTGAACCTCACATAAGCTATGCTCCATCTCATCCTTTCTTTATGCAAGTTCGGAAACGGTTAATCCCAAAAACAGATAAATAACCGCCCCTAGCTTGCACTCCAAAAGGTTTGCATGCCCCCAGGTATAAAGTACAATTTCAAGGCTGCCCCTACTTATCCGATAAAACATTTGTTTTAAAGGGTGAGGCTTGCCTCTTTCAGGTTATCCAAAAAATGGTTTTATTTGCTGCCGCAAATGAAACTCTTTCTTCGGCGATGTCTATCATTAGGTTACTCAAAGATGGTTACAATTTGTTGCAGCAAAGGAATCTCTTTCTTTGGAGGCTGCCCCTACTTATCCTTCAAAACATTTGTTTTAATGGGTGAGGCTTGCCTTTTTACCCAAAGATGGTTACAATTTGCTGCCGCAAAGGAATCTCTTTCTTTGGTATTGCCTACCTATTTAGACAAAGGTGAATGACTAGAAATCATCAAACACATAACTTTGACAAAAGATTCTTATTCCATAACAACCCCTCTTCCATCAACGGACGGGGTACGGACTAGTCACATTCTTTCGCGGAAATTCTACATTATACCCAAGGTTTCCTCTGCCCAAAGCAGACCAGGATGCATGCCCCCTGGGTTCCAGTCCCATCTTTCTGAATCACTCGCACTCATCGGGAAGGAGGACTGGGGGTGGAGACATTTCTTGGGTGAATAGACCATTCAGGGTTGGTATTTGACTATTTGTGATGCGTGATCCCAGAAATGAAAGTTGGTCTACGAGCTTGACCATTCTTCCTTCGTGTGGAAAACACATTACTCTAAAGAGTGAGGAGACTATAGCTCCCATGCAATATATATAGTTTCGTCCAAGGAGTAGGTTATAATCCAAGGGTCCTTGAACGACCATCACGTTCATTTGAACGGTCTTCCCTTTCAATGTAACAGGTACATTGGGGAGGATCCCTAACGGTCGACTGGTTCCTTTATCAAAACCCGAGAGATTTCTTATCTCAGGTAAAAGCTCTGGGGAACCCAGTGCTTTCCAAGCAATAGAGGAAAGGATACTCACAGATGCCCCTTCATCAATGATAGTTCCAGCCATCACCATTCTGTAGATTTGGACTATGATTCTGAATGGTATACTGGCTGGTAACCGGGGTCTGCCTAGTTGGTTCCAATCAAAGGACACAACCAGGTTGCTTGGTGGTGGGACCGAATACACGGCCGGATACGATCCTGACGATGTTCATTCCTGTGATAAAGGA
The DNA here is from genome assembly GCA_031772625.1 of Pinus tabuliformis. Lineage (NCBI taxonomy): Eukaryota > Viridiplantae > Streptophyta > Pinopsida > Pinales > Pinaceae > Pinus > Pinus tabuliformis. The sequence continues at coordinate 1,110,931,318 of CM062820.1, read as the reverse complement.
ATGGGCGCATTGCCCTGATGCTCATCAAAGTCGGTGTTGACGAAAAGAATCTGGATGGTGTCATCCTTATTCTCTTCAGTGAGGGTGTCATTTGAAGATGGATCTTCAGTGACGCTGTCATTTGAGGATGAAACCTCTGAGGGAAGAACCGGGTCAACTACCGTATCGACCTTTAGACTTTCGTCTGGTCTGGATTCAGTAGGTTCATTTTCAATGACTGACGCTTCAGCTGACCACTTGAGCGGGCCAGCTGTATTTTCAACCAACGAAGGACTTGGCACGAGTTTTTTGTATCCAGGAGGAAGCCCCAACGGTGAAACCGGGCGATCTTCCAAAACTCTCTTCGCTTCGTCTAAGAAGGGACAACGGTGGATGGCGTGATCGCCTTCACACAGTCTACAGGGGGATCTTGATCCCCCTCTTCGTCTTGAACCTTCACTTTCGCTGGTTGAGGGTAAGCAATCAACATGGCTATCAGAGGTTGATGCTCCCGAATTGTGCAAACGAGGTGACCAGTCCCTTAGTATCCGGGGAATACAGGGACAATCTCTATGGAAGTGGTCTCCTCTACATATGACACATGGCTATTTAGGCCCGGTCTGTGCTGTGTGTGGGTTTTTTTCAGATGTCTTTTGCTTGCCCCCAGTCGCCTTAGGTTCCTTCTTCTTCTTCTCCTTCTTCTCCATGGGAGCTTGGCTTTTGCCGGCTCTACCCTGCGAAGATGAAGGATTGGAGGATGAGTTATAAGAAGTAGAAGGCTGGTGGGCAGCTCTAGACTGATCTAACTGTTGACTCGACTGTTCAGGAACCATGGTGGTCTGAACTACATTAGTTGAGAAAAGCCAAATAGGCAGGCCAATTGTCAGTCCTGGAAGCGACAATGTGGCCATGTGGGGCGCACCAACTTCTCCCCAAGAGGAGAATGGACTAGGATTTCCATCATGTGGAGTTCTTTGGTTGGGGCGTTCCATGTTCTCAACTTAAGATCAACGCGGGAATAGGAGGTGATTATGTTCCGTTTAAAATAAATTTTATAACGACGCTTAGACAAAACTTGCTTTTTCACTTTTTAAGAGTCGAGAAAAAGCTAAAGATGACACTAGTCTCCTTCGATGTTTTAACGAGCCCGAAGTGACAAATGCTCGGATGGACTTTTTTAGTTATAGAGTTTGAAAAAGGCCAAAAGAAACTGCTCTGGAGTTCTAGGCAGAGGGTGTGCCAAACTTTTCGCAAAACCACAGAATACGTTTTACGGTACGAGTGGTCGATCTTCGTGAATGCTGTGTTCACTGCATTGCGATCAGTAGGGCGGTCGACACGGTTTCCTATTGGATAAAGGCTTTATTCCTATAGGGGTCTCCCAATATATACGCGATGGTACGTGGGAGCACAAGTCCGTATTGATACTTATCGCTTCACCGTGGAGGAATCACCCAACCACTCAACGCTAAGATATCACGTTTAACGACGCCGGAACACGTCTCTAGCTTAGACCTCTATGTGTTTGCGTTATGTTTCAATGCGTTGTTATGTAAATTCAATTTATTTTAAGGTTGATCTTGTTTAGCAGTTTGCCTTTATGGATCACCACGAGATGTATGATAACACTCCTAAATGCAGTCTAAGATGATAAGCAAGCTTTTCAATCTTTCAACTTTGAAAACCTTAACTACTGAGGGAAAAGAAAGATAACACCTTTTCACACAGATCATAGAGCACACACTAATGCATTTTTTCCTAAATCAACATGCAAGCTGTCATAATGCATATGCACAATGCAAGTATTTCTTTTCTCTTTCTTAAAGTTGGTGCAATAAAAAAAGAAAGTTGTTGTATAATTTTGAATTCAATTTCGAGTGAAAGCAAACAAGCTTGTCCAAAATCAAAAGACACCTTAAGATTTACTTGTTTCGACACTAGAAATATATAAATTCAAACCAAATGACGAAAGTAAAAGCTCAATCAGCTATGAACAGCAAACAAACTAACTCTTAAGATCAAAACGACACTTTATCACAGGTCTAGATCTAAGAGGTCACAGCAAGACTAGTTCACTTTCGTTATGGGAAACTGTAAATGTACAAGAAATACACAAAGAACAAACACAGTTTCTTTATACAACTGAGGCGGAATAGTGACAAGGAAAGTTGGTTTCAGATAGGCACACTGACTGGTAACAAATAGCAAAAACAAGAGTGAAAACAAGGCAAGAAACAGCAGGAAACCCCAGCAGCACAAGGCAGGACTGGTCCAGCGCAGGTGGAACACTGCCTGTTTGACCTTCAGCGCAGGTAGCCCCTTCGGTAACTGTGTTGAAATGCAAACAGCCTTTGTACAGCCTGCACTGAAGAACGAAACTTTCGTTTCCGGTGGTTTCCGGGTCACAGATTGCTCAAAAATTCACAGTTTTTGCTCAAATCAGAAGCTATCAGTCAAGGACACACTAAGGGATGACAAGGAGGATGAAAAGCTATCACTAAGAGCTTATTAGAGTCCTTGTGGATCAGCTCTTCAAATCATAAACTTGCCCCGAAACTGAGCTAGAGTAGCTGCCCTCTACTTTGTATTTGAATGATTCAAACACAGTTCGATTCGGTACTCCCTTTGTTTATGAAATGAATAGAAAAAACACAAACAACCAACAAGATACGATCCCCAGCGGAGTCGCCAATTTGTTGTTGGGAAAAGTATCCAATACGGAATGACCCTATCCCACTCTAAGGGTGATAGTACCTCAGCAACAACTGAATGCAAAGCTATTCAAGATTACTTCTTTATGAGATGAGAGAGAGAAGAGAAAAGGGATCCACTAACCGTTATCTTCCGCTAATGGTTGATCCAATCTTCCCTCTTTGCTGCTTGCTCCTAGCTCCTTGCTCTTTCACCGGCCCAGCTACACAAAGATCCTGTAAAAGCACAAAGAAAGGAAACTACAAGAAGCATACATCCATAACTGATTCAAGGATTAGAATAAATCAAATATATAAGCATCAATTCACCATAGAGACACATGCATATAGAAGAACCTCAAATACTTTATTAATAGAAGAAGTAAAGTTCTGAGAGTGTTACAACCATAATAGGCCCAATCCAGCAACACCTCCCAGCATAAAGAAATCTCCTCTTCACCTCCTTCAAAGCAATCACCCAATAGTTCTATACTCAAACCAACAACACTTCCTTACTTGTACAAAATTCCAGCCTCCCTAGACCTCATGAGAGAGCTCTATATATAGGAGATTTGGAGAAAGGATGAGTCAGCTTGAGGCTGGCATGAAGCTGACTAGTGTCCTCTCCCACTTCAGTTATACTTCAGTTCTTGAGTCCACTTGGAGTTTCTTGCTTCCACTTGGAGATCTAGATCCTCTTACTCATCACAAGGCGAATTCCTTGATCCAAGTGTCATTTTGGAAGCTTCCTGGGCATTTGACACCTTGCAGAATGACTATGCCACTTGGCCAATCTCGCCCAGCGCAGGTAGCCTTCATTAGATTTGACATTAAGTGCAGGTACAGAGTGGAGCAGTTGACATTCAGCGCAGATGCTCAGTGGAGCAGCTGACATGATCCAGAAATAGCTTGTTTTTGAGTGTTTTCAGGTGGAGAACTGATTTTCAGTGCTGTGGTTTGCTGACCTTGTTCCTCTAGGGGTAGGAACAACATGTTTAGGGACTTTGGATCCCTCAGATTATCGACATTTCATGCTTCATGCTGTAAGGCACAAAAATGTCTATAACACCACCCTTAGGTTTGAATTAATAAATCTAGGCACTGACGATGCTCCTCAAAACATCAACTTAGAAATAGGACTTTCCTAGGAAGAAAAGGAAGCGTTTATTAAACTATTGAGAAAAAACAAACAGGTCTTTGCTTGGAAATATGATGACTTAAAGACATATGATACATCTATTATCCAGCATACCATTCCTATGCTTCCTGATCAGAAACCGATTCAGCAAAAGTTAAGAAAAATACATCCAAATTTGGAGAGCCAGATAAAGTCGGAGCTTAATAAGCTCTTGAAAGCCAAAATTATTTTTCCGGTCCGACATTCAAACTGGGTCTCTAATATGGTGCCAGTCAGAAAGAAAAATGGTGACATTCGAATCTGTATTGATTTCAGGAACCTTACAACATGTTTAGGGACTTTGGATCCCTCAGATTATCGACATTTCATGCTTCATGCTGTAAGGCACAAAAATGTCTATAACACCACCCTTAGGTTTGAATTAATAAATCTAGGCACTGACGATGCTCCTCAAAACATCAACTTAGAAATAGGACTTTCCTAGGAAGAAAAGGAAGCGTTTATTAAACTATTGAGAAAAAACAAACAGGTCTTTGCTTGGAAATATGATGACTTAAAGACATATGATACATCTATTATCCAGCATACCATTCCTATGCTTCCTGATCAGAAACCGATTCAGCAAAAGTTAAGAAAAATACATCCAAATTTGGAGAGCCAGATAAAGTCGGAGCTTAATAAGCTCTTGAAAGCCAAAATTATTTTTCCGGTCCGACATTCAAACTGGGTCTCTAATATGGTGCCAGTCAGAAAGAAAAATGGTGACATTCGAATCTGTATTGATTTCAGGAACCTGAATAAAGCGAGCTTGAAAGATAACTTTCCATTACCTACTATGGAGCAAATCCTCCAATCAGTAGCAGGCTCTGAATTGATGTCCTTTCTTGATGGATTCTCTGGATATAACCAAGTTCTGGTTCATCCTGATGACCAACTTAAAACCACATTCAGAACAAAATGGGGAACTTATGCATATCAGAAAATGCCTTTTGGACTCATAAATGCGGGAGCGACATTCCAGAGAGCCATGGATATAGCCTTCAAAGGGTTGATTAATCGACCAGTATTCGTCTACCTATATGATATTACTGTATATTCTAAAAAGAGATATAATCATTTGCATGACTTAAATCAAATCTTTCAGCGATGCAAAAGATACGGTATTTCTCTGAACCCAAAGAAGTCTTTCTTTGCTCTTAATGAAGGAAAACTTTTAGGCTTTATAGTATCCAAAGATGGCATTTATATTGATCCTGATCAGATCAAGGAAATTTCTGAAATTCCTTTCCCACACAATAAAAAATCGATGCAGTCATTTTTGGGTCAGATTAATTTTGTTAAACGATTTGTTCTAGATTTTTCTCAAATTGTATTACCACTTCAGACAATGATCAAGAAGAATTCAATCTTCAAGTGGGGATCAGAAGAAAAGCAAGCTTTTGATGTTATCAAGCAATCAATAATCAATGCCCCAGCCTTGAATACTCCGAATTGTTCTAATCATTTTACATTGTATACCGTTGCGTCCGATGTATCCTATGCTGCAGTTCTCACGCAGCCAAATGCTCACAACTTGGAAGCACCCATTTCATTTTTTAGCTCAAATCTTCAGGGTGCCGAATTAAATTATTCCGATGTGGAGAAACAAGCCTTTGCTGTATTTAAAGCAGTCAAACATTACAGGCCCTTCCTTTTGAAAACTCACACGAAAGTTATAGTCCCTTTCCCAGCGGTAAGGCAACTATTAATTCAAAAAGAACTGGGTGAAAGAAGGGCCAATTGGGTCACAGCGCTTCAAGAGTATGATTTAGAAATAAAGCCAGCAAAGATTGTTAGGGGCCAAGGTTTTTGCAGGATATTGGCAGGAGCATCAAACATTCCTGAATCAAGCGATATGGATCAGACTGAATCAATCAATCAGATAAGTGCCACTGATTCTGAATCTCAATATGCAGATTTAATATTTTATTTGAAGAACGGTTATGCTCCTCCAAATTTATCTTACAAAAATAAAAGGGCCATTAGGTTAAAAGCAAAGAATTTCACTCTCATTGATGATATGCTTTTTAGACAAAATTATGATTCTATCCTGTTAAGATGTCTTGAGAAACCTGAAGCTCAAAAGGTTTTACAGGAGCTACATGATGGACCAGCAGGAGGACATTTTGGGGCAGACACAACAGCTCACAAAGTTATTCATGCTGGATATTATTGGCCTACTCTGTTTAGAGATGCTCATGAATACGTAAGAAAATGCTTCAATTGCCAAACTTCTAGTGGAAGACAACAGAAATCAACTTTCCCTCTGCAACCTGTCAACATTGAACAACCATTTGAACAATGGGGATTAGATATCATCGGGGAAATTACTCCACCATCTTCCAAACAACATAGGTATATCCTCACTGCTACCGATTATTTTACCAAATGGGTAGAGGCTATTCCTTTTAAGGCAGCGAATTCAGAGGCAATCATCGAGTTCATAGACCAATTCATCATTACCAGGTTTGGTGTCCCAAACGCTCTCGTTTTTGATAATGCTTCCTATTTCTCAGGAAATTCTATATATGATTTCGCTATTAAAAGGGGATTTAAACTGAAGTATTCTGCTAATTACTATCCCCAGGGAAATGGTTTGGCCGAATCTACTAATAAGAATCTCATCAAAATCATTAAGCGAACTGTTGAACAGAATCATAGAAACTGGCAGAAATCTTTAATGTTTGCATTATGGGCTGATAGGATTACACAAAAGGCTTCTATAGGTTCCTCCCCATTTAATCTGGTATATGGAAAAGAAGCAGTATTGCCTACGAATCTTGTTTTACCCTCTTTAGCCCTAGTACAGTACATTGAAGAGACTCCTTCTTCCTCTATCCAACTTAGACATGACCAAATTCTTAAATTAGAAGAAGAAAGGGAAAAAGCTAGAACCACTCATGCCAAACATCAACAAATCATCAAAGCATCCTTTGACTTAACCTCATCCGGTTCCAAACAGTTTCAAGTTGGTGACTTAGTTCTCAAATGGGACAAGGCCCATGAAGATAAAGGTAAGCATACCAAATTTCAGAAAATGTGGCTTGGACCATTTCATATCTGTGAGAAGATAGGCCATTCAACCTTTATATTGCAAGACTTATCAGGGTTGAGAGATTCTCTCCCTGTTAATGGCCTGATCTTGAAGAAATTCTTTAATTGAGAAGGTAATTCCTTCTCCTCTTTGTATATTTGTGTAGTTTGTAGGATCGGTAGGAAATAAAACTGTAGAGTACCCCCGTTGACCTTTTGCTGTGTTTGGAGAAGCTGTCTCACAAAAAATAATAAGAATATTTGCTTTTAGATAGTAGAACTCTCAATCAAAAGGAATAATTTTTAGGAAATTAGATATCCTTGCGTTCTGAAATTTCAATCTAACTTCTGAAGACTCTTCTCAAGAGGTAAAAGTTCTGTGAATCATTTTCTGTTTTCAAAACTGGTCTCCAAAGGTTATCCATTGTAAGATAGAAACCAACCCATTTTCAGCATCTTCAACTCTTCACCTGTCATCCATTTGCTCTTAAGGAGAAAATTGTTCACCCCATTCACTAAAGTTTATGGTTACTCAGAGTGTAATTCTAAAATATAAAAGATTAAAGATAAGAGGTCTTATTACAAGCCTGCTTACCATGTTCATAGGAAAATAGTTTGACTGACATTACCAAAACTGCCTACCAAAACAGGGTAATGGCTTGAAATTTCAAGACAAGAGGTCTCATCACGAGCCAGCTTATTCAGTTAAATTATTACCAGTGAATGGCATTGTCAATAGCTGGCCACCAAACCAGGACAATGGCTTTTTATCTTATCAATGACAAAGAAGAAAAAAACAGGTGAAAAATAAAAATATTTTGGATTCATTCTGTTAACTACACTCTTATGTGAATGGAAAAGTGAACAATACTATGGTTAAAAGGTATCCCTGTCGAGACTATAAACGTTTGCTGGCAACAGAGGCTCTACCTATGACAGAGGGGTTAATTATAAAAGTTGATTTGGGAAAGTTTTTGTTTTATCATTATAAACCAATAAAGGTCTATTTTAAAGACTTAGAATGTATTTATTTTTCTTGAAACCAAAAGGGAAGAAGTTAACAGAATAAGTTCACTTTGTTCAGAACGCATGAATATCCAGTTAAATTAGAAGTTTTCCCTTCTGATTGAGTTTCTAGTTTTGAAAAGCTAAAGTGTTTGTATTAGTTTCAGAGATAACTGGTTCTTCCAGCAAATCGCCAATTGTTGTGCTCTACAACAACCCCCCATTTCATAACATTTTCATTTACACAAAAATTAACATATGGAATGGGTCCCTTTTAACATTTAATTGGCATCAATGCTTTTGTGTTCAAAAAGGCATGATAATCAAATGAGTTTATGTATTTAAACCTTTTTGAATAATAGTGTTCCAATAATAAAGCAATCTTTTGTTATTGCGATAAAGCGATCGCAAAATCGCATATCGCAATGACAAAAGAAGCACATCAAAAAACAGCACCTTGTTCTCCGCCGATGCAATATCGCTATCGGTGATCGGCGATATTCCATGCACACCTAAAAAAGGCACATAACTCACACCCCGACGCGACGCGACATCGGCGATCGGCTATCGGCGCTCCCTCATGTGGGAAGAAACCCTTTAAGTTATACACCCGACCCGATGCGATATCGCTATCGGCTGTCGGTAGGATCTCATGCACTTTGATAAGGCGTTCGGGTCTTACCCCGATGCGATGCGATATCGCAAACGGAAACCGGCAAATCACTTTATATGCACTTTGTAATGTTTCCACGTGCTAGTTCGATGCGATGTCGCAATCGGCACTCGGCAGGATCTTTTCTTAATAATTGTGTACCATCTATTCCCCGATGCGATGCGATATCGCTCATCGGCGGTCGGCATTCTCAAAAAACTCATCGCTTGAAGCCGTAAAGTTATATTGATATCCAGTTGATAAAGTGAAATTTTCAAAATGCCGTTAAATGTAGGGATAAGGTAATCCATGTGTATTTAAAACCTTGCCCCTTCGATTAACGAACACTCGCATTTAACCGCCAAAATATCTGTTGCACGCTTAAGGGGGTCATTCAGCCAGATAACGGTGTGATACTCATTTAATGGGTAGCAGGCCTTAAATCACCATTAATTCATCTGCAATATCTTCCCAGTGATTGGATCCGCAGCCACTTTTGAGAATTAATATCACCACGCTTCAAATGATATATCTTTCCCTTTATGGATTGTCATTGTTATTTCCTTGTTACGATTTCTCTTGCCTTTGTGTAGAATTCATCTGTTGAGAGAAGCCTGAGCATGATGGGGAAGAAATCCAAGAGAACCGTGGGCTCCGCTACTGCATCTGTTGCAGGACAAGCTACCGTGGATAAGAAGAAAGGCCTAATTTCAGACACTACATGCACTGGTCTCACTAGGACTTCATGGCAGGGCACATATAATCTATTAGAAGCTGAGCAACCTGAAGTGACAGTGACAGAGGCTAGTGTGGATGTACTAAAGAAGTCCGATGCTACTCTCAAAGACCTGGCCGACTCCTTTCTTCACAGGATAGCAGCCAGAGAGCAGATCCTTCCCTATACTGATGTAGTGCGCTGGGCAATTGAGGAAATTCCAATCATTGATAGAACGTTCCACACAAGGGATGGAAGGATTTTCAGGTCGTTCAAGCCAGAGCACCTAAGGCAAATGTATCATTTTCCCGAGCCAGAGAAAATCTATAACAAAGCCTTCGTGGAGAAATTTGCAGCCGAGAATGAAGTACAATCTGAGCCCATCCGGGATTGGAGGCAGAATCCGGCCAAACACAAGCACGAAAGCTCGGGTAAGTACTCCGTCGATTCTTTGGCTTCTACCTATTGCTATGCGGGAATTATGATGTGTAGGCTATGGGGGTTACACGACTCTGCTAATTTCGACATAGAAATGGTTCCCCTGATGGAAGCAGCTGTTAATAGTATAATCATGGATTGGGCCACCATTCTTTCCGATAAGTTGGCGGTAGCTGTTCGTGACTTTAGAGCCAAATCCAGAGTTTCCGAAAGGAAAATCCCACCATTTTATTATAGCGCTTACATTATGGATACTTTATGTTTTAATTCTGAATTTCCTATCCTCGGTTGGAGATGGACCACCCAAGACCCCTCACCCATTCATTTGTATCATCAGAAATTGTGGAAGTCCTCTTACAAGGACCATTTGTATCAAATTTGCAATGGTTTTATGGTTCCCATTCATTATTCCATTTTTGATCGACCTATTCCCAAAATTTCCTATCTGGCTTCCTTCGACTTACCAGCTGTAGTAGGTTGGTTTGGAGAAGAGCATTTTACCTATATTAGGGTTTTTGGGAGCCAGGCCAAGCCGCATGTTCTCCATTTATATGTTCCAGACAAATTGTTGGCCCGAGAAATCTCCTACCAGATTATGGCCGAGAGTGTCACACAAACTCTCAAGAAAGAAAAGAAGAGGGGCTGGCCCTCTTTTCCCTTGAGAATTGGTGTTTATACTCTGCATGATCTCAAGCATGCAGAAAAAGAGGCAACAAAGATGCAAGCTTTATCCCTGGCCACTCTCCCAAGCAGACTCTATGATCCACGTAAAACTGTCTACACTGCCCTAGAACAGGCCAAATTAACAAAAGTTGACCATCAAGAGGATATGTTTGATGACCTATTCGCCGCCGCCGATACAATCGGTCAGACCAAAGAGCTTGCTAGAATGAGATATAATGATGAGACGTTAACTGAGTTCAATAAACTTAGAGAGCAGAGGTTGCAAACTCTGCCCCTAGATTTATTGACAACAACCCCAGCGTCTTCCTCAAGTGAGCCTGGTCAGCAACAGACGAGCCAACCTCCTGTTACAACTAATGATCAAAAGAAACAACAGGAGGAAAGGTAAAAGAAGCTGCAGGCAGAAAAGTAAAGAAAAGAGCAAGCTGAGAGGCAGAAGAAGGAGCAGATAGAAAAACAACAAAAGGCGCAGAAGGATCAAGAACAGAGAAATCAGAAAGAGATAGAGGAACAGAGGAAGAAAGAAGAAGAGGAGAAACAAAATAAAGAACTGGCAGATAGGCAGAAAAAGGAATTGGCAGATAGGCAGAAAAGGGAACAAGAAGAGCAGCAACAAAAAGAACAAGAAGAGCAGCAGCAAAAAGAGTTAGAGGAGCAGCAGAGGTTAGAACAAGAAAAAGAGCGGAGCAAATCCCAGACAGAGCAACATAAACAGACCTCCATTGATCCTGAATTGCTTAAACAATGGAACCAATTCGATTCCATTATCAGTGGAAAAGAAGGCTCCAAAGATACAGACACCTCTAAAACAGGCGATGCGTCAGAAACCACTTCTTCTCAGATTCTAAGCGGAGCCAGCGGCCCACCCATTTCAAAGGATGTTGAGGTAATTACTATAGATCCTTCTGATCAAATTGTTCTCCAGGTGGAAGATATTCCTCCCCTGGATGTTTTCTATAGCCCAAAGTATAAAGCTGTTGTTAAGCGCTCAAGGAAGAGACGAAGGCTTGATCAACCTTCTATCTTTCCTGAGCAAACAATCACGGGCAATGTAGTTTGGAAGGAGGAATTGGATCCCTCCGATGATCTAGCAAAGCTGTCGCAGTATGCGGGAGCTTATTCTGCAGCGACTATTGACAAAGCATCGGAGGTAAGTCTTCTGTTGAAGACTAAGGACCAGGAGATTTGTACATTATAGGCAGAAGTAACCGAGGCGAAAAATAAAGCAGCGCAGGTAGAAGAGCAGTTGCTGGCACAACAGCAAGAAAACAATATATTAACCCAGCAACTGCAGACTGAAAAACAGAGAATCGACCAGAGCGCAATCCAGAAGCAGAAAGAATTATCAGAGGCATTGGCACAGTTGAAAGAGGCGAATGAGCTGATGACAAAATAAAAAGACGAGCAAATAGCTCGACTATTAGCGCAACTTGAAGACATCAAGGGCACCCGGAAAGTGGAGGATTTCATAGCAGAAGCAGCTCAAATAAATGGCGCATTAATATCTCAGATTAGACTCCTATGCCAGCAACTTGCAGAGGCTGAGCCATTATGCGAAATATCTACAGCAGTGTGTCAACGGATAGAGCAAGCCAGAAATGAACTAGATCAGGCCGAAGAAACCATAACCGGATATCTTGATTGGCAAGATACTGATGTGGGGAAAGCAGTGAACTTGCCTAGAATCTATGAGACATACAAAGATATACTCTTCATGGAATGGAACACTCAGATGATGAAAGCGGAAAGGGCAGCTTCAAGGTGTAAGATGATCGCCAGCAATATGATTGATTTAGTCAATAACACACTCTATTTGGCAAACATGATTTCCCAGTGCACACCTGGAAGCATAACAACGGCAAACATGATTGAACAAACAAGTTATCATGACTTAGAGGAGAAGGGAAGGTGAATCGCTGGAGTAAATACTTTAACCTCCGAGGCATATTGGCTCTTTCTAATCAAGCCACACACTCAAAGGTCGGCCCTTAAGTGTTTAATAGATGCCCTCGGATGCCTGATCCCCGACATTCAAGATGCCACATATGATGCCCAGCTCACTTCGCGTCTCAACACCCCACCGGAAGTAGAGCCAATGCTGGCGATATGTCAGCTGAGGTTTAAAGGCAAAGAGCCCACCGAATGAAACATTGATGCCGACTTCCAGATCGCCAAGGAAGATGGAAAAATATTTATTGATGCCAATTTAATAGCTTTTCAGTTTTTTTTAGATATTTAGATTAGATTAGTATTTATAGACCCTTTCATTGTTTTGGAAAGGGTCGTAAAATTTTGTAATAGACTTAAAGGCTGAAGTTTGCACTACTGTGCTTCAACCTATATTCTTTTATGAAACTCGACCGATAGTTCTTAATTTAACGAGAAGGTTGTTTTATACAATTGTGCACTATTGTCTCTTGTTTGGAATGCTTTCTGGTTCGAAGGAAGGACTGCGACATAGCAATTAATATACTGGATTGTTAAGCAGCTTACATGGTACTTTTATCTGCATCTGTGTTCTTTCCTCTTATATGAATTGTTGTGTTATTATTTTTGCTATTGTTGAATACATGTATGCGCTGTAACAACAAATCTTCATTTCATTCCACTATTGGATGTTTTGTGATATGCCCTTTCTTTTAATCATGCATGTAACAATGATATGAATAATAAAGTGTAGTAATTCGCTATTATCGCTCTGCATAACTAATTATGCAGAGCAATCTTAAATGGTTTAAACGTCTATGCTTTAGTGTTAGAGTCATCTATATGCCTGCCTTAAAGCACAGATTATCAAACGCTACGCTTTGAAAGATTGATAAGTCCCGGGATTAGATTATAGTTAATATATTTCGCCGATAGTCTTAGTTGTTCGCTTATCACCATCATACATCATAAGTTACTCATCCATCCCACTTTTATCCATTATTGGGAAACTGGTCCCATTATCCCCAGTCGGAGCCACTATTCCAAACGGAAAAGGAGCTGTACTAAGGTCCGGACCGGGTGGTTTCCCCTATGTTGTCGCAACGATTTTTGTTGCCTCAACAAGATGTTATAGAAATGAGAGAAAGGCATGGGAGTCAATTTGAGGGATTGTCCTAGGCTCAAACTATCATTTATCCTCAAAAATGGTTTATTGTAGTTTTAATAGGGTTTTCTATGGGTTTCCTATAGCTTTGACATGAATTAATACATGATGTCCTAGTTCTCATCTAAAGACATTTTGAAGGTTTCATAGGTTTCCAAATGGCGGAACAAGGTAGAAAAGTGTTGATAAGGATGTGGAAGACCTTGCCAAACTGAAAAATATTCAATAACCATCTTGAATAAGGGGAAGAAAGCAAACTAATGGTCTTAAGAAACAAGGATTTTTCTTTGCACAAATATGTTTTTGGGCTTGTCCTTGTAAAACTTACAGCCAAGATTCTTAATGCACATGAGAGAGGCCACTAGGGCCATGAATGAGGCAGAATGAAGTCACTAAGTTGCTCAGAGGATGAGCAACACTTTCAGCAGGAGGTATGATGGCCATCTAAATTAGACATAAATTAAGGTCCATGCCTCTAAATTAAACACAAATTAAGGCCTATGACCATCCTTCAACACATTAAACCTCTCTTTTTTCATTAGATTATGTATTTTTAACTTTAATATATTCATTAGGAAGGTTTATGAATAATTGCATATTTTTGCCTAATATTATTTATTTTTGTGGAATATTATGAGAATATTGGGCAGATTATGAAAATTTGGAGGAGGAGATAATTTAGGGACTTGCTCCCTACTACAGGAGGATCAATATTAAATAATAAATCAACAATATATTATGCAATTATGGCACAGATTGTGGAACTCTAATGATTGAGAAAATCTAGGAATGTGTTCCCTGCCATTTAATGCAGATTCCTAGTATTGGGAACCAAATCCACTAATCAAGGGATTTTCATGGGGAAAGCTTTCTCCAATCATGGGGAATGATTCCTAATCATTTTGTATAAGTACCAAGTCGAATTTGCCTCTAGGGATAGATTTTCATTAGTCTTCTTGTGGAGAGAACTCGTGTTTTTGCAGCTCCATTGTATTTTCTTGCAGAGATGTAATTGCATTGATGAAAATAATGAAGATTGGTGTCATGTTCAGCATATAAATCTTGTTCTCCTCCATATGTCTCTGATTTTCCTTGGGCTTTGCCATCCTAGAAGCCTTAGAGCCCTTTTGTATCATTTTATCTCCTTTTCACATCTTATTCACATGCATCTCTTGTTTTTATTTCCTTCTATTTCTACATTTAGTATTAATGACTTCTTGTTGTAGGATTGGACTAAATGGTTGATGTAAGTTCTTTTGTAGGATCACAAGCATCATTTCATCCTTGGAAAATATTTGGAAGGTCATATTAATCATTGAGATACTTGGATTAGTCTTCTTATTCCCAAATCTAGATTTCTAAAACTCCTTTGTGGCAACTAGCAATAAATTTCTGCTATTATTTAGAGCATGCTAACGAGCTTCAATCAGGTTTATTCCACTTGTATTAAATCAAAAAAATATTCTATTTAATAACAAAATTTACCCCATTTCTTTTTCACTTGATTAGGTTAGGAATTTGATGGATTTACTAGCTCACTAGTTCTCACATTTCTAATTTTTAGACTAGTAATTTTCTGCTATTTTTAGCATGGGTTAACAGAGGTCTATTTGAGCTATTCCACTTGGAATGGAGACATAAGACTTCCTAGTCAATAGAAAATTTTTTCCCATCCAATTTGGATTTAATTTTCTTGTTCATTCGATGAAATATAAGTTTGTAAAGTAAATCTATAACATCCTGTAGTAAAACAAGGGGTCTTGTAGGAGAACTAGTACATCCTGTAGGAAATCCTATAGTGGCTTGTTTTGAGCCTGAATTGAGAAAAATCATCATTGAAGCTAGAATTAGGCCTCTACTTGACCTCCCTGTCATCAAGACCATTTTAACCCTCTTCCTCCATACCTGTCTCCCCTGCCAAAGAACAAGTGAGGATTATCATTTGTGTTTATAAAACAAAAATATTAAAAAAAAGAGTTCTTTTATATTCACACATGCACATAGCAGTTAATACTCCCTAGATGATACTCCATGCTCATT
Organism: Pinus tabuliformis; assembly: GCA_031772625.1. Classification (NCBI taxonomy): domain Eukaryota; kingdom Viridiplantae; phylum Streptophyta; class Pinopsida; order Pinales; family Pinaceae; genus Pinus; species Pinus tabuliformis. Next base: position 1,110,915,814 of record CM062820.1, on the reverse strand, counting down.
TAGTTTAAATCATCACATGTGATAAATAGGGTTAATTTAAGTTTCTTTTACATTTTTTTTTTTCTAAATTAAGACTACTGCTATATTAAGGAAAAGAAAATATTTACAGAGGTTTACTTTCTGCGAGGAGGCCGAAGCCAGTCCTCAAGCTTGAGCAACTTTAACCGTATCATGAGACAGAGTCCATTATAGTTCTTGGACTTCATACAATCTAGACCCAAAATGACAAAGACTTCATATTCACTGGCCGGACTGAGCCAGTTTACATCATGAACCATTAAACAGAAATAGCAAATTGCTGAAGCCTGAGGCTTGCAGCAAAGATCTGACCCAAAAACATAAAAAGGACTCCAAAAACACAACATGAAATGCAGTAGCATGACAGTAAGAAAAACTAAAACAGAGCACCCGTGACTTATACTGGCTGGTTGGATGTGGCCTCCTGCCTTCCAGTATCTGGGCTTGGCGGGCCGAGCCAAATCACTGACTCGTCTTCGTTCTGAAGCGGGTGTCCCTGAACTGGCGAAGCACGAACATTGAAGACTTCCACCTCCATATTTGAATTGGGCGGTGGCATGACCTCGTGTACAGAGGCGGCGTGACCGGTAATGCCCTGTCTAGGAGCACAGGGGCTGTAAACGTTCATCTCCACATTGGAATTGGGCAGCGGCTGGACCTCTTGCACAGAGGCTTCATAGCCAGAAGTTTCCTGAATTGCTTGCTGGGCTGCGTGTCGATGAGTGCGATACACCAAACCTTCCATATCAGCCAGGAGGATATCGCTGTCTTGGACAATTTCCACTGTGGGGGAGCTGGAATTAGACCGGCCAGGCTCATCTTCAGAGATGAAGACTGTAAAGGTGACCACCACTTCAGGGCGAACAAGGCGGCTAGGAAAACGAAATCTGAAGGTCTGGTAAGTGCCCTGTGGGAGGAGACACTCCTGCTCCGAGCTAGAGGATGAGGGTGGCTCTACAGCAATTGGCGCAATTGGGTGTAAATCGTCCAGAATCACGCGGGTGCCAGACCTTCCTCCACGCCTAGGAACCCCTCTACTGCGCGGCATGGCTTGAAGGATAAGCACTACCAAACACTCAGCGAGCCCTTGAGAATTTGCAGACAGGATGCCTTCACTCAATGCACTGAAAGTAACAATAGAATGGTTCTGCGCTGTGACTAGCGTTTCAAGAGCCATAGAATACTTAACCTGCAGGTTCAACGCGGGGGAAAGGCTTTGGGCCTTTCTCCCCTTTCGCATCAGAGCCTGAATTGCCATGCTCGGCATTAATGGAGTGTCCTCTCTCTTTTGCCGCAGACCAAGAATCATAAACCATTGCATTAACTCTAAGAGTTCTGTACAGGTTGCCTTGTACAGGCGTCGGCGTTCTCTTCCGCCTACAGGTGTCATGGCGCGTGCCATGGTGAGGGGCTAGTAAATACACCCGCATCCGGGTTAAGTTTCTTTTACATTTAGTTCATGATCTTTATGCAATTAGAATAGGTTTCTTTCCTTGTAATTTATTTCTTGCAATAGGTTAAGGTTTCCATTTCAAGCATTTAGTTTTCTACAATTAGTTTAGGATTTGGTTTCACTACATGCACTCCATTACATCATGAAAAAAAGTAAGGACACATTGTATTCTGCACATATAGTGTCGATACCTCTTAAGTTTGTATGAACGTCAGGTTGATAATTAAAATTAGTAGCCTTGGAGTTGCAGCATTCTTGTTGTAATACCGAGGCTCATCACATACCTCTATATCATGTTATTCTTATCCTTGATGTAACGTACATACCTTAGTAGTTCTACAAATTTGTTGATGTATTACTCAAGTTTCAACTGCCCTAGTTTGTGTTCATAGAACTCCTTGGATCTACTATCATAATATTTTTCAAACAGATACTTCACTCAAAAGTACTTTTAAAACTTTTTCCACATCAGATCTCTTTCCCCGATACCTTTTATATTCTCAAAATCCTCCCACAATGTATTGACTTTTCCTTTTAGACTAAAAACAACCACCCTAGCTTTCATGTTTTCTATATAGTCATGCACCTTGAAGTACTTCTTTATTCCTGTTATCGGGAAATCTAGTGTCTATGCAGAGCTGCTAGTCCCACTAAGGTTGGTAGCTACCTTAGAAACAAACAAACTAAAACTACTTTCATTTTCCTTTATGAGAAATATATAAGATGGGAACAAAGAGACCAACCTCTGTCTTGTGCTTGGTTCCTCGCTCGATTCCTCTCCCTTCTGATAGATCTTTGCCACTCGCTTCCTCGTCTACCCAGCTTCAAAGAGCACCTATAGAATCAAAGCAACATAACACTATCCAAGAACATAGATCTATTATCATAAACAATATAGGACCAGATATATATTGACCACACAAATGCATATAACATCAATCATACAAAAATGTGGAGGAAAACTTGAATAGCTTTATTGATAATCAAGAAAGAGCAAAGAGGATTACAACCAATTGTTCTGACCCAGCATCATCCTCTCAGCAAGAAAGCCCTTCTTCACCTCATGAAAAGCTTAGATCACCCAACACTATGATATTGCACCAAGAAACTAGAAGCACTTCTTTACAAGATACAACATTCCAGCCTCTAGATCTCTGGGATGAGGGATCCATATATAGATGTTTGCAAGGGGGTGAGTCAGCTTTTGAGATTTGATTAGTGTCCTCTCTTTGATAGTTCTTGATTCCACTTGGAGATTGATGATCTCTTACTCATCCCTAGGCGAATGCAGAGAGGCAAGTGTCATAGGAGAAGTTTCTAAAAGATTCCATGATCCTCCACCTTGCATATTGACCCTGCCATTTGTCCACTCTCGCCCATCGCACCCCATAGAAGGAATTTTCAAGATGCATCATACCTCCTGTGTGTATTTAGGTGGGATGCAACGCACTTTGACCATGGAGCAGGTGAGATGGTCCAGTTTTGACCAGTTCTGAGTAGTATTTCACGGAGAACTTCTGGGAGAAGATGTAATCAGTTGACCTTGTTCTTTTAGAGGTTGGAACAACACTTTTAGGGACTTAAGAGCCCTTGGTTTATGGACATTTATGATTGGGGTTGCAGTGCCCAAAAATGTCTATAGCAGTTGCCCCCTAAAGCATGAGGTCGTTAATCCGTTGATGTCGAGTGAAATGCTTTATCATGAGGATCTGAAGTTCTTTCAAGCTGGAAGGTGACCTATAATAAGATACAATACAATATATTATCTTCATAATATTTTCATGATCTAGCTGAGGCGGGCATTCCCATGCTCAGCTTTATAAATTCATTTTCATGTACATAAGATAGACAATCGTCTGAGTGTAGACTGATGATTCTGGTAGAGCCATCATCCCTTAGGTTGGATGATTATATGTGCAGTAATGATGTACATTTGATTTCTTTATTTTCCTGAATATATATCGCAGCCCGGATGGATGAAACTAGATCTGGGGTCTTCAATCTCGTTTGATCTTCACTCAAAGTACAAGTCGATCCATGCGAGAGATGTTCTGGAGTCGAACATGGAAAGACATCACCTGATTACTAGCCAATGATGTAAGTTGTTAACAGGCGTGAGAGGAATCACCGATAATGATGATGACCCTCAAGGTACTACAGTACAATTCACGTGGTACGAATAAGGGACTTGGCGTCTAACACCACGCAAAATCTTTCGGTCGAAGGCCATTGATGTAAACCTGTCGCCAGAAGTGAGAAACTTGCCATTGAGGCATGCAAGCTTCAAAGTACTGAAAGGGTTGTTCCTAGATCGACTTCTTGGATAATGAGCTGATGTCGACAAGAATCGATCTGTCATAGGAGGGCCTTAGTGAATCCCACATCAATGACACGAAACGGAGTAAATGATTTTAATGGAGGTGAAAACGATCTCGTGATATAAGGTTCAGGGTGGCGGCCATGAAAGAATGGAGCGTAAATGTATTGTAGTGGGTGAGACATAGGCGAATTCTCTAAGCGACTTCTCTTGAACATATCGGCGACACTGACATGATGGATCGGTAGCATTAACCCCAAATATGGATGGTGTGACAGAACCATGGTGATGTGACTAGTGAATGGAACAACCCAACCTAACTCAGATGCGGAGTGAAAGTGTCATGTTCAAGAGCGACTTGCTACCGATAAAGTTTCTTCAAGTTTTCTTCCCAATTTTTCCCCAGTCATTGCTGACTAGTACCTCTTTATTTTTGTTAAGCTTGAGGAGGATAACATATGCTTGTTCTATAATTTTCCCTTCGGGAAAACCCATCGCTATGTTTTAACGAGCCTAGCGATAGTGAAACTCGTTCTTGTCTATATGGACAAGTTTGTCACTATTTCGGTTTTAACGAGTTTAACGACAAGGATAACTCGGTCCTTTTCAATTTTAGAGAGTCTGAAAAAGGGACGTAAAGAAAAATCCAATAATCCTTTTTCATCATATAATCCCTTGAGCCCGAAAAAGTATAAAACAATACAAAAGGGATGAATTTTCGGTACTTTTAACGAGCCGAACAAGACAAGCGCTCGATCTTTTTGTGTAATAATCCCTCAAGTCCAAAAAGATTAAAATCTAAAGGAGGGATAGCACTTCCGGTCCCTTTAACGAGCTGGAGAGGCCAATGGCTCGGCAATCTTTTCATATTTTACGAGTCAGTTGAAAAGAGCTTAAAGGAGACTCGTTTTTTGAGGAATGAGTGATAAATTTGGGTAGCAGCTAATTCCAGGTAAGGTTTGGAATTTTCCAATCACAGTAGTGTTAAAAGGATGGCTAACAGGATCACTCTTCGCAGCTGTTCCTCAAAAAGGGTAAACAATCAAATGGAGGTGAATGATCGGCCAATACAGAGTGGAGGTGATGATGAGAACACGACCAAGGCTTCAAAGGCTGGTGATAATACATTCATGATGGTTATTTACTGGAAATTAGTTCATTTTTTAATGAGCTTAAACTCTGGGGGAACATTTGCTCATTACTTATGTTTATTTTTTAACGAGCTTGAATTATGCGTTAAAACTGCTCGATAAAATGGTCATTGATTGTCTTGATTTTACCATTGACGACTTTGTTCTTTCAAAGGTTGTACTGTCTGCTCAATTGCTTCATCAAACTAGTTAGAAACGAACAATATATGTTTGAAAAATGAGTTAAAACACTAATATTTTACTTGAATTACGTGAAAAGTAATTTAAAAGTGTTTTTACCTCTCATTTTACCATTTCATTTGAACTTTGGTTTGTTGGAGCTTTGGAGGTGCTTTCCCCCTTGATTTTCACTAGCTCATTCTGGGAGATTCTGTGGATGATTCTTGGCGCCGTCTGGACTAGGTAGGAGCTAAACCTAAGCTCTTTAATTTCATCCTTTCCTTTTTGCATTCTGAGCATGTTTTCAGGTTTTTCTGAGCCTCTGGGGTTTGAAAAACTCGCCCTGGCTCCATCACACCTCTTCTACATTGAAAGGTGCGATGCATGCTAGCTTGGCCATTGGCCAGTCAGCATGCATCCCACCTAGAACACTGCTGGGGGTGCGATGGGCACAAAGAGGTCCATTTATGCACAATTTTTCATGGAAATGTTTGCCTGTTTTTCACCAAATCAGGATCTTGACTCTTCTCTTGTTTGTTTCAGAGATTCATTGGATAAAAATTCCTGTTACATGGCGAGAAAGTGAGCATGAAGAAGAGGACATGCTTTCTTTACATGATCTGGTTACGTTAAATGCACTGCGGAACTGTGGCCTGTTCAAGTTTTTCCGCATCTCTTGCATGAGGCAACAAATCAACCTGTTGCAATATTTTCTCGATGCATGGGATCCTACGAACCAGGTGTTCCAGATTAGGGGCAAATCTATCCCCTTGACTGTCATGGACATCTATTTTCTGACCGGCTTATCAAGGCCCCTATCTCATTATCAGGTTCGGCCCGTGGGGGTGAATCTGTGAGAGATTACATTCGCAGGTATTGCAGAGAGGGATCTCAGCCGAGTAAGGACGGAAAGATCATTATCTGAGATGTCACTGACAGGTCCCTGAGGACCATTCTGTTCACTTTTTCTAGACTGGCTGGTAGTGCGGCACTTCATGTGGCCAACAGGTCTTATATGTAGTACGCCTTGGAATGCCTTGAACCAAAGGTGTTCAACTGGTGTGATGCAGTACTCTCTGTGATGAAAGAACAACTGACCAAGGTAAAAAATGGAAGATTTAAGAACTTTGGATATGGTTCTATCTTGACAGCTTTCACCTTGGAAAAGATCCCGCTGATGCAGCCACAGTATGATTCACTTGGTTTACCTCCACCGACTGAGCCACGGATGCAGATATGGGTCGACCTTATCACCAGACATGCTGGTCAGTCCCAGATTTCCTTCTCTGATACCTTTTTCGAGTGGTTCAACCGTCAGGAGATGGTTTTTTCCGAGTATCCATATGCTGGTATGGATTTCCGGGGTGATCCGGATTTGGTACTGCCTGCTGGCAAGCAGTGGGGTGTCATCGGTAAATTCTCTAGCCATATCTCTGTTTATCATTTCTCTTTATAATGTTCTTGTGCTTTCTTCTATTAGGACTAATCAAAACTCATGTGCTCATGCAGATGTCGGACCAGTTCGACCATTAGTATGCCTGAGAGTGCCAACTGCCGCTCTAGAAGGAGAGGGTGTAGGAAGGGCTATCCTTTGTGACCTTGATGTGGTCAAGACTCTTTCAGCATTGCAGGATCAGGTTGAGGGCCTTACTATTGGTATTCCGAACGTGAGGATCGACGAGCTGCCCCTGAGGTTGCAGCGACATACTACTGGTGTGCCGAGTCAGTGGACTAGGCTTTTACGCATGATTGCACAGGCGGTGACCAGAAAACCACCCGCACCTCTGCAACCGATAGTTGTTGTTGGGCCATTCGCCAAATGGGGCATTGATTTCATGACATGTAACCCCACCTCGACCGGGGGGCATGGGTATATCATAGTCGCCATAGAATATTTTACCAAATGGGCTGAGGTGATGCCTACATTAGATAACACTGGTGAAACAACTGCCCTTTTCTTTTTCAATCATGTAGTCGCCAGATTCGGTGTTCCATAGGCTATAGTCACAGATCATGGATCGCATTTTCACAATCACATGATGGTCAAATTGGCTGCCAAATTAGGGTTGTCCTACGACAGCTCTACTCCATATTACCCACAGGCCAATGGACAAGTTGAAGCAATCAACAAAGTCCTGAAGCGGATGCTGCAAAGGATGATTGGAGCCCACAAAAGGAGTTGGCACCTGATCCTGTACTAAGCTTTGTGGGCATACCAAACATCGGTAAGAAATGCAATTGGGTTTACACCTTTTCAACTGGTGTATGGCCTAGAAGCAATCTTACCAGTTCAGTGTGAAATCTTGTCCCTCAAACTCGCAGTCGACCTTCTCCCCGGAACTTTAGAAGAGTAGGCTCGTTTCTTGGAACTAATCCAATTGGATGAAACCTGTCGTGATGCCGCTTTGGCTAACGAAGCCCATAAGAAACGAGTCAAGGCACAGTTCGACAAGATATTTTTCCCTACTTTCTTCCACGATTGCGGATTACTCGATCAACTAAAAATCAAGGGGAAGTATGTTTCCGAATTAGATGAATTTTAGATGCTTTGACACAACTTTCTTTTTCAATTTTTAAGAGTCAAGAAAAAACAAAAGATGACTCTAGTCGCCTTTGATTTTTAATGAGCCTGAAGTGACAAGTGCTCAGATGGACCTTTTCCTTTAAGGAGTCTGAAAAGGAATGAAAGAGACTGCTCTGGAAATCAAGATATAGGGATTACCAAACCAATCGCAAAACTGCAGAATACTTTTTACGGTACGGCAGTCAATCTTCCCGAACGTTGTGTTCAGTGCATTGCGATCGATAGGGCGGCAAACACGACTTCCTATGTATAAAGGATAAAGCCTATTGTGGTCTCCCAATATATACTCGACGGTACATGGCAGCACAAGTCCGTACTGGTACTTATCGTCTCTAAGTGGAGGAATCACCCAACCAACAATAAAAACAATAGTTACCAGGCTTTACGATGCCGGAATACGTCTCTAGCCTAGACTTCTAAATGTTGTGTGTTAGGTTCCAAAGCGTTTTTAGATTCATTAAATTTATTTTACAGTTTATCTTGCTTAAGAAATTTTCCTTTCAGGTTCACCGTGTGATGTAAATGTACAATTCCTAAAATGCAATCAAAGATGATAAACAGTGGTTTAATCTTCTTTTTGCGATGAAAATCCTAGCTACTAAGGAAAGAGAGATGACGTTCTTTCAACATAGAGCAGTGAGCATACACTATATGCACTGTCCTAAATCAAACCAACAAATAGTATAAATGCAAATGCACGTGCATGTATTTGTTTTTAGCCTTCTTAATGTGTGAATGGTAAAAAGAAAGCTAAGCGCAAATCTGAATTATTTTTCAAAGCGACATTACTAGCAAGTTTCTTTTCAAGACAAAATGAGGACAGTGACGACACTTTGCGATTTGGAATTGAAAACTTGCTTTCAACACTTGAAAAGCTACTAATTCAAATCAAATACAAGAGTAACAGTGTAATTGACTATCAAGAACAATTGGATTCTCTTCTATGATTGAAAACGACACTTGCGACACTTTCAAATCAAGAAACGACAATACAATTACACTACTTCTTTATAAAATAGAATTGAAAATGGCTCAAAATACATAAAAACATTTACAGTCCTTTGCACAATGGAGGTGGAATAATGGCAAGGAAGGGGTTCTCAACATAGGTGTACTAACCATAGGCAGCAAAACTCTTGAATAGAGCTGAAAAGAGTGAACACAGAAACCAAAATCTAGGAGTAGGAAAGGCCTTGTCTGATCAGCGCACCTGTAACACAGTGAAAAAGAGATGAAGCGCACCTACTACAATCGGGAAGTGCGATGCAGCCAAAATTCACATAAGAGATAGTGCGCTGGGCCAGAGACAAGACTTTAACTAGGTTCCGGGTCATAGTTTGCATCTCAGTTCAGGGATTTAGGCCGAGCAAGTGGTAATCAGTAAATCAATCACAGGGGTAGATCTAAAGAGGTTACTAGAGCCACCACAAGGGCAATTAGAGAGCTTGTAAATCAATTTTTCAGTTCATAAACAAAACCCAAAGATAGACTGAAGCAAGATTGATCTACTTTACACTTGCATAGCAAATGCAGTTTGAAGGCTAGCTGGCTTGACTTCAGGCTCCGTCTGTAAGTTTATAAAGCAAACAAGTGTAGATAAACAAACAATCTATTCGCTCCCCAGTGGAGTCGCCATTTTTTTATCAGGAAATCTAGTGTCTATGCAGAGCTGCTAGTCCCACTAAGGCTGGTAGCTACCTTAGAAACAAACAAACTAAAACTACTTTCGTTTTCCTTTATGAGAAATAGATAAGAGGGGAATAAAGAGACCAACCTCTGTCTTGCGCTTGGTTCCTTGCTCGATTCCTCTCCCTTCTGATAGATGCCACTCACTTCCTCGTCTACCCAGCTTCAAAGATCACCTGTAGAATCAAAGCAACATAACACTATCCAAGAACATAGATATATTATCATAAACAATATAGGACCAGATATATATTGACCACACAAGTGCATATAACATCAATCATACAATAATGTGGAGGAAAACTTGAATAGATTTATTGATAATCAAGAAAGAGCAAAGAGGATTACAACCAATTATTCTGTCTCAGCATCATCCTCTCAGCAAGAAAGCCCTTCTTCACCTCATGAAAGGCTTATATCACCCAACACTATGATATTGCACCAAGAAACCAACAACACTTCCTTACAAGATACAAAATTCCAGCCTCTGGATCTCTGGGATGAGGGATCCATATATAGATGTTTGCAAGGGGGGTGAGTCAGCTTTTGAGATTTGATTAGTGTCCTCTCTCTGATAGTTCTTGATTCCACTTGGAGATTGATGATCTCTTACTCATCCCTGGGCGAACACAGAGAGGCAAGTGTCACAGGAGAAGTTTCTAGAAGATTCCATGATCGTCCACCTTGCAGATTGACCCTGCCATTTGTCCACTCTCGCCCATTGCACCCCATAGAAGGGCTTTTCAAGATGCACCACACCTCCTGTGTGTATTTAGGTGGGATGCAGCGCACTTTGACCATGGAGCTGGTGAGATGGTCTAGTTTTGACCAGTATTTCATGGAGAACTTCTGGGAGAAGATGTAATCAGTTGACCTTGTTCTTTTAGAGGTTGGAACAACACTTTTAGGGACTTAAGAGCCCTTGGGTTATGGACATTTATGATTGGGGTTGCAGTGCCCAAAAATGTCTATAACAAATCCCAATAGCTAACCCTCTGCATCTTCAGCTTTCTGTATGTCTCCATCAAAAGTTGGGGGTTTAAATGATTTCTTGAATTCTTCTTGCATGAGAGTCTTTCTACTCTTCCTTTGATGATGATATCTAGTGGTTTCACTATCCAGTGATTGGCTAGGACTTTTTAAACCTCTTTTCAAAGAGTTGAGCAATTATTTTCCTCCTTTTGCATGTCTTCTCTTCTTTCTTGATTTGCTATCCTCTGCTTTCTTATCATTCGATTTGTGATTTTGGATTATTAGTGGGACATACTCAGGCATGTTCTTATCATGATGGCTAGCGCCAACCTCTTGTTTTGTTTGTATTTTTAATTCTATAGAATTTGCAACAATAGAGAAATTACTTCTACTTTTTCTATAATAAATTCTCGTTGTTTGCCTTGCAGCTTCTTATCTTGACTCTTAGACTTATAAGTGTGTCCATGAATCTAGGAGTGTCTTCCTCTTTCACATTTCCCACTTACTCCTGTTCGAGAACTTACAAGGTCTTGTTCATACCATGTTGATAAAAAATATTTCTTATTCTTTCCCTTCCTTCTTGTATTTTGATGCATATCCTTCTACTTTTTACACACAATAATGTTGGCCAACCAGAAAAAATATGAAATTAACATAGGTATTATCTCCTTGGTCTATGTAGATATTTAAGTATCAAATATCATTTAGCATGTAATCATATTCAATCAACTATTCTATGCAAACACACATTACAATATTCTACAATTAGCATAAAGGGAATACTAATAGATCAAGCATATCATGCATATCAATCATCTAATATGTGCATGTGAGCCTCTTCAGGTCTATTGTCTGAACCAATTTCTCTGATGCCACTTTGTAACATACCCCCCTACCACCCATAACCCACTTGTTACAGATCCATTTAGGCACATCACTCCCATAATCCATATCAGTGTTTTAGGGCTCATCGAACCCTAATTTCAGTTGCTACATGCCCTAAACAAGTCACCCTTTTGAATTCCTCCTTCCCAGACAATTTCATGACTAGAAGACATCCTAAAATGACCTCTAGAGGTACCAGCGAATGTAGGCCCATGTAAGGGTGCGTTGCAGAGCCGTTGAGTTCATGTCAGGGTGCTCTACATAGCACTTAGGCCCTCTTTCACCAACTTTCATTATTCCTCCTCCTCCACAATCGAGTAAGGACTCTCATGTCGGCGACAGTGTGATTGGTTCTTCAAGCACACAAACGGCAGGTAGACCATCTTGTCAAACTTTTGCCATTACCAATCAAACTTCCAATGCATCAAAAAATATTGCTTCCGAAGTTAATGTCGTGTCATCTGAATAAGGAAAGAATCAAAAGCAAGTAGGAGGTAAGAAGAAGGGGAAAAACAGGAAAAAAAAAAGATAATTCCCCTCAAGAGAAATCATCTGATTCCTCTACTTCGGCAAGGAAACCTTGTTATCCATGTCTAATCTATAATGATGAGCATTTATAAGATATTTTCCACACTGCACATAAGTCTCTAAGCTTCTAAAGACTTCTAACACATCTACAGTGTTGATTGATCCATGTCCAAACTTGGAGACACATTTGGTTGCAACATACCATGCTTACACATCCCTGGTACTTATGCTATCCACTTAAAAGCCTAAAACAAAAGTTTTGGTTTCAATGAGAGATAAATATTATGTAAACCCATCATCATCGTCAAATAATTAGGCCATTGATCAACCTAATCCTTCGAATTCGACTTCATCTGAAAATATTCCACCACCTATTGCACCTGAATTGACAATAAAACCACCAAAGGGAGTTATGCATAAATCAACATTTAACCCTCGAGTTCGACCATCTCAAAACTATAACATAAGGCTCTCAATTCAATTAAAGGCTCTCAATAAGAACGTTCATTGAACTATTATTAACGAGGGGGCATCTACTTTCATTATGTCAATAAGCTATTGGAAAACACTTGGTTCACCGTCGTTGTTACGATCACCAACCACGTTAAAAGATTTCGACGGATGAACATATACTCCTTATGGTATTTTGAGTACCCTGCAGAATGAACTAGGGGGAAAAACGGTTACTATTGAATTTGAGGTAGTTGATGGACCCCTTGTCTACAACATTTTACTGGGAAGGCCATGGGTATATGCTATGGCTGCTGTGCTTTCCACGTACTTTCGTACTATTGCATTCCCTCATAAGGGTGGAATCACTGTCATCGATCAGCTTTCCTTCTTTGCATCTAGTTCTCAGGCTATGGGAAGCATTCCATTGGTACACGAACCCCCACTATCACTTCAAAGTGTTGGTGTAGGTCTCTTTAAAGATCCTTCCCTAATGGGTATTTTTACGTTACTGTAACCATCTGATTTGGCGGAAGTGGCAAGAGTAGAGACTTGCAACATGATTTTCTCCACCTCATCTGATTTAAGGAGGATTACGAATGATTCTGAAGTTGATAGTAATACTAAATTTATGCCATTAAGTCCCATTGAGTTTGCATAGCAATCAATTTTTCTGGCTTGTGCAGCAAACCCAATTCCACTTTCACCAATTGTATGGGTAGACCATTCATTAGAATATGGTACTTCTTTAGATCCTTTTTCACATATATTTTCTACGGATGAGGGAATCGTCCAATCAATGATGATAGGAGAAGAACCTTGGGAATATTATCATCATTATTCCCATCTTCCAGATGACATCGAAGATTATTCAAATGAACTCAACCACCCTTCAGTTGTTGATTTCCTTTCGAATTCTATTTTCATAGATATTCCAAGCGAAACCTGTCAAATATTGAGGAAATGATTTCGATTAATATTTCGACCAAACGTAATGTTGTAGAAAACATTCATGTCAGAAAATCTTGTTCTCCATCAGAACTTGATAGTTACCGTATTCTCTTTCGTGAATTTTGAGATATATTTGCATGGTCATACGAGGAGATGCCAGGCATTGAATCTAGTATAATTGAACATGAAATTAAAATGTATCCTGATGTCAAACCAGTACGACATCGGCTTTGACCTGTTCATCCAAAGGAAGTCGCTACCATTAAAATAGAAGTTGAAAAGAATTTGCATGTTGGTTTCATTTACCTTGTACCTCTTACTAACTAGGTTTCCAATATTGTTCTTGTCATGAAGAAATAAGGGACAATCCGACTATGTGTCGATTATAGGGATGTAAATCAGGCATGTCCAAAAGACAACTATCCTACTCCTCTTATCGACTAGATTATTGATGAATGTGCTAGATCTGAAATATTCTCATTTATGGATGGTTTTTAATGTTATAATCAAATCAATATCCGCCCATAAGACCAATCTAAAACAACTTTTATTTGTCCATGGAGAACATTCGCATATAGGAAAATCCCATTTGGTTTGAAGAATGCAGGGGCTACATTTTAGAGGGCAATGAACTATGCCTTGCATGACATCAATCACATTGTTCAACCTTACCTTGACGATTTACCTGCTCATTCACGAAAGTGGACTGATCACCCGCAACATTTGAGAGCAATATTTTTACAGTGCTGACACTATAAGAGATGACTCAATCTGCACAAATGTGTATTTTGTGTTGGTTCTAGTCATTTGCTTGGAATTTTAGTGTCTAAATATGGAATTCCACTCGATCCATTAAAGGTTCAGGAAATTATTTATTTGCCTCCACCTTCAAATCTTTTACAGTTACAGAGACTCCAAGGGAAGGCTAACTTTCTGAGGAGGTTCATTCCCAATTACGTTGAGATGGCTAATTGTTTTACATGTCTTTTGAAAAAGGGATACCCTTCCATTGGGATCAGGTTGCACAAGCTTCCTTTGATGCTCTTAAAGTTACCTTGATTAAAGCGTCATTAATGTATTCTCTGAATTATCAAAATGACTATTACTTGTATCTCGCCGTTGTAGATACAACCATTGGCATGGCTTTAGTCCAAGAGGAAAATGGGATTGAACATTCGATTTATTATTTGAGCCACAATCTCAATGATACAGAAAGTAAGTACTCTTATGTCGAGAAACTAGCTTTGGCAGCTGTGCAAGCTGTTCAAATATTTCACCACTACATCCTGCTCCAGAAGACCACTGTCATTTCAGATTGCAACCCTATGACATACATTTTTTCACGTCAATTGCTGGGGGGGGGGGGGGGGAATACTCAAAATGGATAGTCATTTTGTAGGAGTTTAATCTGGAATTCATCAAGTCCAAATCAAAGAAATCTCTAGTTTTCATCGAGCTACTTTGTGACCTTCCCTCGACCTCCATTGATTCAACATCTGAACCATCGATTTTGGATGAGTCTCTATTTCTAATATTGTCATCTGACCTGTGGTATGGAGATATACTGATCTATCTCCAGACACAAAATTTCTAGCCTAATATCTCTCACTCGCAACAATGATGTATCCGATAGCAAGCCAAAGATTATATGATCATTGGCGACATTCTTTACCGTCGTGGTATCGATACGATTTTACGGAGGTGCCTCACACATGAGGAAGTTGAGAAAGAATTGAATGATTACCATTCAAGTGCTTGTGGTGGAAACTTATCTGGATATGCTACCGAACAAAGAATCCTTCGTGTCGGTTACTTCTGGCCAACTATATTCAAAGATTGTATTGTTACTGTCAGAAGCTGTCATGCATGCCAGATCTATGATCACAAAACTAATTTACCATTTGCACCATTGCATCCATTTATTGCTATTAAACCATTCTCCACATGGGGCATTGACTTCATGACATGTAACCCCACCTTGGCTGGGGGGCATGGGTATATTATAGTCATCGTTGACTATTTTACCAAATGGGCCGAGGCGATGCCAACATTAAACAATAGTGGTGAAACGGTCGCTCTTTTCTTTTTTAACCATGTGGTTGCCTGGTTTGGTGTACTACAAGCCATAGTTATAGATCATGGGTCATATTTTCGCAATCACATGATGGTTGATTTGACTACTAAGTTAGGACTATCACATGATAGTTCTATCCCTTATTACCCACAAGTGAATGGACAAGTTGAGGCTATCAACAAAGTCCTAAAGCACATGTTGCAAAGAATGATAGGGGTTCATAAACGAAACTAGCATTTAATCCTATACTCTGCCTTTTGGGCATATCGAACCTTAGTGAGAAATGCAGCTGGATTCACACCCTTTCAGTTGGTGTATGGTTTGGAAGAAATCTTATCGATACAATGTGAAATTTCATCTCTTCAACTCGTGATTGACCTATTACCCAACACGTCTGAAGAAGAAGTGTGTTTCTTTGAATTAATCCATCTGGATGAAACACATCGTGTTGCCGAATTGGCTAACAAAGCGCATAAGAAATGAATCAAGGTGCAATATGATAGAAATGTCAAGCCTCATATCTTCTCGAAAGGAGACTTAGTCTTGCTTTATGATCAAGAAGCTGATAAACTTGGAGTGGGGAAATTTGAACCAATGTGGATGGGTCCTCATATTGTCAAGCGTGTTTTGGCAAAAGGTGCCTACGAGTTAGTATATTATTATGGGATTTTGTTGTCATAGTCCCGAAACGGGTTGTACCTCAAATGTTACTATGCCTAATTGAGTGTAGTAAAACTCACTGTATATATGATTTAATTTATGTGTGTTAGTGTGTGACTTTTAGAGTTTTTACCTAGTTAGTAATTTGCTTTGAATTTGTTGCAGATGCCAGAAACTTCAGAACTATTTGTTGGTTACGCCGATGGTGCTAGTCATAGTACGCAGAACCTATCTTCTGCAGCATGGGCTATTTTCAATCCAAGTGGCGAGTTAGTGAGTTTTCATGGGATTTATATTGGTCGATTGATGAAAAACATTGTTGAGTATAGCACATTGATCGAGCTTCTCTCTGATGCCATTTCACTTGGCATTCGCCAAATCATCGTTAGGCTGGACTCACAACTCGTTGTACTACAACTTACAAGTGTGTATACTATCCAAAACCCAACAATTCTTCGCATGTTCCTTAGAGTTCGTATTTTGGAAAAGTATTTTGAATACATTCAATATCAACATATTTCCAGAAACTTTAACACATTAACTGATTCTCTAGCGAATTATGTGTTAAATAGACATTTGCAACATATGTAAAAGTAATATTTTCAATTCACATCATTAGTTGAATAGGATTTCACATAACCATATAAAACTCTGAAAGTAAAATAGATAGGTGTTTTAAAAGTTTTTACAAAATTTTTGTCCAAGACACGTTTGGTCATCTGACCCAAAAACTCAAAATTCATACAAAAGACATCCTAAGTAGATCTGGTGGTGCTCATGATAACATGTCCAACCCTGTGCTATCATGCGCAAAAGCCTCATCTAGTGGCTAGGAACACCGATAGTGTGGCACTGCAGCCTCATAGGTAACTCCTCTATCTGGACATCCGAAATACAAAGGGTTAATCCCTCTATGTGATCCTACAACTCTGCCATGGTATCGGCCAAATCCAAGTCCTAGAGAACTGCTCTCCCAATGTTTCTCCACATTGGCCCACCTGTACCCTGTTGGTGCCCCACAAGTCGAACAATACCCACATATACATGCATGAGCATGATTTTAATTTAGTCTTGGAAATATTAAAAACACAAAAAACATGTAGAAACTTGAAAAATTAGAAAACACTTTGGTCAAACAATTTACCTATAGCACCACATTGTGCTCCAACTGGTAGAATGAAGTCTGGATCTCCATGAAAATCCAACCCTGAGTATGGATGCTCCTTAATGACAAGGTGTTTTCGATCGAGCCAACTGAAGAATGCAGTGGAAAAAATGATTGTTGATTGACTGGTGTGTCGATCCATCAATTTGACCCACCTCTACATACGTGGATCTCTAGGACCAGCTACACCCAGTGATACATGTTGTGGTTGCATGAATGGGATTATCTCTAAGGTAAAAGCGATTAAGATCAAACCATAGCATAAATTCTTCATCTTACCACTTTTGACCTTGGTCAGTTGTTCTTTCAGTGAAGAAAGCATGACCTTGCACCAGTTGAATACCTTTGGCTCTAGACACTCAAGTGAATATTGCATATATGATCTGTTCACCAGATGTAGTGTCACATTACTAGCCAACTTTGCGATTGTGAAGAGGATCATTCTCAAAGGAAAATCACCCTCATCCCTGATGTTTATTTTCCCATCCTTGCTAGGATGTGTACCTAGCCAACAAAACTATCGAATATAATCTCTCATTGATTCACCTCCACGGGCAAATCCAGAAAGTGAGATGGGGTCACCTCGCCTCGACAGTCCTATAAGAAAGTAAATATGATTAATGGTAATAGGGATCATCTTGTTCCTTATGTGAAAAGTCTGATCTGTTGGATCCCATGCATGAACAAGGAACTGCAATAGTTCTATCTATTGCCTCATTCCAGACAACTTGAAGTATTTGAGTAACCCATAGTTTTTGAGGGCCTTAATTGTACCCGGATTGTTTAGGGAAACCATGTCTTGTTCTTCATGCTCTCTTCTCACCATGTAATTGACATTTTGATCTGATGAAAGCCTAAAATACAATCATAATCTTAGTTAGGATCCTTTCCATGCAAAAACCAAGACAAATTTTGGAGCAAATAGCTAAAACAAATTGGGGAAACTCACCCAGCGTATCCCAAGCACAGAGATAATGCATTGCAGAGCAGGAAGCCTTCTATCAAGGTGCTCTTCAGCATAGTTTTTGATGTGAAAGCCTGCGTTGATCCCAGGGCGAGAAAATGAAACCCTAGAGGCCCCAAAAAACCCTAAAACTTGCATGAAATGACAAAAGAATGACCTTAAAAGAAAGAGGAGGGGTAGATCTCCTACCTGGTCTAGATGGCATGAGAAATGGTTCACAGAATCTCTCACAATCAGCTGATGAAGTTCAAGGTAAAAAACTAGCCCAGAACACAAAACTGAATGGTAAGTTCCAAATGGAAAAAATGTCATGGTAAAAACTTGTTTTATGTTTATTTCATGTTCATTAATCACGTAAACATTAGTATTTACCTATTTTTGCCTATGGAACAGGTATTTTTAATCCATTTGGTGTTGTTTTGAGCAGGTTTTACAATTGACTTACAGAATTTGACGTGCTCAATTGTAAATTATATCTTTGACCATAGAGCATACTTTTATCTCTTTTTTGAGCTCTGTTAAAAATGAAAAAGGAACCCCCTTGCAGTCCTCTTTAAGCTCTTTTTAGACTCTCTAAACATGAAAAGATTGTTGAGCGCTTATCCTTTTCAGCTCGTTAATGGATTGGAAATGACATCTACTCAGTATAATTTTAACCCTTTTTCGAGCTGAGATAGATTAACTACGAAAAAGGAATACATTGACTGAACATGGTCAATAGGTTCTCTCTCGTATCGTTTTACAATTTTCAGGCTTGAGAGACCAAACTACAAAAAATAACTTGTGGATTTTTCTTTTTGTCCCTTTTCAAACTCTCTAAACATGAAAAGGACTGAGTTATCTTTTTCGTTAAACTCGTTAAAACATCAAATAGTGACAAACTTGTCCATCTAGACAAGACCGAGTTTCACCTTCGCTAGACTCATTAAAACATCAAATAGCGATGGATTCACCTGAAGGGTGGAATTATACAACAAGCATATGTTATCCTCCTCAATATTGATAAAAAATAAAGAGGTACTGGTCAACAATGACTGGGGAAAATGGGAAAAAGGGGAAAACCACTTTATGGTAGCAGGTCGCTCTTGAACATGACACTTTCACTCCATCATTGTGACTATTTGGGTTGGGTTATCAGCTTGATGGTTATCATACCATTGGTCTATCATACCATCCATCACTTTGTTTTGGGTCAATGCTACCAATTCATTTTAGTGTCACCAACATTTTCAATAGAAGTCATCCAGTCAAAATTGATCCTTTAGTACCATAAACCTTCATTTTCATGAATGCCATTCCTGAACTTTGTGTCATTAGTAAAATTCATCTCCAAAATCATTACACTTGTTTCATTTCATTGATGTGGGATACATCAAGGCCCTCCTACGATGAGTCGCTTCTTCTCGACATCAGCACATTATCCAAGAAGTTGACTTACAAACACCCTTCTAGTACCTTGAGGCTTGCATACATCAATGGTAGGTTTCTCGCTTTCAGCGATAGGTTTACATCAATGGCCTTCAACCGAAAGACTTTGTGTAGTGTTTGACATCAAATCATCCATTCACACCATGCATAATGTACTTCAGTACCTTGAGGATCATTATCATTATCGGTGATTTCTCTTGCGTCTGTTAACAACTTACATCATTGGATGGTAATCAGATGGTGTCTTCCCATGTTGGACTTCAGATCACATATTCACATGGTTAGACTCGTACTTGAGCAAATGATTGAATGAGATAGAAGACCCTGGATCTAGTTTCATCCATCCGGGTTGCGATTTCAGGAGTACTAAATCATATGTACAATAGCTTTACATTGATGGTCATTTCGATCTTGGGTCTATGTCTGTAGATGACTGTCTATGTACATGTAATGAAAATTTATAAGCTGAGCATGGGTATGCCTTCCCTCAACGATTCATGTAAAAATAAAAATATCATGATATATGTATTGTAATTGATGCAGGTCACCTTCCACTTCGAAACCTCCTCATCACATCATAAAGCATTTCATTCGACATTTACATTTTTTGACTTCATGATTTAGGGGGCAGCTATTACAAATCCATTTGGGCACGTCACTCCCACCATTTAGATTAGTGTTTTAGGGCTCATCAAACCCTAATTTCAGTTACTACATGCCCTAAACAAGTCACCCTTTTGAATTCCTCCTTCCCAGATAGTTTCATGACTAGAAGACATCCTGAAATGACCTCTAAAGGGACCAGTGTAGGTAGGCCCATGTAAGGGTGCACTGCAGAGTAGTTGAGTCCATGCCAGGGTGCTCTACAGAGCACTTAGGCCCTCTTTCACCAACGTTGGGTGAGATTGAGCGAAATTCACAAAGGGTTTGGGGAATATTCTTATCTTTTGGAGCGTCTAGAAGGTTCCCTCACTTATCAACTCCTATGAGCTCAAAAATGGATGAGGAATGAGTTAAGATGCATCCTATCCTCTAATCCATTCCTCCATGGAACTAATTCTAAGTATGGAGGGCCATTCAATACCGCCATTTATGACATAACCTCCTTTATCCTCCTATAAATTGAACACTCATCTAAGTTATCAGGGGCTGGACTATGTTGAATTGTAAGGAGATAATGTTTCTATGAGAATTGGATTTGAAGCAAGTATTGTAATGCTACAAGTTTGTCATGATTTTGAGGTGATGTGGATGGGATCCAAGCTGGAGGAATGATTTTGAATCGGACACAATGGTTGTAGTTCCTTCTTCTATTCAATAAAGTATTTGAACCTTTTTCCATATGTTTGTATTGTCATATGATGCTTATATGTGTGAAATGTATCTGATTCCATTCACTTGTATTCAATAGATCCTTTTCTTTGATCGGTTCTTTGTCTTCTGTTGGTGTTTACATGTACTTCTCAAGCATGTTAAGTACAGGAATGAGCGATAGGGTCAATACAAAGGAGACAAGAGGAAAGCAAAACTACAAGTAGGTCTTCTCATCTTCTTTGTCCTATCTATTGCTTATAGGAAAAGGCTAAAGTGCTTTAAACTATTGTTCTAGATATGGCTACTTATCTAGGGAATTAGTATTTATCCATAGATACCAAATTCTCCAAAACACCACTGTACAGGTATAAGAAGGTAGTTACTATTATGAGCCAAGCTCCAATGTTTAGTTATGGAAATGGGGTCATAAAATCCCTCAAATTTCAATCTTCTCAAAATCTAAAACCAACACCACCATTGCAACCATCTCGTTATGATATTTCCAATGATATAAGTTTAATTGAAATTTGACTCCTAGATCACAAGTTATGGCCATTTAAATTTTGGCCCATCAAAATGCTAGCATTAGAGAAATTTTGAGATCTAAAATGAGCCTCCTAAGGAATATTATAAAATAATATTAGATTACATCATCAAATTTTAGAAAGAAAAAAGAAAAACCATTTTTTCAACTCGTATTTTCAACTTATCTCCCTATGGTTTTAATTAAATTTCAAGTGGAAAAACTTGGATTAAAAATTTAATTCATCATCCAAGGAGTACTCATATTGCATACTTTCAATGGACCCTGATACACGAAAAATAAGAAATACATGAAAAACGTGATTTCAATCATGTTTTTCATGTATTTGTCTTTTTTCATGTAGTAGGGTTCATCAAAATTATGCAACATGGGTACTCCTTGGATAAGGAATGAAATTTTGCATCCAACAAGTTCTCCCACTCGAAATTTGAGTATAATCGTAGGGATATATGTTGAAAATATGAGTTAAAAAATAGTTTTTTATTTTCTAATCTTTTTACTTTTTTACTCCAAAAATGGTGAATCATTCCCCATGGTTGACATCATCATATTGAATCCTATTGGTTCTTATAAAGTCAATTTTGGTTGTACATTTTGGTTTTAAGGCCCATTTTTTACCTCAAAATTTCTCTAATGCCACATCAGCAAGAGTGCTACCACGTGGCGTTTCACCTTGACTATTATTCCACGCCACCCACTATGTGGTCTTTTGCATGCCATCTTCGTCATTTAGGACTTTGGTGTCATCCTCCCCGAATGAAATATATAATGCACACCTCTGAGGCTTTGAACCCCCACTTGACCTAAGTCCCGGCCTCTAACCTCCGACCTGTCCTAGGTCCCGACCTCTATCCTCATATCTTGCCGAGGTCCTGACCCTTGACTAAGGTCAAGCCTGACCACTAGTCGGGACTCTTAGTTAGCAAATATTTATGAGGTTTCCTCAGCCTTAGAAAGTCCCAACCTAAAAAGGTGTCGATTGTCAACACAGTCGATTTTTTTTAAACCATTCTTCTACTCTATCATGATTTATTTAGCTTGGACCTAATTTTACTCACAGCTTAAAAACTTACATAAAAAATCAGGTCCTGGCTTCGATCTAGCTAGTCATATCTTTAAAATAAAGAGAAATAGGGCATGTGAAGTACAATTACATATAGGTAAATGATCTTGCTAAAACATTAAATGTTTAACAGTCTCATTAGGCTTACAACCAAGCCTACCAATTTTTACATCCATGTGATGATCCACATAGCTATATATTAAACTTGACAAGACACGGTCCTTAATATCATAAGTTTCAACTAAAGTCACTTATCAACACTCAGACCATCACTCAACACATCAAAAACAGAATGCCTTCTATATGAAATTACAAATAAATTCCCAGGTATTGAACTTAAAGTTGCATGACAAAAAATGCATCAACAAAGTCATAAAATAGTTAAAAATTCAATCAGTAACATCCATGCACCACCATTATATTTCCATGCAACATTATTCAAATTTACATACATTCACAGGTAACTTCTTTAATTCCACACCTCTTAGCTCAAATAATTTGATGTACAGTTCAGAATCAGGAAAAACTGAAGGTGGGACTTCAACTTTCCACCCAACCATAGACCTATTGTAGCAAAAATTACTTAAAGCAGTCACCCTCAAGATAGATCCATGATATAAGGGGAAAATTTCCTTTCAGCAGCCTCTATATGAAGCCATCTTTGGATACACAGAGGATAGTGAATTCATATGACAATGGGTGGTTTGTCATCTAGTCAATCAAAATATAATTAATAGTAATGGGTGGTTTATCAACTGGCTCAAGCACTCTAGGAGTGGTTTATTAGCTCCCAGCAAGCACCCTTATGGTTTATCAATTGTGTCAAGCACTCAATGATTAGTTTATCAACTCACGACAATAACACTTCTACATGTGGTTATCAGCCCTAGAAAGCCCCATGGGTGGTTTGTTATCTATATCAAGCACTCAATAAGTGGTCTATCAACCCACAACAAGCACCCTTCATATTCCCTTTTCATCCTCTTTACGATTTTGGTCACAATTTTTTTCTCTTTCAGGGAATCCCATTCCATCATCTCATAGCTCTTTCCATATTTGCTCATGAGCTCCACCAAGAAGAGGTTGAACCCAACATTGTTTATTTCCCTTTTTATCATTTCCTCAGGGGTATCTTCATATTCCCCTTGGACTATTCCTCTTATTTTTCTCATTATTTGCACCATAAAATTAATTTAAGGTGCCAACTAACCCCACTTGGTTTATCTTTCATCTTCCCTCTTAGATCGTGAATATTTGGTCCCTCACTTCATGCCATTACATCATTACATTACAAAAATCACATGAAATGTATAAGGGGTGTCACAAATAATAAGGGTAACTTGGAGAAATATGAACATATCCACAACTATTTAATAAATATGTTCTATTACATTTTTAAACATTAACATTTTTTTATTTAATTTAACTCATGTTTTGTTATTATGTTTTTAGAAAGTGAGAATGAACAAGGGCCAAAAGATAGAGATAGAATTGATAATTGTTTAATTGACTTTTGATGTCAAATTTATTTCTTTTCCTTAAATTTGTACATGTGTTTTCTTGCAATGTTGTATACAAAGTTGACATTTCCCTCATGTGCTAGTGTACCACTTGTATATAGGTAAAAAAACATTACAATATCACTTTAGGAGTTAATTTAAATATCATTGTTGATTTTATAGATTGAATGTTTTTTCTCTATCCATGGTGTGAAATTAGTTAAATGCCATTGAATTTTTGTGTTTATAAATACATGGATTTTTCTCTAATGTTTATTACTCTTTGAAATAGACTTTATATATATATATATATATATATATATATATATATATATAGATATATATATATATATATATATATATATATATATATAAAAGATAAAAACATCCATAATCATATTAAAGGCATGATAATAGGTATAGATAGTTTGTTGTTGGATGACTACCTCAAGGGTATCCAATCAAGGGTAGTGTTATTTCCATCTTTAACTTCAGACTAACAATATGGAGGTTCAAAAAAGTATTATACAAAAATAGATTATTTTCCTCTATCAATTGAAATTCCTAGATGGTCACAACAGAAAAAGATAAATGAGCCCAAACTTTGCTATTAAGTAGGAGTTATGCAAGTATTCTTTATTTCCTCATCCTACTTAGCCTCCTTGATAGGTTCAAATTGTTCTAACTCTAAAACTTGAGGATGGGTTCTCCTCCTCAATGATGATGGGATTGGATGTTGAATGTGGCATACTCAACTACACCAATTGTGCAATTCTACAACAATATTTATTTCTAATACCATAAAAATTGGACGATATAATTCCTTTAATTTGATAATTAACCATGGCATACATATGATATAAATGCATATCTAGAAATACCATATTATGAAGTTCACTATTACATGCTAAAATATATAATTACACACATATATAAATGTATTAAAATAAAAGTAAATAAGGCACATGCATACTCAACAATTAAACAAATATCCACACAATAAAATAATAACAATTATCTTTATAAATTTCCACGAATTGGTTGCTCACATAGAATGTTCATCCTAGCCCTAAGCAATAATGTTCTAGGTATTTCAATGGAAAGCCAACCCCAACTTGGCACTTTGCAACCATAAGGGATAAAAAGAGAACCCTAACTCTCATAATAGTACCCTATGGTATATGATGATCTAGGTTGGATCATTATATTATTTTTCATCCATATCGATGCTTTAAGAGTGGAAAATGTGGATGAATCAACTCGCAGGACCATTTTTACCAGTAGGACCCAATATGGAAAATTAGGGTTTGAAACCTTCCGAGAGCATTTTGAGGCATCAAATGACATTTTTTTGGAGGTAAATATTTATTGCTTTAGTGTCACACTTTTTTTTCCTATTCTAGACGTAGGGGCCTTTCCAACGACATAATAATCACCTTAATTGGAGCCGTATGCAAACGTTATGCCACTCAAAATTTTAACTTCTTGTTTTGACCACCATAATCTGAGAGGATGCCACATCAACCCCCATTATTAATGGAAATTGGGTTATCCATGTTATCATGATGAAGAAGACTCTATAATATCTTATATCATAGCTCTATTTGAGATTTGAAGGAGTCAAACCTAGCCACTAGTAGGGTATTGGGTTGTGTTATATCTGGGCCACTAGGAGGAAAAGGGGTTCCATTCTTTTTGAGTGCATATTATTCCATAGTTAAGTAGAATAGTTGAGTGGGATAGGGAGAGAGTACAGAGACAGGATTGTGTGTACTGTAGTAGCCCACGGGCCATATTCCTTACTTCTTTGTACTTGTAGCCATTTTCTATTAGAGAAATAGGGCAGAGCGACGTCATCTTACAATTGGGTTTTCTCTCGAAAGGGGTTCCTAGGATATATCTTGCGTCAATTGTAGTTTGTGATTGTTTATTTCTTTGTTCTCTATTTTTTGCATAATTATAATTTTCATGCATATGTAATAAGAAAAAATTTACATATCCATAAATTTAAAGAGAAATAAACCCTCATAGTGTATATTTTGGATTTTTAAGTATATTTTTGTCAAATCTATTATGACAGACTATCCAATGGAATATCAATGACATTTTATAGATCATATAATTACCCACTCAATTAAATAATCATCCCAATAACCAACTTTCTTTTACCCCTTAGCTCACAATATGCAAGAGGGGCTACCCCTTCTCTACAACTAAAATCCCTCTGGTTAAATTCCTATATTATGGCTCCAATGTAGGTTACCTAGGAAAATATCTATGCAAGGACACCAAGGATTCTTACACTCATTTTCCATTTAAAAATTGATTCTCTATCATGTCCCCCTTCCTAGATTGATCATCCATACAAATTGATATCCTTGAATCATATACCTATCTTCCTGAGAATTATTGGGAGAGTGAAGGAATGCCTCTCTCTCATTCCCCAAAGATGAGACCTTTGCATGTAGGTAACTTCCCACTTGGCACAAATAAAATTATTTTCTCAATTTCTTGGAATAATTCCCTGAGTTTTCTCTTCTCTAAGGTTATGGTACTTTAGAAATACTATAAAATATCATTTTATCTCTTTGTAGAAATGGAAAAAAAAAATCTACTACTGATGAATTCAAATTGAAAATAAGAGATACAAATTTCTTCTACAATTTGCGGAATAGAAAATCACAAGATAGAAACACATGCAATGACATGCAACCTATTGGGAAAAATACTGAGAGGGGGGTGAATAAGTATTTTCAAATCAATTACTTTTTACATTTCATATTTATATTTCTATACGCGACTTTACTGAAAGGAACCTTCATGTGTACGTGACTATTATTAAGACAATTAGCGTATATCCAATGAACTTTTGATTCCATTAATCCATCATATGTTTGTCTTTGGCCAATGCATTAGTACTTTATTAAAAATTAGATAAAAGTAACCATGTGTTGTAATAAATAAGACATTACACATAAGAAACACACATGAACACCAAGATTTAAGGTGGAAAACCAATGTGAGAGAGAACTGTAGAGCTATAAAAAGGGTCTCTTTCACCTCTAATTACCTCACATTAATATGTCAATCCGGGAACATTTCGTTATTTCAAAGAGTGTCTCAGTCTGAGGCTATCATTTGCCAGAGTAATGCTAGTAGTACAGTGTTCAGAACTACAAGAGTAAATGGATGATTGACTACAGCTTAACCACTTCAAAAGATTAAATCACACCTTCAAAAGCCTAAGAAACTTATCAGTCAAGGGTTCGGTAGCAATAACCCATCCCTTTGGAAACTAATGGAAAAGGAAATCAGAGAATAGATTGTGGATCTGGGAGCTGGACAGTAGATGTCAATGCTCACTACAGTCTGAAATCGTTCTTCACGCCAATACCAGGAATTGGAACGGCAAATAAGAAATGGAACAACAATTAAGAAATTGAACAGCAAATCTGAAATGGAACAACAGCTAAGAAATAGAACAACAACTAAGTCTCACAAGCAGTAACTTCTTAGTCTATCAGATCAAATGCATTAATCGTAATCTACAGGAATCAAACGGCAATCTTTCACTCTTAAGGGCGGATTGAATAACACACACCAATGGAACAGCACTGATTACTGATAAATTATGGAACAACGCTTGAAAACCATATACGCACACAGCACACTTAAATAGTAATCTGATCCAAGTATCAATCTCAGTTAGAAAGAATATGACTGCATTTCAAAATAGAACAGCATTGTTCATAAATCCAACAGTCACAAAGAACATAACTTCCAAGATGAATTCCGTAACGTTAATGAACAAGTGCACAACACAAAAGCTCTGTAATGGAACAGTAACAGTATTCTGTAAAGACTAGCAGTATTAGATCAACTCTTAAAAGAACAGTAATATGATGCAGAGTCAATACAATCATTCTGTCTGTAGAAGCCTTAATGAATTAAACATAACAGAGCATGTGATGTAAACTTATAAAACACACCAGATTACCAAATGACGTCGATAGGCAAACCATGCATAAACCAAATGTAATAATACAGGAGCAAGTGTCCTCCAGGGTCGGGCCCTTAGCCTCCAGGGGTACACCGCTTAAAGTTATTCCAGACTCAAAGATGAAATAATAACCAAGTTTGTATTAATGCATAGAGAAGAATTGCAATAATCTAGTTCTTATCGAGACTCGATGATAAGAGTTTTGATCTTAAAGGAAATTACATAAAAGCATATCCGTTTCTAAACTCTCTCCCAAGCTAACAGTGCTGCCCCTTTTATAAGGGTGATGGTGGAGATATCTAAGTGCAGAAATAGATAAAACAACGATCCCTCAGGATCAAGGATCCTGAGGGATTCGCCAAACCGTTAGTCCTCAGTCATTTCTTTTCTCTCATGCACCGAGCTGATATCTCCACCTCCTTTCCCGAGCTGATTTGATTTGCCTTGTTTGCATTCGGTCTCCCATCAAAGGGACAGTGGTTAACCAGTCCTTGTCCTTTCCTTTGGAACGGTAACTTCTCATTTTTCCTCCTTTCTGCATAAGGAAATGACAATTGTTAGCGTTTTCGTCTTGCATATTAATCTCACATGGTCTATTATAATTCTTTATCATTTTCCTAGTTCATGATGCAAAAGGTTTGTAAATTTCAATGAAAAGATACTGAAATAATCATCTTTAGTACTCCACACACCCCCCTGCTTACCCTGTTTCATGCCCTCATGAAAACATTGTAGTTGACATGTAAGGTAGTGAGAGAATAGGCTGGAGATGGAATCTCATGTGGAGGCCTACAGCCATGATGAGTAACTAGGTAGTCAAAGAAATGGCCTGTCTGACCCTCAGGCATCTCATATAGGGCTTGGTATCCAGGTGCAGGGTTCCAAAGAATTGGACTCCGGAACCTATATCCTAACCAGGATGGCCCTGCCCTCAAAATGATTTCGCCATAGAGGTGCAAGCGGTTGGTAGCTAATTTAAAATTCTCATACTTAAACGGTTCCCTGAGCTAGATATTCGGGTTAGAGATTTGATACCGAAATTTAGCTGCATCAATGGCAAGGTCTTTGATAGAGAAAAAGTATTCTAATCCCTACCGAATGAGTGCCTCATGCATGGGTCCTAATGCTTCAATTACACCCAGAGTCTTCATGAGGTTTCTATGTGCTCTCCACAACTGTACTGGGTCCCTAGGCTTAGCCCTTACCCACAAATCTAGTCTGTTTTCTTGCCTTTGGAAAGTATTATAGGCTTTAAGCCATTTAATTTGATTAACCTCAAATGAGATGAACGCCTGCAATTGGATATCCCCAACAAAAGGGCCAAGGTTCAGCCCGGTCTCCTGGTCTAATACAAGGTTATGTAAATAGAACTCACACAGTAGTCTCTGGACTTTTACCCCATAGTGCTTACAACAGTCTATAAAATCATTGACAATGTTAATTTGTATGGGAGCACCTGCTTTAATAGCCTTTATTTTTAGTTGCAAATACCATTCCAGTAGAAACAAGGCATAATTCTTGGCAGGGGCTCTACATGCTAAGACGTCATTGTATAAAGAACACAAGGTATCCATCTGCTTGATAACTATATCTAACCTACGAGTTACCTTTGCGACTTTCTCTTGTTCCCTTCGCCACCCTTCAAAGGCCTGGCTTTCGGATAGATTGACGTTCCTAAGCTGCTGCTGTAGCTCTTCATACTTTTTGCGAGGGACCGTTTGCTCCCTAAGCTTTTCTACTTCTTGTTGAGCTTGCTTCAAACCCTTTTGTAGGGTTACTATTTTTGGATCTCTCCTCCATGCGGTAGTGGAGGTCGGGAGTTTTTCCTGAACTTTCCTATTGTGTTGCTTTGAGTTCATAACCCTTATCACTCCCGAAAGTGGTGCCTCTGTCTGAATTTCCTTATCACGGGTCATCATCTCATCCATTTCTATCTTAACATGGATATCAGTCCATTGTTGTTCCTTTTCTATTGGAACAACAGTCTGTTTCTCAGCATCAGTTGGAACAGCAACCTAGTTTTCGACAGGGTTTTGAATAGCAGGATGGATTCTGGTCCTCCGCCCCTTTACCTTGAGGGGTTTTGCTGGAGTGGTCACATTTTTCCTTCCCGAAGTCCTTTTTACCCTTTGACTTTCTTTTAGAATCCTAATCTGCTGGTGGAGCTAGACTATTATATTAAATAATCTCTGTTGTTCCTTTCGCAGTTCTTTAATTTCCAAAATTTCCTTAGAAGGAACAGCAGGCTATTCACTGCGGCCTGGACTGTGACTAAGTCCCTGATTTTCCCTCTGGGGTGTTTCTTCACTGTTTTCCTCTGGATGTTCCGGGGCAAGAACCTTAACTGGTTCTGTTATTTCTTGGGCGACCTCTCTTTCTACCCCTGTTTCCTCCGAAATTTCTTCTGGTGTCTTCTGGTTAGGAACGGATTGTTCCTATTCAGTATCCCCTATCATCTTTTCATTATGAACAGGAAGATTCTCTTCTTCTGTCTCCTTTGCATGTGGTTCTTCAGGTGCATTTTCCTCCTGGGGTTTCTTTTCGGCATGGAGGTCTGATGGACTGGAAGGTTGGCCATATTCGCCCATATTGGCCAAGACTTCGACAAATTCATCTTCTCCCACTGGGTCCTACAATGGGATACCTTCCTGTTGTTTCGTTTCCTCCTCCTGCTTAGACTGTTTGGCTTCTTCTTCCTTATCTTCTTCTTCTTACGATTGCTCGGCCTCCCCTTCTGGCAGTGAGGGTTGCTCATCTTCAATTTCTACCGGCTAGTTGGTGTTTTCTTGGGGCTTCTCCAGCCTCCCTCGTAGTCGTGCTAGCCGAATCAATTTCCTGCATTTTTCTGGCCATTCGGGTATATCGGCGGCATGTTTACGATTTGCCAATTCTCTGCGTTTTTCTGGACACTCGGGTGTACCGGTGGCATGTTTACGCTTCGCCAATTCCCTGTGTTTTTCTGGATGCCCGAGTGTACTGGTGGCATGTTTATGTTTTGGGGATGGTGCAGTCAATCCCCCATTTATCATGGCAATTAGCTCTTCCCAGCTGCTCTGCTGCTGGGTGAGGCTATGGCTGACAATTAACCGAATCAACCCATGATGACTAACAACTGACTCTACATGTTGTGCCTTTTTAATGCTCCGTTCAACGTCATGAAGTAACGAATTCAAAAATGCAGGTAAATTTACAGAGCATTTTTGCTTTAGTACATCTAAGAGTTTAAGATGTCGAGGTCTTACCACGTCTTTCCTTCCTTCACAGGTGATGTAGCTTTGAATGGTCTTTGCCAATTCTGCCCACGGCTCTCCTAGTGCTGTTGGTAGAACTCCCTTTCCTCTAATTGCTAGGCTCTGGCCTTCGTCCTCAAAGATTTCTATAACCTTATACAATTTTTCCCTTTTTAACGTCCATACAGGTCCAGTGGCTGGTAGTTCCGAGACTTCTGCGATTATGTCATCAGTGACTACTATGTGTCTCCCCCTCACTATGGAGTAATCCTCTTGCAAATTCTGCAAGAATTCAATTGCCATAGTCTCGTTAGAATCCTGCAAGCGGTTGAGATAAGTCAGCCACCCTGCTCTTGCCAGGATTTCCCGGGCAGTAGCAAAGACTGTTAACACCTGCGGTTCTCTCCGAATCGATCTTCCTCCCATGGTTTCGCTGTAAACTCTTAATGGAACGGTAGCTGTTCATGCTGTTGAAACACAGAGAGGCTGACAAATGCAAGACTTGTTCAAAATCTAATGCTGCAGAGTATATAATAGAAATGGCTTATGAACAACAAGTCATGCAGAAAAAATAAAAATAGTATGCCGTTGAGCCGTGCCATACCCTAGTACACAACTTCCCGAATAGTGGGCTGACACGTAACCCAAGGAATGATGAGGTTAACTTCCCCCCCCCGCAATGTGATAGGTTGTCCCAGCCGTCAAATAAAGGAGTAGCGCCCGCTCTAAAGTAGAGTCATAAAGGAACAGCGTATGGCAATATGCCATGTTTACAAAAGCAGCAAATTACCAAAATTGAGGCATGGAGTTGGATCGCTTAATACGTAAGAAGCTGCTGTGATATGATGCGAGGCTAGGAGGATAGGACATCTGCCGTACATTCCAAGTCTGATGCGGTCATTGTCAACTGCTTTGCCATGATTGGTGATAATATATTTTCATGTGTTATATGATTCAGGAAATAATATATGATTAATTACTAAGGTATAAGAAACAGAAGGGTGCTAGTAACTTACCTATTGATGTAAATAATGTGACTTCAATACCATTAACAGTGCTCTGTTGCCGACAGGTGTCCATAACCTTGGCAGAGTTGTTTATTTCACCCATGGAACCATGATCCTTTGTGTATGCTTAGGAAATGTTGTGTGATGTCAAAATGTAGGCCATCATGCCGACTTGGTGACTAGTTAACCACAATGCCATTCACGAGGAAGGAGCGAAAAGTGGGCAGGCCAGCTCATGATGAGACCTCCTATTCCAAGGGTTGTTTATTTGGTATACCTTTTGGACCATATCCCTGGTGTGGTGGCCATAGTGGGAATTCCACTTCGCTTTTGTCCTCATAATCATGGTAGGCTGGCTCTTGATGAGACCCCCTATCTTGCATTTGACAACTTATAAGTCATGTTTGCTCTTTTTTTTCTTTTTTTTTCATAAAGTACTTTCCCTTATTTATACACAAAGGGTGGTTCAACACTCCTTAAGAGTAGGAATTGTTATAGACATTTTTGTGCCCTACAACTCCAAGCATGAAATGTCCATAAACCAAGGGCTCCTAAGTCCCTAAAAGTGTTGTTCTAACCCCTAAAGGAACAAGGTCAACAGATTACAGCTTCTCCCAGACGTTCTCCACCAGAAACTGCTCAGAATAAGTCAAAACAGGATCATTTCAGCTGCTCCATTGGCTAGGTGCGTTGCATTGCACCTAAATACACTATGAGGGTGTGTTGCATTTCAAAAGTCCCTTCTGTGGGGTGCGATGGGCGAGAAATGACAAATGGCAGTGCCATTCCGCGAGGTGGAGAGACAATGGAAGCTTCCAGAATCTTCTCCTGTGACACTTGCCTCACTGAATTCGACCAATGATGAGTAAGAGGCCTTCAGTCTCCAAGTGGAAGCAAGAATTGACAAAGAGAAGACACTAATCAAATCACAAGCTGACTCATCCTCCTTACACATATCTATATATGGATCCCTCATCTCAGAGATCCAGAGGCTGGAATTTTTCATATTGTAAGGAATTGTTGTTGGTTTTTGAGACAAACATCAGAGTATTGGGTGATCTATGCTTTGTTTTAGGTGAAGAGGGGCTTCTTTGCTCGAAGGTTGATGCTGGGTCAGGAACCACCGGTTGTAACTCCTCCTGGATATTTTCTTGTTTATCAATAAAAACTATTTGAGTTTTTTCTCCATGCTTTTGTATCATTGATGCTTGTTACATTTGTATGGTTAACTTAAATCTGATCCTAAGTTGTTTATGAATATAGATCCATGTCTTTGTATAGTGTTCTCCTTCTGTGATCTTATAGGTACTTCGTGAAGCTGGGCAAGTAAGGGAGCAGGTAGCTGGAGACTGTCAAAGAAGAGAGGGATTGGATCAAAGGATTAGCGCAAGACACAGGTTGGTTCTTTCTATTCCTCTCTATCTATAGTTCATAAAGGAAATACAAAAGTAGTTTTTCTCTATTTGTTTCTAAGGCAGCTGTCACACCTTAGTGGGATAGAGCAGTTCTAAATAGACACTTTTCCCTATAACAAAATGGCGACTCCACTGGGGAATGTCTAATTAGTTTGTTTGTGTATCTCTTTGTTGTTTGTTTCATAAACTTATAAGTAGCATTCGAACTGCATTTGCCATAACAAATGCAAAGTAGATAACTACTGCTTCAATCCATTCACTGGATCTGTTTATGATTTAAACAACTGATTCACAAACTATCTGATTGCCCTTGTGATAGCTCTTAGACCCTCCTTAGATCTACCCCTGATTGTTGAATTACTGATTGCTTTTACTCGGCCAAAAACTAAAGACTGAACTGCAAACTGTGACCCGGAACCTGGACAGATTCTTGTTTCTGGCCCAGTGCAGGTATTGTTAAGAGATCCTGAATTTCAGCACACTTCCCGAAAGGGCAACCTGCGCTGCATTTCAGTTTCTCTGTGTTACAGGTGCGCTGATCAGACTAGCCCTGTGCAGTTGTGGTTCTTGTGCTTCATTCTTTCCAGTTCTGTCTCAGAATTTTGCTACCTGTGATCAGTATATGTCTGTTTAAAACCCTTTTCCTTGCTGTTATTCCACCTCCTTTGTAAAAAATAAATATAGATGTTTTTGTGTGTTTGTTGAGTCATTTACAGTTTTCCATTGCAAAAGTAAAATAGTCGTACTATCATCCTTTGATTTGGATCTGTCGCAAGTGTCAATTTCGATCATAGGAGAAAGTTTGATTGTTGTTGATGGTCGATTATACTATCAGTATTGCCTTTGGTCTGAATTTGTGATTTTCTAGTGTCAAGAACAAGTGTTCATTTCAAAATCGCAAGGTGTCGTAATCATCTCTGTTTTTGATTTCGAAAAAAGAGCTTGTTTATATTTGTCGCTTGAAAAGAAATTCAGATTTGTACATCAACTTTCTTTTTAGCATCAATACTAAGAAAGTCGAAAACAAATACATGCATGTGCATTTGCATATAGACAGTCTGTTTGGCTTGATTTAGGAAAGTGCATTTACAGTGTGCTCTTTGCTCTTTGTGAAAAGATTGTGTCTTTCTTTTCCTCTAGTAGCTAGGATTTTCATTGCACAAAAGAGATAAAAGTTTGTTTATCATCTTTAGATTGCATTTTAGGAATTACATCTACATCTCGTGGTGAACCCAAAAGGAAAACTTCATAAGCAAGATAAACTTAAAATAAATTCAATGAATCTAACAACGCTTTGGAACTTAACACACAACATTTAGAGGTCTAGGCTAGAGACGTATTCTGGTGTCGTAAAGCCTGGTAACTGTTGTCCTCACTGATGGTTGGGTGATTCCTCCACTTTGAGACGATAAGTGCCAGTACGGACTTGTGCTCCCACGTACCGTCGAGTATATTTTGGGAGACCCCTATAGGCTTAAATCCTTTATCCATAGGAAGTCGTGTCTGCCGCCCTATCGATCGCAATGCACTGAACATAGCATTCAGGAAGATTGACTGCCGTACCATAAAAAGTATTCTGCAGTTTTGCGATTGGTTTGGTAATCCCTCTACCTAGACCTCCAGAGTAGTCCCTTTTGTTCCTTTTCAGACTCTTTAACGGAAAAGGTCCATCTGAGCACTTGTCACTTCAGGCTCATTAAAAATCGAAGGAGACTAGAGTCATCTTTTGTTTTTTCTCGACTCTTAAAAACTGAAAAAACAAGTTGTGTCAAAGCGTCTAAAATTCATTTAATTCGGAAACATACTTCCCCTTTATTTTAGTTGATCGAGTAATCCGCAATCGTGGAAGAAAGTCAATTGAAACCCCATCATTCGTGGAGGCTTACGAGTCAACCGTCTTTGTCTCCGGAATCGAAACCAGTACGGACAAAGCGAACTCATTTAACCGGTTCCAAATCTCCTATCAAAGTTAGAACAAGTGTTCCAACGACATCAGAGACTCCGGTTACTCCAAACATTTCTAGAATCCCTGCCTCTACAGAAGAAGTTCAACAGCCACAGAAGGACAGTGATACTGATCCTAGTTTGAGAATAAACACTTGTGTTACCAAACCAGTTCCATCTACAACTAGTTCGGAGAGTTTTACTCTTCAAACATCTGTCGCTGCCACACCTTCTTCGACACCAAAAATATTTTACGGACCTGACGGTCTTCCCCTTCCACCTGGTCTGATTGCAATAGAAGAAATTGTAGAAGATCCTCAAACAAGTACTCCAACTCACTTTGGAGTCGGGATCACTCTATATCCTTCTTCATCAGAAGTTAGTCTACCACCAGCGGAAGCTCCTGTAGAATCGCTAGGTAATCTTTTGGATAGACTACAAATGTCTGAACAACTGTCAACATCTAGGACTGTGTCGTCTGACACAGCGATGGCAGAACTCCCTGCTATCACTCCAACAATGTTCGCCGGTATGCCATCTGTCCCGACTAGCTCTCAGCCACTAGAAGGAGCCCACTCAGGGGCTATTTCGACAGTATGGTCCATTCCTGTTTGTTCATCCGGAATAATATTCGGAAACTCTTATGTTGAGTCTCAACAAATTGATCCATTTGGGGGTCAATTTGGGCAGTCCGGCCCCCAAGGGCAAACAATTCCCTTGAGTTCTGGATTACCACCGTATGGGGGGCAATATACCCATTAATTATCCCCTCCGGGAGGATATCCATACGGGAGTTCACAACAACATTCAGGTTATACTGGAATTACCTCAAGTGGTTGGGTACCTATACTACCTCAACAACCAAGAGTTGTGTACTCAATGCAACAATGCGTACCTATGTCGAATATCCTGACTATGCCAGCTATAGTGATGGTGTCGCAAGTTCAAACACTGCCTTTTGTATGCCAACCTCAGGTTTCTCAGGTTGTAATGCAACAGCCCCTTGACGCTGCGACTCAACCACAATCGCCGACTAGTGGAGCGACACAGGTCCAGACGGGTACAATTACCCCTCACCTTGGTCAAACGGTTAGTATCGGGCAACAGCACATGGCTTCACAACCATGGCTGGTGCAATACCAACAACCGCAATTCCAACAAGTATACCAAGGTTCTGAGCAACAAATCTTTGCTAACAGTGGACAGCCGTACATTCAAAACGGTCAAAATCAACCATTTTACAATGGTCATGTCCACCAACCTTACCAAACATACCAGCAGCAGATGCACTATGCCGGTATGCAAAGACCAACTGCTCAAACAATCCCATCTTATCCCGAGTATGCTTCACCTAACCTGAACCAACAGTTACCCTTTGTGGCAACTTTAGAGTTACCTGATTTAAATCGATTAACGAACGATCCAATTGCTTATGCCCCTTGGTGGCCAGTGATTCCGCATAAACTTCCATCAGATATTCCTAAATTTAATGGAAATCTGGGTGAAGATCCATCGAATCACGTGATGACCTTTCATCTATGGTGTTCATCAAACACCTTAAATGATGGTTCGATAAGACTTCGCCTCTTTCAGAGGACGTTAATGGGTCCGACGGCAAAATGGTACATCGAATTGCCTAGAGCTTCGTTTGACAACTTCAGTACCTTAGCCACAACCTTTTTAACCCATTTTCAGTTACCAATAAGGTATGAAACGGGAACAAAACTTCTTACCAACTTCAAACAGACAACGGCCACTCACATATCTGATCATATACATGAGTGGCGACGTCATCGTAGGATGGTAAAAACATATGTCCCCGATCAGCTCTTAGCTGAATGGTTTATCAAGTCATTACTGCCTTCCATCACGGAAGATGTGACAAAGGGGGGAGTCGTAACAGAAGAGCAAGTTATCGCTCGTGCGCAATATCTAGACTTGATTTACACTCAGTCCGGCACGCTCTACGACAAAATACCTTACGCCCCTAGACCGGAATTCTCAATTCCTCCTCCTCCTAAATCAAACAATGACTCTCATGCCGACGATGGCATGATTGGCACGACGGACACGAAATCGACAAAGGCTACATCCAAAAAGGCCTGTAAGATTTCAGGTCAAAATGAAAAAGACGAACTTCTTGCTTCGGAAGTAAATGTTGTATCGACAGATAAAGGCAAAGAAACCAAACAACCAGGAAGCAAGAAGAAAGGCAAAGGGAAGAAGAAGAAACAGGAGGAATCATCACCTGAAAAATTTTCTTCAAACCCTCCTGGAAATAGGAAACCAAAAAATCCATGCTTTATATGTGATGAGGATCATTGGACCATAGATTGTCCACACAGAGCTGAGGTTAAAAAATTCTTTAAGAATTCGAAAACCTCAGCAATGTTAACTGATCCGTTTCCAACTCCAGGAACAAATCTGGTTGAAAATGGAAATAATTCCCCGTCTCAAGTGCTAATGTTGTCGGTTTCAAAACAGCAAAATGATGCTTTGATATCGACAAGGAACAAAGATTATGGGAATCCACAGCTGTCGAACAACAAGGATAAATATCAACCAAGTAGTTCGACAACGACTTCGACAGAAGTTGTGCCACCCACCATTCCTGAATTGACGATAAAACCACCAAAGGGAGTAGTACACAAGTCGACATTTAATCCCTGCGCTAGAGCGGCACAACATTATAACATAGTGGAAGATTTGACCCAATCGCCATCCGCTATGTCGACTCTTGAAGTACTACAAAATTGCCCATCCCAAAGGCAGGCTTTATTATCGGCCATTGGTGGGATTGACCCAAAGAATTCCAATCTTGTATCCTTCGATCATAAAGGATACGATCCTCAATTACCAGCTCAACTTGCTTTCCTTGTTCAAGTGAAATCCCTCAACAAAATTGTTCATCGAACAATTATTGATGAGGGGGCATCTACATGCATTATGTCGATGAGTTTCTGGAAAACTTTAGGATCTCCAACCTTGTCGCGATCTTCGACGACATTAAAAGCATTTGACGGAAGGACATATACCCCATATGGTATCCTAAGTAACTTGAAAGTTGAACTAGGAGGGAAAACGGTAGAAATAGATGTTGAAGTCATCGATGGGAATCTTGATTACAACATCCTACTAGGAAGACCATGGATATATGCCATGGCAGCTGTTGTGTCGACCTATTTTAGAAAGATTGCATTTCCCTTTCAAGGAGGGATTACAATCGTCGATCAACAAAACTTCCTCCCCAATGGTTCTCAAATTACTGGAAGCATTCCCATGATCCATGGAAGCCCCCATTCGCTTCAGAATATCGGAGTAGGCCTACTAAAAGATCCTATACTAATGGGAACTTTCGCTCTTCCACCTCCAATCAATCTGGCGGAAGTAGCGACGATAGGAACCTGCAACATGATATCTTCTAAAAAGATCTCAGAAAACGATATCGACATGGATCATGCAGTGGTTTTGCCCCCAAGCCCAACGGAAATATTATAGCAATCAATGTTCCTAGCATGGGAGGCAAACCCAAATCAATGCTCATCAAGCGTTTGGATAGATAGGTCTAGAGAATATGGTACTCCTTCAGATCCTTGGTCGCGAGTGCATGTCACCGACGAAGGAATTGTCCAATCTATGGTAATTGAAGGAGCACCATGGAATGATTCCCACCATCGTTCTCTTCTTCCAGATTGTGGAGAAGATACTCAAAATGACCTTTATCATCCTTCAGTCTTTGATTTTCTGTCAAATACTATAAATACGGTGGATTCCGAGCGAAACTTGTCCAACATTGAAGAGACTATAGCCATAAATATCTCGACCAAAACAGATGTTGTAGAGAATATTTATGTTGGCAAATGTTGTTCTCCTTCAGAACTGGAAATATATAACGCTCTTTTTCACGAATTCAGAGATGTCTTTGCTTGGTCATACAGTGAAATGCCAGGCATTGACTCGAGTATCGTTGAACACGAAATTAAGATGTATCTAGATGTCAAACCAGTACGAGTTAATGGATTATGACGGAATTCCACTGGCGCAACCTCGTAATGGGTTGTACCTCAAGCGTTACTATGCGTAATGGTAACCAGTATGCTTTTGTTATGTTTTTGTTTTCGCTAAAGTGTTTGTTTTGGTCAAGTAATCCACTTTTTACATTTATTGCAGATGTCAAACCTATTGGAGTCATGTGTTGGATATGCCGACGGAGCGAGTCGTAGTTCACGGAACCTGTCCTCCGCAGCCTGGGCCATTTTTTATCCAAGCGGCGAGTTAGTAAGTTTCAGAGGCGTATGTATTGGTAGATCAACGAATAACATCGCTGAGTATAGCGTGTTGATAGAACTTCTCTCTGATGTCATCACTCATGGTATACGCCGACTAATTGTCAGGCTAGACTCACAACTCGTAATACTACAACTCAATGGTATATATTTCGTCTGAAACCCAGCTATTTATCGCATGTTCCTAAGGGTTAAGATTTTGGAAAGACAATTTGATCTTATTGAATATCAACATATTTCCAGAAACTTAAACACATTAACTGACTCATTAGAAAACTATGTGTTAGATAGACATTTGCAACATTTATAAAAAGAAACACATCATCAATGTTTTGCATGTGGATCATGTAGCTCAACCAAAATAAAACTCCGAAAATCAAAAATATATAACTATTTATGGTTTACACATAATGTTTTGTAACCAAGACAAAATCAGTCAAACCACCCCAAAACTCAAAATGCTAGGGGGCACCCTAGTCTAATGATGCTCGTGATAGCAAGTCACAGCCTGTGCAATCATGCGTAAGAGACGAGTCCATCGTCTGGGCACACTAGTAGTATGCCGCTGTAACCGCAAAGGTAGCTCGTCGGTCCTCACATCTGGAATACCGAGAGTGAGGCCCTCAACCTGCTCCTGCAATGCTGTGAGAGTCTCGGCCACATCGAGGTCATGAAGAATAGCCCTTCCAACGGCCTCTCCTGCTGGGGCAGCAGCTGGTACTCTCAGGCGAACTACTGGACGAACGGGACCAACATTTGCATGTACACATGAGTTTGATTAAAGTCTTGATAGAATAAAGCACAAGGACATTATAAACAAAAAACGATAAACAGGAATATGGTCAAAGATTTTACCAATGGCGCCCCACTGCTCGCCATCCGGCAGTACTAAATCTGGATCACCCCGGAAGTCCATGCCAGCGTATGGATACTCAGAATAAACCATCTCCTGACGATCAAACCACCTGAAGAAGGTATCAGAAAATGAAATCTGAGACTGGCCAGCATGCCTAGACATATGGTCAACCCATCTCTGCATACGTGGTTCAGTAGGAGAAGGTAAATCGAGTGCAATGTACTGCGGCTGCATCAGTGGTATCTTCTCCAAGGCAAAGGCGGTCAAAATAGAACCATACCCAAAGTTCTTCAACCTTCTGCTCTTTATCTTGGTCAATTGTTCTTTCATCACGAGAAGTACTGCGTCGCACCAGTTGAACACCTTCGGTTGGAGGCATTCCAAGGCATGCTGCATGTAAGATCGGTTGGCTACATGAAGAGCCGCACCACCGGCCATCCTACCAAAAGTAAACAGAATAGTCCTGAGGGACCTGTCAGTGACATCACGGATGATGATCTTGCCGTCTTTACTCGGCTGAGATCCTTCTCTGCAGTACCGGCGGACATAATCTCTCACAGAATCGCCTCCTCGAGCCGAACCTGACAAAGAGATGGGGGCACCCCGCCTCGACAAGCCAGTCAAGAAATAGATGTCTACTACAGTCAAGGGGATAGATTTGCCCCTGATCTGGAAAACCTGATTGGTAGGATCCCAAGCATCGAGCAAATACTGCAGTAAGTTGATCTGCTGTCTCATGCTAGAAATGCGGAAGAACTTCAGCAAGCCACAGTTCTGTAGTGCGTTTACTGTAACTGGATCATGTAGGGCAAGCATGTCCTCTTCTTCATGCTCACGTTCTCACCATGTAATGGTCATCTTACTCCAAAGATCTCTGAAAAACAAACAAGATAGGAGTTAGGTCCTAATTTTGGTGAGAAATAGGAAAAAAATTCCATAAAAAATTGTGCATCAAATTCCCTTTTTGCGCCCAACGCACCTGCAGCAGTGTTCTAGGTGCATTGAATGTCAGATTTCCCTTAGACAGGCCAACATTCAACGCAGTTTTCGATACACTGAGGGTGCGCTGATGGTAGAACGAGTTCTTCAAACCCCAGGAACTCAGAAAAGCTAGGAATCAAGCTCAAAATGCAAAATGGAAACCATGAAATGAAAGAGCTCAGGTTTAGCTCCTACCTAGTCCAGACGGCGCCGAGAATCGTCCACAGAATCTCTCGAAATCAGCTGATGAAAATCGAGGGGGAAAAGCACCTCCAAAGCTCCAACAAACCAAGTTCAAATGAAATGGTAAAATGAGAGGTAAAAAAACACTTTTTCATTACTTTTACGTAGTTCAAAGTAAAATATTAGTGTTCTAACTCGTTTTCAAGCAAATATTGTCCATTT
This sequence comes from Pinus tabuliformis, assembly GCA_031772625.1. Classification (NCBI taxonomy): domain Eukaryota; kingdom Viridiplantae; phylum Streptophyta; class Pinopsida; order Pinales; family Pinaceae; genus Pinus; species Pinus tabuliformis. Next base: position 1,110,873,825 of record CM062820.1, on the reverse strand, counting down.
CTGACTAGTTTGATGAAGCAATTGAAAATACAGTACGATTTTTGAAAGGACAAAGCTATTTATGGTAAAATCAAAACAAGACCATATAATCGAGCAGTTTTAGCACATAGTTCAAGCTTGTTAAAAAATAAACATAAGACATGAGCAAATGTTTCCACCCACATTTAAGCTCATTAAAAAATGAACTATTCCCCGGTAAATAACCACCGTGAATGTAGTACTTCAGCCATTAAAGCCTTGGTCGTGTTTACACCGTCACCTCCACCTTTTCATTGGCCGATCATTCACCTCCATTTGATTGTTTACCCATTTTGAGGAACAGCTGTGAAGAGTGATTTCATTAGCCATCCTTGTGACACTGCCGTGATTGGAAAATTCCAAACCTTACCTGGAATCAGATGCTACCCGTTTTATCACTCGTTCCTCAAAAGACGAGTCTCCTTTAAGCTCTTTTCAACTGACTCGTAAAATATGAAAAGATTGCCGAGTACTTGGCCTTCCAGCTCGTTAAAGGGACAAGAAGTGTTATCCCTCATCTAGATTTTAATATTTTTTGGACCTGAGGGATTATTGCACAAAAAGATCGAGCGCCTGTTTTGTTCGGCTCATTAAAACTATCGAAAATTCATCCCTCCTGTATTGTTTTATACTTTTTCAGACTTAAGGGATTAGATGACGAAAAAGGAATTTTGGAGTTACCTTTACGTTCCTTTTTAGACTCTCTAAAATTGAAAAGGACCGAGTTATCTTTGTTGTTAAACTCGTTAAAAAGATTAATAGTGACAAACTTGTCTTTAGACGAGAACGAGTTTCACTATCGCTAGGCTCGTTAAAACATAGCGATGGGTTTGCCCGAAGGGAAAATTATAGAACAAGCATATGTTATCCTCCTCAAGCTTGACAAAAATAAAGAGGTACTGGTCAGCAATGACTGGGGAAAAATTGGGAAGAAAACTCAAAGAATCTTTATTGGTAGCAAGTTGCTCTTGAACATGACACTTCCACTCCGTGTCCGAGTCGGGTTGGGTTGTTTCATTCACCAGTCACATCGCCATGGTCACGCCATACCATCCACATTTGGGGTTAATGCTACCAATCCATCACATCAGTGTCGCCAATATGTTCAAGAGAAGTCATCCAGAGAAGTCACCTGTGTCCCACCCACTACCATACATTATACTCCATTCTTTCATGACCGCCACCCTGAACATTATATCATCAGATCGTTTTCACCTCCATCAAAATCATTTGCTCCGTTCCATGTCATTGATGTGGGATTCATTAAGGCCCTCCTGTGACGGATCACTTCTTGTCGACATCAGCTCATTATCCAAGAAGTTGATCTAGGAACACCCCATTCAGTACTTTGAAGCTTGCATGCCTCAATGGAAATTTTCTCACTTCCAGCGACAGGTTTACATCAATGACCTTCAACCGAAAGAATTTGTGTGGTGTTCGATGCCAAGTCCTTTATTCACACCACGTGGATTGTACTGCAGTACCTTGAGGATCATTATCATTATCGGTGATTCCTCTTGCGCTTGTTAACAATTTACATCATTGACTGGTAATCAAGCGATGTCTTTCCATGTTCGACTTCAAAACATTTCTCACATGGATCGAATTATACTTCGAGTAAAGATCGGACGAGATTGAAGACCCCAGATTTAGTTTCATCCATCCGGGCTGCGATATATATTCAGGGAAATAAAGACATCAAATGTACAATAATGCGGCACAGATAATCATCCTACCAAAAGGATGATGGCTCTATCAGAATCATCAGTCTACCCTCAGACGATTGTATGTCCTATGTACATGAAAATGAATTTATAAAGCTGAGCATGGGAATGCCCGCCTCAACTAGATCATGAAAACAGTATGAAGATAATGTATTGTATTGTATCTTATTATAGGTCTCCTCCCAGCATTGAAAGAACTTCGGATCCTCATAATAAAGCATTTCACCCGACACCAAAATGTTAACGGCCTCATACTTTAGGGGGCAACTGTTATAGACATTTTTGTGCCCTATAACTCCAAGCATGAAATGTCCATAAACCAAGGGCTCCTAAGTCCCTAAAAGTGTTGTTCTAAACCCTAAAGGAACAAGGTCAACATATTACAGCTTCTCCCAGAAGTTCTCCACCATAAACTGCTCAGAATAAGTCAAAACAGGATCATTTCAGCTACTCCATTGGCTAGGTGCGTTGCATTTCACCTAAATACACTGTGAGGGTGCGTTGCATTTCAAAAGTCCCTTCTGTGGGGTGCGATGGGCGAGAAATGACAAATGGCAGTGCCATTCCGCGAGGTGGAGAGACAATGGAAGCTTCCAGAATCTTCTTCTGTGACACTTGCCTCACTGAATTCGACCAAGGATGAGTAAGAGGCCTTCAGTCTCCAATTGGAAGCAAGAACTGACAGAGAGAAGACACTAATCAAATCACAAGCTGACTCATCCTCCTTACACATATCTATATATGGATCCCTCATCTCAGAGATCCAGAGGCTGGAATTTTGCATATCGTAAGGAATTGTTGTTGGTTTTTGAGACAAACATCAGAGTATTGGGTGATCTATGCTTTGTTTTAGGTGAAGAGGGGCTTCTTTGTTGGGAGGTTGATGCTGGGTCAGGAACCACCGGTTGTAACTCCTCTTGGATCTTTTCTTGTTTATCAATAAAAACTATTTGAGTTTTTCCTCCATGCTTTTGTATCATTGATGCTTGTTACATTTGTATGGTTAACTTAAATCTGATCCTAAGTTGTTTATGAATATAGATCCATGTCTTTGTATAGTGTTCTTCTTCTATGATCTTACAGTTACTTCGTGAAGCTGGGAAAGTAAGGGAGCAGGTAGCTGGAGACTGTCAAAGAAGAGAGGGATTGGATCAAAGGATTAGCGCAAGACATAGGTTGGTTCTTTCTATTCCTCTCTATCTATAGTTCATAAAGGAAATGCAAAAGTAGTTTTTCTCTGTTTGTTTCTAAGGCAGCTGTCACACCTTAGTGGGATAGAGCAGTTCTAAATAGACAATTTTCCCTGTAACAGGAATGGTGGAAGAAGTCTTAACATCTCAATAGGAAGATACAAACCCTTTTCTCTTATTCCTAAATAATTATCAAAGAGGATGAAAAGGGAGCATCATGATAAAGATAACCAATCATAGCAGAATTAGTAGAACAATGGTAGCAAAAGATGATAAATAAGTGTGTCCTTCCTTCTGTCCTCTTACCAATTCAGAGCAATTTCTTATAAAGATAGCGATTTATGATTGACTGATTCCAGTATGTTGTGATTTTGTATCCATCGCATAAGTGCATAGTTGTATTCTAAAAGACTTGCAAGAACAGGAGCAATAAGCATCCTCAATTTAGAACAGCAAAAGGAACAAGTTGTTTCTCAAGGAGAGCAAAAACATGCAAGGGACAACAGAAGAGCACAAATGTTGTTCCTTTGGAAAAGGAACAACAGAAAATGCAAATACCGTTCCTTTGAAAAAGGAACAGCAAAAATGGAAAGCGTTATTCCTTTGGAAAAGGAACAACAGAACACACAGGTGTTGTTCCTTTGGAAAAGGAACAACAGAAATCGAAAACGTTGTTCCTTTGGAAAAGGAACAGCAGAACATACCAATGCGGTTCCTTTGAAAAAGGAACAGCAGAAATCGAAAAAAATGTTGTTCCTTTGGAAAAGGAACAACAGAAACACACAGAAATGTTGTTCCTTTGAAAAAGGAACAACAGAAATTGAAAATGCTGTTCCTTTGGAAAAGGAACAGCAAAACAAGGAAAAATGCCGTTCCTTTGGAAAAGGAACAACAAAAATCGAAAATGTTGTTCCTTTGGAAAAGGAACAGCAAAACAAGGAAAAATGTCGTTCCTTTGGAAAAGGAACAACAGAAATCGAAAATGTTGTTCCTTTGGAAAAGGAACAGCAGAAACACAAAGATAAAAAAACCAAATTACAACAAAATGACGGCTGATCCAAAGGGGGTTTCTATTTTGACAAAGGAACAACAAAAATAGCAGCAAAACTTTGATTCAAAAATATGTACAAAAATGATTTAAGAAAAGGAATTATGTACAAACTGTAAAAAGAAATAAATTCCTTAATGAATTACAGGTGAGGAAGACTTTTCTTCCTCCCCCAAAATCTCCATATCAGAGTCTTGGCGTAGCTACTGGCAGAAGGACTCCCGGGTAAGTGGTTTGTGATAGAGACGAACTCGGTGGCCATTTGCCTTGAAGGCATATCTAGAACCGTAAATAGTGATTAGAGTAAGGGTCCCATTGTTATGTACCTTCTGGATTTCGTATGGTCCTAGCCAACGAGTCTGGAGTTTCCCGGGGAAGTCCTGAAACTTGGAGTCGTATAAAAGAGACCAGTCTCCTTCGTGGAAGACTTTATTTTTAATGAGAGCATCATGCCAATTATCTCGCTGTTGTTGGATTAAGGCAGTGTTTTGAAGTGCAGAGAGCCTAATTTTGTCCAACTCATTGATATGCTGCAATCGATTAATCTGTGCCTCGGTTAAATCTAAGCCAACTTCTTGTGTTGTTCGTAATGTTTGGATTTCGAATTCTATGGGGAAAATGGGTTGTTTTCCAAACACTAATTGATAAGGTGAGTAACCAGTGGTGCTTCTCCATGTTTTTCTGTAAGCCCACAATGCTTCAGGTATTTTAGCAGCCCAATCACGTCTATGTGACGCAATGGTTTTCGTTAGGATTGCTTCTATTATTTTATTGCTGCTTTCTACCTGCACATTTGCCTGTGGGTGGTATGGAGTAGTGATTTTATGTTGGACATGATAGTTGTTGAGTGTTGCAGCTATTCTGTTCCCAGCAAACTGTGGTCCATCGTCTGTAACTATTTCTCTTGGAAGGCCATGACGTACAAATAGATGGAATAGGAATTGTATGACAGAGTCCTCTGTGGCTCTTGGAAATGCCTCTACTTCAACCCACTTGGTGACATATTCTGTTGCCACCAAAATATATGTTTTCTGGTTTGATGATGGGTTAATTGGTCCAAAAAAATCAAGAGCCCATCATTCGAATGGTTCGATGACTAGCTGTGGTTTTAGAGGCACCTCATCAGACTGACCAGGATGTCCTGCTCTCTGGCAACTGTCACAGGTTTGGACAAGTTTCTTTGCATCTTTGAAAATCGTGGGCTAATAATACCCTGTCTGCAGCACTTTATGTCCAGTTCTACGATCGGCAAAATGTCCACCACATGGTCCATCATGGCAGGCTTTTAAAATGTCAAAGATTTCATCTTCTTGAACGCATCTCTCGATATGCATGTCTGCCCCTGTATGGAAGAAATAGCCCCCAATCCAAGAAAATCGAGCACTCCGCTGAACAATCTGTTTCTGCTCATTAGGGGTTAGATGCTTCGGTAATTTACCCACTACTAGATAATTGGAAACATCAGCATACCAGGGTGTTTGAACATCCACAGCAAACAGATGCTCATCCGGAAATTGGTCTTCAACTGCTGCTGCATCGATTGGCTTTGGAATTCTTGAGAGAAAATCGGCTACAAGATTTTCTTTGCCAGGTTGATCCTTGATTGTAATGTCAAATTCCTGCAATAAAATCAGCCATCTAGTTATTCAGCCATTTGTGACAGGCTTATTTGTTAGATATTTTATGGCAAAATGATCTGTATACAAGATAACAGGATATCCAGTAATGTAATGTCTAAACTTATGTATTACAGCTAGAAATTCTATTTAGTAACAATATAGCTTAATTCAGTAGGGGATAAATTTTTGCTGATGTAGTAAATTGCATATGGTTTTTTATTCTCTTCCTGCCCAAGGACTGCTCCAATGGCTGTATCTGAGGCATCAGATGATATCTGAAATGGCAAATCCCAATTTGGTCCTCGAAGGACTGGGGCTGTGGACACAAGCTTCTTCAGATCCTTGAAAGCACGTTCACATTTTTATGTCCAAAGAAAATCAACGTTACCAGTTAGTGCATACAGAGGTGCAGCAATGTGTGAATAATGTTCTATAAATCTCCTATAATAACCAGAAAATCCAAGAAAACTACGTACCTCCGTTTGAGTGGTAGGAGTGGGAATAAGAAAAATTATTTGGATTTTGGCTGGGTCTACTTGAATGCCAGCTGTTGAAATATAATGTCCTAGGATAAGTCCTTCAGTCATCATCATATAGCACTTTTCGTGGATTAAACAAAGCCCGGTAGCAATGCAGCATTGTAGGACTTTTTCTAGGGTATCTAATGCTGGATCGAAATCATCTCCGTATGGTGTAAAGTAATCCTTGTATACTTCAAGTCCTTCATTTATTAAATCTGCAAAAATGCTAAGGATAGCCCTTTGGAATGTGGCAGGAGCATTGCATAAGCCAAAAGGTAGAACTCGGTAGGCAAATGTTCCCCAAGGACAAGTAAAAGTAGTTTTGTCTTGATCTTCAGGGGCAATCTGAATCTGATTGTATCCACTGAAGCTATCCAAGAAAGAAAAGAATTTCTTTCCTACCAAAGTGTTTAATACTTGGTCGATGAATGGGAGAGGGAAGTGGTCTTTTTGTGTTGCTTTATTTAGCTCTTTGTAGTCCACACAGATTCTCCATTTCCCATTCTTTTTTGTTACCACCACAAGCAGAGAGACCCATTTACTATCAGAGATAGGGTAGATAAAATTGACATCTAAAAGTTTTTGAAGTTCGGCTTTTACCACATCTTTTAGATGTGGATTTAGTCTCCTCGGAGGTTGACGAATAGGTCTTGCATCTTTTTCTATATAAATGTGGTGTGTACATAATTGGGGTCAATTCCTTTCATATCAGGATAGTCCCATGCAAATGCTTCTTTATATTTCCTTAACAAATGGATGAGATTCATTTCTTGCTCGGGTGTGAGGTTGCCATTAATATTTAAGGTTTTACCCTATTCAATTTCCACAATTTTACTATTTGCAACAGAAGTAACAGGTATTGTTTGATCATGCGTATCTTTCAGAGGATCTTCTTCTAATTCATTATCAAATGCTGCTTCTATCATATGACACTGTGTGCAGGATCTGGATTCAGTTTGACTAATGAAATTATTAATGGCATCATCTTTTGTTTGGTCTTTGAAATCAAGTGCCTCTTGTATGGTTAATGGAGATCTAATGTTATCAGTAAGGTATGATACAGGGTGCTTATTAGTTTTGATTATTGTGACACTTGGCTGCGCTGGAGGATATAGAACTAAGTTCTTGATATTTGGTCCTCTGGTTATGGTCATATTTCCTTGCCAGCAGCCAATATAAGCATCGGCAGTGGCAAGCCAAGGTCTACCTAAAATCAATGGATGTCCATCAAGTCGGGTTTTGGGATTTATTATCAGGAAATCGGTTGGATATTCCCAGGAATCAACAGAGACCATGACATCATGCAGTGTACCCTCCGGCCTAACCACAGATCGGTCAGCCAATTCTAGCAAGGTAGAGGTGGGTTCTATAGATGTAATGCCTAGCTTTTGGCAAGTAGTGGTTGTTAAGATATTAATTGCAGCTCCTAGATCAACTAAGGCATTGGACAGGGTTTGACCATAAATTTGGACAGTTACAATTGGATTTCCTGGGTCTTCATATTTAATGGGTGTTTCTTTTCCTGATAGTAAGTCAGATAGAGTGCCGACGACTTGGACTCTTGGATTATTTGTTATATTCCTCCTTGGTTTCTTTATGCACAATTCTTTGATAGTTTTTGCGTATATCGGGATGTCTTGAATGGCTTGGAGGAATGGAATTTTTATGTACAGATTTTGTAATTCTCCCAGAATATCAAAATCAGGATATTGTATAGGTCGAGGTATGACTAATCATTCTGGGAACGGGGGAGAGGATGTGGTTGCTTGATTATGAGTTTTTTGTTTATTCACATCCTCTTGTTGTGACAGATGTTCTCTGGGTAACTGATTTTCAACCTTAATTGTCTTATCTCCCTTAGTTTCAATAATACGCCCAGATCTTAACTGAAGATCATTACACTCCCTCAGATCGGCTCCTATTTCTGGTGTTTCTATGATTTGGACAGATTGGACCGGTCTGTTATTTGGATTGGGGTTGGGTTGGGCTGGGAGTTGCGGTCTCAGATTAGACTGGGGATTTTGTTGTAAGGCTGGCAGTGTAGGTTGAGGGAGCGGAATGGTTCCTACTGGCTGATGCATCGGTCTCTACCAGTTTGTCTACCAGGCTGAACTTTTTGAAGTAGGGGGAGTCCATTGTGGTGGATATGAGTTACTTTGCCAATATGGTGGGGTATAAGGAAGATTCGGCCAACCAGATTGGCTTGCCTGATTCAGCCACGGGTTTGAGGAAGGAAACGACTGTGGTGACCAATTTGGAAACGGGGATTGGGATTGACTCCGCAACATGTTATATTGTTGAGCATTATACTGCGGAGGCTGAAAACAAGAAGTTGGGTCTAGAAACATACCAGATTGTCTCGACTGCCACTAACAGCGTTGGTTGAGCAAATACACCGATTCTGGCTCTTCTTCTGCTTCCTTATATATTTCTTTCAATCTAGGGAGTGAGGGGTAGCTTTCCGTCAAGTGATCTTTTGTATAGATGGCACATGTTTGGATTGCATCCAGTGGACACTCCTTATGACTATGCTTTTTCCTGCATCAGGGACAGAAGATTGCCAAATTTTGTTCTGCCTCCATTTGCTTCTGTTTGGCCTGCATAATATCAAGTTGTGTAGTTAGTGTCCCTAGTATATCAGTTTTAAAATTTTCCAATAAATTTCCAATTTCTACACGCGTTACTCCTTCTATCGGAATTTTATTATCTCTTACAAACCGATCATGTTTTGCTGGTTTTACTCTTGTGCTGCCTCTCGAGCTCCTGATACATAAATCAATAATGTCAGCAAAATTTTCTTGATAAATATCTCCTTTTCCCATAATGTTTAATGTTTCAATCCATTATTCCTTCATGCCCCTTATTAATGTTGTTTTTAACACATTATCAGGTAAAGGTAGTGATGCATAGGGAGATCTTTGAAGATTATACTGAAAGCGTTCCACATACTCCTCTAATGTTTCATTTGGTCTAGCTGTCATCTGGAATATTTCATCCTTCAGTTCTCTAGACCTGCAATAGTCCTGATATTTTTTCAGAAAAGATTCTTTCATTTGATCCCAGTTATTTATAACCTCCCACCTAATCCCATAAACCATCTTAAAGAAGCCCCTTTTAATGTAGAGGGAAATAGTTTCAGTTTCTGGGGGTTGGTGGTGTAATCATATCCCCTACACCGTACATCAAATTCAAATAAGAATGCATCCGGATCTTCTGATGTAAGACCATGGAATGTAGGGATATGTTGAAGAGGGATTGCTTTCATAGGTGCATTTGCTGCAGAATCCACTATGGGGTATTGTAATGTGGAAGTTTGAGTGTTTGACTGATTTTGAGCCATTGGGTCGAACATATGCTAGTATCCTTCTGGGATATCTAGGAGGGTATTCCTAGGTTGAGAGGGAATGGATTTAACAGGGACAATTTTAATAACACTTCCTCTATCTGGGATAATGAGAGTGCTTGATGTCTGAGGAGATTAAGTTTCTTCAACAATGATTTTTGTAGCACTTCCTTTGTCTGGGTTGTTTAATGGCTGAGTTGTTCCAATAGGAGACCTTGGTTCCTCAATTTCCCCTGTTTCTCCTTCTCCTTCACAAATATTGCTGAGATTCCCTTCCTGCAATAGTTCTAGAGTAGAATTTTCAATTTCTTGAAAGTCCCGCTCTTCAGTTTGACTATGCACCTCAACAAAGGCTACAGATGGTGATCCTATGGCCTGAAGGGAACTAGTAGGCTGTTTAGAAATGACTTTCCGGGGTCCTACTGAGGGTTGAGATTCTGCTTTCTTGTATATTTTGTCTAAGAAGGTTTTTCAGCCAAGGGTCACCTGCCCCTTCGCTTTTTCTGGCTTGGGTAGAGGTTTGGAAATTTTTTCTGGCTTTTTCATGCACTCAAATTAACTACTGAATTCTACTCAAACAAAACAACAGCAAATCTGTAGGAAAGCGGGCAGAGGAGCAGGGCTTTTACATGCTCCACAAGTAGGTTCTTACCTTCCATTTTTAAAACCCAATTCTTCCCTAACAGGTTCGTACACTACTCTGAAAAAAAGAACAAATGGATACACTCTTTCCCCGGCAACGGTGCCAAAATGTAGAGCTATAAAAAGGGTCTCTTTCACCTCTAATTACCTCACATTAATATGTCAATCCAGGAACATTTCGTTATTTCAAAGAGTGTCTCAGTCTGAGGCTATCATTTGCCAGAGTAATGCTAGTAGTACAGTGTTCAGAAATACAAGAGTAAATGGATGATTGTCTACAGCTTAACCACTTCAAAAGATTAAATCACACCTTCAAAAGACTAAGCAACTTATCAGTCAAGGGTTCGGTAGCAATAACCCATCCCTTTGGAAACTGATGGAAAAGGAAATCAAAGAACAGATCGTGGATCTGGGAGCCAGACAGTAGATGTCAATGCTCACTACAGTCTGAAATCGTTCTTCACGCCAATACCAAGAATTGGAACGGCAAATAAGAAATGGAACAACAATTAAGAAATCGAACAACAAGTCTGTAGTGTTCTATCTAGGGTACTAGACTAAACCATATTTATTATCGACCAGGATGCGTAAGCTTAGAGGCATGCATCTAAAGTATATAGACATAAAGGATTATTAGCTAAGTGGTTATGATGTAGGTAATAGAACTTCTTTACGGAAGATTGGGGTATGTTACCTATCATCCAAACACTCAGGTCACTCTGCTAATATACCTGATTACAACACTGTCATTAAATTCATTCACCAAATTAAACACTGTGTATCACTGCAAACCAAGATTTCAATCTCCTTACAGAGACATTATACAAAAAACCCTTGTTTAGCAAATACCGAGCATTCACTAATATTCCTACAAGATAAAAAATATACAGAGATCATAAACAGATTTTGAAATGAAAACGAAGTTCATGACATTGCTTTAAAAGGACAACACAGGGATCGAGTCCCTTACAGGACGCGCTTCATGATCTCAGTGATGACTGTTCAATTATTATCACAAACACAAACCATGTGCATTCGATTGAAATCAACAACCAATCTGAACTATTGAAATCGGAAACCAATCTTAACTACTATGCAAACCATGTAATATTCTAAGTGTGAATAAAACGAAAAGGACAGTATACCAGTTTAACACAGGGCCCGTCCGCGTTCCAGAGGTATACGTGTTCAACCGGTTATCAAATCAATGCAACAAGACAAGGGTCATGACTGTTACTGGATTCTTGATATTAAGTTCAAAAGACTGTTTCAAATGATACAACGATTAACCATCGTTCATTACACCGGACTGTATTTACATATGTCTTTTTACAACACATTTCAAAAACGAATGTACATACATGATATGGCTGTTGCCGCTTTTACTATGTCGAGATTTTTGAAATGTTTCCATCTAAATTGATTTCAAAAAAAAATAACAAAAACTAAATCAATTTTAGAATGCTCTGTTGTTGCTGCCTTTGTCGCCAGTATGCCATGCTTTGACCTATGTTGACCGCGCATGTAGGAGGGTCGATTCTGCTGTAGGATAGGTATTCTTCCATGCTTGGACATTCTACTTTTCATCCATACCTTTCGCTCTAGCCTAGCTGTTGTGCCACATGTCAAACAATGAGCCAATTACAGGATGTTGGAACTTCCTGTAACCATTTTACCAAAAACTTCTAATTCTTTAACATAAAACTCCTAAATCAATTTCAATGCATTTTAATAACTATAGGACTATTAACTAATCAATTTTCAAGGAATCTAAGAGATATATGATGAAAAGAAATAGGAAAACGATATGTTTTTGGAGGAAAAAGGAGGTCATGTGATGGTACCAACATCTCTCCCCGACTTAAGGACTTAGCATGTCCTCATGCTAACCCCGAAGTACTTCCCTTGAACTCTGTCCCTGCCTGGATCTCTGCTGCCTTTAGCAATGTGTCCACATTCTTTTTCACCTGGGTATCTTTCTGACCCTTGAGCTCCTGCTTTAATCTTTTGTATTTTTCTTTGAGGGTCTTCTTCTGATTGTAACACTTAGTGGCCCAGTTACAAATATCTGTTTGCTCAGCCTCCAGTTCACTGATTCTCTCCCTTAACTTTTCATTCTTCTTTTGAGTTTCTTTACTCTTCGCTCGGAGCATTTCATTTTCTTTCTTGATAACTTTTACTAGCATATTAGCCTCCATGAGCTCTTCCTTTAATTCTTCAATTTGTTTCTCCAATTTCTTATGTCTCTTAATGGGAGGTGGTGAACATTTTTCCTGCCTGTTATTGCTTTCTACCTCTATATCAACTCCTGGCCCTGGTAGTGAGTGGTCACCACTCTCAACATCCATTTGTATAGGTGCATTGGATTCAAGCTGGTCTTCTTGTAACTGGGCTTTTGGTGTCCTCCTTGTTCTTCGTGAGTAAGTGGTGAAAATTTTATCTTGTTCTGCCCTCTTAGCATCTTCCTTTCTCATGTTCCTAGTCCTTATGCTGCCCACAGGTAGAGGTGCCTTGCTAGCTTTGGATACTGGGATTTCTTCATCAATATCCTTCATGAACCCTAAGTCCTCCTGCAATTCTTCCTTGTCTTCCTCATCTCTAATTTGGTTAGCATCTAAGAACTCTTTCCACGGTTTCCCTCTTCTCTGCAATTCATGCTCAATAAGAATTTTAATTAAGCCAAAGTGATATAGGCTCTTGTCTTCATTTCCCTTCTGCTTTTGGATGGTCTTCGACATCTTGGTTAAGCTTTGTAATAGAAAATATGGTAGGCTGATAACGCATTGTTTCTTCAAGTGTAGTAGTAACTTAATATGGTATAGATAGACAATACTGTAACGGCCTTCGCAGGTTATGAATTTTTGAAGGATATAGACCATCTCATCCCAGGGATGCATCAACCAACTTCTTGGAACACCTTTCTTCCATTTAACTGATGAGACTCTGGATCTAGACATAAACTGCGTCCATGATTTCTCTTTAAATTGCTTTGTTTTAAAGTACTTCTCCCCTTCTGGGCTAATACCTATTGACTGGGCTATAGTGTCCTCTGAAACCCTGAATGAGAAGTTACCTATCAGGGCTTTTTCTCCATTGAAGGTGAAAGCAAATTGTTTGGTAACCTCTTCATTACTTCCATGAAATTTTTCTAAAAATGGTAACCACTGTATCTCTCTAAGAATTGCAATGCAATCTTCATGATATTGAGAACTGTCGAACACACTCGGCTCGACCCTATTAGTCATAGTGGCAAAGAGTCGTGCTCTAACCCTTCTTTGTTTATGTCTTTCAATTTTAACAAAGAAATTTCAATTTGTTACCTGGTGTGTCGCTCCCTTAATATGATGCTCGGTCGGTCGACTGTCTTATGACTTTGGTGGGAGTCGAAACCAAGTGGTTATGTTTCCGTTTTTGTGGCGCTCACTGCTTCTAATCCTCACTGTGTAAGTCAAACCCAAATGGTAATATTTCCTTCGGTGCTCACTGCTTCTGATTCTTACTGTGGAAGTCACGGGAAATCAAATGTCAGTGTAAGATAACCGAGAATGATGGTGGGATAACCAGCTATACTTACTTCATAGCGTATTCACTTTTGAGAATAGAGGAGTGTTGTACCGTTTGTATAGATGTCACCATAAGAGCGTTGAAGACGTATATGCAATGCTGGGTATAATTTCGGGGAGTCCCTTGAATCATTTGGCTACGTCGGGTGGTGGAGTCATAATTTGGCCGTGTGGAATACAATGAATAGGTCGCTTTACTTTTGTTTCTCCCTTTTATTTAAAAACACAATCCACCACGTGTCCTGTTTCGGTTGGCATTCAGTCAAATGGAAGATGTTGGTATGGCTGTAGGATGCATTTAGCATGACAAGGTTGATGTGTTGGTAATGGGTTTAGAGGTATGAATAGGTTGATGTATGAAAAATGATAAGAATCGGTGGGATAAGGGATGATGGAAAATGTAGGTGTCCTTGAAATCGATCATAACAGTCACAGTCATCAAATTTACTTTAAAAATTAATCTAAGAAATTAAATGTTAAGAATAAGAAACATATTACTCTTTTGTTGGTTGTTGTTGTATTGACATGCTGAGTAGGACTAGTCCCTTTTGACTGTTCTTTTGCTTGTTGTAACAGGTCCCCTGAGAAAGATTGAATGCAACAGGTCCCTTGAGAAAAATTTGAAGATGTTCATGCAGCTCCTTATATGTATACAGGTTCATTGAGCTTGGGCATTTGATGGAATCTTGGTGCCCAAATCCTTGTAGAAACTTGATGAAACTCTTGTAGAAACTTAATGAAACTTTGTTGAAGTAGCCCTGGGTGTCAATCTCTTTAACAGGTCCCTTCTAGGTGTCTTAAACAGGTCCCATTACTGCTGGTGTTGGTAGCATAGTCGTCTGGACAGAACAGGTCCCCCTGCATAATGTTTATAACCAGGTCCCTCTGAGATAAAACAATGACAAAACAGCTTATTTATTGAAGTCTAGAATGCTGGAACAAGCTGCTTTGGAAATTTACAGTGAAGAGATAGGATAAGAAATCTTTAAGAATTTACAATGGAGAGATAAAAGAACAAAATGCTGATGCCTCTCTCCCCGACTAAAATTTTGACTTGTCCTCAAGTCATGATTCAGTTGATAAATCAAACAGTGAACAAAAGAAAGAGAATTCTTACCCGCCAACGAATTGGTTTTCAAGTAGGAATTCGGGGTTAGAGTGTGCCAGAGGCTGGTTTTCACATCTAACCCATTATTTTTTTTATATATTTGTTTTTTTTTTCTTTTTCTTTTTTTTTTTTATATATATATTTTTTTAGTTTTTGTTTTATGTTTTTTTTTCTTTTTTTTTTTTTTAATTTTATTTCTTTTTTACTCTGAAATTGAAAGGAAATGAACTAAGGCAGTGATACTGCAGCTGAGGGCTGCAATATCTCAACCTCTCTTTGCTGAGATACGGTATGGAGAAAATCTTGCTTGCTGATGGGATTGGTGTATAGTTTTAGGCGATGACCATTGACAGTAAAGGAGTGGCCTTCTCCATCAATAGTTTTGAGCTTGACTGAACCATTGTCATAAGCCTGAACAATTTCGTATGGGCCCATCCAATGGGTGGTGAACTTGGCTTTATGATCTCTTAATTTAGAGTCAAAAAGTAAAGCCCAGTCACCTTCCTTGAACTGCTTCTTCTTAATATGTGCATCATGCCACTGCTTCCTTTGTTTTTGCATGAGGATTGTAGTTTCCTCTGCTTGCTGCCTCATTTCATCCAGCTGGTTTAACTGCTGAATTCTTTCTTTTTGTGCTTGGTCCAAATCAATTTGCAAATCTGCAGCCAGTTTAAAAGTATGTATTTGAAACTCAATAGGAAGCATTACCTCTTTGCCGTACACCAATTGATATGGTGTAAATCCGGTAGTATCTTTCCACGTAATTTTGTAAGCCCAGAGTGCATCTTTGAGCTTCTCTTCCCAATTCTTCCTGTTCATTGCCACAGTTTTAGTAATGATCCCTTCCAAAGTTTTGTTTGTGGATTCCACCTGCCCATTGGCCTATGGATGGTAAGGGGTACTTTTCTTATGCTTGATTTGGTATTTGTCTGTGATGTCCTTCACTAGCTTTGAGGTGAATTGAGTACCTTGATCAGTCACAATTTCCCTTGGTACTCCATACCTCACAAAAATATCTTCAAAAAGGAAATTTAGTACTGTGTGTTCGGTGGCTCTAACCAGTTCTTTTGCTTCAGCCCACTTTGTGACGTAATCAGTACATACTAAGATGTACTTCTTACCATTGGAGGTTGGGTTAATGGGTCCTATAAAGTCTAGAGCCCATTTGTCAAATGGCTCTAATTGAACTTGGGGTTGAAGGGGCATCTCATCGATAGCTGTTGGCCTACCCATGCTTTGGCAGCTGTCACAACTCTTTACATACTTCTTGGCATCCTTGAAAATGGATGGCCAGTAGTATCCAAGAGTAAGAACTTTGAATGATGTCCACTTAGCTGCAAAATTCCCACCACACGGTTCATCATGGCAAGATTTTAAAATATCAATTACCTCATCATTTCTTACACATATTCTAATGATCATATCATAACCAGTGTAAAATAAATCGCCATTAAGCCATGAATATCTAGCACTTTGTTTGACTAGTCTCTTCCTTTCCTTTGCAGTAAAGTGTGGAGGTGTCCTTCCTGTAGACAAATAATTGGTCAAATCATCATACCAAGGAGTTACTATGGAAATTGCAAATAAGTTTTCATCTGGAAAAGAATCTTCAACTGGAACAACCTCACCTGGATTTTTTAGTCTAGAAAGAAAATCTGCCACCTGGTTCTCTTTGCCTTGTCTATCTAACACTATGATGTTAAATTCCTGTAACAATAATAACCATCTGGTAACTCTGCCACTAGTTATTGGTTTATTCATTAAATTTCTAATGGTAGAATGATCAGTATGTACAAAGACCTCATAACCAGTTATATAATGTCGGAATTTATTTACAGCATAAATGATGGCAAGTGTTTCCTTTTCTGTAACTGTGTAGTTTAACTCTGCAGGTGTTAGATTTTTGCTAATGAAATAAATGGCATAAGTACAAGGTTCCTCTTTTTGGCCTAATGATGCACCCACTGCAGTGTCAGATGCATCCGTGAAGATATGAAATGGTAGGCTCCAATTAGGCTCTCTCAAGACTGGTGTGGTTGATAACTTCTTTTTGAGTAGTTCGAATGCTTGTTGGCAGTTCTCATTCCAGTTGAAAAGTACATCTTTGGTTAGAAGTTTAAACAAAGGTAAAGCTATTTTACTAAAATGTTCAATGAATCTTCTGTAATAGCTTGCATACCCAAGGAAACTTCTTACCTCTCTTTGATTCTGTGGAATTGACAAATCAGCAATGATCTGGATCTTTGCTAGGTCAACCTTGATGCCTTGAAAAGAAATATAGTGGCCTAACACTATCCCTTCGTTTAACATCATAAAGCACTTTCCATTGTTGAGGGACAAGTTAGCTTTAATACATGTTTTCAAAACTCTCTCAAGGTTTTCTAATGCATGTTCAAATGAATTGCCATATACTGAAAAATCATCCATGTAAACTTCAACACAATCATGAATTAAATCAGCGAAAATAGCTAACACAGCTCTCTGAAATGTAGCTGGAGTGTTGCAAAGTCCAAATGGCAAAACATTGTAAGCATAAGTTCCCCAAGGACAGGTGAATGTGGTTTTGTCCTGGTCTTCTGAGGTGATCCTGATCTAGTTGTAGCCACTGAAACCATCAAGAAAAGAAAATGATGATTTGCCAGCTAGGGTGTCTAACACTTGGTCAATAAATGGTAGTGGGAAATAATCTTTGAGCGTTGCTTTGTTCAGCTGTCTGTAATGAACACAAATGCGCCACTTACCATTTTTCTTGGGAACTATAACCAATGGGGATACCCACTGACTGTCAGAAATAGGATATATAAAATTAACTCTCAAAAGTTTTTGCAATTCCTCCCTGACAATATCTTGGAGCATGGGGTTCATTCTTCTCTGCGGTTGCCTCACTGGTTTAATGGTGCTATCTGTATAGATATGGTGAGTTCATGTGTCGGGGTGAATCCCATGCATATCGGTGTAGTCCCAAGCAAAGGCTTTTTGGTATTTTCTCAAGAGTCTAATCAATTTCTCTTGCTGAGATGAGTCTAGGTGATTGCCTATGTTCAGAGTTTTCCCTGGACTAATCTCTATGATCTGACTCTGTGTGTTGGTGATGGATTGAACTGGAAAAATGTCGTGAAATGTGGTTTGCAAAGATTGGATGGTGCATGTTTCCTGAAAGTTTTGGGCCAAAAGTACATCTGCAGCATGATATTGTTCATTTCTCAAATTTTCGGACATATCAGGTTGAGAAAGGAATAGTTCTACCAAATCATTATTGTCTTGTTCTTGGAAATCATAGATTTGGTCAATGCTAAAAACAGATTGTACTTCTTCTTTATCATTAAATTTATCATCAAGCCACAAATTGTGTGTTACTGCTGGTGATTGTGCCGATGGATAAAGGGTGAGTTGTTTTCTTTCGGTCCCTCTTGAAATGATCATGTTGCCCGATCAACATCCTATAAATGCATCAGCAGTCGCTAACCATGGTCTACCAAGGATGATAGGGTGTCCTCCTAAATTGGATTTGGGTTGAAGAACTAAGAAATCCACTAGATACTCCCAAGAGTCCAGTGAGACAATGATGTCCTCCAAAATCCCTTCAGGAATCACTTTAGACCTATCAGCTAGTTCTAGAACAATCGTTGTATGTTGCAAATTTATGAGCTGGAGTGTTCTCATGGTTTCAAGAGTCATGACATTAATTGCGGCCCCGAGATCTATCAAAGTGTTTGGAATCCGTATGTTGTTAATGATGGTGGTCACTCCGGGGATGCCAAGATCAACATACTTCTCCATGGAGATGGTATTGGTCATAAGGCCTGCTAAATGTCCTAAAACATGAATGGTTTGAGGATCAATCCTTTTTCTAGCAGGCTTCTTGAGGCACATATCTTTGATGGCTTTGGTATAGATGGGAATGTCTTTTATAGCTTGCAGCAGTGGAATTTTTATGTAGACATTCTTGAGTTCATCTAAGACATCAAACTGTGGTATAGACAGTGGAGGTTTTATTTGGACCAATCGGTCTGGAAAAGGTGGATGCAGTGGTTGCATCTATTTGTCTTTGGTATCATTGTTTGGTTTTCTTTGATTTTTCATTTCATTTTCATTTTCTGTGTTTTCTTCTTGCTTATCTGTTATTGGAGAATCTTTGTGGAGTACCCCACCAGACCTCAAGTTAATATTTTGCAAAGGCAGTGTGGAATATGAGGTTCCCTCTTCTACATTGTAAGCTGGCCTCTCTGCTATATTATTTGGATTTGGGACAGTTTGATCAGGAATTTGAGTGGGTCTAGGAGGTTGTGAGTTAGCTGGAAATTGCAGTTGTGGTGGATTTATTGGTGGAGGAGGAGGCAGTGCTTGTTGAGGAGGTTGGGGCTGATAAACAACTTGCTGAGGATACTGCTGATATGGTTGAGAATGTGATGAATACGGCTGTTGGTATTGCTGATATGGTTGTGAGTATGGTGGGTATGATTGAGGGTATGTATGATAAGATTGGGAGTACTGTTGAGACAGTCTCCATTGGTGTTGTGATTGGTTTTGGTGCTGCCATGGCATGGGTACATTCCATGAGTTTTGTGCATACATTTGATCATTCATAGGAAATTGCAAATTTTGACTTGGAAACATACCTTGAGGTGCTGGCCTTGGCTGCCATGGTCTCTTTGCACCCATGTAATACACAGTTTCCATCTCTGCATTGGCTGCCATATTACAGTTCTGCAAAACCTTAACTTTAGGATAGTTAAACATATCATGATGTTCAGTACAGAAAGCACAAACTTGGATGTTTTCTAGAGGGCAGTCTTTTAATGCATGTTTCTTCCGGCATTTTGGGCAGAAGATAGCCATTATCTGATATTCATCTTCTTGTTTCTTCTTGGCTTTTAAAGTGTCAATTTGATTCCCTAAGGTGCTTAACAGATCTGTTTTAAACTCTTCTAAAAGATTCCCTATTTCAGCCCTTGTGACACTTGCAGAGGCAGATTTTGTGACTTTGGATGACAGGGTTCTCTTTCCCATTTTAGCTTTACTCCTTGAATACTTTTCGCACAACTCAGCGATTTCTTCAAAGGGTAAGGCAGAAATGTCACCTTTGCCCATCAAGATGAGATCATCCATGTATTCCTCTCGGATACCTTTCAACAATATTGTGCAGATCAGATCAAGAGGCATAGTTCGGTGTTTAGATTTTTGTAAGTTGTAGACAAACCGTTCTAAATATTCCTCTAAGGTTTCATCCTCTTGCTGGCTCATTCTAAAGATATCATCTTTAGAGTCTTTGGATCTGCAATAAGGCTGATATTTCCTTAGAAATATTCTCCTCATGCCATCCCAACCAACTATAGCATGCTCACCTAGCCTCATGAACCATCTTAAGGCTGATGCCTTTAATGTCGCTGGGAATAATCTAAGCCTATGGGCATCATCTATATAGCCATATGTTCGACATACAATGTCAAACTCGAACAAGAATGAGTCTGGATCCTCCGAAGCCATACCATAGAAGTTTGGTAGCACGGATGGGGATATGTTTTTCATTTTGATCTCATCATCTTCCTGTGGTTCATGTATAGGAAACTTAAAAGTTGACTCCTCTTCATCTCCTTGACGTGGTACTGATCCAGATCCTTCCTCATCCATTCTAATAGGTCTCTCTGTGTCAGTGTCACCTGTTTGAAAAAGGAGATTAAAGAAAGATTGTTCGGTCACTGTGCTACTTTCTCCTTGTGTGGAAGGTCTAGGAAAGTGCTTCTTTTGCGATTTATGTGTGAATAAAGTTTGCCTTTCAATAAGAGTAAGTCTCTGTCCTGACTTTTGTTTTTCTTCTAATGCTTGGATAACTTCCTCAGCTGGTGTTGTATTCCCTAGAGAGTCTGCTCCTGATGATGATGGGTTAGTTTTTAGATGGTGGGGGGTTTTTACAAATCTACCTTGACTGTCTCTAAATCTAGGCATAAATGAACATGATTTCTAACTGTGTTTTTGTGTATTGATTTTTTTTTTTAAATCCTTTAAGTACGCCTCCCCGGCAACGGCGCCAAAATGTAGTGTTCTATCTAGGGTACTAGACTAAACCATATTTATTATCGACCAGGATGCGTAAGCTTAGAGGCATGCGTCTAAAATATATAGACATAAAGGATTATTAGCTAAGTGGTTATGATGTAGGTCACAGAACTTCTTTACGGAAGATTGGGGTATGTTACCTATCATCCAAACACTCAGGTCACTCTGCTAATATACCTGATTACAACACTGTCATTAAATTCATTCACCAAATTAAACACTGAAATTAAACACTGTGTATCACTGCAAACCAAGATTTTAATCTCCTTACAGAGACATTATACAAAAAACCCTTGTTTAGCAAATACCCAGCATTCACTAATATTCCTACAAGATAAAAAATATACAGAGATCATAAACATATTTTGAAATGAAAACGAAGTTCATGACATTGCTTTAAAAGGACAACACATGGATCGAATCCCTTACAGGACGCGCTTCACGATCTCAGTGATGACTGTTCAAGTATTATCACAAACACAAACCATGTGCATTCGATTGAAATCAACAACCAATCTGAACTATTGAAATCAGAAACCAATCTTAACTACTATGCAAACCATGTAATATTCTAAGTGCGAATAAAATGAAAAGGACAGTATACCAGTTTAACACAGGGCCCATCCGCGTTCCAGAGGTATACGTGTTCAACCGGTTATCAAATCAATGCAACAAGACAAGGGTCGTGACTGTAACTGGATTCTTGAGATTAAGTTCAAAAGACTGTTTCAAATGATACAATGATTAACCATCGTTCATTACACCAGACTGTATTTACATATGTCTTTTTACAACATATTTCAAAAACGAATGTACATACATGATATGGCTGTTGCCGCTTTTACTATGTCGAGATTTTTTAAATGTTTCCATCTAAACTGATTTAAAAAAAAAATAACAAAAACTAAATCAATTTTAGAATGCTCTGTTGTTGCTGCCTTTGTCGCCAGTATGTCATGCTTTGACCTATGTTGACCATGCATGTAGGAGGGTCGATTCTGCTGTAGGATAGGTATTCGTCCATGCTTCGACATTCTACTTTTCATCCATACCTTTCGCTCTAGCCTAGCTGTTGTGCCACATGTCAAACAATGAGCCAATTACAGGATGTTGGAACTTCCTGTAACCATTTTACCAAAAACTTCTAATTCTTTAACATAAAACTCCTAAATCAATTTCAATGCATTTTAATAACTATAGGACTATTAACTAATCAATTTTCAAGGAATCTAAGAGATATATGATGAAAAGAAGTAGGCAAACGATATGTTTTTGGAGGAAAAAGGAGGTCATGGGATGGTACCAACAAAGTCTGAAATGGAACAACAAATCTGAAATGGAATAGCAACTAAGTCTCACAAGCAGTAACTTCTTAGTCTATCAGATCAAATGCATTAATCGTAATCCACAGGAATCAAATGGCAATATTTCACTCTTAAGGGCGGATTGAATAACACACACCAATGGAACAACATTGATTACTGATAAATTATGGAACAACGCTTGAAAACCATATACACACACAACACACTTAAATAGTAATCTAATCCAAGTATCAATCTTAGTTAGAAAGAATACGACTACATTTCAAAATAGAACAACATTGTTCATAAATCCAATAGTCACAAAGAACATAACTTCCAAGATGAATTCTGTAACGTTAATGAACAAGTGCACAGCACAAAAGCTCTGTAATGGAACAGTAACAGTATTCTGTAAAGACTAGCAGTATTAGATCAACTCTTAAAAGAACAGTAATATGATGCAGAGTCAATACAATCGTTCTGTCTGTAGAAGCCTTAATGAATTAAACATAACAGAGCATGTGATGTAAACTTATAAAACACACCAGATTACCAAATGACGTCGATAGGAAAACCACGCATAAACCAAATGTAATAATATAGGAGCAAGTGTCCTCTAGGGCCGGGCCCTTAGCCTCCAAGGGTACACTGCTTAAAGTTATTCCAGACTCAGAGATGAAATAATAACCAAGTTTGTATTAATGCATAGAGAAGAATTACAATAAACCAGTTCTTAACGAGACTCGATGATCAAAGTTTTGATCTTAAAGGAAATTACATAAAAGCATAACTGTTTCTAACTCTCTCCCGAGCTAACAGTGCTGCCCCTTTTATAAGGGTGACGACGGAGATATCTAAGTGCAGAAATAGATAAAACAGCGATCCCTCAGGATCAAGGATCCTGAGGGATTTGCCAAACCGTTAGTCCTTAGTCATTTCTTTTCTCTCCTGCGCCGAGTTGATATCTCCACCTCCTTTCCTGGGCTGATTCGCTTTGATTTTCTTTGCCTTGTTTGCATTCGGTCTCCCGTCAAAGGGACAGCGGTTAACCCATCCTTGTCCTTTCCTTTGGAACGACAACTTCTCGTTTTTCCTCCTTTCTGCATAAGGAAATGACAATTGTCAATGTTTTCGTCTTGCATATTAATCTCACATGGTCTATTATAATTCTTTATCATTTTCCTAGTTCATGATGCAAAAGGTTTGTAAATTTCAATGAAAAGATACTGAAATAATCATCAAAACATACCTTCTTTAGTACTCCACAAAAACCATCTACTATTGTCGTCTTTGTCTTCTTTTTAATAAAGAAAAAGTTGTCTACAATCTTGTACTGGTGCAGACTCATACCAGTATGCAGGCACCCACCTACAGAAGGATGCAACCTTCACTCGTTCTACAACTTCTACTGGAAGGGAGCTACAACCCCCTGGTTCTTGTACTAGCGTAAAATTGTACCAGTATGCAGGCTCCAACCTATAGAAGGCTACAACCTTCACTTGTTCTCTAGCTCGTACTAGAAGGGAGCTACAACCCCTTGATTTAATCACCAGCTACTACTAGGAAGAAGCTTCAACTTCCTCACTGAAAGCTCCAACCCTGAGCATCCTCCATGGACAACGTTTCATCAAATTTTCAGACTGGATCCACCTGCTTCAACACATCATAACTTGTAGGTCACGTTTCATCAAATTTTCATATTGGACCCATTGTCAACACTTAAGCTCAATATCAAAAATCAAATTGTAACTCATCGTTGCAACATTGTCATTTATCTCTGGCACAAATGAATCAATCAATCATTGAAATTCAATCATCAATCTTTGACATAATTGAAACCCAAATCATTAATATCTAAATCAACCAATCATTGAAACTTCTGACACAACTGAGTTAAACAATCATTGAAACCTCTAACACAATTGAATCACCCAATCATCAATTTTTGATACAACTGAATCAACCATTCACTCAAAACCAAATCAATCGATACTTAATCAAAATTCAATCAATCAACTACAATAGACATATCACTATAACCAGAACACAAAGTTGAACCTAGAACACTGTAGCAACAACCAGAACCAACAACAATCTCAAAAATCATATGTTAGAATGTATATGCTACTTCAATGAGGACAACCTGTGTGTATAACTGATCCGAATTGGATTCTAAACACTCCCTAAGTTTTCATAAACTCGTTCAAATAGATTCAAGTCTTAGAAAGATCAAGCTATCAGAAGGAATCCTCATGACAGTTGCAATTGTGATCAGCGTAGAGCAACAAGGACCCTTAGTCGAGTGTGCAGACCGTTGGCCCATGGTAACGCGCGCTGGTGCAAATTGGAAAAACTAGAGGCTAATTCAAGAAACGGGGATAGTTTCTGATACATGATTAGCGCTAATCGTGTATCGTAGGGCGTCCCCCTCAGTGAAGGAAATCCCCGAAGTTCCCGGACCCGAAATGGCTATGAAATGCAAAAAAATAATAAATTTGGTTCTGTGGATTCCACAAAACCAACAGGGTATCAGAAGGCCTCAAGGCGGTAAGCAGTTTTGACCAAGTCCTTCCTGATGCCACACACTGAGTGGCACGCATCTGACAGAAGAGAGAGAAAACCACTCACATCGAATGGGTAAACGTCATGCTACTTACCTGCCCGATATGAACGACAACCGTAGGATCTGGAGGGCCTAGATCAATGGTGGGGGTGCATCTTGATAAATGACCG
The DNA here is from genome assembly GCA_031772625.1 of Pinus tabuliformis. Taxonomy (NCBI): domain Eukaryota; kingdom Viridiplantae; phylum Streptophyta; class Pinopsida; order Pinales; family Pinaceae; genus Pinus; species Pinus tabuliformis. Next base: position 1,110,848,955 of record CM062820.1, on the reverse strand, counting down.
GATTTGACAAGTTTGTAAAGCAATATTACATGGGATTTGAAGTCTGACATGGATGATGAGTTGGCATAAGATTCGTGTTTCATGGGCATTTTGGAGCAAACTGAAGTAATGACCATTCAAATGTGTCCAAGGAACCTAACACACTCACCCGTTGCAGAATAGGTGGCCACCTCCCTGTGAAGCGTTACACAATGATGATGACACAGAACAAGGGAGTTCAAATAGATTGAGGAAGGAAAACTAGAACGCCGAGAAGCGAGAACGAATCGACAAAAAACAGACTAGCTTTAAAGCCACGAACTGACAGAGACAAAAAGAAGTCGAAAAACAAGAAAGAGAGTTAGTTAAGAGCAGAGAGAAGAATTTGAGCTGACCTAACGGCAATATCGAGCCAGATAGTGCCAGAGAGAGTTAGAGAATCTGTGCACTCCAAAGAAAGCTTGAGAGGTACAAGCAAGCTCCTCGACATAAGCCTATCATGTATGAGTTTTAGATTGGGCTCATACTACTGTGACCAGTAGAGGTCAAGTACCAGTAAGGAGAGTTTGTGCACTCAAATCCTACTGATTCATATCTGTTGAGTGAGACTCAAATCAAGCTCACTTTTATAAAGAAAATTTTCTTTGAAAACATAATAGAGAGGCCACCATTGAAGGTTGGACCGGGAGACGTAGCCCAGGAGTATTGGGTGAACTCCTTATTAAACTTGTTTTCCTATTATGTTTTCTCTAAACTTCTTCAGTGTCTGTGTATTTTGCAATATTATCAATCCGTTGCATAAAATAACATAGGTACATCCATGTACATAAGTCTGTAATACCTTTAATTCTTTGTCTTGGATTAATTCTAGATCAAGTGGCATCAGAGCTCTAGGTTACTAAGGTTAGACAAGCTTGTGCTGGATTTTGTTGTTGAATGCTAACTAGATCAAAGCTTAAATTAGGAGAAGGAAAGTTGGTTGAAACTAACCTTGAAATTAGAAGAGTCTATCTTGAGAGGAAAATGTTAGAAGAAAGTCACTTGGAATCAGACCCTTAGTTCATGGATAGTTTCATGACCATGAGAGCCATGGTAGAGGAAATGTACAGAGAATTTAAGAAAGGTAGAGAGGAAGATGCATCAAACTCGAAAAGAGATAAAGGAGCAGAAGAATCTCTTCTCCATGACCACTCTAAGGCAAAGGGAAAGAGGAAAAAATTCCCACACCTCTTAGTAGCCCTGAAAAAAAAAATAAGACATCTTTGATTAAATTAGATGATAAATTTGATTTACTAATATATGATGGAGATTTGAATGCAGAGAAGCTGGATAATTGGATTAGACATATTGATGTTTATTACAAAGTGCAGAGCATTGATTCAGACAAGAGTAAGATTCAGTTGACCAGCCTATGCCTTAGAGGCACTGCCTTGGTATGGTGGGAAGGTAGGACACAACTTGACATGAAGAAACATGGTAAGATTCTTTCTGTCTGGAGTGAATTTGTTTCTTAAATTAAAAAGAAATTCTATCCAGTAGCCTATATGCAACAAGCCATGATGAGCTGGCAAACTCTTCGACAATTAAAAGGGAAAAGTGTACAAAGTTACACTCAAGAATTTAGGAAAAGAGCTTTGATTCTAGGAATTTCTGTTGACTCACCAGAAACTCTGCTGAAGTATATAGGTGGTCTACACAGATACTTAAGAGACACAATTCTCATGTTTAATCCCACTAGCATAGATGAGGTATCTGTTCAAGTTACACATCTAGAGGCTAGAGGAAAGAATGTGAACCTAGAAGTTGGGGGATCATCCAAACCTACTGCAAGCAAGAATAAGGAGAAAAGAAAACAGAAATGGAAAGAGAGGAAGGCCAACACTATACAAAATACCAAGTCTTCATGCACTTTGTTATAGCTCCAAATCTCACTCTTATGGTTTGTGATGCTGTACTCATGGCCCAGGGCAACCCCTCCTTCTAGACCTGGTCCCAAAATTTAAAAAACAGTGTTTTATCCCTTATACGCGACATTGCCCTGAGTTAAACGCGTGTATACACGGGTATGTGTATATCCAACCCACGTGTATGTATTAAAACACTTAGAAAAATATAAGACTCCTTATTTTCGGGCGGAGATCGCGGGTTTTACCTGCTGATCACCTGTTAGTGCCCGTGGCCCAACTGTTCCCAACCAACTCCTAACTAAAAAACTACTTTGGAGATGGTATAAAAAGACCTCAAAGGGAAGGCCTAAGGGAGGAGAGAAGAGAGAGAAAGGTTATTATGCTGAGATTTTTCCCTTGACCAGGTCTGAAGTCCCTTGTGCCTTCTGCACTTCCCCCATTTTGTACAGGAAACCTTTGTTTCCTTGTGTGTTGATGTTCATCAACCATTTATGACATCATGGAGAGAGTCATGGAAGGAGTTTGTTAGAGGCTTGAGGCTGGAACGGATTCGGAAGGAAGCTTTGCTTGGAGCTTGCTGAAGGTGATTCAGGTGAAAATATTCCTTTTTATGTACTTTATTTTTCTATAATAAAAGAAACACATGTCTTGGTTCCCGAAATGAATCTTCTTTATGTTAATGATATTCATGTTTAGAATTCATATGTAAATGGTTGTTTGGATTTCAGAACTAACTACCTTTCTTTATAACATAAAGATGGTTTCTTTATAAGTTTTTGTCCATGCACTGTTGTGTTCTTTGGATCATTTGTTTTGCGGGACAAAAGAGAAGAAGGGAACTCCAAGAAGGGTTTGGACCCTAAGGGCCTTCTCAAACGTAGGACCAAAGGTACGTACCCTTATCATAGAATTTTCTTATAATAGCATAATGGTTGTGTGAATGCATGTTTCTTTGAATAGATAACTTTCAGTCTGCTAGGGTTTCAACCCAAAAAGCCCAAGGGGAACTTTTCCCTCTATCAGAATTGGCGACTCCACTGGGGACAACACTCTTGTTGTTCCTAGTTTGGGTTTTTTTCAAGTCGATCAGGGCTCAGCTGCCTTGTCTGCTTGTTGTTACTGTCTGTTCTGTTCTTGAACTTTAAGCTTTGCCAGTTTCTTCAGTTTGTTTTTTTATCTTTCTTGAAGTTTTTCATATACGTTGTTTTTCTTAGATACAGAGGCGTATATACGCTTGTTTCTTTCAGTGAACCCACGTATACGCAGGTTTCCTCAGATACAGTCGCGTATACATGCAATCTATACTTCAGTACAGTCGCGTATATACTGTAATTTTCAAGATTTATAAATCTTTTTAGTCTCTGAAGGTTTGTCTGGTGGTTTGAGTCAGTCTGAAACAGTCATTTTCCAGTATCAGTTATTTGTTTTACAGCGAGCATCTTGTTCTGAATTCTCTCTGATTATAAGAAGTATTGGTCTTGTTTTTTTGTTGATTGCAAGCATCATCGTTTTTGCTAAAGCACACAAGATTTCTTGCTAGGAATCTTGGCTGCTCTGTTTCAGCAGGGTAGGAAGATTGATCACAATTTTTGTGTTAATCTTGCAATTGGTGACTTTTTGTTTGGTTGACAAAATCACTTTTTGTGACCATCCACTTCTTTGTTTCATGAAAGTTGTTGATTCACACTTTCTTGGAATTTGTCTTTTTGATATTTTTGGTTTTCATTGCCAAAGCTTTCATTGTTTCTTTTGATTGTTAAGAGCGATTTCAAACACATTTATTTTTGTTGAGTTTTCATCCGTTGAGTGGTGTCGATTCGCAAAAGTGTTTAATTGCCTATTCTTCAATCACAAGTTTTCAGTGTTGTTGAGAGCATTTATTTTGAAAAGACTCTTTTGTTTGTTGTTTTGAAGAAAATCTTTTGAAAAACTTAGTTATTGCTTTCTTGAACTTGGTTTTCATTTGGTTTCCTTTTAGTGAAGTGAAAGTGCTTTATGTTTGTCTTAGAACTTATTTTTAGTGTTTAGACGAAATGAATGGTAACATCTCATATTCCATCTAGACATTTTAAGTGGCAAGATAAAGATCGATAAGCAAGCAACTTTCATTTTTTGTTGCATCAGCATATATTTGTTGCATTAGGATAGATTTGCATATCTTTTTAGGCATCCATAGTTTTGTTAACTTTTGTGAGTATGGAGTTTGAAAAGAAAAACAAAAATTTGTTTATTTGAAGTTCCTCTGAACCCTGTAGAGATTACTTTTTATCGAAAAACGAAAACAAGTGCATGTGCATGTAGTTAAGTTTTTATTAATTTCTTTTGCGTCAAAAAACACCACTAGTTTCACTTCTGTTACCTTGTGACTTAAAGAACAGCCTAATTTAAAATCAAGCGCTAACTAAAATTCACTAGAACTTTTTGTTTTAGTCAGTTACACCAACAAGATTAGGATTTTAAGACCTTGGATTAGGCGAGTGGAGAGTTAACTCTCCAAGGCCATATAAACATCAAACGTAGGAGTCTGAATAATGAGAGAAAATCCAATAGTGTTAGGAAGACCAAGAAAGCTCCGGATCTGGGAGTTAAGCATGAGGGTCTGTGAAGATAGGGAAGAGAGATATCCCCTCTCCTACTTGTCCGAACTTACCTCACGACTCTTCTGCCTGGCTTCTGCGACGAGTTGGTATCCATAGTTGCTACTCCTAGGGAACTACACAGGTGGCTGCGGAGGGGAATCCCGTGGCACCTGAGGTTGACATTGCATCACTCTCGACAGTACTACTGGAGGGCACCCTTGCGAAGCTTGGGGGCTTGCACCGGCGCAGGCTGTTGTTAGGAGGTCAGCGTAACTTCCTCTGTTACCTTCGCTGATAGGACTAGGCCGTCATTATCCTAGACTATCTTCGGAAGGCCCCTTACTCCACTTTCTTGTATTTTGGTGTCCGGTCCTCATCACCCGGAGCGGAAATACTTGGAAGTTGTTTGATTGGCTCATATATTTAGGGACTTTATAGTGTGTGCTCTTTGTTCCTTGTATATAGTTGGCTTTAGGTATTTTTGTCTAGTCACGTTTGGACTTTGTGTTCTGAGTGACCGGCTTACCACTCTACCGATCTTGAAAGGCTTTTGGTCATTCTTTCAAAAGTTGTGGAGTTGCCTCCTCAAGGGCAAAGGTTTTGATTGCTTATCCATATTCCTTGAAAAGTTATTTCTATATTCCCGTAGGGGAAGGGTCTTTGGAACAGTTAGATATGGCCAATATTCCTGTGGAAACCAACCAAGGTGCCCTCCCAAAAGGGGATCCTTGTGCTTTTCCTTTCTTTGGAAACGTTGGTACTCCCTTGATGGCCACTTTGAATATTCCTGGGTTGAATGTTGGACTACCCGTTTGGCTGTGGTCCACTCCGAATATTCCAAATGCTCTTGAAGCTTCTCAGTTGAATGCTTTATTTCAAGGGCATCACATGGGTGCTCATTGTTCATCTTCTCTCAAAGAGAAATCTGGGGTTCCTTCTTCTCCTCCTTCTTGTCACAAGAAATCTAAAAAGAGGAGAAAGAGGAAGTCAAAGAAGAAGAATAATTCTATCCGTTCATCTTCAACCTCTGCAAGTCATGTTGAAGATGATTCTTCAGCCGCTGCAAGTCATGCGGGGGGCACAGGTGTAGTCACTCTGAGTCATACTAGCAAAGAGTCACCGACCTCTGCAAGTCATGTTCAGGACTCTCCGCAAACCACTGCTAGTCATGTTGGCGGAATGGAGGTTGATAAGAAACCTAGACGTAGAAGTTTTAAACCTAAGTTCCCTTGTAATATATGCAAGGGAGACCATCTTACTCATTTATGCCCTGGTATTCCAGAGGTTCAAAGGATATGGTCCGAGTCTGAAAGTACTTCTACTCCTAGATCTGATACGGTTTCTCATCAATCCCATCAACCATTGGTTGATAATGTGGTTGCGCCAGTGCAATCGCTGGCCGATTACACTCCTCTTTTGGGGGGTGAAGTGCCTAACAAAAGAGTTTGTTTGATCTCTAGTACAGAGTCTTCTAGTATAGGGGGCATTCCGGTTACTTCGAATGTTCCCCCTCCAAGTTCTAAGAGTGTTTCCTTTGATTGGGATAGTCTTCTTGAGCCTCGTCTTCCTTCCGCTGCACCTTTCCAAATCAAGGTCAGAGTGAATTCCACAAATGTCTATCGATGTATGGTGGATGAAGGATCCTCTGCAAGTATTATATCCTCTTTGACTTGGAAAGCTTTGGGTTCCCCAAAGTTGTTGACAGCCCAAAGTCAGTTGTTAGCCTATGATAGAAGACCTGGTGAATCTATGGGTGTTCTTCCTCAATTGCCTATCACTTTAGGTGGAAAGACTGTCTTAATCGATATGATGGTGGTTGATAGCCCTTTAGACTTTAATATGCTACTTGGGCGTGATTATGTCTATGCTATGTATGATGTGGTGTCTTCACTCTTTCGAGTAATGTGCTTTCCTCATAACGGGAATATTGTCACTATTGATCAGCTTTCATCTGATAATCACCACCATAATTCGACTTTACTACAGAATGCACCTTGGTTTGTTCTAAGTGTTCAAGTAGACTCTACCCTGCCACAGGTCAATTATGTGGCATTGAGTCCTCAATGTTCAATCGCTTCTGAGAAGGATCCTTTGACTTATTATTCTCCTTCTTGGGACTTGGTCCCAGCAGTTGACTGAGAGATTCATCCTATAGGGACTTGGGACCATTTAATTCCCTCTTTTGATCCTTATAGTTCTCATGATTTCTTAGAACTTGTGTTGCCTTCACAGGAGGAACTCTTTGAAGCCATGAGTCTTGACTACCAAAGGAGTCCTTGGTCTGAGCCCTGCAAGGGGTTTGTTCCACAGAGCTATTATACATAAGCTCGAAGGGTTGCATGGTTCCCTGTACCATATTGTATATATGAGAGCTTGGAAGATTTCTCCTTTGGAAGTTTATGGTTGGTCCGTTCTGACATGTATTGGTTCTCGAAACTGGCATATAGGTTAGGTTTTTCCGCCTGCATTTTGCACTTATCAGTTTCCTTTCCCATTTGACCTTAGGATCGACCCCACCAAGTTATGGTGCGGAACCTTCTCATTGCTTAGAAGTATCATGACTTGTGTGGTAGAGCCTACCTTATCATGGGTGCCCTAGTTAGTACCTTGTTGTCACTTGGCACTCATGCATATTTTTTGTCCTTAGGCTAGGGAGTCCTCTGTAGTCCCGCCATGACTTATGCGATAAAGCCTCATTCCTCTTTGCTTCTTTGCTTCATTTTGGCCTTATACCCTAGAGGCTCCTTTGTGTTGATTTGTACTACTGCATTGCATGTTGACCACTTGCACCTTTTGGCCTAGAGCCGGCTTCACTTGGACTCGTGTTTAAGCCAACTTTTGACCATGATGTCTGCAAAATCAACCTTGAATACCTTTGACTTCTGCAGCTTGACACACCTTGACCCGTGGACGGAACATACCTTTGAGTGTCACTGACCAGTTTTCATCTCCCTGCATTGAGCATAGGAACGTTCCTTTCCCAGGAACTAGATCATCTGTTTCACCGACACTCGTTCTTTCCACTGTACCATAGCATTCTTTTATTCTTTTTCCAGCTTAACAGAAAAAGACAAAAAAATTAAATATTCCAAAAAGAGCAGGAACGGGACATTATTTCCATTTATTGTTGGCAACTAGAGTCAGTCATGTCGCCCTTGAACAAAGAACAGAAAACAAAGTCTCCTTCGCATGGGTGGGATTTAGTTTGACTTAAGTACGCCATAACCTTGTTATTGAGTCAGTTCTCCCCCGATTGGTTATCTCTTCCAATCATATGGAGGGTTCGTTCGTGCCTCCTGCATGGCGAACTTATAAAGAGTCATCATATGCTGCCACATAGTCACATTGAGTCGTGCTTTTGTTCAAGGGAAGTTAGCCTGAGTCGGCCTTTCTGCGGTGTCTCTTGACTCATTTTTTCAGTCGGCCATCCCTGGTTGTCAGTGTCATGTCTATTATCACATCAGTTATATTGGTCCTTTACTCATGCCAGTTTGAGAAGGTCCCCATTGACTTCTTGTTGGTGGGTCTTGTCCTTATCGATGATGACATCTTGCTCTGAGGACAGGCCTAGAGCCGCACCCTGGCCCTATTTTCATTATTGATAGGTCACCTTGTGCTCAGCATCGATCAATATCATGGGTCTTTGACTGAGTGGTTTCCCTTGTGTTCGACGTCAGCTTACATTATCACACATTGGGATTCGTGCAGTACCTTGGTTTCCATTTGACCTTATTGGTGGATACCTCGCCTCTATGTCAGCTTTCATTATTAGTTGGTTCAGAGGGTTTCTGTCGTGCACTAGCCACATCTTGTGTACGCCGGAAACATACTTCGGTTGGGTTACTACATCTTTTTCGTCTGATTCCTTCCACATTATTGGCCTACGGGTTACACTCGCGCTAGATTGATGAAGGATGCCTTAATGCCTTCCTTCTAGCGGATCTTTCCCTATCGACTCCGACTCATTGCTCTGGGGCAAAGATCTAGAGTCCATTCGGCAGTACCTTGGGGTTTGCAGTCATTAGTGGCAGATCCTTCACTATCGACAGTGGGAAACCATCATTGTCTCCTGATCGATAGATTCTTACAAGTGTTCGTCTCCATCTCATCTATTCACACTTGTTAGATTGTACTGGGTACCTTGACGCTCATTATCATTATCGGTGAGTAGTCTCGCGTTTGTTAATGGTATACATCAATGACCGGTAATCAAACGATTTCTCACATGGTCGACTTCAGATCATTTATTCCCATGGTGTAGAAATGTACCACGGCGGTCAGTGAAGACCTCAGGTTGTATTAGCGTTCATTGGTTCACTTGACAGTTGCTCCTGTTGCTGCTAGTTGATACCACTCCACTTTATATGTTGCAGTCAGTCATGGCGACATTCTATATGCTGGCACCCGAGTTTGCAGTGTAGTACCATCCTATTCCATCATGTTCAGTTGGTACCTTTTGGGATCAGTCTTTGATATCAGTGATTCGTTGCATCTTTTAGCATCATTGACAGTCTTATATGTGATATTCAGACATGCACTTGTTCATTATGATCAGATGATCCATTATGTATCTTTTAGTCATTTATACTTGTATACTTAGTGGATCCGCTTGTACTTGATATGCAGACATGCTTTACTTTTTCTGAGCATGGGTATGCCTGCCTCAGATAGTGTTTCTTTGTGATCTCCTTTGGTGGCTTAGCAGGCTGAATTCTGGTGAAGTCCTCCTTGGTTTTTGACAGACTTCCTTTCCATGTACTCGCATAATATATTTCGGCCATCATGTACCCCTTCTAACCTCATATATTAGGGGGCATCTGTTATAGCTCCAAATCTCACTCTTATGGTTTGTGATGCTGTACTCATGGCCTAGGGCAACCCTTCCTTCCAGACCTGGTCCTAAAATTTAAAAAACAGTGTTTTATCCCTTATACGCGACATTGCCCTGAGTTAAACGCGTGTATATGCGGGTATGTGTATAGCCAACCCGCGTGTATGTATTAAAACACTTAAAAAAATATAAGAGTCCTTATTTTCGGGCGGAGATCATGGGTTTTACCTACTGATCACCTGTTAGTGCCCGTGGCCCAACTGTTCCCAACCAACTCCTAACTAAAAAACTACTTTGGAGATGGTATAAAAAGACCTCAAAGGGAAGGCCTAAAGGAGGAGAGAAGAGAGAGAAAGATTATTATGCTGATATTTTTCCCTTGACCAGGTCTGAAGTCCCTTGTGCCTTCTGCACTTCCACCATTTTGTACAGGAAACCTTTGTTTCCTTGTGTGTTGATGTTCATCCACCATTTATGACATCATGGAGAGAGTCATGGAAGGAGTTTGTTAGAGGCTTGAGGCTGGAACAGATCCGGAAGGAAGCTTTGCTTGGAGCCTGTTGAAGGTGATTCAGGTGAAAATATTCCTTTTTATGTACTTTATTTGTCTATAATAAAAGAAACACATGTCTTGGTTCCCGAAATGAATCTTCTTTATGTTAATGATATTCATGTTTAGAATTCATATGTAAATGGTTGTTTGGATTTCAGAACTAACTACCTTTCTTTATAACATAAAGATGGTTTCTTTATAAGTTTTTGTCCATGCACTGTTGTGTTCTTTGATTTTTTTGTTTTGCAGGACAAAAGAGAAGAAGGGAACTCCAAGAAGGGTTTGGACCCTAAGGGCCTTGTCAAACGTAGGACCAAAGGTATGTACCCTTATCATAGAATTTGCTTATAATAGCATAATGGTTGTGTGAATGCATGTTTCTTTGAATAGATAACTTTCAGTCTACTAGGGTTTCAACCCGAAAAGCCCTAGGGGAACTTTTCCCCAGTGGAGTCGCCAATTCTGATAGAGGGAAAAGTTCCCCTAGGGCTTTTTGGGTTGAAACCCTAGCAGACTGAAAGTTATCTATTCAAAGAAACATGCTTTCACACAGCCATTATGCTATTATAAGCAAATTCTATGATAAGGGTACGTACCTTTGGTCCTACGTTTGAGAAGGCCCTTAGGGTCCAAACCCTTCTTGGAGTTCCCTTCTTCTCTTTTGTCTTGCAAAACAAAAAATTCAAAGAACACAATAGTGCATGGACAAAAACTTATAAAGAAACCATCTTTATGTTATAAAGAAAGGTAGTTAGTTCTGAAATCCAAACAACCATTTACATATGAATTCTAAACATGAATATCATTAACATAAAGAAGATTCATTTCGAGAACCAGGACATGTGTTTCTTTTATTATAGACAAATAAAGTACATGAAAGGAATATTTTCACCTGAATCACCTTCAGTAGGCTCCAAGCAAAGCTTCCTTCCAGATCCGTTCCAGCCTCAAGCCTCTAACAAACTCCTTCCATGACTCTCTCCATGATGTCATAAATGGTGGATGAACATCAACACACAAGGAAACAAAGGTTTCCTGTACAAAATGGGGGAAGTGCAGAAGGCACAAGGGACTTCAAACCTGGTCAAGGGAAAAATCTCAGCATAATAACCTTTCTCTCTCTTCTCTCCTCCCTTAGGTCTTCCCTTTGAGGTATTTTTATACCATCTCCAAAGTAGTTTTTTAGTTAGGAGTTGGTTGGGAACAGTTGGGCCATGGGCACTAACAGGTGATCAGCAGGTAAAACCCGCGATCTCCGCCCGAAAATAAGGAGTCTTATATTTTTTTAAGTGTTTTAATATATACACGCGGGTTGGCTATACACATACCCGCGTATACACGCGTTTAACTCAGGGCAATGTCGCGTATAAGGGATAAAACGCTGTTTTTTAAATTTTAGGACTAGGTCTGGAAGGAGGGGTTGCCCTAGGCCATGAGTACAGCATCACAAACCATAAGAGTGAGATTTGGAGCTATAACACACTCACTGTAAGAAGGATGGGCATGATGATGAACACTGTTGGATCCTACACGCAGAGCTGAGACCCAAGAAGTACGAGGGCAAGAAGAAGAAGACTGTTGTAGCTATTCAAAAAGATTTGGGGTCAAATTTAGGAGATGAAACAACAATTGCAGCTACAAGTATAAAAGGTAAAAATTCTGAAGCATCTACTAGTAATTCTTGCAGAATCTACTGTTAATGAAGAAAATGGGAGGAAAAGACATGAGCTTTTTCATATTAGAGTTGTTTCCAAGCATCAAAATATTGATACTTTGTTTGATAGTGGCTCACAAGTAAATTTAATTTCTGAAGCAATTGTAAAGAAGTTGAGATTACTAACCACACCTCACAAAAATCCATATCCATTAGGTTGGTTATGTGATAAAGCACAGCTACAAGTGACTAGACAATGTAAACTTAGGTTTTCTTTTGGGTTAGAATTTGTAGATGAGGTTGAGTTAGATATTGTTCCCTTGGATATATGTGGAATTGTTTTAGGAAGTCCTTACTTGTATGATAGAAAAGCTATTTTCTATAGAGCTGAAAAAAAGTATCAACTCGTTAAAGATGGAATCAAATATATTGTAAGAGCTCACAAAATCAAGAATAATTATACTCTCATAAACTCAGGGCAGATGAAAAGAATTGTAAATTCGTGCAAACAATTTTTACTGATGGTTGTAAAGGAAAAGAAACTTGATAAAACCAATGTATTTGAGGGCTGTAATGCTAAACAACAAGCTGATTTAAAAAAAGTTGTTTCAGAATATGATATATTGTTTCAAGAACCTAAAGGTCTGCCACCCAAAAATGAAATAGTACATGATATTAATTTGCAGCAAGATGCTCCATTGCCTAACTTCGAAATGTATAGGTTGTCCACTTTAGAGAATGCAGAAATGAAGAAGCAGGTATAGGAGCTACTCGAGAAGGGGTTCATCAGACCTAGCACATCACCATGTGGGTCTCCAATTGTCTTGGTGAGAAAGAAAGATGGCTCATGGAGAATTTGCATTGATTACCAAGCACTGAATAAGATAACAATAAAAAATCGTTATCCCCTTCCTCGCATAGATGATCTATTGGATCAATTAAAGGAAGTTGTTTATTTTTCCAAGTTGGACTTGCATAGTGGCTATCATTAGTTAGAGTTGTAGAGCAAGATGCATGGAAGACTGCTTTCAACACAAAGCAGGGATTGTATGAGTGGTTGGTTATGCCTTTTGGCTTAACTAATGCTCCTGCTACTTTCATGAGAGTAATGAATGACGTACTCAGACCTTTCCTTGATGATTTTATCATTGTATATTTGGATGACATTCTTATATTCAGTAAAACATGGAAAGAACATTTAAAGCATGTTAAGCAGACTCTAGATGTTTTGAAAAAAGAAAATCTTTATGTTAAGCTCTCAAAATGTGAATTTGGAAAAACATCTTTGAATTATTTAGGTCATATTGTAGGGGGTGGTGAATTGAAGATAGATCCCTCTAAGGTTACAGTCATTCTAAATTTGCCTACACCCAAATTTGCTACAGAAGTTATAAGCTTCTTAGGAGCAGAACAGTATTGGAGAAAGTTTATTTCTAACTTTTCCTTAATTGCAGCTCCCTTACATGCTTTAACAAGATTGAACAAGGTGTTTCAGTGGGGAGGCAAACAACAGAAAGCCTTCGACACCTTCAAAGAAAAGATAAGTACAACACCAGTACTAGCACTGCCTGATCTTCAAAGACCATTTGAGATTGAAACGGATGCTAGTGACTGTGCCATGGGAGCAGTGTTGATGCAGCACGGTAAACACATATGTTATCATTATGAGACATTTAATTCTGCAGTAGTTAACTATCCCACATATGATAAAGAATTGTATGCATTAGTACAGAGTGTGAAAAAGTGGAAACATTATTTAATGGGCAAAGATACAGTTATACATACTGACCATCAACCACTTCAATATTTTCACTCACAAACTAAGTTGCAGCAATCAAGACACTATAGGTGGATGGGTTTTCTACAACAATTTCATCTTGTCATCAGATATAAAAAGGGCATACACAATAAATTTGTAGATATTTTGTCCAGACAAATCATGAATGCATCCACTATACTGAAGCATAATTCAGTATTGCATGAAAGCTACATTGAACATTATGCTCAAGATATAGATTTTAAAGATGTATATGCAACTTTAAGTCATGGCAAACAAGTAGAAGAATTGGATTACCATGTTAAGGACCAACTCTTGTATCATTTGGGAAATTTATGCATTCCTCAAATAAAAAGAGTAAAGATAATTCGAGAGGCATGCACTTCTCTAATATTAGGTCACTTTGGTGTAAGTAAAACAGTTGCACAGCTGCAAAGATTTTGTTATTGGCCAAAAATGAATGAGACGGTTTCTAGATATGTAAGAGGGTGTACCATGTGTGCTAAAAGCAAGCCTGGCAATAGAAAACTAGGCTTGTACACTCCACTACTAGTTCCTTCTCATCCTTGGGAAAGTGTTTCCATGGACTTTGTTGGAGGACTACCTAAATCTAGGAAAGGTCATGACTATTTATATGTTGTTGTGGATAGGTTCAACAAAATGTGTATTTTAATACCTTGTAACAAATAGATTACAGCTGAACAAATTGCAAAGTTGTTCTTTCAGCATGTATGGGTTCATTTTGGATTACCCACTTCCGTTATATCTGATCGAGATACCCAATTTGTTGGGAAATTTTGGTCAAGTCTGCGGGAATTGATGGACACCAGGCTGAAGAAAAGCACAACTTTTCATCCACAAACAGATGGACAAACAGAAGTGGTCAATAGGATAGTGATCCAGTTGCTTAGAGGCTATTGCAACAAGCATCCCAAGCTTTGGGATGAACATTTATGTTATGTGCAGCACGCTTACAACTGAGCTAAACATTCTTCCACACAGAGATCTCCTTTTGAGACCTGTTTTGGTTTCACACCAAGGTCTCCCTTGGATTTTGTCTTTGGTAAAGACATAGTGGTTGATGGACATAGTGATGTGGACAAGGCAACCAAGTTCATCGAACAAATCCAAGAAATTCACCAAGCAGTACAGGAACAGCTGGAAAAGAGCCAAGCCAAGTACAAGGAAAGGCATGACAAGCATCAGATGGAGCATAATTTCCAAGTTGGTGATCAAGTCTGGCTGTACATTAGCAAGGATAGAATGCAAGGTGAAGGTAAGAAGCTAAAGCCAATAAGGTATGGACCTTTCAAGATACTTGACAAAATTGGTGAGAATGCTTTTCGCTTTGATTTACCAGCTTACATGCACATCTACTTAGTTGTTAATGTAGACAGCTTGAGACTATTTGAACCTTCATTGGTTGAAGATCTTGAAGAGTAGAGTCAGTTGCCTTCTATTGATGATCTGTTACTTGAATATCTTAATGAATTGCAGGAAGATACAGTTCTGGACAAGAAGGTGAGAACTACACGTAGAGGGGATGTTGAGTACCTCAGGATTGGACTCAAAGGTTCAAAGCCAAGTAGTGCGAAATGGATAGAAATTGGGCAAGCGATGAATCACTACCCTCACTTGATTGATGCTTAAAAACAAACTTTTGGTGGTCAAAAAACTTTTTTTTAGTGGGAAGGCCATGATCCGAATTGTATCCTAAACACTCTCTAAGTTTTCATAAACTCGTTCAAACATATTCAAGTCTTAGAAATATCAAGCTATCGGAAGGAATCCTCATGACAGTTGCAATTGTGATCAGCGCAGAGCAACGAGGACCCTCGTTCGAGCACACAGGCTATTGACCCATGGTAATGTGCGCTGGCGCAAATTGGAAAAACCAGAGGCTAATTCAAGAAATGGGGGTGGTTTCTTATACGCGATTAGCGTGCGCTAATCGTGTATCACATGGCGTCCCCCCTAGTGAAGGAAATCCCCAAAGTGCCCGGACCCGAAATGGCTATGAAATGTGGAAAAGTAATAAATTCGGTTCCATGGATTCCTCAAAACGGCAGGATATCGGAAGGCCTCGAGGCGGTAAGTAGTTTTTACCAAGTCTCGCTCGATGCCACACACTGAGTGACATGCGTCCGGCAGAAAAGAGAGAAAACCTCTCACATCGGATGGATAAACATCATGCTACTTACCCGCCTGATATGAACAATGACCGTAGGATCTGGAGGGCCCAGATCAACAGTGGAGGCATGTCCCAATAAATGACTATATTTGACAATGTTGTAAAGCAATATTACATGGGATTTGAAGTCCAACGTGGACGATGAGTTGGCAGAAGATTCATGTTTCATGGGCATCTTGGAGCAAACGGAAATAACAACCATTCAAATGTGTCCAAGGAACCTGACAGACTCACCTGTTATAGAATAGGTGGCCACCTCCCTATGAAGCGTTACATAGTGATGATGACCACAGAACAGGGGAGTTCGAATGGACAAAGGAAGGAAAACCAGAATGCCAGGAAGCGAGAATGAATCGACAAAAAGCAGACTGGCTTTAAAGCCACGAACTAACAGAGATATAAAGAAGTAGAAAAACATGAAAGAGAGTTAGTCAAGAGCAGAGAGAAGAAGCTGAGCTAACCTGAGGGCAACATCAAGCCAAATAGTGCCAGAGAGAGTTAGAGAGTCTCTGCACTCCAGAGAAAGCTTGAGAGGTTCAAGCGAGCTCCTCAACATAGGCCTATCATGTATGAGTTTCAGATTGGGCTCATACTACTGTGACCAGTAGAGGTCAAGTACTAGTAAGGAGAGTCTGTGCACTCCAATCCTACTGATTCATATCTATTGAGTGAGACTCAAATCGAGCTCACTGTTGTAAAGGAACTCTGCTTTGAAAACATAATAGAGAGGCCATCACTGAAGGTTGGACCGAGAGACGTAGCCCAGGAGTATTGAGTGAACTCCTTATTAAACTTGTTGTGTTTACTTGTTTGCCTGTTATGTTTTCTCTAAACTACTTCAGTGTCTATGTATTTCACAATATTATCGATCTGTTGCATAAAATAACATAGGCACATCCATGCACATGAGTCTGTAATACCTTTAATTCTTTGTCCTGGATTAATTCCAGATCAATAACCTACTTTATGTAACCCAACCTGCTTATACATCTAAAGATACTGAAAAACCTTTGAACCAAATATTGTACTAATCAAAGACATTCTTAAGATCTACTAACATATTACAAAGTTATAAATAGATAGCAACAAAGATCACCCTTCTTACTCAATCAATCAGTCAACAATACTCAATCTCCTTATACAATCAGTTTAACTTCAGATCTAATGAAGACATCATTGGCATACAACAGTAAAACAACAGCACTAATCAGATGGATCAGTCATTTTGGAACAACAAGCCCTTCCTCTGCACATGCTACTTGGAAGTTCCAAATCCGCTTGTATACATGCCTTCACTGAGGCAAACCAACATATAGATTGCAAATAATGACTTATAACTTCACAACTTTTCAAGACTTCAAAACACCCAGATCATAGCATTTAAAGGATAAAACATGTGTTAACACTCAGATCTAGCATATCCATTATCAGATCATACAATGATAAGTCATTTCAGGTCTCATGATCCTGATCCATCATTAGTGCATAATTATTTTGGATCTATTAGATCTCATCCATCATCAAACACTCAGGTGCTTACTTAGTTTAGATCAAACAAAGCATCAAAAACCCTAACATGCATATTTTCTTTTCATATAACTCTTCATAAGATTTTCATCACTTGCTCACCCTCACACTTTGATCTTCACCTCCTTATATAGTTTTAGCCTTTTTCAATACCTCGGGTCAAAACAAAAGTTATGTCGATGGTATTCTTTGACGAGATCAATATTCTTTTCCGTGCTCATTACTATGGTCCAATACCATGGGAGGAACCCCTGGTATTATTTAACCTTAATTTTCCATCCCGTACACACTTTTCCTTCTGTGAAACTGTGTGCATACGTATACGTGCCTTTTATTCTATGTACCTACATGTATATGCGACTTGGACTAGGTCAGACAATGTGTACCACTTAACAACATTCTCTTTTCTCAATTTCTTGATTTTGATATGTAATCCTTTATCCCATCATCCTATTCTTTTGTGCCCTTACTTTGTTACCTCTAAATTGGCCTATTACAATGTGAGTTACCATCACTTTATCATTATGAATTGATTTCTATGAACTGCCCCGCATTCTATCACATCATATTTGTACCTTTATCAAGTAGTCCATTCATCAAATAGGTTGTCATCAAAGGACAACTCATCAAGTAGATTTCCATAAAGGAAAACACCTAATTCATAATGCCAACAATTTCTTGTATCAAGCTTTTGATTCTGATTAGTAAAACTTTGTCCCATTATTATGTTCTATCATTCTGTTACCTTTGATCTGACATGTAGATTCATCTAGTTACCATATACTTTTTCTGCTACAAGTGATATACCATCAAGGACAACCCATGCATCATAATAACACAACCACCAAAACACAAGGAACACAATGATTTTACAGGGTAACCCAATTGGGAAAAACCCCTCTTCTACCTTTCATTAATCAGATGAGAATGATAAACTATTACAATGTTAGCTTCCAGATTGAAGCACACCTCGCACTGTAAAATTGTTCTCCTATTGAATGACTATCTCTAGCCAACACTTATTTTATTCAATCCCCCCAGCTACCTCTTATTCCCTTGCACAATCCTAGAAAAATTGAGCTCCTAAATAATAGGGGAATTCCCTATTTCCTTACACAAATCCAAGCGAATTGATAATCTTCTTAATTTCCAAGCCTATACACTCAACTAGTATACAATTGATATTTACAATGTGCCTTTTCCTCCACTCAAACTAGGCAATTCGAATTCCATGTCTAGGCTATTTTTGACTGATTTACTAGTTAACTAAGAGATCACTGAGTTGACAAAAGTCTTAACTACTCAATTGACCTTCAATTGACTCTATTAATGACTAGAGCTCAATTAACTGAGTTCAATTGAAAATAACTAAACTAGATTACTAAATTTTAGCAATCATTAAAGTCACAACTCTACTCCAAGCCTACAAAATTGAATTTACTGATCTAACTAGGTGACACGGCCATATCACTCAATATAACTACAATCCAAGTCATCTTGCTGATGTGTAAAATTGAATTTCTCCATTTGACTAAGGCACGAGTAAAATGGAGGCCTTTCTTGCTAGATTTCTAACACTCCCTCTTAGAAAGAAAAGGGTTATGAACCACCCTATGCTGCACCTGTGGAACTTGAATTTTCCTCTTGACAATGTCTTTGTCAAAATATCTGCATCCTACTCCTTAGTGGGAATGTATTGCAACACCATGATTCTCCTCTATACACAATATCTCAAGTGATGGTACCTGATATCAATGTGCTTGGACTTGTCATGAAATACTTGATTCTTATATAGTTTGATACAACTCCAATTGTCACAATAAATCACTGTCAGATCCATCTCCTAACTGAAAAAGCCAACAATAATTTTCCTCATCCATATGGCCTCGTATGATGCTTAACCTGTAGCCAGGTATTCGGCCTCTGCTAAGCTGAGTTCCACAGAGCTCTATTTCCTACTATACTAGGAAATGTATAACGCCCCAACACTGAAGATAGCTCCTAAAGTAATCTTCTTGTCTAATGAACTCCCTTCCCAATATACATTAGTGAAGCCTTGTAGCTTCACACCATCTGTCCTCATGTACCATAACCCATAATCAGTTGTGCCTCTGAGATATATGAGCACATGCTTTGCTACTTTCTAGTGAAGTTTGGTAGGCTTCACCATAATTTGACTCAGTTGATTAACTGTAAAGCATATGTCAGGCCTTGTGTTCACCAGATACATCAGGGACCCCACAACTACTTCAGTGTCTATGTATTTCACAATATTATCGATATTTTGCATAAAATAACATAGGCACATCCATGCACATGAGTCTGTAATACCTTTAATTCTTTGTCCTAGATTAATTCCAAATCAATAACCTACTTTATGTAACCCAACCTGCGTATACATCTAAAGATACTGAAAAACTTTGAACCAAATACTGTACTAATCAAAGACATTCTTAAGATCTACTAACATATTACAAAGTTATAAATAGATAGCAACAAAGATCACCCTTCTTACTCAATCAATTAGTCAACCCTACTCAATCTCCTTATACAATTAGTTTAACTTCAGATCTAATGAAGACATCATTGGCAGACAACAGTAAAACAACAACACTAATCAGATAGATCAGTCATTTTGGAACAACAAGCCCTTCCTCTGCACATGCTACTTGGAAGTTCCAAATCCACTTGTATACATGCCTTCATTGAGGCAAACCAACATATAGATTGCAAATAATGACTTATAACTTCACAACTTTTCAAGACTTCAAAATACCCAGATCATAGCATTTAAAGGATAAAACATGTGTTAGCACTCAAATCTAGCCTATCCATTATCAGATCATACAATGATAAGTCATTTCAGGTCTAATGATCCTGATCCATCGTTAGTGCATAATTATTTTGGATCTATTAGATCTCATCCATCATCAAACACTCAGGTGCTTACTTAGTTTAGATCAAACAAAACATCAAAAACCCATAACATGCATATTTTCTTTTGATATAACTCTTCATAAGATTTTCATCACTTGCTCACCCTCACACTTTGATCTTCACCTCCTTATATAGTTTTAACCTTTTTCAATACCTCGGGTTAAAACAAAAGTTATGTCGATGGTATTTTTGACGAGATCAATATTCTTTTCCATGCTCATTACTATGGTCCAATACCATGGGAGGAACCCCTGGTATTATTTAACCTTAATTTTCCATCTCGTACACACTTTTCCTTCTGTGAAACTGTGTGCATACATATACGTGCCTTTTATTCTGTGTACCTACGTGTATATGCAACTTGGACTAGGTTAGACAATGTGTACCACTTAACAACATTCTCTTTTCTCAATTTCTTGATTTTGATATGTAATCCTTTATCCCATCATCATATTCTTTAGTTCCCTTACTTTGTTACCTCTAAATTGGCCTATTACAATGTGAGTTACCATCACTTTATCATTATGAATTGATTTCTATGAACTGCCCCGCATTCTGTCACATCCTATTTGTACCTTTATCAAGTAGTCCATTCATCAAATAGGTTGTCATCAAAGGACAACTCATCAAGTAGATTTCCATAAAGGAAAACACCTAATTCATAATGCCAACAATTTCTTGTATCAAGCTTCTGATTCTGATTAGTAAAACTTTGTCCCATTATTATGTTCTATCATTCTGTTACCTTTGATCTGACATGTAGATTCATCTAGTTACCATATACATTTTTTGCTACAAGTGAGCTACCATCAAGGACAACACATGCATCATAATGCCAACACAACCACCAAAACACAAGAAACACAATAATTTTACAGGGTAACCCAATTGGGAAAAACCCCTCTGCTACTTTTCATTAATTAGATGAGAATGATAAACTATTACAATGTTAGCTTCCAGTTTGAAGCACACCTCGCACTGTAAAATTGTTCTCCTATTGAATGACTATCTCTAGCCAACACTTATCTTATTCAATCCCCCCAGCTACCTCTTATTCCCTTGCACAATCCTAGAAAAATTGAGCTCCTAAATAATAGGGGAATTCCCTATTTCCTTACACAAATCCAAGCGAATTGATAATCTTCTTAATTTCCAAGCCTATACACTCAACTAGTATACAATTGATATTTACAATGTGCCTTTTCCTCCACTCAAACTAGGCAATTCGAATTCCATGTCTAGGCTATTTTTGACTGATTTACTAGTTAACTGAGAGATCACTGAGTTGACAAAAGTCTTAACTACTCAATTGACCTTCAACTGACTCTATTAATGACTAGAGCTCAATTAACTGAGTTCAATTGAAAATAACTAAACTAGATTGCTAAATTTTAGCAATCATTAAAGTCACAACTCTACTCCAAGCCTACAAACTTGAATTTACTGATCTAACTAGGTGACACGGCCATATCACTCAAGATAACTACAATCCAAGTCATCTTGCTGATGTGTAAAATTGAATTTCTCCATTTGACTAAGGCACGTGTAAAATGGAGGCCTTTCTTGCTAGATTTCTAACACTCCCTCTTAGAAAGAAAAGGGTTATGAACCACCCTATGTTGCACCTGTGGAACTTGAATTTTCCTCTTGACAATGTCTTTCTCAAAATATCTGCATCCTACTCCTCAGTGGGAATGCATTGCAACACCATGATTCTCCTCTATACACAATATCTCAAGTGATGGTACCTGATATCAATGTGTTGGGACTGAGTGCCACAGAGCTCTATTTCCTACTATACTAGGAAATGTATAACGCCCCAACACTGAAGATAGCTCCTAAAGTAATCTTCTTGTCTAATGAAATCCCTTCCCAATATACATTAGTGAAGCCTTGTAGCTTCACACCATCTGTCCTCATGTACCATAACCCATAATCAGTTGTGGCTCTGAGATATATGAGCACATGCTTTGCTACTTTCTAGTGAAGTTTGGTAGGCTTCACCATAATTTGACTCAGCTGATTAACTGTAAAGCATATGTCAGGCCTTGTGTTCACCAGATACCTCAAGGACCCCACAAGATGTTTGTAGATGGTATCATCGACTACCTCTCCTGAAGAGGCATCCTCCTTCCTCCATTTTGTAGCTAGAGGAGTGTCCATGGGCTTATAGTCCTGCATATGAAAGCTTTAAAGTATTTCAGAGCAGTACTTCCTAGAACTCACAAACAACTCCCCATCTCCCTACCATACCTCCAACCCAAAGAAATAATGCCCATGTCTTTCATCTTGAATTCTCTTGCAAGGTCCTCCTTACAAGAGTGGATCAACTTCTCATCCCCTGTAAGTATTAATTCATTAACATGCATTTCCAAGATAAGTGACCTGTCGTCGTCTATCAAAATGTGATAGAGATTGGCATTTGCTTCACTTTTGGTGAAGCCCAATCCAATGAGATATGTGTCAATCTGAGTGTACCATGCTCGAGGCACCTCCATGAGACCATAAAGGGATCTATTTAATCTATAGACGTGTTTCTCTCTATCATATGTCTAAAAACCCTTAGGCTTCTCTATGTAAATCTCTTACTCAACCACTCCATTGAGGAAGACAATATTCACATCCATCTGGTGGATCTTCCACCCCATATACATAGCTAATGCTAGAATGGTTCTAATTGAGGAATATCTTTCCGCAGGGGAAAACGTTTCCTCATAGTCAACACCCTCTACCTCTAAGAAGCCTTTGGCCACAAATCTAGTAGTGTACTTCTCAATGCTTCCATCAATTGTATGCTTCAATTTGTAAATCCATATGGAACTAACCAATGGATTTCTCTCTCATCTCAGCACCACCTCTTATACATTTTTCTTCATGATGAAGTCATACTCCTCCACCATGGCATCTACCCACACTGGTTGGGAAACTACATCCTCAAATGAAGAAGGTTTAGAATCAATGAGTTATGTCATGAGTTCCATGTAAATAGTATACATGTCTGGTGACCTCCTCTACCTGTGCAAGGATGTAGGAGCTCCCACATCCTCCCTTTCATCTTTCACCAACCTCTTAGCCTCTCTAGTTCTCTTCCTCCCCTTTCTGGAAGATTATGGTTGAGTGGTTGCCTCCACTTGACTTGTTTTGTGCTCCTTCACATGTGGTTGCTCCAAAACATCCTGAAGCTCTGTCTGAGGCTCCTCCTTTGGAGCTAGAAGCTCCTCCTCTTGTGGGATACTTAACTCTCACTCTAGAGAGCATATCATAGCCTTATCCTCATCAAATTTGGCATCTCTCCTCACCACTGTCATCCTGATTGAGGGAAAATACACCTAGTAATTATGTGGTGTCTCTATGTATCCTAAAAATACTCCCATCTCAGTTTTAGGCTCCAATTTCTTCCAGTTATCCCTGGAGACATAACAATACATATTAGCTCAAAAAATTTGAAAATGGGATACATTTGGCTTTCTCCCAAATAAGCCTTCTTCAGGTGTGATCATGCCAAGTATTTTGTGAGGGACCTTATTATGCAAATAAACTGCAGTGTTGCATGCTTCTTCCCATAGATGTAATGGAAACCCTTGATCATGCAACATGGTTATTGTTTCTCCCACTATGCTTCTGTTTTTCCTTTCATCCACCCCATTTTGTTGTGGATTATGAGGTGTTATCAGTTCTCTTCCAATACCCTCTTTGGCACAAAATTTCTTGAAGGTGTTCGATAGAAATTATTCTCCATTATTAATTCTCAGGGATTTTAATTTTTTACCAGTATTCTTTTCAAACAATGCTTTGAATTCAACAAATTTGGAAAAACTTCATTATTTTCGCTCATGAAGAAGATCCAACATTTTCGAGAAAAGTCATAAAAAATAATCATATAGTACATGTGTTTTGCTATAGAGGCTATAGAAAATAGTCTACATACATTAGAGTAGAATCGATCCAAGATTTCTCCATCTCTGTTATCTCGACCCTAGAAGGTAGATTTGACATATTTCCCCAGCATGCATCCCTTGCAGACATCATGTTGGTCAAGGGTGCATTCGGGAGACCAATGGTAATCTGTTGCATGATTTTTAATGCCCCATGGTGTAAGTGTCCCATGCGCCTGTGCCAGAGTTATCCAACATCTCGACTCTGCACATTTTCTAGCTTACTACTCAGTGTAGCATAAGAATCCACCTCAATTTTGTAGAGATTTTTCAGTCTAACTCTAATCTTTTTCACTTTCCCTATAACTACATGCTTCAAAAAATCTTTACCCTTCCTGAACACAATATCATAACCCTTGTCCTCCAATACAACTACAAAAATAAAATTATTCTTCAGCATAGGTACATACATGACATATTTGAGATGAAGATGGGAGCATAACTCCCTCTTAAAGTTTACCAATTCCTTTGGTACTATACCCCCCATCATCTCCAAGTTGTATGTGCATCTAGAGATCCTTCTCCTCTAGGCTACTGAAGAATTATTTTCATCTTGTCACATGGAACGAGGCACCAAAATCTAGGTACCACACACTCCCCATTACAATGGTTGACATGCATGTAATTAGGGTGAAGTCCATTTCGAATTGTGAGGTGAGGGCTTCACCTCCTTCTCCTCCTGAAGCATTCTTGCTAGATTCCTTGTGTGAACACTTTGTTGCATAGTGTCCATATTCATGGTAGTCAAAACATTTTATTTTGATAAGGTCCTTCTTCTTACCATTATTTTGATTAGACTCAGGCTTGCCTTGGAACTTCTTTCCCTTGCTTGCCAAGGAAAAATTTTCTTCCTCCTTAGCTTTGGATGTTACTCCATCTCTAGTGTTCCTTCGAATTTATTCTTGCACCAATCGTACTAAAGTCTTTCCCAATTTGGTAATTTCTCCCTTCCATTTATAGATTCCTAGTAACTATGCCAAGATTTTGGAAGGCCCAGGAGAGCTAGGCTCACTAGCTTAGAAGATGACACATTTTCTCTTACTCCTCCAAGTTCATCTCAAACTAGAGTGAATCTTGAGAGGTAATGTGGATTGCTTTCATTTTTATTCATTCAAATGTTTTTTAGCTTGTCCTTCAATGCCAATTTCCTGACATCATTGCTATTTTCGAATAATTCAGTGAGGGTTTTCCACATAGAAAATGGATTTTTCTTGCCATGTAAATTCGAGACTATGTGCTCTCTCACACCCTCTAGGATGATCCTCCTGGATTTTGTAGTATCCTTCTTCCATTGGGTTAACTATTGTCCATCTGATGTTGTTGGTTTTGCAATGTAATTTTGGATGTATTCCAACACTCCATTATCATTGAGTTTCCATCATATACTTCCAAGCTATGAAATTTGAGGTTCCCTCTAGGGCATACTCCAATCTCAATCCATTGAAAGACATTTTCCCACAAGAAAGAAAAATTGCTTCACTAAATCTGTAAATTGAAATTTTTGAAGGATAATATCTTTTGACTAGTTTCTATTGTGTTTTCAAGCTTTCATACCACGTAGAAATGGCAAGAAATTTACGATCACTGATGAATTCGAATTGAAAACAAGAGATACGAATTTCTTCTACAATTTGAAGAATAGAAAATCAAAAGATAAAAACAAATGCAATGACATGCAACCATCAAAACAAAAGGAACACAATTATTTTGCAGGAGAACCCAACTAGGAAAAACCCCTTTACTGCTTTTCATTAATTAGATGAGAATGAGAAACTATTACAATGTTAGCTTCAAGTTTGAAGCACACCTTGCACTGTAAAATTGTTCTCCTGTTGAATAATTATCTCTGACCAACACTTAGCCTATTTAAGCCCTCCAACTACCTCCTATTTCCTTGCACAATCTTGGAGAAATTGAGTTCCTAAAGAATAAGGGAATTACCTATTTCCTTCAGCAAATCCAGGGAATTGATCACCTGCTTAATTTCCAAGCCTGTACACTCAACTAATAAACAATTGATAATTACAATGTTCCTTTTCCTCCACTCGAACTAGGAAATTCGAATTCCATGAACGTTTGGGCTATTTTTGGTTGATTGACTAGTTAATTGAAAGATCACTAAGTTGACAACAATCTTTACTACTCAACTAGCATTCAACTAGCTCTATTAATTACTACAACTCAATTAATTGAGTTCAACTAAAAACAAATGAACTAGATTGATATGTTTTAGCAATCACTACATGTAGAACTCTACTCCAATCCTACAAACTTGAATTTTCTGATCTAACTAGGTGACAAGGTTGTGTCATTCAAACTAA
Source organism: Pinus tabuliformis (assembly GCA_031772625.1). NCBI lineage: Eukaryota > Viridiplantae > Streptophyta > Pinopsida > Pinales > Pinaceae > Pinus > Pinus tabuliformis. The sequence continues at coordinate 1,110,822,764 of CM062820.1, read as the reverse complement.
CTACAATCCAAGTCATCCTATTGATGTGGAAAATCAAATTTCTCCATTTGACCAAGGTGCAACTCAAATGGAGGATTTTCTTGCTACATCTCTAACATTCTTGACATTGACTTTGGCCCCTTTTGGCTCCCTTATCTCCCCTCTTGTTCCTCTCTCATGGATTGATGATACTCCATACTCCTTTTTTCTTTCTATCATGCAAACAACCATGTATTCTTTTATTAGTAATAACTTTGGCCACATGGTCTAGCTCACTAACTTATATAATAATATGTAAAATTACTTTACAAAATTAGGGATATTATATTCAACCCCATACCTCTTCATCCCATGGATAATTTATTCCTTATTCAATTATTAGTGATAATGTAGACCTAATGCCATAGACCCATTTACACATTAGCTCAAATTTTGATTCAGTGCATAAATAGTATCCTCTTCATCCACTTGCATTTTCTCCAAGGATAGATCCACCATGGTTTTCACTACCCAATAGGTCTGTACATTCCTAAAAAAAATTGTTTCCTTGGTACATGAATGGAATGGGTTAGATATATAGCCATTCATCTATGTGCCTTCAATAAAAAATGGATATAATATTACTCCTCTACCACTTAAGGCCCTCTTGTTGCACAAGAGGGATAAGTGGGGTTGGAGGAGGATGTGGATTTTCATGTCAAACCATGGCCTCTCTACTTCTTACCCCTATTTCCCTATACCTCACCATCTTACTTTGATAGATAATAAACAAAATAAAAAATTCACCCTAACATTGCCCTATCTTTATCACTACTTTCTTACTACATAAGGAGAACAATAAATTAGGTGGGTATACTATTAGGTTACTTCCATATCCTAAAGTCTTGGGTACCACTAACTAGTGAAACTAACAAATCACACTAAAGATATGTAAAAGAGGAACCAAACCATGAACCAAAATGATAAAGATCCAAGAACCAAGAACTTGTATTTCTTTTTGTTGTATTCATGTTGTCCAATAGTAGGGTGCCCTTCTCACTTAGAATTTTATATTCCCCCTACTATAGGTGAGCATATTTAATATGAACTTGCCATAATATCACACCTTCATATTGTAGTAAATGCATACATTTATTTTTTATTCTTCCCACATTTGCATTTGGTTAATAACTACCAAGTACAAGTCCCCCCTCTTTCTCATAATTTTATTGCATGATAATGTTGGTTTCCTTAATAATATCCTTGCTAGAAAACAAGTGGGATGTGTCATCATTTAGGTAGGTGAACCTCTCTATCATTTGGTTAAGCACGTTGCCCACTTGTCATAGCCCCCTCCAAGTATTTTTTTATCTTAAACTCGTAAGTTCTTACAATCCTCTCTATGCTACCACTGTAGGTCCTCCAAGCCTATCCAAACCTTTGAGAGCTCCAAATGGGTGATCCCCCTATTAAAAAACTCCCCACTAAGGCATTGCCTCTCCCCTTAACAAGAGAGGAATAATCAGCTGGAATTGTTTTCCATCTTAGCTACCTATAGTAAACCTAAGGAAAGTCTCCAACTGTTTGATAGTTTCTCTACATTGACACCATTATTAATTTTTCAAATCAATAGATAAGGTGTTGCAAGTATGCTTCGGTGACTAGGCTATTGTATCATTACTCCTTTTTTATGTAGAGATATTTGATGGCAGTAGCTACTTCTACCCCATTATTGGAGTTGTTCCCTCATTTGACCAAGAAAAGAGTTATTATATTGATAGTTTGGTCTCTAATTGCTCCTGCTTCTCCCTATAGACTTGGATTTCCTTTGGAATCCCCACCATATTTGAGCTTAAGGAAGCCTTGTATGGGTGGAATCCACCTTTCCTTAGGGGGCATTGGAAGGTTTCCTCAAGAAGAAAATAATCAACTAATGTTGTCCAACGACTAATTTTTTAATAATTTTAACTATGTACCCTCTACTTGCCATAGAAAAGAGGATAACTTTTTCTAGAGTATGGGGTTCCAAATTTTTCAACAAATTCCTATTTATCCTCCATTCCATGTCCTACTGATAATATATAGGTCTATTTAATCTTGTCATTTCCATATCCTTGATAGCTCCATCTGAATATATATAGTCCCTATCTTATTCTTATCTATCTTTAAGGCAATTTCCATCTTATTTCCTACCTATCCTTGGCATTCCAATCAATCAACAAATCCTCCCATATTATCTATCACCTATAATCCAAGGGTCTTGGTTGAGAGAGGGTTTACTAGTATTGATAAACCTTGGTCCACATTCTTTTTATTAAGATGCCTTAAATTTGCTAGAATACTTCCACCATATCAAGGATGGGTTCTTGTTCCCACATATCTTCCCAGGGGAGGGTTGATTGACAATTTTGGATTTTGTAGAAATAATGCTCTAGGATAAGGCCTCTATTGCCTTGGAAATTGTGCCAAACTAATGATTTTGGATTTCCATCTTCCATACGGATTAATTCTTGATATAGGATATTAGTTACATATTTTTATATCCATACCCTATCCTAGAGCTCAATTGGTGATTTAATCCATTTCAACCATGTTTTAGTACCTAAAAATTTACACATAAGCTGAAGATCTTTGATACCTAGTACTTCTATCTCTTTTGGAGTACATATTTGGTCCCATACTACTAATGCTTGTTTCCCCTCTTTTGTGGCTCCACTACATAGGAAGGGCCGTTGGAGGTTGTGAACCCTCTTAATCATTTTCATGGGGGTTGCCAAAGTAGAAAATAAGTAAAGGTGCATATAACGAAAAATGTATTTGATTAACAAAATATGATCAAGGAGAGAGATGAGCCTAAAGGTCTAGCTAAAGAGTTTGGTTTGAAGTTTAGTCATTAGGTCTTCCCAAGAAACATCTATAAGGGCCTTATCCAATTAAGGATCCCCATATACTTGGATGAAAAGGAGACCCTTTGAAGGCCCATAATTCTTTCAATATGATATTGAATGGTCAAAGGATCATTGAATAAAAAAAATGGGGATTTAGAGGGATTAATATGAGCTCCCGAGGTTACAATGAATTGATATAGAATATATTTTTAGCATTTCCTCTCTTACCAGGGGTTGACCCATGAGGAGGCTTTTACTTGCGAATTGTAAATGAGATAGGGGGGTTAATGGAAGGATGGAGAGATAAACCTCTTAGTATACCATTAGCAAGGGAGGGTTTGATAAGTGTTCCCGAACCTTCTACCATGAGGATACAAATAAAAGGAATATGGGGTTTCCTTGGTGGATTCCCCTTGAGGGGTTAATTGAGAAAGAAAGTGAGTCGTTGGCAAAAATAGGAAAGAAGGTTAAGGATATCAAATTTCCAATCCAATGGACCAATGTGGAATAACCCAAAAGATTCTAAAATTCTATGAATGAAGGACTATGTAAGGCAATAATAAGACTTAAGCATATAAAATTTTCTCAATATTCCTATTTTTTGTCTCATTTTTAAAGAATGAATAGATTTGTGAGCAATGATTTCATTAAGATCTACCTTCTACATTGCTCCCATACTCATGAGAGATGATCTTATTAAGAATTGGTTTGCGTATATTAGCAACAACCCTAATAATAATTTTATAAACTACATTATTTAATGAAATGGGCCTATACTTATGTATAGTAGTCACCTCACCATTCTTGGAAATCAAGGTCATGAAGGTCACATTAAATCTCTAGATTTACTTTTAAAAAACTATAAGTAAGTTTTAAAGTATATTGTTTTAAAGTTATAACTAAAAATTAGCCCAGTTATATAAATTAAATGATTGGTAAAGGATAGACATCAATCCATGATAGACACCCAAACACTTATTTCATGATACTTTTTATAGTGCTAAGATTTAAAAAATCATAAAAATTAACAATATTATAACTTTATTTTTAATTATTATTCTTAATAATCATTATAAAATGAATTAGTGAATTAAATATGTATTATATTCAAAAAAAACTTGTAACTAGATTCTTAACTATGGAGATTCACCTTCACTTTACCATGTATATTCTTAACCTATAAATATGCTTTGTTATAATCCCATGTGCTAATACCATCACTTATTAATAACACGTCCAAAAAACTACCATATAAATTCTTCACCTATAAAAATATGCTTAAACTACCATATAAATTCTTAACCTATAAAAATATGCTTTGTTACAATCCCATATGCTAATACCATCACTTATTAATAACACGTCCAAAAAACTATAATTCATTTCACAAGACACTTGCTTATTTCATTTTTTTAACTAATCAATTAATTAATTAAAAAAAAATGTGCTACAATTATTAGATTTTTAACACGGCCAAAGGTTGCGTGTTGGATTCTGAACAGTACTGAAGCGTCGATTTGACTTTTAGTGAGGTTCCAGATGAAAGGATTTTTTCATTCCCTTAGTCTTAACATGCGGCGGAGGACGAGGAGAATGACCGGACCAGTTGGTCTTAACTTGCGGATGAAGCCGAGGGGAGGGGCCGGACCGGATCGGGTGGCGCATGTATGAACGGTTTCAATCCAATTACTTTCTGGACGGTTGTATTTATAGATATGATGTACCCAATGACGTGTGAATGAGCTCAGAAAGCGCCATGGCCGGAGCTGTTCATTCGGATAATGTCGCCACGCAGAAGATAATGAAACGATCGCAGGCACATGTGAAGTGTTATCAACTTGTTCGTAACGAAATGTCTCTGTCTGGCCTGTTCATGTTTTCTTTTTTCCATGTAATGTAGTTATCATGGAAAGGAATTTGATGATGAAATTTTTGATCAATCATTTACATAAACAAGTTGAAACCAATAAAAAAATCAGTAAATGTATATTTGGTTGGTTTTCTGTACGGAACAAGTAATACTAGGAATTTTTGAACTAGGAAATGCTGGTGTGGAGCAGTCATAGCCGTTGAGTCTAGTAACTTCTTCCATTTTTAGTGGGAGGGAGGATCGGGATCAAACAACAAAGCAAAGATTATAGTTAAGATTATAGTTTTATGGGGAGTTCTTGTTACAGCCAAATGATTCAAGCTAGATAAATTATAGGTATTTGGAGACTGAAAAAGTGTCATTAACTCGGTAAAGGAACATACTAATTTCAATCCTCCCATAGTTGCAAAACTGGATGAAGAGAATTAGAAACCTGGTAAGTAAATTTAATCACATTGAGTTCCAACATATATGCAGGGAACAGAATTGGACAACAAACCTTCTATCAAAGCTTGGTATTTTAAGGAAACATGTAATTTTTCTTTTGAGTTTTCAAGCAAGGTATCATGGTAAATGTGGGCAGCATTAAATACTCTTAGTAGACAATAAAAGCACAAAGGAGATAAGGTTGGAAGTTTTTTATTTTCCATATATAATATGTAAGGTTTCTATGTTTAGCGCTTGTTAGATGTTAAAAAAGACTCATATTGTAGAACAGAATTGTAAATATTTTTCTGGGTATAGGAATGATAAAAGATAGATGAAGCATGATAGAAAAATGTAGAAATGAACTCAGATATATGTACTATTTTTTTATTAATACAAAGGTAGCGTTTTTTTCTTTCTGAAAATAAAAAAACCAGTTGAACCCAGTGGATATGGTTAAAATGGAGTATGTATTTACACTCTACACAATTCCAACCTTAAAGCTTTTGAACAAATCTACAATATTCCACTCTGTAATTCTAACCTTAAAGCTTTTGAACAAATGTTACAATAGTTCACTTGTACATTAGCCAATACTGAACTAAAAAAAAATCAAAATTTACAAAGCATTGAATTATTCATGGGCATTGATTTCTGAGTCTATTCATTAACAATTAAGTAAAGGGGACATACTCTTTTGTCCCTACCACTAAAGTTCACTTTTATTTAGACTTGACCCCAAATTAGCCATGTGATTAGCCTTAGAGTTGTTTAACCATGGACACATTTCATTTCTTTTTGGGGATAGACTGATACAACTGTTAAATCTGCTTGAAAATTTCACTGAACTTTGTATCCGAGGGGAGAAACCCTGAATATAGACGGTGAATTATATTGAAGGAATAACAAAAAAATCACCCGCTGAATCTCTAGATTCACAATTTGCCCACTGAATTTCTAGATTTACAATTTGCCTCAAAACTTAATATAACGCATAGGTTCAACAACTTTATCAGAGGTATGACCTAAACCCTACTCACCCATTGTATCTTTAGATCAATTTACCCATTAAATTTTTAGATTTACAATTTACCTCAAAACTTGATATAAAACATAGGTTCAACAACTTTATCAGAAATGTAACCTAAACCCTAAACATACCTATATTCTTCTTCTTAATTCTTCAGACAAAAAAATCCCAAAACAACAACCCGAAAACATACTAATTTAACATGACGTGACCTTTAAACCTCATGCTTAAATTGCAGACAATTCAGTAATTTGCAATCTGTGGAGAAGAAAAAGCATGCATTCCCCTCCACACACAGGACAAGTGTCCATCGGGTTGTTGTTAAAAAGCTCTAAAGCTACCCCTCAAATGCGTACAAATTTCAAAAGCCTACTACTCATCTTTCATGGTCAATTGTGACATAAATATGCCTCTACTGCACCAAACATTTTATCTCCGTTTCCTGCTCTCTCTAAGGACTGTACTTTAAAGTAAAGGCAGCTGCGGTTCACTGTAGCCAGCCCATCCAGTCCAGTCCAGGCCAGCCCGGCGGTTAACTAGTGGGACTGACATTCATAGATTTGGGGTTCTGTTACTTCCCATCACCGCTAATCGAAGTACAGAAATAGAATTTGCATGGGTATTTTACAAACGCTGGTTAAAACGCGCCATGAACCCATGATTAGCCTCCCATAGTAAAAAAATCCTGCAATGTGAACACACACTTCTTTCGTTTAGATATGATTAGTGGAGATATTAATCATCCTCATACAAATCAAAGGTCACATACATCAATATCAATGTGGTATATCAATATCAATGTGGTATGTGGTGTTTAAAAGGTGCATACACCATTATAATAATATTGGGCTAGAATTCAATTTTATAATGATAATGATAATGATAATGATAATGATAATGCACATGACTTGCATGATGTAATGGCTGGGGCGGATGGTTTTCACACCCCCCACCCAAGTTAGAATCCTGTGAGGTTGTAAAATGTTGTAAAAAAAAGTTGTAAAAATGAGAGGGTCCCGCCTAAGCTTACAAAAAAAAAAAAAAAAGATAATGATAATGATAATACTTAATTTTTTATTTTTTAATACATGACAGCAAGGAAATGTTTGTGATTTTTAGATTTGTAAATATTATCTTGAATCTAATTAACCCAATTTATGTTTTCTTCAAAAATGTTATTAATGTATTTATTATATGATAGTATAAAATTGAAATGTTAATGTATTTTTTTTGTAAATTGATATATTTTATTAATTCATAAAAAGTTACACGGTGAGTAGCTTAATTTTAAAAAGAGCTTAATTTCAAAACATCATTAATTTCATTTTTATCTGATTTGTTGGCCAAATGGTAATGGCAAAAAGACGCTCACAATAACAAAATGAAACTTAAGGACCATAAACAAATTACTCAAAGTAAGCAACAAAGCCCAAGGATTAAAATACAACCTATAATCATCTTTAATCAGTTATATTACTTGGAGCTGTTTCATTTAGACCATTGCCATATGGCGGACGAAAGCTTCGAAGATGTGTGCTTCCATATGAGCTATCCTACCTTCAAGACGGTCCACCTCTTTTGTATCCTCTTTTGTCCTCGACAAAGAGAGACTAATCCATCCATCATATGCCACTGATTGTGCTTGAGGTCATTCATAAAATAAATGGTCTCGTTGTTGTCATCATAATAGGCACAAACCAACTGCTCCACCAATGTTGTGACCTGGTGTATCCGCACTTCTAAATAATCAAAGGGTAGAGGTAAATCCACTCGTCCAAGTGAGTTGACAGGTTGTTGTTCTACCTCTTCCCCATCATCTTGTTGTTCCACTTAATTTTTTACACCTTGGCCACAAGGACCAACACCTCTCCGATCCTATCCTCACTAGCGTTGCATGATGCTCCAGCTGGCCACCACACACAACCCACTTAGAATTTTCAACCTAGTGACCCGACTGTTAGGAGTGATGACCTTCCCAAAGACATAGGACACCTCACAAGCTGAAAAGCCAACTCCACAAGCGGACTGCTAAACTTCAAAATTCCCAGTGGTGCAAAGACGACCACATTTCGTCCACTAGTTTGAGTCGAGCCAATGACCCCTCTCTTGAGAACTAGTCCACCAATAGAAGTGCCACAAACCCGAACACCTACAGGCTCTCCTACCTAGTAAGAGACTCCCAGACCCCACCCGAGAGAATGAAGTTACATGAGTTATAAACCCACCACCGAACAGACCCTCTAAAGAAAAAGAACTACAAAGAGTGAGGGCACAAGCTGTAATTGGGCTTCCACCAACCTCTGCAACCACCCCAACCAACCCCCAAAACAAACCAAACACTGCTATAGAGACCCTACCAGACAATTGTTGAACTAAAATGCAAATTAAACAAGAAAAATTTTCCTTCTCAAAAGAGAGAGGAAAAACCTCAGTGGCTGACGCAATGGCTGCTTGGCCAGCTAGGTGACACACACGCCCAAACTCTAGAAATTCTCCCATGGCTAGAACCTCCCAAAGAAAACTAGGGTCTGAGATGATTATGGATGGAACCACCTCCTTGACAGTATTAACAACATTTACCCTTGAATTACTACTCGGCTTTGAACTTGCAAAACAGAGGGAAGGATATGACTGTGAAAGATAGCCACCCAGTGCTCCAAGGAAGAAAATCCCCACTGGCGTCTCACTACCCATTCCTTGAAACTGATTGTCAAGATCCATGATAAACCAAGCAACACAAATTACCTTTGCTTGTTCTCGAAACTTCTTATCCCACTCACCAGCAATGGCTTCTCCAGCATACCTCCACATTCAGTTGTCGTGTGGGAGGGGAGTACATGCCCCCTCTCTAACCGTTGTCCCATCGCTCATCACCCCCATTAGGGAGAGCTTGTCACTCTCAATTAATTTCTCCAAGTGCTTGATATCCTTTGGACATAGTGAGGGAGGCCACAAAGATTCAAATTCAGGAGTAGAATCTTGGGTACCTTAGTTCATTAGGAAATCAACCACCTAGTTTCCTAATCTTCTAGCGTGAGAGGATATGACATAAGAAAAAGAGAGAAGAAATTCTTGAATTATTGAAGCTTGATGTTCAAGGCGCAAACTTTTGATCACTTTAGAGATAGGGGAGAATTTTATTAGTTTTTGTACGACATTCACCACTAGTTGCGAGTCCTTTGTGACTTGTATAATAGTCATTCCTAGCATTCTTGCCAACATTAAAACCTTTTCCAATGCTGTGAATTCTACCATATTATTTGTTGTATACTCGCAATAGCCGACAAACAAACCCATTGTTCTCCCCAAGCTATCTCGAAGGATGCCCTCAAACTCGGCTGACCCAGTTTTTCCTTTAGAAGCTCCATCAAAATTTAGCTTGACGAAGCCTTCAGGAGGGAATAAGAAACCTGAAGGTGAAGGATTCAGAGCTCTCATCAGTGCAGAAAATGGTGTTCGATCATCACTTGTGAGAGCTCTAACTTATTAAGAATTGGTTCCTCCTCCCCTTTCTCTTTCCAATGATTTTCTTCCCATTTCTCTGCTAAGATCGTTTCCCTCACATTCCAAATGGAAATATTCCATACTACCTTAGTAGAGGATCTTTGACTTTTGAAGACAATTCTATTTCTCTCATTCTAGATATTCTAGAGCATGAAACCCAAGACTAAAATCCAAGCACGGTTAACTACCAACCTTTTGAAAAGCGACCCTCTCCACTGTTCAAATGTTTCCCAAAGGCTATTGGGTGAGTGGTCTAAATGGTCAAACATCTTTCGCACCTTCCCCCATAATTATTTCGCAATTTCACAAGTATTCAAAGCTTTCGTATTCACTTCATTCCTTTGGCATATAGGACACCAGGATGGTCCAACAAATTCTTTTCTCTGAAGATGATCCCAGGTTAGGAGATTCCAATGGCCTATAAGCCAAAGGAAATGGGAAATTTTCGGCCATAATTTGGAGGTCCAAATCTTCCACCATACGGGTTTATGAGGAATAGCCGTAAAACCCTTTCCTAGTCCCTAGGCTTCCTTAATTTGTATGTTCCTAATGTCTTGTGTCCCACCATAATTTGTCCCCATCCTATGCAATCAAAATTTACCTATCCCATAAGGCATGTTGAAAGATTAACCAATTCTAGATATCTCCTACTACAACCCAATTTTCCACCAATTTCCACTCCCTCTAGGTAGATTTGGGAGTTTTTTCTCTTCAAAAATATGACACCCTTGATGCACCCTAAGCATGTGCAACTACCTATATGGGTCAGAGCTCCTCGATTCTATCCAATCATGGCATCTGTTAAAATGAATCATCCCAGAATCTAGCCAAGGTATTCTCTCGAATGGCTTCGTGGATGTGTGCTTCCATATGAGCCATCCTACCTTCAAGATGGTTGAACCTCTCCTGTATCCTCTTCTTTCCTCGACGAAGAGAGACAAATTGATCCATCATATGCCACTGATTGTGCTTGAGGTCATTCATAAAGGAAATGACCTCATTGCGGTCATCATAACAGGCACGTGCCAACTTCTCCATCAACGCTATGATGTGGTGTATCTGTGCTTCTAAAGAATCAAAGGGCGTAGGTAAATCCACTCGTTCAAGTGAGTTGACATGTTTTTTTCTACCTCTTCCCCATCATCTTGTTCTTCCACTCAATGTTTTACACCTTAGCTACGAGGACCAACACCTCTCTAAGCATGTCCTCACTAGCATTGCATGATGCTCTAGCTGGCCACCATGCACAGCCAATGCATAATTTTCAACCTAGTGACTATTCTATTAGGAGGGATGAAATTCCCAAAGTCCCGGGACACCTCACAAGATGACAAGCCAACTCCACAAACTGACTACTAAACTTTAATATTCCCACTGGTGCAAAGACGACCACCTTTCGTCCACTCGTTTGAGTCGAGCCAATGACCCCTCTCTTTAGAACCAATTCACCACCAGAAATGCCACAAACCTGAACACCTACAAGCCCTCCTACCCAGCAAGAGACTCTCGAACCCCACCCCAGAAAATGAATTTACATGAGCTACAAACCCACCACCACACAAACACTCTAGAGGCAAAGGACTATAAAGAGCAAGGGCACAAGTTACAATTGGGCTTCCACCAACTTCTGGAACCACCCTGACTAAACCCCAAAACACACCAGACACCGCTATAAAGACCCTACCAAACAATTCTAGAACTAAAATGAAAATTAAAAATAAAATTTTACCTGCTCAAAAGAGAGAGGGAGAAACTCAGTGGCTGACACAATGGCCGCTTGGCCAGCTAGGTGACACACACACCCCAAATCTAGAAGTTCTCCTAGGGCTAGAACCTCCAAAATAAAACTAGGCTATGACATGATTATGCATGGAACAAGCTCCTTGATAGTATTAACAACATTTACCCTTGAATTACTACTCAGCTTTGAACTTGCAAAACAAAGGGAATGGTATGGCTGTGAAAGATAGCCACCCTATGCTCAAAAGAAGAAAGTCCACACCTAAGTCTCATTGCCCATTCCCTAAAATTGATTATCAATACCTGTGACAAACCAAACAACAAAAATAACCTTCGCTTGTTATTGCAACTTCTTATCCTGCTCACAAGAAATGGATTCTCCAGTGTATCTCTGTATTTAGTTGTCGTGTGGGAGGGGAGCATGTGCCCACTCTTGAACTCTTGAACCCTTGTCCCTCCACTCATCACCCCCATTACGGAGACTTTGTTTCTCTCTATTAAATTTTCCAAGTGCTCGATATCCACCAAGCATAGAGAGGGAGCCCACAAAGATTCAAATTCAAGAGTGGAATCTTGGGCACCTCATTTCACTAGGAATCAACCACCTAGTTTCATGATCTTCTAGTGTGAGAGGTTATAGCATAATAAAAAGAGAGAAGAAACTCTTGAATTATTGAAGCTTGATGTTCAAGGCACCAACTTTTGATCACTTCAGAGATAAGGGAGAAATTTATCATTTTTTGTATGACATTCACCACTAGTTGTGAGTCCCCTATGACTAGTATATTGGTCATTCCCAATATTCTTTCCAACATTAGAACCTTTTCTGATGTCATAAATTATACCACATTAATTGTTGTATACCCGCAATAGTTGGCAAACAAGCCTAGTGTTCTCTGCAAGCTATCTCGAAGGATGCCCTCGAACTCGGCTAACCCAAGTTTTCCTTTAGAAGCTCCATCAAAATTTAGCTTGACAAAGCCTTCAGGAGGGAATAATAAACCTAAAGGTGAAGGATTCAGAGCTCTCATCGGTGCAGAAAAATGGTGTATGATCCTCGCCTGTGAGAGCTCCAACTTATTGAGAATTGGGGCATCCTCACCTTTTTCTTTCCAATCATTTTCTTCCCGTTTATCAACTAAGATCGTTTCCCTCACATTCCCAATGGAAATATTCCATACTACCTCAGTAGAGGATCTTTGATTTTTCAAGACTATTTTATTTCTTTCCTTCCAGATATTCTAAAGCATGAAACCCAAGACCAAAATCCAAGCATGGTTAACTACCAGACTTTTGAAAAGCGACCCTCTCCACTGTTAAAATGTTTTCCAAAGGCTATTGGGTGAGTGGTCCAAATGGACAAAGATCCTTCACACCTTCTCCCACAATTATTTCGTGATCCAGGTGTACATTGGTGGCCACTTGCCTATTCCACTTGGACCCCCACCATTACTTCTTTCAGTTTTCCAGTTTCCTTATTTGTAGCACAATTTACTATTTTTGGCAGCTTTTCAGGTCCTAGACTTCTGGAGCTATTTTGAGGCCCTAAACGATGTTTTTTGGGAAAATGGGGGCCAGCATTAGGCATACATCAATGCTGGCTGCTTGAAAGTTGTAGTCCTCAGATAGATATTTCTAACGAGGTATTGTGTGTGTTAAACGGAGATCGTATGCCAAAGCTATGACCCCAGGAAGTTGATGTACCAATTTACCCAATCAGGGCCCATAGTTTGGCGCTTCATCTCCTAGGGTAAGGTTTTTGGATGTTTAGGGATTTCCATTGTTTCTCAATAATAAATAGGCCTTTGAGCCTCATTGTAAGACAGTTCAGAGGCATGTAGCCACCACATCTCTTCTCAGAGATAAGCTACTATCGCCCGAGCTAGTCTTATTTCCATTCTGTTTGTAAGCATACTTCAGTATTTGATATTAATGAAATGAATTTTTATTTCTGCTACATCCCTATATTTATGGTTATATCTATTTTTTTTGCATTCCTGTTTAAATTCGGATAATTTTACAACTTCAAAAGTATTCAAAGGTTCTTTATTCACCTCATTCCTCTGGCATAAAAGACACCAAGATGGTCCAAAAATCATTTTCTCTGAAGATAATCCCAGGTTAGGAGCTGATGAGCCTCATCATTGAGTAATTATATGGGCCTTAATTGTCCTTAATTCACCTCCTAGCTTAGTCAAACCAACTATTCTCACAACTTATTGCATGCTTTTGATTATATTTTTTTTACGAGATGAGTTAGACTTAGATATTTTGCTTTGTGGTCTAAAGTGCATGTAATGCAGGAATGAAGGATAAAAGCAAGGAAAAATGCAGGCATAAAGGATAAAATCAAGGAACTATGACAAAGACCTTGGTCAAAACTCGAATGGGACAAGGGACAGGAATTATAGGAGGTAAATCCTCCAAATTTACTACCCCTCCATTCAAATATTCCTCCATCATCAGACTGCAAACATCCATCACTTTGAATACTAGAAGACAACCAAGCAAGTGAAAGTGTCAGAAATCAGTTTATTAGATGTATAAGTAGAGAGGCTTAGGACCTCATTAGGATTCAGACTTCATTTGTAAAAAATATGTTTTATTTCTGAGCTACAAGAGACTTGTGACAGTTGTTCTGTAATCCATGGTTTTTATAATAAGAATGAGTTCTGTTTAAGCTAGCTCTGAGTTAACTCCGAGGCCTGAAGCTCTTGGGTTAGGGCCCGACCCAAGCAGCCAAAGCTTCTCTTTATTGTACATGTATGCTAGCTTAGAGTTATGTTCTGTTTATTTTTTTAAATAGCTTTCTGGTTTTGTTCAATTGTTTAAGTAGGATTCATGGTTTTTCTGGTTATTTGCTTAGGTCATTGCATTTTCATTAACAGTAGCGTAGAGTAGATCGGTTGTGCTATAGTTACTACCGTTTGTGCCTTTTTTCAGTTACAGGTTAGCTAGGGGAAAAAGATCACTATCAGGTTGTGTGTAGGTGTCTCGGCCTCGTCTCCTCCCTCTGGGACCATGACTTGAGGAAGAGACCCTTTAGCAACCCTAAAAACATAGGTTTCTGGTTCTCACATGAGCTATGGAGTTCGTTGTTTGATGCAGTTATTCTTTCACCTGCACTAGTTTTTCTGTCGTTTTCCTTTAAAAAACTCCTTCAGCATGTTCTTCATGCATCACTTCCTCTCCGTCCGATCCATAACAAACCTTCACAATCACCATCCAATCCATTAGTTTTCCCAACTGCCACTTACTTTATGCACTTTAAGTCCCCACCCTTGATTTGCCTCACTTGATCCGATGATTGCCGCTTCACCTGATCTCCAACTAGTTTGGCCGATCTCCACTGTTGATCAGCCCCGCTTGATCCGATGGCTATCGCTTCACTCGATCGCCAACTAGCTTGGCGATCTCCACCATTGATCAGCTCCACCTGATCCAACGGTTATCATGCAATCTTGCACGGATTAGTGCAAGGCCGTTATCCACCTGAGAGCATGCGAGAAAGGTGGTTTTGTCGTGCTACGTGTTGCGTATTTAGGCTAATCGTGTGAAATTTCAAAATACAGCTTACAACCTGAAGGGCGTGCGAGAAACTACTTACCACCTTAGAAACCCGCTCCATCATTTCCACACGTTTCTTTTCCCCACGATACGATCTCCGCCGTCCATCTCTTGACTTCACCCGCGCGATAAGATCTCAGTTGTTCATCGCTCCTATTAGCCTCGTTCGTCCATATCTTGACTTCACCCACGTGATTAGATCTCAGCCATTCATCTCCTGTTAACCTTGTTCGTCCATCCATTCACTTAAGCCTTCACGATACGATCTCCACCATTCATCTTGTTCATTCACCCCATTCATCCATTTATTCGCTTAAAGCCCTACAATAATATCTCCATTGTCCATCTTCTGTTCGTGGATCGATCCAATGATCCCTAAGCGCTACTGCATCCCTACGTCCTCCTTTCACCAATTTTGATCTCCGACTGCTTTTTCAACTTGAAAACCGATTTAGCTTAGTTTCTTTGCTTGCACCTTAGGATAGTTTGATGATCTTTACTTTTGCAAATTAGATAGTAGCCTTAGGATTAGTGATTGTTTTTTCAATTCTGCTTAGCATGGTTGTTTAATTGGTTAGTTGGGTTATGGTGTGGTTTATCATTACATGTTGTTTTCTTCAATATTGAAGTAGAAGTAGCTCTCCATTAGGATACATTCGCTCTTCTTCCATCAAAGAGTTAAGCTTCTTCTGACCCTATAGAAGTCTGGCTTGGAACCCCTGGGGTCTCTTGCCAGATGAGCAGTCACAACAGGTAGTACTTTCACTTCTACTTGCGCATATAGCACTATGACCTCCATGTTTGTACGAACCCCAGGTTGATAAGTAAAGCTGGTAGCCCTGGGAGTTGCAGCATTCTTGTTGCAATACCTAAGCTCATCACTTTTTGGTGTCGTTTTCGAGGAGGTGTCTAAGTAGAAGTAATTACTGCTTTCTTCTATTTCCTAGTCTCCAACTTTCTGTTTTTCTACTTCTAGTCTTTAATTTTCTACCATTAGTTTATTTCTGCAAAAGTAATCTAGTTTCTTTTTTTTTCTTTCAGTTGTCATTATCTGCTTTCCTTTCCATTCTGCAAGTACTTTCTAGCTTTAACAAAATTTTACAAAAAACGACCCCAAAAGATTTCATTTCATGCCTCGTAGGAATAGGGACAATTCAGGTAAATTCTTGAAAAATACCCCCACTACATCCAACAATCAACCTTCTCTCTTCTTCGGTGACTGTGAAGTGGAAGAACCTTTAGGTGATCAACCTTACATATTTTAAGAACCTACAGGGGAAGAAGAAGAGGAAGAACCCATTCCTACTTGTTACCGGGAAAAGTGTCTATTTAGAACGACTCTATCCCACTAAGGTGTGATAGTTACCTTAGAAACAAACAGAGAAAACTACTTTTGTATTTCCATTATGAATTAAAGATAGAGGGGGATAGAAAGAACCGACCTGTGTCTTGCGCTAATCCTTTGATCCAATCCCTCTCTTCTTTGACAGCTTCCAGCTACCTGCTTCCTTACTTGCCTAGCTTCACCAAGTTCCTGTAAGATCACAGAAGAAGAAGACTACACAAAGACATGGATCTATATTCATAAAAAGCTTAGGATCAGATTTAAGCTAAACATACAGATGTAACAAGCATCAATGATACACAAGCATGTAGGAGAAACTCAAATAGTTTTATTGATATAACAAGAAGATCCAGGAGGAGTTACAACCGATGATTCCTGATCCAGCATCAACCTCCCAGCAAAGAAGCCCCTCTTCACCTCCAACAAAGCATAAATCACCCAATACTCTGATATCTATCTCAAAACCAACAACAATTCTTTGCAATGTACAAAATTCCAGCCTCTGGATCTCTGGGATGAGGGATCCATATATAGATGTATGCAAGGAAGATGAGCCAGCTTATGATTTGATTAGTGTCTTCTCTCTGTCAGTTCTTGCTTCCACTTGGAGACTGAAAGCCTCTTACTCATCCTTGGTCGAACTCAGTGAGGCAAGTGTCATTGGAGAAGATTCTGGAAGCTTCCATTGTCTTTCCACCTCATGGAATGGCACTGCCATTTGTCATTTCCCGCTCAACGCACCCTGATAGTGCATTTAGGTGCGTTGCAACGCACCTAGCTAGTGTATTTAGGTGCTATGCAATGCAGCTAGCCAGTGGAGCAGCTGAAATGATCCTGATTTGAGTGATTCTGAGCAGTTTTGGGTGGAGAACTTCTGGGAGAAGCTGTAATTTGTTGACCTTGTTCCTTTAGGGGTTGGAACAACACTTTTAGGGACTTAGGAGCCCTTGGTTTATGGACATTTCATGCTTGGTGCTGCAAGGCACAAAAATGTCTATAACAGTTGCCCCCTAAAGTATGAGGCCGTTAATCGGGTGAAATGCTTTATTATGAGGTTTCGAAGTTCTTTCAATGCTGGGAGGAGACCTGTAATAAGATACAATACAATACATTATCTTCATAATGTTTTTCATGATCTAACTGAGGCGGGCATTCCCATGCTCAGCTTTATAAATTCATTTTCATGTACATAGGACAGACAATCGTCTGAGTGTAGACTAATGATTCTGATAGAGCCATCATCCTTTTGGTAGGATGATTATCTGTGCTGCAATGCTGTACATTTAATGTCTTTATTTTCCTGAATATATATCGCAACCCGGATGGATGAAACTAGATCCGGGGTCTTCAATCTCGTCCGATCTTCACTCGAAGTACAAGTCGATCCATGTGAGAAATGTTCTGAAGTCGAACATGGAAAGACATCGCTTGATTACAAGTCAATGATGTAAACTGTTAACAAGCGCGAGAGGAATCACCGATAATGATAATGACCCTCAAGGTACTATAGTACAATTCACGTGGTGTGAATAAAGGACTTGGTGTCGAACACCACGCAAAATCTTTCGGTCGAAGGCCATTGATGTAAACCTGTCGCCGGAAGTGAGAAACTTGCCATTAAGGCATGCAAGCTTCAAAGTACTGAATGGGGTGTTCCTAGATCAACTTCTTGGATAATGAGTTGATGTCGACAAGAAGCGATCCGTCAAAGGAGGGCCTTAACGAATCCCACATCAATGACACGGAACGGAGAAAATGATTTTGATGGAGGTGAAAACAATCTGATGATATACGGTTCAGGATGGCGGTCATGAAAGAATGAAGTATAATGTATGGTAGTGGATGGGACACAGGTGACTTCTCTGGATGACTTCTCTTGAACATTTCGGCGACACTTATGTGATGGATTGGTAGCATTTACCCCAAATGTGGATGGTATGGCATGACCATGGTGATGTGACCGGTGAATGAAACAACCCAACCCAACTCGGACACGGAGTGGAAGTGTCATGTTCAAGAGCGACTTGCTACCAATAAAGATTCTTTGAGTTTTCTTCCCAATTTTTCCCCAGTCATTGCTGACCAGTACCTCTTTATTTTTGTCAAGCTTGAGGAGGATAACATATGCTTGTTCTATAATTCACCCTTCGGGCAAACCCATCGCTATGTTTTAACGAGCCTAGCGATAGTGAAACTCGTTCTCGTCTAAAGACAAGTTTGTCACTATTAATCTTTTTAACGAGTTTAACGACAAAGATAACTGGGTCCTTTTCATTTTTAGAGAGTCTGAAAAGGTACGTAAATGTAACTCCAAAATTCCTTTTTCGTCATCTAATCCCTTAAGTTCGAAAAAGTATAAAACAATACAGAAGGGATGAATTTTCGATAGTTTTAACGAGCCGAACAAAACAAGCACTCGATCTTTTTGTGCAATAATCCCTCAGGTCCAAAAAGATTAAAATCTAGAGGAGGGATAGCACTTCCTGTCCCTTTAACGAGCTGGAAGGCCAAGGACTCGGCAATCTTTTCATATTTTACGAGTCAGTTGAAAAGAGCTTAAAGAAGACTCGTCTTTTGAGGAACGAGTGATAAAATGGGTAGCAGCTGATTCCAGGTAAGGTTTGGAATTTTCCAATCACAGCAGTGTCACAAGGATGGCTAGTGAAATCACTCTTCGCAGTTGTTCCTCAAAATGGGTAAACAATCAAATGGAGGTGAATGATCGGCCAATGGAAAAGTGGAGGTGACGGTGCAAACACGACCAAGACTTTAATGGCTGAAGTACTACATTCATGGTGGTTATTTACCAGGGAATAGTTCATTTTTTAACGAGCTTAAACACGGGTGGAAACATTTGCTCGGTCCGGGTTTATTTTTTAACGAGATTGAACCTCGCGGTAAACACTGCTCGATTAATCCAGTCATATGATAAGAATGTCTCATATAAAAACGAAATTTTTTAGAGTTTTGCCCCACATCCTTTCTTTATGCAAGTTAGGAAACGACTAATCCAAAAAATAGATAAATAATCGCTCTTTGTTTGCACTCCAAAAGGTTTGCATGCCCCCAGGTATAAGACAGAGTTTCAAGGTTACCCCTTCTTTAGTCCATTAAAACATTTGTTTTACCGAGAGAGGCCTACCTCTTACAGGTTACCCAAAGGTTGTTCTATTCGCGGCGCAAATAAAACACTTCTTCGGCAATATCTACCTAGATAAACAAAGGCGAGTGGCGGCGCTCGCCAACTCACATAACTTTGACAAGAGAATCTTGTTCTAGTATAACCCCTCTTCCAATCACGGACGGGGTACAGAGTAGTCATATTCTCCCGCAGAAACCTACCCTATACCCGAAGTTTTCCTGCCGAAGCAGACCAGGATGCATGCCCCCTAGGTTTCAGTCATATCCCTCCGAATTACTCGTGCTCATCGGGAGGACGGACCGGAGATTGAGACATTTCTTGCGTGAAAAGACCATTTAGGGATGGTATATGACTATTTGCTCTGTATGATCTGGGGAATGAAAGCTGGTCCACGAGCTTGACCACTCTTCCTTCGTGCGGAAAACACATTACTCTAAAGAGTGAGGAGACAATCGCTCCCATGCAATAAATATAGTCTCGTCCAAGGAGTAGATTATAATTTAGGGGTCCTTGAACTACCATTACATTCAGGTGAACAATTTTCCTTCTCAATGTTATGGGCACATTGGGAAGGATCCCTAAAGGTTGACTGGTTCCTTTAACAAAGCCTGTCAGATTTCTCATCTCATGCAAAAGCGATGGCGAACCAAGCGCTTTCCAATCAGTCGAGGAAAGGATACTCACAGAAGCCCCCTCATCTATGATGGTACCAGCCATAACCATTCTATATATTTGGACGATAATTCGAAATGGTATGCTAGCTGGTAAACGGGGTCTGCCTAGTTGATTCCAGTTGAAGGAGACAACTAGGTTGCTTGAAGGTGGGACCGAATAGACGGCCAGGTATGAATCTGACGAACTTCCTTCCTGCGGTAAATGAACCGGTATATTGCCCCCATGTTCGTTGGAGTCTGTGCTTATGAAGAGAATTTGGATGGTGTCATCCTTGTTCTCCTCAGTGAGTGTATCATCTGAAGATGAAACTTCTGAAGGCAAGACCGGGTCAACTACCGCCTCGACCTTTTGACTTTCGTCTGGTATGGATCCAGATGGTTTATCTTCAATGGTAGGCGCTTCAGCCGACCACCTGAGCGGGCCAGCTGGATTCTCAACTAGTGACAGACTCGGCAAGAGTTTTTTATATCCAGGAGGAAGTCGTAACGGTGAAATCGGACAATCATCCAAAACTCTTTTAGCTTCATCTAAGAAGGGACAACGGTGGATGGCATGATTGCCTTCACACAGAGTACAGGGAAATCTAGCTCTCCCTTTTTGTCCCGGGACTTCACTTTCACTAGTCGACGGTGCGCTTTCAACATGATCATCAGAGGTTGACGACACCGGGTTGTGCAATCTAGGAGACCAGTCCCTTAATATCCGAGGGATGCAAGGACAATCTCTGTGAAAGTGGTCTCCTTTGCAAATGACACATGGCGATTTAGGCCTAGTTGGTGCAGTGTGTGGATTTTCGTTAGACGACACTCGTTTT
Organism: Pinus tabuliformis; assembly: GCA_031772625.1. Lineage (NCBI taxonomy): Eukaryota > Viridiplantae > Streptophyta > Pinopsida > Pinales > Pinaceae > Pinus > Pinus tabuliformis. The sequence continues at coordinate 1,110,801,805 of CM062820.1, read as the reverse complement.
CCGCCATTTGCCTTTGGCTCCTTCTTCTTCTTCTCTTTCTTCTTCTTTTCCTTCTTCTCCTTAGGAACCTGACTTTTGGCTTTACCAGCCCCATCAAGCGAAGAGGAAGGAAGAGAGGAATAATTAGATGAAGTAGAAGGTTGGTGGGTAACTCTGGACTCGTCTAATTGCTGATTCGATTGTTCAGGAATAATGGTGTTCTGAATGAAAGAGGTTGAGAAGAGCCATACAGGCAAACCAATTGTCAGTCTTGGAAGCGACAATGTGGCCATATGGGGTGCACCAACATCTCCCCAAGAGGAGAAGGGACTAGGATTTCCACCAAGGGGAATTCCTTGGTTGGTAGACTCCATTTTCTCAACCCAAGATCAACGTAGGAAAGGGGTAATGAATATTCCGTTTAAAATAAATTTTTAGACGCTTTGACACAACTTGTTTTTTCAGTTTTTAAGAGTCGAGAAAAAACAAAAGATGATTCTAGTCTCCTTCGATTTTTAATGAGCCTGAAGTGACAAGTGCTCAGATGGACCTTTTCCGTTAAGGAGTCTGAAAAGGAATGAAAGGGATTGCTATGGAGATCTAGGTAGAGGGAGTACCAAACCAATCGCAAAACTGCAGAATACTTTTTACGGTACGGCAGTCAATCTTCCCGAATGATGTGTTCAGTGCATTGCGATCGATAGGGCGGCAGACACGGCTTCCTATGGATAAAGGATTTAAGCCTATAGGGGTCTCCCAATATATACTCGACGGTACGTGGGAGCACAAGTCCGTACTGGCACTTATCGTCTCAAAGTGGAGGAATCACCCAACCATCATTGAGGACAACAGTTACCAGGCTTTACGACGCCGGAATACGTCTCTAGCCTAGACCTCTAAATGTTGTGCGTTAAGTTCCAATGCTTTGTTAGATTCATTGAATTTATTTTAAGTTGATCTTTCTTATGAAGTTTGCCTTTTGGGTTCACCACGAGATGTAGATGTAATTCCTAAAATGCAATCTAAAGATGATAAGCAAACTTTTATCTCTTTTCAGTAATGAAAATCCTAGCTACTAGGGGAAAAGAAAGACACAATCTTTTCACAAAGAGCAAAGAGCACACTGTAAATGCACTTTCCTAAATCAAGCCAAACAGACTGTCAATATGCAAATGCACATATGCATGTATTTGTTTTCGACTTTCTTAATATTGATGCTAAAAAGAAAGTTGGTGTACAAATCTGAATTTGCTTTCAAGCGACAAACACAAACAAGCTTCTTTTCGAAATCAAAAGATAAAGACGATTACGACGCTTTATGATTTTGAAATAAATACTTGTTTTTGACACTAGAAAATCACAAATTTAGACCAAAGGCAAAGGTAAAAGTATAGTCAACTATCAACAACAATCAAACTTTCTCCTATGATCGAAATCGACACTTGCGACAGATCTAAATCAAAGGATGATAGTACGACTATTCTACTTTTGCAATGGAAAATTGTAAACGACTCAACAAACACACAAAAACATCTACAGTTATTTTGTAAAAAGGAGGTGGAATTACAGCAAGGAAAAGGGGTTTTTAAACAAACACATACACTGATCACAGGCTGCAAAAATCAGAGACAAAACTGGAAAGAATGAAGCACAAGAATCTCAGCTGCACAAGGCTAGTCTGATTAGCGCACCTGTAACACAGAGAAACTGGATTGCAGCGCAGGTTGCCCTCTCGGGAACTACGCTGAAATGCAGGAACTCTTCACAGTACCTTCGCTGGGGCAGAAACGAGAATTATATCCGGGTTCTGGGTCACGGTTTACAATTTAGTCTTTGGTTTTTGGCTGAGTAAAAGCAATCAGTAATGCACAATCAGAGGGTAGATTTAAGGAGGGTCTAAGAGCTATCACAAAGGGCAATCAGATCATTTGTGAATCAGCTGTTCAAATCATAACAGATCCAGTGAATGGATTGAAGTAGCAGATGTCTACTTTGCATTTGTTATGACAAATGCAGTTCGAATGCTACTTATAAGTTTATGAAACAAACAACAAAAGATACACAAACAAACTAAATAAACTTCCTCCCGAGCGGAGTCGCCATTTTGTTGCCGGGAAAAGTGTCTATTTAGAACGACTCTATCCCACTAAGGTGTGACAGTTACCTTAGAAACAAACAGAGAAAACTACTTTTGTATTTCCTTTATGAATTAAAGATAGAGGGGGATAGAAAGAACCGACCTATGTCTTGCGCTAATCCTTTGATCCAATCCCTCTCTTCTTTGACAGCTTCAAGCTACCTGCTTCCTTACTTGCCCAGCTTCACCAAGTTCCTGTAAGATCACAAAAGAAGAAGACTACACAAAGACATGGATCTATATTCATAAAAAGCTTAGGATCAGATTTAAGCTAAACATACAAATGTAACAAGCATCAATGATACACAAGCATGTAGGAGAAACTCAAATAGTTTTATTGATATAACAAGAAGATCTAGGAGGAGTTACAACCGATGATTCCTGATCCAGCATCAACCTCCCAGCAAAGAAGCCCCTCTTCACCTCCAACAAAGCATAAATCACCCAATACTCTGATATCTATCTCAAAACCAACAACAATTCTTTGCAATGTACAAAATTCCAGCCTCTGGATCTCTGGGATGAGGGATCCATATATAGATGTATGCAAGGAAGATGAGTCAGCTTATGATTTGATTAGTGTCTTCTCTCTGTCAGTTCTTGCTTCCACTTGGAGACTGAAAGCCTCTTACTCATCCTTGGTCGAACTCAGTGAGGCAAGTGTCATTGGAGAAGATTCTGGAAGCTTCCATTGTCTTTCCACCTCATGGAATGGCACTGCCATTTGTCATTTCCTGCTCAACGCACCCTGATAGTGCATTTAGGTGCATTGCAATGCACCTAGCTAGTGTATTTAGGTGCTATGAAACACAGCTAGCCAGTGGAGCAACTGAAATGATCCTGATTTGACTGATTCTGAGCAGTTTCTGGTGGAGAACTTCTGGGAGAAGCTGTAATTTGTTGACCTTGTTCCTTTAGGGGTTGGAACAACACTTTTAGGGACTCAGGAGCCCTTGGTTTATGGACATTTCATGCTTGGTGTTGCAAGGCACAAAAATGTCTATAACACTACTGAACCAATGGCCGGAAACCAAAATGACAGGGGACATAGAGAGAGAATTGAGAGTGCCTTCCCCATCAGGAAAACCAATGGGGACACTAAGATGAAGAATATAATCCCCTCTGCTCTACCTCATTTCCATGGCTTGACCATAGAGGACCCTGACACTTTCCTATTTGAGTTTTCTATTATATGCCAAACCTATGACTATACAGTTGATGAGAAAAAGTTAAAACTATTTCCATCCACCCTCAAGGATGCAGCATTGCGCTGGTTCATGGGTTTACCTGGAGATAGCATCACAACTTGGGCTCAGATGCAACAAACTTTTAACAACAAATATAGGGACTACTATAGGTCAAAGGATACTAGAGAAGATATTTTTAGGATGACCATAGGCCAAGATGAATCCTTATAAGACTATGAAGAAATATTCCAAATCAGTTACAAAAGGGACAGGTGCACACTTGACCCTGAGTCACTAAAGCTGGTCCTGCTTAGAGGAGTAAGGGAGGATCTCCTGGATACCTTACATATGATAGTAGGAGGAGATGTCTACCAATTACCCTATGAGGATATTAATATTGTCTTTAGAAACCATTCTAGGGCAACCAGGAAAAATGGTAGGGGTAGTCAGCTTATGGTTAGTACATCATCCTCCAACTTATCCATCAAGGGTGAAATTGGAAATATGTTGGAAGATTTCAAAAGTGATATGTTGCAAACCCTTGCCTTACAATTGGAAACCATGAACATCGAAAGGAAGCAAGAGGAAGTAGAGAGAGCCTTGTCCATCTTTTTTCCTAGATGCACTAGGAGGCATCCTAGGAACAAATGTCCATTAAATTGCATTAATATTTGCACAGTCTGTGAAGAAAACCACTCCACAGACAAGTGCCCTTCTTTACCTGGAATCAAAGCTATATATCAAGGAGCTGAAGGGGTCACTAAGAAACTTTGCTACATCAACCATAGGAGGCCTCTTGGGCCTAGACCATACCAGTAGGGTATGCAAGGGTCATCCCATGCATATTACAACCCCAACCAAACCACAAGTATACCTTCTTGGGGACCCCCTGCTCATCCTTCCTGGTCTACACCCCCTCCTTGGTCCTATGCATCTCAGTATCATTCCTAGCCAGTCAGCCAGTCATTTAAACCTTATCTTCAGCCACAACCTCAGTGGAATACACCACTCCAGGGGTGGAGGCCCCAATTCAACAATGTTCCAGCCCTATTGCCTTCACCACCTACCCAACCACAACTCCTGCACTCTGCTCCACCTAAGCAACCAAAGATGCCTTCCCAGCCAAATCTGAACCTGAACAATAGGAAGGCTCAACAAATATACAGTGGAGAGACATCATACCCAACTTATGCTGTAGAAATTCAGGAGATCAACCTAAGATTTGGGAGAATTCTCCCAGACAACCAACCTTCCTCTCCACATAAGGAGGTTGAGGAAGAAATAGAGGAAAGAAACCTTAAAGTAAATCCACCCTTTCTTGAGAGATTAGCCCAACCACTCCAGCCTACCCCAGAAGAAACTTAACTTCTGGGAGAATTGAAAAATCTATGTGTAAAGATCCCCCTCTCTAGGAAATCAAAGATGTTCCAATTTACAACAAGATGATTAAGGAGAAGTGCTTCAAGCATCCAGGAAGAAGAAAAAGGGATGCCCCCACCATTAATGTCATTGGGTAGTTGTCTAACTTAATGCTGGGGTAGGTAATATGTCCAAAATATTTGGACCCTAGAAGCCTTGTAGTAGATGTGCATATCAATGGCACTATTGTCCCACACACTCTGATTAATCTTGGGGCTGCCATTAATGTGATGACCAAGGACACCATGCTCAAGCTTAACCTCCAAGGGTCATTGAGAAATACCACAATAGTTCTGCAACTTGCAGACCGTTCCACAGTCACCCCTGAGGGAATTGTGGAGGATGTGATGGTCTCCATTGATTCCTGGGAGTACCCTATAGATTTCCTAGTTCTCCAGCCTAAGGCTAAGCTTACTGGTTACCCTCTCATCCTTGGGAGGCCATGGTTGGCCACAACTGATGCTTACATTAGCTGCAGAGCTGGGAATATGACCATCAAGAATGGGCATATGTCCAAACAATTAGTCCTATACATTGCTACTCAACCTACCCTAGAGCATGATTTACCTTTATGGTTAGAGGAGGAGGAAGAAGATGAGGTTTATTCTACCCAAATTTATGCTTTGGAAGCAACCATAGGAGGAGGACAACAAGATGAGGATGACTTAATTAAACACTTTCTCCAAAGTCTAGCTCCTAGTTCATTACCATTAGAAGAGGAAGTAAGGGAAACCCAGAACAATCATCCCATTGACTTATTCTTGGCCAATTCCAACCCACTCCATGTCAAAACCATAGAATGTGGCCCAGAGAAAACTTTGAACATTAATTCATCTCTTTCTGCTTTAGAAGAGGAAAAGTTGTGCAACATGTTGAGAGAGAACCTAGAAGCATTCACTTGGAGTTATAAGGAAATGAAGGGAGTACACCCCTCAATGTGTACTCACCACATATACATCAAAGAAGGTTGCAAGCTAGTCAGGCAACCACAAATGAGGATGAATCCAGCTCTTAAAGACATAGTCAAAGAAGAACTGCAAAAACTGCTAGATGCAGGATTCATTTACCCTATCTCAGACAGTGAGTGGGTCTCTCCTTTAGTGTTAGTTCCCAAGAAAAATGGTAAGTGGAGGATTTGTGTTGATTATAGGGAGTTGAACAAAGCCAAAAAGAAGGATCATTTTCCCCTACCCTTCATTGACCAAGTGCTAGATGGCCTGGCAGGAAAGAAGTTCTTTTCTTCCCTAGATGGATTCAGTGGATACGACCAAATCCAAATCTGCCCAGAAGACCAGGATAAGACCACATTCACCTGTTGTTGGGGTGCTTTTTCCTATAGGGTCCTTCCTTTTGGCCTATGCAATGCTCCTGCCACATTCCAGAGAGCAGTCTTAAGTATTTTTACTAAATTAGTACATGATGCAATAGAAATCTATATGGATGATTGTACACCTTATGGCTATGATTTTTAAGAAGCCTTAACTAACTTAGGCAAAGTATTACACAAATGCATTGAAATGAATTTGTCTCTCAGTTCAGAAAAATGTGAATTCTTAATGACTGAAGGGACTGTGCTAGGTCATTTAATATATCAACAAGGACTACAGGTGGACCCAAACAAAATAACAATCATCTAAAGGGTCCCACTTCCACAAAAGTAAAGAGATGTCAGGAGTTTCTTAGGGTTAGCTGGATACTACCGAAGGTTCATAAATGACTTCAACAAGTTGGCCTCTCCTTTGTTTGGGTTGTTGGCCAAATATTTTGAGTTCATATGGTCAAAGCACTATCAAGAGGCCTTAGACATTCTAAAGGGTAAGTTAACCACTGCACCAATCCTTAGAGGCCCAAACTGGGCCCTCCCTTTTCATATTCATGCTGATGCATCACACAAAGCCATAGGAGCAACCTTAGGTCAGGAAGAGGAGAAATTGCCCTATGCCATCTATTTTACTAGTAAGAACCTGTCAAAGGCTGAGCTAAACTCTACTGTGACCGAAAAGGAACTCCTGGATGTTGTGCATTCATTGAACAAATTTAGGCATTACATTACATGCTATCAAACATTTGTGCATATTGATCATACTGAAATCAAATATTTGATGAATAAACTAGATGTGAACGCTAGAATCATAAGATGGTTTCTTTTATTACAATAGTTTGATCTCACTATTGTTGATAAGCCTGGTAAGGGAAATGTTGTTGCTGACTTTCTATCTAGGATGAATTTGCCTACAGGTGAAGAAGGAATGGTGGATGACTAGTTACTAGAAGAGCATTTGTTTGCTATTTTAGTTCTCTCTCCATGGTTTGCTGATATAGAAAACTATCTGGTATCATCACAGTTCCCACCAAACTTGCCCTCCAAAGAAAAGAGAAAGATAGCCAGAAAGAGCACCCCCTTCACTTAGATTGGGGGCAATCTATTCAAACTTGGCCCATATCAAATCTTAAGAAGGTGTGTAATGGAAGAGGAAGTCTTTGACATCCTTCTAACTTGTCATGATGGGCCTTGTGGAGGTCACTTTGAAGCAAACATGACAACATTCAAAGTGTTGCAAGCAGGCTACTATTGGCCAAATCTTCATCAGGATGTGAAAAAATATATTAGTCAGTGTGATCAGTGCCAGAGGATGGGAAAGCCTACTCCAAGAGATGAAATGCCCCTACAACCTGAAGTAAATTTCGAGCCATTTGACAAGTGGGGCATGGACTTCATTGGGCCTATTAACCCTCCTTCAAAGCAAAAACAACACATCATTGTGTGCACTGATTATTTGACTAAGTGGGCTGAAACCAATTAAGTCAGCAACAAAAGAGAAGGTGGCTGAGTTCCTAAGGGAGAATATATTCTACAAATTTAGGTACCCTAGAGAGCTAGTCACAAACCAAGGCAGCTAGTTTACCTCTAGCATGATTGAAGAACTGCTCAATCATTAAAAAATCAAGCATAGGACCTCCACTCCCTATCATCCAAAAGCTAATGGGCAAGTGGAGGTGACCAATAGGGCATTGGAGAACATCTTAACCAAGGTAGTGAGTAGCAGTAGAAAGGAATGGGTAGAGAGACTAGTTGAGGCCACCTAGGCTTATAATACCACATGGAAGACCACCACTAGATTTACACCCTATGAGCTGGTATGTTGGAGAGGTAAATCCCCTCTGCGGATAGAGGCGATCCCCACTAGCCCAAAATGGGTCTAGCAACAATCAAACAATGCTATCACGCAAGTTCCTAATTGCAAATTAAAAGTGGATTATGAGAGCCTACTTGGATTCCAATGCTAGTGTTGTAGAAGAGTTGACACTCCCGTTCCTTTGCTCCGGCCGGTCATGATCCTCACAATATCCGTGAATGGACACCTACACATGCAAAGAACGACACGAATACAAGTATAAAATCCAATAGATGCAATTATATATCGGTCAGAAAAGATATAACTCAAACATCATCACAATGAACAATAAGAATGGAACCATAATGATAGTCATCTATTATTGATAATCAACAAAGGAGAATACAACCATAGTTCTGACGTCAAATCCTCCTTTGGCTGGATGATTAGCTACATATGTCTTGCAAATCTTGTCGGGATTGGGAACAAGCCGCTCTCTCTTTGATTATGAATGCAAAGAAGATTCTTACAACAATCTCTCAAACTTCTGACAGTATAATTCTGCCTATGCTCAAAACTCGCTTGTCAAATGCAACAGAACAAGCTTTTATAGATGGAGGAGGAGGAAGAGATACAATGAATCCAAACATCCATGGGATTGGCATTATCCTCAAAAATCTATTATGGATAGAGATACGATGAATCTCGATATCCATGAGATTGGCATTATCCTTGAAAAACTTCATGAGTCGAAAGGAAAAAACTTTCGAGCGTGCGTTTGTTAAAAAGCTTTCCCAAACATGGTTGGCGCGGGTAAGACTTTGAGACAGAGTGCTAACTGGCGTGCCCCTCTTTGGAGAATTTCCCCCATTGGCGCGGGTGATACACTGTGGATCCACGCTAATGGAAAAAGGGGACTTTTTAAGGATATTCTGCAGGAGATGTCTTCAAGGGATATGAAGTCCATACTTAGGGGAACATAATGCAAGTGTTTTCAAGTTATGTCACTTCTCACAGGTCCCGGAATGAGTCCTCTAAAGTGCGGGAAAGGGGTAACAGGGACGGTGACAAATGGTGACAAATTACTGTGTAACAGATGCCCCCTAAAGCATGAGGCCCGAGAGAGAGAGAGGGGTGAAATGCTTTACAAGAACACATGCAGCTGCCGCCGGAGAATCTGCATAGAGAGATACAATTGATAGCTCAAGTACATGATATATGTGGTATGGGCACAGCCATCCATAACAGAGTACATAATAATCTAGATGCATGGTATGGGCGTAGCCATCCGGTGAGGATTGATGAATAGACTCAGGCATGGTCGTAGCCATCCAGTGAATGAGTTATGTAACAATAATCCACAAAATCGCAGCCTGGATTCCAACAGACAAAATCCAGGGTCTTGTGCTCCATCTTGACCCGAACAAAAGTACAAGTTCAAGCATGTGAATACATGAGTTGAAGTCGAACATGCATGAACATCGTCTGATTACGAGTCAATAATGAAAACTGTTAATAGACGCGAGAGGTACCACCAATAATGACAATGGCCCTCAAGGCACTATAGGTACAATCTACGGCGTGTGAATCAGTGAGCTGGCGTTGAACACCCGTAGAATCATTCGATCGGAGGCCAATGATGAAAACCTCACATCGAACACGAAGAACCTGTCATTGAGGCATGCAGGCTCCAAGGCACTGGAAGGGAGTCTCTAGATCAACTTCCTGGATAATGAGCTGAAGTCGACAGGAGGTGACCTTGATCGAAGGTGGGCCATAGCGTTTCCCACATCATCGACATGAGACAGAGGAAGAATGTTGTGGTAAATCAGAATTATGCGAGCTATCAGAGGGAGGTTGTTATTCTGCAGATGTCAACTTCTCTTGAACATATCGGCGACACGACAATGGACTTGGCATTATTTGACATCAATGGATCAAAGGCCATGGTCACGAGGCAATGAGCAGATGAGAAGTCAAACAGGATCACCCAAATCCACAGAGGCAAGTGAAAAACGAGATGAGATGTCCCCACCCACACACGAAAGTAGACAAGTGCCATGTTCAAGAGTGACATACTGCCGACACGACAATAATTATGGTTCCATTTTCCACCACCATTTCTGGTGAGTACCTCAGTTATTTTTATTAACAAGCTTGACGGGGATAGCATATGCTTGTAACGTCATATCGACGGACTCCAATGTCATCAAGTTTTAACGAGTCTGACAGACGAAGAACTCAGCGTCATTTCATGTTTATAGAGTTTGAAAAGACAGCAGAAAAGAAAACTCCAAGGGTGTCCTTTTTCGTAAAGTTGTGTCTCTCAAGCCCGAAAAAGTATAAAACAATGCTCGAAAGAACCGCCTGACCATTACGATCGAGGAGTACTTTTCATGAGTAGTGATTTCGACTTGAAAAAGTAAAAAAGCGATCGAAACCACGTCGCTTCGTAACCGTTAACGAACCTGAAATGACAAGGGTCCGACGATCTTTTCGTTTTTACACGGTCGGAAAAGAGTTTAAAGACGACCGCCTCTTATTTACGTTTAACGAGTCAAGAGGGATAACTCGACGATCTTTTCATGTTTAGAGAGTCAGAAAAGAGCTGAAAGATGACTCCACAGTGACTTTTTCGTGTATTTATCGAGTCCGAAAAAGTATAAAATACAGCTCGTTTCACCATCGAAGTTGCATAAAAGACCTGTCGCTGCACAAAAAGCAAGCGTAAAATCCATTTTCGACAAAAAATATATTGAAATATTCAAAAAGTAACTTTTAAAACCTAATTATAAGTCAAAAAGTTATAAATATGGTGAAAATGGTAAAAATAGAATCACTTTTACTTTTTACCTCTCTGAAGAGTAGCAGTGGTCTGTTTGGGGAGTGAACTTCAGACGGTGATTATGGCCAATCCGTGCAACCATTCAGGATTTCGTCGGTTCCAGGTAAGAGGCGCTTCCCTTAGCTCCATTTCCATACATTTTTTTATGCTTTTGCTTCCTGATTGACCTCTGCAAAGGGGTATTAAAAAATTTAGGGCTTCGCCCATTAGCGCGGGTATCCGGCACGGACCCGCGCTAATGGGGCGATTTTTCTAAAAGGGTCGCGCTCCAACCGCGCAACTCAATTTTTCGCTTAAGATTTCCCAACGCATTTTAAATCTAACTAGATTGTAAGCTTACCAGTGATCTAATTGTGATTTATATGTTCTTGTGGATGCAGAGAAGCAGGCAAAATGGTAGTAGAATGGAAGGAACGAGAGCATGATGTCGAGGATGCTTTGGCCCTTGAGGATGAAGGGTGCATGAATGCCCTAAGGGACTGCGGGCTTAAGAAATTCTTTCTTACGCCTTACTTGCGTGCTCAGCCCGAGCTACTACAATTCATAATTGATCTGTGGGATGTTGATGACCAAGTGTTCCGTTTACGGGACCAAGTGCTGGGGCTCGATGTGTCTGATGTCTACTTCATCACGGGGTTATCACGGAGAGGGGTGAGGCCTATTTTGACCGGGAGTAGACCTTCCGGGGAGAAGATGACTGAAGTTCGGGACCAAGTGTGCCCAGGGGTGCAATTTGGAAGGAACAGTGCAAAGGTGGATATTCCCACCATTCCGGACTTGATTCTCAGGGTGATACTGTTCACCATTACTCAAGCTGCAGGAGTGCATGCGCCCCATGAGGCAAGTAAGAACCATCTTCTGTTGGCCACAGAATGCCTAAATCCTACCATCTTTGACTGGGCCACTGCAGTGACTACTAACATCAAGAGGTAGCTTACAAAGTGCAAGCGAGGAAAGGTAAAGCAGTTTGGGTATGGTTCGATCGTGCTATCGTTCTTCTTGGAACGATTACCAATTTTTCATGGATAGGGAGCTATAGTGGCTGATCCTTTGCCACGAGAGCCTAGGATGGCTCGCTGGGCAGCACTGATGCCCAGGGGAGGAGGGGGCCAGCAGATGTCCTGGAGGCCCGAGTTCTTTATATGGCTCCGTCGTCAGCTGATTGTGGTGGAGGATTGGCCATACGCAGGGACTGACTTCATGGGAGACCCAGATCTCCCACTGCCCGAGGGAGAGGAGTGGGACGAGGAGCTGGGTAAGATCTCTTTTTGTTTTTTAATGTTTTATATGTTTTTTTTTTTTGTTAATACATGTTTGTCCTAACAACAATTGTATATACATGCAGATGTTGGCCTAGAGCGACCAGTTGGCATGTCTCCCATCGCTCGGAGGAACCAGCCCGCAGCCGACCCTCAGGAAGAGGGTGCCGAGGGGGATGAACTGATTCAGAATCTCGAGGGACTCGCCCGAGGGATTCCTGATTATGCTAGACTGGGAGATATGCCACTAGCATACCAGAGGCACACAGTGGGGGTGCCTAATCGTGTCCATCGTCTGTTGAGACGCTTGGTGCGCGCGGTGTTGTGCTATCATGAGCACCACCGGGACTAGACTCCTAGGTTTCTTTTTCCTGCATATTTTTTGAGAGACATGTCGTCTCCGGATGTATTTGAGAGGAACATGTATTATTTTTTGAACTATATGATGCACGTGGTGCAAACATTGCGACACACATATATATATACATATGCCTATTTCTATGGTTTTATTATTGTGCTTTATATGCTTTCTTGCATGATGTTTTATCTATTACGCAAATGTCTATCTAATACATGGTTAGCCAATGCATCAGTTAATGTGTTCAATTGTCTTGGAATATGCTGATATGTGATGAAATCAAAGTTCCTTTCTAACAATCTCACACGTAAATACAACCTTAGAATGCGATGGTCTCTGACGGAATATTGCCCGTTGAGCTGGTGGACGACAAGTTGAGAGTCTAGGTTCACTACCAATGCACGAATGCCGAGATTAATTGCTTCAGCAAGTAGTTCAATTACAACACAATATTCAGCGACATTGTTAGTGGTACGGCCCAAACACACACCTTGAAGATCTATCAACTCGCCATGAGGATCATAGATCACCCACGCCACAGAGGACAAGTTACGAGTACTGCGGTAGGCACCATCAGCGAAACCAACATAAGGTGTATCAGACATCTGCACAAGAAGCGAAAGACACAATAAGTGGCAGTTACGCCTTCAAAACTAAAACACACACACACACAACACACCTGCTAAAGTACATGTATGTACAAAACAAAGTGTACAAGCATCACGCATAGTACTTTTTCAAGTACAGCCCGTTTCGAGGCTTCCCGAGAGGGTTCCCTTCATAGTCAATTAGCTCGTAGGCCCCTTTTTGCAAAAATTTCTTGACAATGTAAGGACCTAGCCACATAGGCTCAAGTTTTCCTGCTCCTAGCTTATCGTTTGCCTAATCGTATAGCAAGACTAAATCTCCCTCAACAAAAGAACGTGGATGGACAGTCTGATCGAAGTGAGTCTTTACTTGCTTCTTTTGTGCTTCAATGGCCAAAGAGGCTAGGCGATGGGTCCCATCTAGCCGTTCTAGGTAAAGAAGGAGTTCTTCTAGCGGAGTAGTGTTGGGAAGTAGTTCGACGACCAATTTTAATGAAGGGATTTTGCACTCGATTGGAAGGGTAGCCTCCAGTCCATAAACTAGTTGAAATGGAGTGAAACCGGTGGCATCCTTCATGGAGGTTCGGTAGGCCCACAAGGCAGGGAACAACATCAAATGCCAGTTAGACTTATGCATGCCAACGGTACGCTGAAGCATTGTAACCAAAATCTTGTTGATAGCTTCAACTTGGCCATTGGCTTGAGTGTAGTATGGAGTCGAACTATCGTGCCGTAAGCCTAGCTAGGTTGTTAGTTCTATCATCATATGATTACGGAAATGCTTCCCGTGATCAGTGACGATGGCTTGAGGGACGCCGAATCGCGAGATAACATGGTTGAACAAGAATTATGCCGCTGTGTGACCATCTTCAGTTAATGTAGGCATCGCCTCGGCCCATTTAGTGAATTAATCGACGACAACAATAATATACCCATGCCCCCCGGCCGAGCGAGGGTTACAGGTCGTATAATCAATGCCCCATTTTGCAAAAGGGCCGACGGTGACAACAGGGTGCAATGGAGCGGGAGGCGTACGCGTCTTCCATTGGTATATCTGGCACTCATGACAAGAGCGGATAGCAAGAATGCAATCCTTAAAGATAGAGGGCCAAAAGTAGCCAGCACGGAGGATTTTTTGGCCAGTGGCATATCCGGACATGTGACCACCACAGGCGCCAGAGTGGCAGTCATTCAAAACACGCTCAGCTTCCTCGAGAGTTAGACATTGGCGGAGAACAGAGTTGGTGCTGAGGCGGTATAGTGTATCCCCAATGATACGGTATGGTTGAGATTGATGACGGATCCTTTGCCGAGCGTCTTTGGACAGGGCGGGGCGAAAAGAGGCCATTTTCAGATATACGATGATATCCCCGTACCAGGGATCGAGGGTGCTAATGAGAAACAAGGTCTCATCCGGAATATGATCCTCTGAGTGAGAGGGTGGGGAAGAAGATGGCAAAGAGCAAAGTAACTCAGCGAATACAAGGGATTTCTTGGACTTGGCAGTGGTAAATTCCAAGTCGAACTCTTGGAGGATGACAATACACTTTGAGTACTTGCCCCCTAGCAACTGGCGTGACAAAATGTATGTCATGGGGTTGCAATCAGAAATCACGGTGGTAGTGCGCAGTAGAATGTAGTGACGGAAGCGTTGGACAGCACAAACGACGGCCAAAGCCAACTTCTCGACATAAGCATATCGAGTTTCCGTGTCTAAAAGGTTGCGGCTGAGATAATATACAACATGCTCAGTGTCATCATCATTAGTTTGAACGAGAACCATGCCGATAGTGGTGTCGGCGGCGGCCAAATACAGAGTATAGTCGCGATGATAGTTCGGAGGACGCAACAATGGAGCGGAAACAAGGAGACCCTTGAGACGCTCAAAAGATTCCTGAGCGACGGTATCCCAATGGAAAGGGACGTCTCGCTTTAGCAACCGTGTGAAACCTTTAGCCACCTTGGGATAGTTTGGAACGAATCGTCTCAGAAATTTTTCTTTACCCTGCAAGCTTTGCAATTGCTGTAAAGAAGCAGGGGGAGGAAGATTCACAATAGCCTCTACTTTAAGGGGATCCAAATGGATGCCCTCTCGAGAGACGATGAATCCAAGAAGTCGGCCGGATTCAACGCAGAAGACACCTTTGTGAGGATTGAGTCTGATACAGTAGTGTCGGCATTGAAGAAAGATATCACGAAGGTGAGTAGGGTGGTCCTGATGTTTAGCTGAATGAACTGGTAGATCATCCAGGTATGATTGTACAATGTGGTGAATGTCATGAAAAGCGTAAGACATTGCACATTGGAAGGTAGCGCCGGCATTTTTGAGACCGAAAGGGAGCTTCTTATAAGCAAAAGTGCCCCATTTACAGATAAAAGCGGTCTTGTGTTGATCAGCAGGGGCAATATTTATCTAATTATACCCAGAAAAATCATCCTTAAAGGAGTACATTTTGCTTCTGGCACACTCGTCAATAATTTGATCAATGAATGGTGTGGGGAAATTATCTTTAGGACAGGCCTGATTAATATCACGATAATCGACACAAACACGGATGGTACCCTGTTTTTTATTCACAGGCACGATGTTGGAGACCCAATCTGTGAGCGGGATAGGGTAAATAAAACCAGCTTTAAGAAGCTTTTCCACTTCCGCCTTAATGGCTGCAGCCTTGCGGGGGTGTACGGGGCGTAAACGTTGACGAACAGGCTTAGCACCTGGATACATGAGTATCTCATGCACCACTATGCTAGGATCAATGCCGGGAATTTCTTCGTAGGACCATGCAAAGACGTCACGAAATTCTCGAAAAAGATTGGTATAGAGTCGAATCTCCTCCAGAGTACAAGTGACTCCAATGTGAAGATGTTCAACAATCCCTGGTTTCGCAGAGATGTCGATAGGCTGGGTTTGCATGATGTTCGCCATATTTCCTTCAGAGGACACTTGATAAACTTGAATAGGTGCTTGAAGGGTTTGAAATGGGAGACAAGGAGCAAACCGCTCCAGACAGGTAAGCATATCTTGATGGGCAGGGAGAAATGAGGAACGATGGTGAGAATCATGCCAAGGAGGTTCCTCGGGAGACATAGTCTCGATAATGGCTTCGTCAGAAGGGAATATTTCTTTTAAAGGGTCCGAAGAAGTCTCATTTCCAAGCCATGAGAATGGAGCGAACGAGTCGGGAACCTTTCTCGAAGGAGCAAGTTCAGGAGAGGGAGCCGATGCAGCAATGATTTCAACGTAGTTGAGCTCGGCAGGACTCAATGGCATCTCATCGCCCCAAGATTCTACTTGATTTGTGGGAGGGAGGATCCACAGATCAGAACAAACAGTAATCATATTGACACAAGCGACGTTAGGAGGTGGGAGCAGAAAAACACCCATGAGGGCGGGATCTTTAAAAACCCCGGCTCCCAGACTCTCATATGATTTAGAGGTATGCTCCACAAAAGGGATGTTGCCTTCAGAAGAGAAAGCAAAGAATGAAAGCTGGTATACGGTAACAATCTTCCCTTGATGAGGGAAACGGATGATACGAAGGAGGAGGTAGGTCCAGCTATGTCCAGCTACGTCTAAGAAGGAGGTTGTAGGTAAGATTAGCATCAACAACTTCAACTTCCATCTCGACTGTCTTCCCTTCCAAAGAGATGTGATAACATTGCAGTATACCATAGGGACGGGATGCTCTTCCATCAAAAGCTTCCAAGGTTGTGGGAAACTGGCTCAGCGTCGGAGAACTAATAGCTTTCCAACAGGTAACAGACATGATGCAAGTTGAAGCACCTTCATCAATGACTGTACGATGAACCGTTTTGGAATTAATAATAACCTGTATGAGGAATGCGATTTGGTGAGGCAGTCTCGGTGTATGGCTTTCCAAGTCAAAAGTAATCAAATCCGAGTCGACTGGGTCTATGCCACCGATAGCTGGTAGCAAGGACTTCCTCTGAGAAGGGCAGCTCTGGAGAACTTCTAAAGCGGACATAGCCGACGGAGTCTGAGCTAAGTCCTCAACAATATTGTAGTGTTGTGCAGCACGAGCATTTGGGTTGTAAGAAGATTTCTGGAGTACTCCTTTTGGAGGGGGTCGAATAGGTGTCTCAGTGCTAGGTCTCTTGATGTGGAGCGGGCCTGAACTGGACGGAGGAGCACTAGAGGGGACCTCAGGCTCTTTCTCGGCTGATGACGGATATTCTTTTGTCTGAGTACTGATGTGGATAGGTATGGTTCCAGCCATAAATACTTGAGAACCAAAGGAATATGGAGGTTTAGAAGGGTCAGCCACCATTTGAGTTTGTTGCGAGGGAAAGGGTTCTTTGAGCACCGCAGGAGTCCCAGGAGCACCTTTCAACAAACGACTAACTTCGAACCGTCTAGGGAAGTCCTTGGTATAGTGATCGTCATCACAGATAAGACAAGGATACTTGGGTTTGCTCTTGGCACCTTCCTTGGGTGGAGGTTTAGGGGAGTCCTGTTTAGGTTGATCTGGCTTATTCTTCCCTTTTCCTTTCTTTTTTCCTTTCGTGGCTTTGTTGCCGTGGTGGACTGGACGGCATTGACCTCAGAAGTAATATTCGAAGTGGGTGTAGCCTGAGAAGTGTGTTCATTCAAAGCACTTGATTTTTGCTTCCCAGGGTTCGCGGAATTTTTCTTCGAGGATGAGTTAACAGAACCAATAATATCGTCAACAGTTGGTGTTGGCGGGGCTTTGGATGTTCCTGGTCTCGGGGCATCAGGAAAATAATCATACAATGTACCAGACTGGGAATAAACCAAGTCAAGGTACTGAGGGCATGAGATAGCTTGCTCTTCAGTGACACATGCCCCCATGGCAATGTCCCGTGCTATTGGAGCAACGAACGAAGTCGTAAACCAGTCGGTAAGAAGTTGGTCGGGAATCCAAAACTTGATCATACGTCGACGCCGTCTCCATTCATGGATATGATCAGAGATATGCGTAGCCATTGTCTGTCTTAAGGATGTCAGGAGGTGTGTACCCGTTTCATATCGAATGGGCAACTGAAAATGAGTGAGAAATGCCATAGCCAACGAGTTAAAATCTTGAAAGGATCCACGATTGAGCTCCATATACCACTTAGCTGCAGAGCCAGTGAGAGTCCTTTGAAAAAGGCGAAGCCGAATGGAGTCATCAAGCCATGAATTTGATGAACACCACAGGTGATAGGTCATGACATGAGCTTGAGGATCTTCATTAGCTTTACCATCAAATTTGGGACAATCATCGAGAATCTTCGTTGGAACTAGAGGCCAATACAGATTATGGAGAATGGGATCATTGGTCAGTTTGGACACATCCGGTAATTCTAAGGTTGATAAGAAGGGTAACTGAGGATTGAAGGACATCTGGGGCTGCGGGTAAGATGGAGCACCAGGGTTCCAACCAACTAGAGGTTGCCCCCATGGGCTTTGTCCGGACGGACTGGGCCCCATAGGGTTTTGTCCGTAGAGATTTTGTCCGTAGGGATTTTGGTTCTGCCCCCCAACGTTCCATTGATTACCAAACTGTCCTGTAGGAGCACCATATGGTTGTGGGTAATTCTGATAAGGATTTGCCTGTAGTTGTTGATAATTTTGATATGGGGCAAACGAAGGTTGCCCTCGGGGCTGCTGGTAACCATAAGGCGGTTGGACTCCAAACTGAGTTTGAGAAACAGGCTGAGTTTGATAGACTGGTTTGGATTGAACACCAACTTGCATTTGAAAATTGAATGGGGCTTGGGGTCCATCCTGGGGCATAAAATCAGGTTGAGCTTGTGAGATAACAACCATTTGAGTGCCCGGTTGAGCAACGCCGGAAGGTTTTCCTGTAGGTTGGGCTATCTGGCCGGAAGGGTGACCTAGTTGATATTGAGGTTGGCCAACCTGCCCAGAAGGTTGTCCTTGCTGCGGGTGGAGTTGTTGTTGCACAACTGAGGGTTGTCCTGATGGACCAGATGGCCAAGTGGGTTGGGCAGTTGGTTGGCCTGATTGGATTTGAGGCTGGCCGACTTGCCCAGGTGCTTGACTATGCTGGACGGTGGGTTGACCATACTGTTGACCAGTTTGTCCAGATGTTGGACCATATTGGACATTAGGTTGGTTTGGGTGAACATACGATTGACCAATTTGTCCAGTAGGGTAACCTCGTTGGATACCAGGCTGGCCTTGTTGAACAGAAGATTGACCTAGGTTACCAAAAGATTGATCATAAGAGGTGAAAGACGGACCACTAGAGACCAAAGGTTGTCCCTGGAAGGGTTTTCCTTGTTGGCTCCCAGGTTGCCCTGTGTAAGACTGTTGGTCTTGATTAGGTGGCCCTTGGGGTTGACCAGACGATACTTGGCCACTGTGATAATAGGTGGGGCCCCAATCAATTGACAATGGGATCGAAATCTCAACAGTCGGTTGAGACAACAAAGGCATACCAAGATGTCGTAAATACTAGTCGTATGGTCCCTCTGTTGGGACGTTTGACGTAGGATCAACGAATCCAAATATAGAGGCCGAAGGACCACTGAAAACAGGGGTCGAAGAAGCTACACCTACCGTTGGAATGGTTGGGATTGAGGTAACAGACGTACTGCGACTTTGTGGAGTAAAAGGCTCTGTGGTGGGAAAAGCGAGCTGTGACAAAATAGAACTCGTGGAGGGAGTCCTAGAAGACATAACATCCTTTAATGCTTTATAGCCTGGAGGTAGTCTCCCAGTTGTAGGGGTGCTACTAACAGGTATAGGTTCCGTTGCGGTGGGAATTTCACCGCTCGTTGCAACGGATTTTTCAGTTGAAGTAGGAGATACTTCCTCCATATCGGAAGAAAATAGTGGGGCCAAAACACGAGGGGAAGTGTATTCCCAAAAAGGGATACCGTCTTCAAAAGGTTCCTAAACAGGGTTCCAATGAAATTCGTAAGTCTCATCGCCTGGAGCATGAGAATTAATCAGTTGTATACTCGGAATAACAGGAAGAGTATCACTCACAACCGATATCGCGGCAAAGGATGAAGACGAAATTGGTAATTCCGCCAGGATGAAAAACTTCACAAAATCCTAGGGAAGCTAACGAGAAAGGACCCTACTCAAACTAACGCAAACAAGATCTAACCGGGTGCATGTGAATCGTGGCCGAATAAATTTTAAGACAAAGGAACTGAACTTGACCTTTTCATGTTTTAAGAGTCGAGAAAACGACGAAAAGATGACTCTAGTCTCCTTCGAATGTTTAGTGAGCCCGAAGTGACAAATGCTCAGGTGAGCCTTTTCTTTTAGGGAGTCCGAAAAGGATCAAAAGTGACTACTCTGGAGAACTAGGCAAAGGTTTTACCAAACAATCCGTAAAACTTCATATACACCTTGGCAATCATATGAAAACCAAGGACTTCCCGTACGACAGTCAATCTTCCCGAATGTTGTGTTCAGTGCATTACGGCTTGTAAGGCGGCAGACACGGCTTCCTGTGGATAAAGGATGGTAACCTAGTGGGGTCTCCACATATACTTGATGGTACGTGGGAGCACAAATCCATGCTAGAACACTATCGAGTCACAAAACGAGGAATCACCCAACCATGATGTGAAACAATAGTGACTAGGTTTAACGACGCTGGAACACGTCTCTAGCCTAGACCTCTAGATGTATGCGTTAAGTTCCAATGCGTTTTTAGATTCATTCAGTTCATTTTATAGTTTATCTTTGATTAGGTTTCAGTTTCCAGGTCTTACCATATGTAATCTCTCACAATTTCCTAAATGCAAGCTATATGCCAAAATATATCATTTCATTCGATGAATGCTAACTACGGGAGAGTTGAGATCTTTCAATCAAACAAAATGATCATAAAACAATCAACAATGACTCTAATGCAGCTAATGGCAATAAACGAAACTTTTTTATTTTTTTTTTTAAAATCACTAATCGCTTAATAACAATGAAAAGCTCTAATTTCCATTAACTAATGCAATGCAAAAGAGATTGTTCGTTTTCTTTTCGTTGGCAAAATGCACTAAACAAATTTTGAGAGATAATAACAAAGAGTAAAAAGGCAAATTTCACTCAATGAAAACAGAATCAAGTCTGAAACACCAAGACAATCTTTCAAACCAAGAAAAATCACAAAAACCTCAATGAGCTATGTAATCTAAGCCCAAACGAAGCCAAGCGAAATCCAAACGAAAAAGAGGTAAATTGCTCAAAGAACACAATAAAAAGTTTTGACAACCACTAGACAAGTGCAAAAAATAGCCAAGAAGTCGACTGGACAATCAAAGAACCAAAAACTCCTACAGAAGGCTCGATGCACAAAGCCACTAGATGCCCTAGGGCTGGAATGTGAAATTGATGGAAAGAGGCAAACACCCGAAGGATGAAGGTCAAAAACCAGTCAAACAAAGCTCTGACACACTCCAGTAGTTGAAAAAGATGTGACAAGACAGAAATCCAAGCTCAGAAGGCTTCCAAACAAGCAAACTGGAAAAGATCACAGCCGTGGCGCGACTGTCAGGCTGTAACTCGCGCTTTTAAGGGATTAGTGCGAGTTGCTTTTGTGCAACATGGCCAAAGAGGCTAGGCGATGGGTCTCATCTAGCCGTTCCAGGTAAAGAAGGCATTCTTCTAGCGGAGTAGTGTTGGGAAGTAGTTGGACGGCCAATTTTAATGAAGGGATTTTGCACTCGATTGGAAGGGTAGCCTCCAGTCCATAAACTAGTTGAAATGGAGTGAAACCGGTGGCATCCTTCACGAAGGTTCAGTTGGCCCACAAGGCAGGGAACAACATCAAATGCCAGTTATACTTATGCATGCCAACGGTATGCTGAAGCATTGTAACCAAAATCTTGTTGATAGCTTCAACTTGGCCATTGGCTTGAGGGTAGTATGGAGTCGAACTATCGTGCCGTAAGCCTAGCTGGGTTGTTAGTTCTGTCATCATATGATTACGAAAATGCTTCCCGTGATTAGTGACAATGGCTTGAGGGACGCCGAATCGCAAGATAACATGGTTGAACAAGAATTGCGCCACTGTGTGACCGCCTTCAGTTAATGTAGGCATCGCCTCGGCCCATTTAGTGAAGTAATCGACAACAACGATAATATACCCATGCCATCGTCACTGATCCCTATCACCATTTGTGACTGTCCCTGTTACCCCTTTCCCGCACTTTGGAGGACTCATTCTGGGACCTGTGAGAAGTGACATAACTTGAAAACACTTGCATTATGTTCCCCTAAGTATGGACTTCATATGCCTTGAAGACATCTCCTGCAGAATATCATTAAAAAGTCCCCCTTTTCCATTAGCGCGGATCCACAGTGTATCACCCGCGCCAATGGGGGAAATTCTCCAAAGAGGGCGCGCCAGTCGGCGCTCTATCTCAGAGTCTTACCCGCGCCAACCAAGTTTGGGAAAGCTTTTTAACAAATGCACGCTCGAAAGTTTTTTCCTTTCGACTCATGAAGTTTTTCAAGGACAATGCCATTCTCATGCATGTTGAGATTCATCGTATCTCTATCCATAATAGCTTTTCGAGGATAATGCTAATCCCATGGATGTCTGGATTCATTGTATCTATTCCTCCTCCTCCATCTATAAAAGCTTGTTCTTTTGCATTTGACAAGCGAGTTTTGAGCATAGGGAGAATTATACTATCAGAAGTCTGATAGATTGCTGTAAGAATCTTCTTTGCATTCATAATCAAAGAGAGAGAGGCTTGTTCCCAATCTCGACAAGCTTTGCAAGACATATGTAGCTGATCATCTAGCCAAAGGAGGATTTGACGTCAGAACTATGGTTGTATTCTCCTTTGTTGATTATCAATAATAGATGACTATCATTATGGTTCCATTCTTGTTGTTCATTGTGATGATGTTTGAGTTATATCTTTTCTGACCGATATATAACTGCACCTATTGGATTTTATGCTTGTATTCGTGTCGTTCTTTGCATGTACAGGTGTCCATTCATAGAGATCGTGAGGATCGTGAACGGCCAGAGCAAAGGAACGGGAGTGTCAACTCTTCTACAACACTAGCATTGGAATCCAAGTAGGCTCTCATAATCCACTTTTAATTTGCAATTAGGAACTTGCGTGATAGCATTGTTTGATTGTTGCTAGACCCATTTTGGGCTAGTGGGGATCACCTCTGTCCGCAGAGGGGATTTACCTCTCCAACAATTTGGCGACTCCACTGGGGAAGCTATTTTTTGTTTGATTCGTAAACTTTGGACGGAGCATGAAGTATGGCCAGGTAGCCTTCGAAATGCTATTGCTCTGCATTAGCGAAGTAGATCAACGCCACTTTAGTCAATCTCCGGTTTGGTTTACGAACCAAACAGCTTTGAGTTTGTCTTGCACCTTGGTTTTCTCTTGTTTTTCCTGCTTAGATAATATTTCTGGGTTGAACTTTTAAGTTGTCTCTTGCTGCCTGGTTTGTCTGGATACTGTTGATCAATCCGTGGACTGCTTGTTTTTATTTTTAAGCTAGCAAACTTGATTAGCGCGGGTTTTTCCCTGACATTCGCACCAGTGGGCGCATGTTGCACAAAAGCTTTCCCAAACTTGGTTGGCGCGGGTAAGACTCTGAGACAGAGCACCAACTGGCGCGCCCTCTTTGGAGAATTTCCCCCATTGGCGCAGGTGATACACTGTGGATCCGCGCTAATGGAAAAAGGGGACTTTTTAAGGATATTCTGCAGGATATGTCTTCAAGGCATATGAATTCCATACTTAGGGGAACATAATGCAAGTGTTTTCAAGTTATGTCACTTCTCACAGGTCCCAGAATGAGTCCTCCAAAGTGCGGGAAAGGGGTAACAGGGACGGTGACAAATGGTGACAAATTACTGTGTAACATGGTCTATGGGAAAAACTCTTTGATGTCCATTGATTTTGAATATAACACATTGAGGATGGAAGCCCAACTAGATTTGGATCTCAGGCATGCACAGAAAGAAAGATTTTTACATTTGAATGGCTTGGACGAATTCAGAATGTAGGCCCTCCTACATCTTCAGAGGAAGATCTGGCATGACAAGCACATCAAAGAGAAGCAATTTCAAGAGGGAGACTGGGCATTGTTATATGATTCAAGGTATAAAGACTTCAAGGGCAAGCTAAGGACAAGATGGCTCGGACCTTATGTGGTGGAAAGATGCCATGACAATGGTTCAGTGCAAATCAGAACTATTGATGAAGAATCCATTCCATTGCTAGTTAATGGACACTAATTGAAAATGTACAAAAGGCATTTATCAAAACAAGAGTTCATAGACAATATCGATAAGACAGTGATGATGGCGGAGCAAGTTCCAGCTGCTCCCTCATCAGGACACTAAAAAATAAAAAAGAATAAGGATTCAGGTGAATACCTCCATGAGGCACCTGAGTCCCATATTTGGGTTGAAAACCTTGTGAGGCAGCCCAAGGATGAGAAAAAATGAAAAAGAGTAAAAAGAACCCTGGGTGAAAACCTTCCTTGAGGCGCACAGGGAAGATATCTAGGGTGAAAACCTCTTTGAGGCAGCCTGGGTATTTAAAAAAATATATATAATAATAAAGGAAAAAAAAACATAATTGTTATTTGCAAGTGGGTGAGAAAGACAATCTAAGAGCAAAGAGAAGATCCAAAGGGAGCCTTGCCTCACATATATTTCATCTCCTCCACTCCTTACCATGCATCCCTCCACTAATTCCATTGTTTTTACTTCATTACTTTAATTTTAGGTAAAGATTGTGTTTTCTTTAGAATCACCTCATCCATTACCAATTTACCATCATCCCTGCATCCACAGACACTCCTACTCCCTCTGTCCATTCATTACAACATCCTCACAACACTAATCAACAACATGATCAAGAAATTCTAAGGGAGACACCAAAGATTTCCAAGTGGTAATCCAAGAGCTCCACAATAGCAGCAACATCAGATCTAGGAGCTACACATTAGCAGCAATATCATTAGATCTTCAGTCACAGACATCTGCAAAAGCTAATAAACCATCAACAAATAGCAGAGGAGGAAGAAGAACGACCATCATCAACACCTATGATCTTTGACAATTGCAGCATGGCATCAAGACCACAGGTAAGTATCCCACTCACTCACTCATATGCATCATTTGATCAAAAGTTGTAAAGGTTAAGAGGTAGTTGGTTTATAAATGAAAAGGTGGAAAAAAGGAAATTATTTAATAAGAAAAAGAGAATGCAAGAGTCCATAGATACAGTATTGTTATGGAAACCATTTGAGAATGCTTGAAGAATTAAGACTTGGGGTAGAAACACCAGTTCACCAAAGATTCAACATACCCTATTTCTTGATGCAATCACTCATAGACTCCAGCAACAAAGTAAAGGAAGGAAATTCCCAGCAGTTAGTTCACCATGGGTTGATCAGGATCCTCATTTAGGATGCCATCCAAAACCTTAGGATCCCTATAAAATGGCCAGTCTTTAGAGACTTACTAGCAAAGGATGACATCAAAAACCTCACCTATGATGTTAGTCCCTCTGTCAGTGAGGAGAAGGAAAAAAAAAGAAGAAGAAGATACAAGCTAGATGGGGATGAGATGTGTTATCACTAGAATCTATAGTTCATGTATATGTTAATTGTCCATAAGTTTTTATAAAGTCTTGAGGTCTTGTAAATAAGTGTGTTAACTTATGTCAATTTAAAATTTTGAAACTCAAGAGTTATGAATGAAATTCGTGTAAAGGCAAGGGCATTAGTCATCTTCCATCATGGTTAGTTATGTCATGTCATGTCATTGGTACTTGCGCAGTTTCGCAGCGCAGGTATGATCTCTTAGGTACTTGCGCAGTTTCGTAGCGCGAGTGTGATTGGTCAGTTCTGCTGCTAAATAATGTTTGCGTGTTTTCGTAGCGGCCCGTTTGTCAGCAGTTTCGTAGCGCATTCCTTTAAATTTGAACTGCCCGCGCTACGAAATCGGGGTTTCGGGCTGTTGTGCAGCATTTTTCCTTGAATGTCTAATCCGAGAAATAGTGAGTCACGAGTCCGGTTATGATTGTTTCCTCACACCATTTATGTGTCATGATTAGCCATTACTTTGCCATCAGGTCTGATTTCATTGAGTTAGGTGTCAGTTTGGAGGACGTTATAGGAAGTGGTCATCCCATAATGTGTTTTTCATAACATATGAATGTCTTCTGCTCTATGAAAAGCGTGAGCTTTATTCTAAACAGACTACTGCAAGCGAGCCTGATTTCTACAGCCAAAGAGTGTTTTTGTGCTGCAAACCACCGTCATTTCCTTGTGTAGAATTGTGCAAAGAAACATGGAAAGAAAGGAGCACCGTTCGGGTAAATGTGTGAGAACAGAGCCGGAGGGATTAGATGTAACCCTCAGGAATGAGGAAGTAGCAAAGGCGTTCAGAGGTGCTGGTTGTTGGCGGTTCTGTGAAAAACTCAAAGGTGGACATGCAGAAGTGACCAAGGCATTTGCAGTGAACTTCACGGGATTAAATTCAAAAGTGGCCATGCTGGAGTTTTCGGTTTCCCCTGAAGTCATTTCTATAGTCACAGAAATTCCAAGAGGTGGCCAAGAATGGTTCAAGAATTTCAAGTTTGATATGGGTCCGTGTAAGGAGTTCTTAAAGGCACCATATGTAGACGAAGATCTTACTAAAGCTGTCCCAAGGAGCTATCTTAAGGAGAATTATGCTACATTATTGACATGCATCCAGAAGTACTTGACATGTGAAGGTCGGTACAACAAAGTCTACTCATATCATTTCAAGCTGCTACTACACTTCACTGGTAAGAGCTCAATAGACATCCCTTTTTACTTATTCAGGAGTATTACTAAGATGTGTGACAAGATTCAGTTGAAGAAGGAAGCTTATGAAACATCTCTTTTCCATCATGGTCTGGTTAAATTATTGGTGTTGGATAGCCTACATAAAATTGGTAAGGACTGGGATTCGTTTGTATTCATGGCCGGTTTCCCTAGTAAAACGGGCCTCACTCCATTACCTGTAAGAGAAAGAGAAGATAGGAGTGAGGATACTACTTTGGCTGAGATTAGGAAAGAAATAACAGACCATAAGAAGCCCAAAGCTAAAACAAAGAAGCCAGAGAGGTCTGTAACAGTCAAAGAAACACCTGAAGCATCAACAAAGAAGACTCCTAAGTTAGCAGTTAAAGAAACTCCTGAAGCATCAGTAGTCAAAACTTCAAAATCATCTAAAGTATCTGAAAAAGAAGCTTCTAAGTTGCCTCTTAAAGAAACACCAGAATCATCTAAACAGAAGACTCACAAAAGAAAAGATGAAATTAAGTCTAGTGAAGTTGAAAGAGTTTCCAGAGTAAGAACTAGAGGCCAGCTGAACAAAGAAAAAGGAAAATCAGCTCATGTGGAAGAGAGTCCTGTTTCTAAGGGTAGTCTAAATGATTTGTTGGAAGCCATTGAATTAGAACAAGAACATCCAATTCAAGTTGAACCACTTGAAATAGAACAAGATCAGTTGGTATCACCTATGCATATTGATCTAACACAGTCTTCACCTGAGAGTTCTAAGAAGTCAAAGGCTTCCAAAAGGTTAAAGTTTGAAGAACCAGGTGAAGAGTATGCCTTTAAACCTCGCAGACCAATGACTAGGAGGCAAATGAAGGAAGCAGAAAAGGCTCAAAAAGAGAAAGTCCCTTCAGACATGCCTAGGACAAAGGCACTTGAAATCTTCTCTGAAATAGTCCAAGCAGCTAAAAACAAGAATAAGGACAATGAGGTGGTTATTAGTCAAAGTGGAAATGTGATTGCCATTAAAAAACAAGCTGGAGCAAGTAAGGAGATACCTCAGGTTCATAATATTTTTAAAGAGAAGGCAGTGAGATATACTAGTTATAAGAAAGCTGTGATGAAAGGTAAAACAAGTTTGATCAGTCAAGCTAGTTCGGTATCTGACGCCTATGTATGGATAGTACCAGCTCTAAAACAGGCAAAAACTATGAAACAAATGAATGCAAGTCTAAGAGCAGAGAACAAGAAGTTGAAGGAGGAAGTCATCAGCCTGAAAGAAAAGCTAGACAAGCTAGCTAAATGATTCAAGGAGGAATGTGTTTTCTCAAATTTTGATATATTTTGGGCCATTGTCTTTTTAAAAAGTTTTTGAGACTTTTTTGTGTCTTCACACCTGTATGGAAAGACTAAAGGAATCATAGATTTGAAATATTGCTGTTTTGAGGTTCATATATTTAATTTTGATGACCTACAGCAGTTTCGTAGCGCGCTACGAAACTGCTGTAGATGACTAGTTAGGTTTAAAGCTTGAGTTGGAATGCTGAGGTCAGCATATATTTAAAGAGATGGTTTAATATCAGCATGGAGATTATAGAAGATCAGTCAGATATTTTGAAAAGGAGGCCAGGTGTAAATATTCAAAGAAAAAGCTGAAGTTTTGTCTTTTGCCTAAAAGTCACTTTATCTCCGAAATTTTAGGGTTTGGATAGAGCTGCTGAGGTGTTAAATGATACACTTGTCCAGTTGTGGGATGGCTGGGTTATGAGTTCTCTTCAGTCACACGGGACTATCCAAGGTTTAAATGGCTTAAAGATGGATCATTAATATATGAACACCGAGGGGAGGCAGCAACCAAGAATATAGGCTTCATTTTCTTTTCGGTTGTTGAGTCATCTATGCATCAAGTATCCGGAGCTGTATGTACATTGAATCTGTTTTAAGTTTGGATATGGTTATTATTGCAGTACTACAGGTGGCAAGCTCCAAGGACACAACAGGGTATACAAGGAAGAAGACTTAAAGTGCCAATATGATGGAATCCTCTGTTTTCGTAGCATCATATCTCTTGTAATAAATTAGTTTGTTTATGTTATTGTTAAGGTCATTTATGTCAAAAGCCCGAGCTCCCTTCATGCTTGATGAGGAGTCTCGTACAGCAGTGTTTTGATAGGCTATATATAGGAATAACTTAGATGTAAAAAAGGTTGGATACTTAATAGAAAAAGTGTGTTGTTTTGGGCCACTGTAAGATCTTTTTTTGACAGTAATAGTAAAACAGAGTTATTCTCTTCTCAAGATTCTCGAAGGATTGTCATGGTCAAATGAAGTGATGATGTGTTATACCTTATGTTATTTTATGGTTTTGTTGTATGCAATCACTCAGAATTCATACTTATATGCTCTGACTTCCTGTGTATACAGCAAGCTATGTGTGGTGGAATATGTTTGACTTGTAATGCTAAGAGACTTGATTTCTATGAGATCACTGTGTTTTTCTTGTCTACTTGATATTATAGACTCCATAGCCCAATGAGATATCTTTTGGTGTGTTTCCAACCAGTTATGTTTTCATAAGTAAATAAAGAGTTAGCCATCTAGTGTGTGAAGGATTTTATCAAGAGTTTTGAGAGAGCCCTCTCTGATCAAAGAGGCTAATCTTTGGTCTAAAGATAGGTTGAAATAGTTACATGAGACCATGCTTAGTTGCAGCCCCCTAGTACTGGTTTTGTGATAACATTTTGGTGCGTCTGCCGGGAGCTTAAGATTGAATTTCTGAAGGTAGCAGGAGTTCAAATGATTTTCGAGGCTGCATTCTACCTTGGTGACTCCATTTGTTATTTTAAAGTTTAAAGGTGGCTTCGAAAGGAAGGTACACAAGGAGTAACCCTGATCCAAATCCACCTAGTCCTGTGGAAAATCTGAATATCATCTCAAGGAGTAAACAAAGATTCTCTGACATACCAGGTACTTCAAGTATTTCAAAGTCATTATTTACTGAGTTTTCTAGAAGTCTTGAGAACAAACTTGTGGATGATAAGGTTCAAGAGGTCATATTAAGGTCTGAAAATGAAGAAGAAGTAATAGGCATTATCTTGGATTTACAGAAGAGAGGTATTGATACCTCTTCTTTAATTTCACAAAAAGATAAAGAGGAGTTTTGGGAAATTGTTTCTTCTGAGCTTTTGTTAGAAAAAGAAGATTTAAAGCAGCTCAAGGAGCTTGATCCTTTTGAAATTCTGCTTAACTCAAACCTTGGGTTACCTCTCCCAAATTGGAGCTCTTTTGTTGGTGGGTTACAAAGTCCTAATAGTCCTTTTCGTACTCATATTTTGTCCTCAGCTTCTGCAAGTCCAAACAGTCCTCAACTCACATCTCATACTAGTCCTGGTCATAGCATACCTATTGTTGCTGTTCCTCCTTTCATCATGGCTGTACCTGCAAGGTATGCGCCTTTGGCCCTCCCTGCTGTTTTGCATGACTTACCAAATAAATATGCTTCTAAGATTCCAACCTGGGGAGGGGATGAAGACATTACAGCTGAAGAGCATGTAGATAGATTCAATGACTTTATTGATAGGTATGAAGTAGATGATGAAGATGTCAAATTGAGATTATTTGCTCAGTCCTTTATTGGGGAAGTTAGGAAATGGTTCAAAGCCTTGGGAGCTGGTAGTATTCACAGTTGGATTGAGTTTGAAGATAGTTTTTTGAGAAAATGGGGAAATAGAACTAATCCAGTACAGGCCCTCACTGAATATAATAATTTGAGAAGAGCCCCAGATGAGACTATTCAAAACTTTTCTAAGAGGTTCAATAAGATTTACAACTCCATTCCAGCTCACTTAAAACCTCCTGGAGCCCTGGCCCAACTAAGATATGCTGAGTCCTTTGAATCTGATTTTTCTCTCTTACTCAGAGAAAGAGAGTCTGCTACATTGGCTGATATGCAAAATGATGCTATCAAAGTTGAAGTAAATATACTTGCTGCTAAAAAGTCTAAGATGGCTAAGACCAAAATTAAGGAAGAGGAGAGGCCCTCTACTTCAGCTCAAGATGAAAGATTTGAAACCATGATGAAGACTATGGAAAAGTTAATGGACCAATTAGCACTTGGGAATACTGCTGCTCCTCAAGCACAACAAGAATCTCGGTTTAGAAATCCTCAGTTTAGGAGACCTCAAAATCAACAACGGCCAAGGGAAAATAGAAATCAGCCAGCTGATCCTCCTGTAAGACCTCCATTTCAGCAAAATATGGTAGATGGTGAGGAAGAGACTGAGGAACCAAAAGAAGCTATTCATTGTCTTGGTGAAGAAGATTCAGAAATCTTTTTAACAAAAGAAGAGCATGATGAGTCTAGCCAACAAAAAGTTGAGGAAGAACCTTCAGATTTCCTAAAGGGGTATCAGCATGCCATTTTTGAAATTCAAAAGCAATATAATCTCAGAAATAGAGAGGTGCCTATTACAGCAAATAAGGGTCAGCCTAAGAAGAATGTTCCAAAAGCAGCGGAAGACAAAAAAGAAAAGCCAAAACAAGCTGAAGAAAAAGGTGATGCCCCTATTGAAAAGAAAGAGAATCAAGCTCTTGTTCTTCCTAAGGAAGTTGAGAAGTCTACTCCAGGATTCAATATAGAAAATGAGATTTCTAAAATTAAAATATCAGTCCCATTTAATGAACTTTTGAAAGTAAACAAGTATAGAAGCAAGATTGTGGAAATGCTTAATTCTCCCCCGGGAGGAGCTGATATTTTAAATTTGCAAGAAGACAATCCTATCATTTGTTTGGGCCCAAGGCTGGAAGATGAGCAGAATGATGAATTTCCTCCTTTTTATATAAGCATCAATATACATGAAATGACTCTTCATAATGCCATGTTGGACTCAGGAGCATCTCATAATCTTATGCCCAAAGTCATTATGGAAAGGTTAGGATTGGAAGTGACCAGACCTTATAAAGATTTATTTTCTTTTGATTCTAAGAGGGTGCATTGTATTGGGTTAATTAAGGATGTTGTTGTGGCTCTTACACAAATCCCAGCCAAAACCACTGTCATGGATATTGTTGTGGCTGATGTTCCACCTAAATTTGGAATATTACTTTCAAGATCGTGGGCAGCTAAAATTAAGGGTACTATGCAAATGGATTTGACTTATGCTACTATTCCAGTATTTGGAGAGCAGAGAAGGTTATACCGGGAAACAAGGATGGCATATATGGTGAGTAGTAAGGATAAACCACAGAATTTTCCTATCTATTCTTGTGATACAGGCTTGGGATCAGCCATTCTATTTAATGAATCAGTGGGAGAAGAATCACAGAAAGAAAAAGCAGAAAATCAGTGTGAAGAGTTGCAGCAAAGTAATGAAGAAGACATTTCTGGTTGCTGGTCTTTGTATTTTGATGGAGCAGCAGGGAAGGAAGGAGCTGGCGCTGGAATTTGGATCATGAGTCCAGCTGATGAGAGTAAGTTTCTGTCTTATAAGCTCAATTTTGATTGCACAAATAACATGGCTGAGTATGAGTCCTTAGTTTTAGGCCTAGAAAATTTGATTGAGTTCAAGGCAAAAAACATTGCTGTTTATGGGGACTCTGAGCTAGTTATAAAGCAAGTTCAAGGTGTTTATCAAACAAAAGATGCAAGAATGAGAGCTTATAGGAATTTGGTGTTAGAATTGTTGGAAAAGTTTCAATCATACATTTTCAATGTCATAACCAGAGAGCAGAATTCCATGGCAGATTCTCTTGCTGTAGCAGCTAGTCTTTTTGTCATTCCTAAACATGCTTCTGACAGTTATGAAGTCAAAGTCCGCCATAGGCCAGTAATCCCTGATAATATATTAAATTGGCAAGTCTTTGAAGATGACCAGCAGGTGAAAAGTTTCATAGAATTGAAAGGAGAATTTGAGCATTGTCAAATTGATCAGCAAAACATGTTAGTTGAAACAAAAGAAAAGTCTGAGGTATTACAGCTCCAAAATAATCTCATCCCTAAAGGTCTTATTCCACTTGAAAAGCTTTTTGATCAGAATGATGTCTTTAAGGCACCAAGGTTGCAAGCAAATGAAGAGGAGATAGAAAACTGCGATCTAGGTGATTTAGTAGCGCCTAAATTGATCAAAATTTCAAAATTTTTATCAGCTGATCTAAAGGTTAAGTACATTGATCTGATGAAGAAGTTTATTGATGTGTTTGCTTGGAATTATACTGATCTCAAACAATATGATTCCTCAGTTATACAACATACAATCCCCATCAAGCCAAATGAGAAACCTTTTAAGCAAAAATTGAGAAGAATAAATCCTCTGCTAATGCCATTAATTGAGAAAGAAGTCAAGAAGCTGTTTGATGCAAAGATCATTGTTCCTATCAGATTTTCAAATTGGTTAGCCAACTTGGTTCCAGTGAGGAAAAAGAACGGAGAAATAAGGATTTGCATAGACTTTAGGAATTTGAACAAGGCTTCACTCAAGGACAATTATCCTCTTCCTAAAATGGATCTCATGTTGCAGAATATTGTAGGTTCTCAAAGAATGTCAATGTTAGATGGCTTTTCAGGATACAACCAAATCCTTGTTCATCCAGAGGATCAGGAGAAGACAGCCTTTACTACACCATGGGGCACATTTATGTATGCCAAGATGCCCTTTGGCCTCATGAATGCAGGGGCGACTTTCCAAAGGGCTATGGACATTGCTTTTGCAGAGGAGAGAGATAAATCAGTTGTGGTATACCTTGATGATATCACAGTATTTTCAAAGAGAGAGGAAGATCATTTAAAGCATCTAGAAAAGATATTATTGAAGTGTAGAAGGTTCGGCATTTCTTTGAATCCAACTAAAAGTATCTTTGCTTTGACTTCTGGTAAGTTGCTTGGGCATATCATTTCTCAAGAAGGCATTAAAATAGATCCAAATAGAGTTAGTGCTATTTCAAGGCTGGATTTGCCAAGGAGTAAGAAAGAAGTTCAGTCTTTTCTTGGTAAAGTCAATTTTGTTAGGAGGTTCATTCCTAACTTTGCAGAGGTGGTTAAGCACATCACAAAAATGCTAAAGAAGGGAGCAGACTTTAGGTGGACAGCTGAGGCAAGAAAGTCATTTGAAGAAATTAAAAAAGCACTCACTCAAGCACCGGTGCTTATTAGTCCTGATTTCTCCAAGGAATTTTTAATATTCACTTATGCCTCTGAAGATACAATCGCTGGAGTTCTTTTGCAGAAAGGGGATCAAGGTACTGAGCAGCCTATTTCATTCTTTAGTAAAACATTGGCAAATGCTGAATTAAAGTATAACATTTTAGAAAAGCAAGCATATGCTTTGGTTAAGGCAATCAAAGATTTTAGAATCTATGTGCTTCATTCTCATATTATTGCATTTGTGCCAAGTGCTGTTATTAAAGAAATTCTCACACAAGCAGACCCGGATGGTAAAAGAGGGAAATGGATAGCCAAATTGTTGGAATATGATATTGAAATTAGGCCAACTAAATTGGTGAAAGGCCAAGGGTTAGCAGAGTTGCTAACTCACTCAAATCTAGACTGCAGTGATATTAATTTTAATGCAGAAATATCAGAAATTTTTGAAGAAGAGGAAGAGTTGGTTCAAATCAATGAAAAATTTCTGATATCTGAATGGTATAAGGATGTCTCATTTGTACTACAGCACAACAGAGCCCCTGACAATCTTCCCAAGTCTAGAGCCCGTTTCATCAAGCTGAAATCTCTTAAATATTTTGTTTATGAACAGAATTTGTTTTGGAAGGATGCTGGAGGGATTCTACTAAGTTGCTTAATTGAAGAGGAGGCTGATAGAGTGATTGAAGAATTTCACAAAGGAGACTGTGGAGGTCACCATTATTGGAAGGCTACTGCTAACAAAATATTGAGAGCTGGGTATTTTTGGCCCACCATGTTCAAAGATGTTTATAAAAAGGTTGCAGCCTGTCATGAATGTCAGTTGTTTGAAGGTAAAAGAAAGCTCATGCCTATGCCTCTAGTTCCTATTTATGTAGAGGCGCCTTTTCAGCAGTGGGGGCTAGATTTTATAGGTGAGATACATCCCTCTTCATCAGGCCAACATCGGTGGATACTTACAGCCACAGATTATTTCACAAAGTGGATAGAGGCAGTGCCGACTAGACAAGCTAATGATGCAGTCATTATTTCTTTCTTAGAGAACAATATTTTATCAAGGTTTGGATGTCCACTCAAGCTTATCACAGATAATGCTCAAGCATTTAAGTCTAAGAGAATGATAAACTTTTGCCACCAATATCATATTACTCTTGGTCACTCAACAGCTTATTATCCACAAGGCAATGGTCTAGCTGAAAGTTCAAATAAGAGTCTTGTGAGGATTATCAAGAAATTGCTGGAGGAAAACAAGAAAACTTGGCATTTGAAACTGAAGTATGCATTATGGGCTGATCGCATTTGCACTAAAAGATCTATTGGAACCTCTCCTTATGAACTTGTGTACGGAGCAGAAGCTATTTTTCCAACGTCTCTTGGTGTCCCAGTTATGAAATTAATTCAAGGACTCGAGGAAGAGCCAAATGCCATACAGAGGAGGATTAATCAATTGATTGCATTACAAGAAAAAAGGAATGAGGTGGTTGAAGATTATCAACAAAATCAGAATAGAGTCAAGAGGGCTTTTGACAAGAAGATTAAAGATGTAACTTTTCAAATTGATGACAAGGTTTTGAAATGGGAAGCCAAAATTGAGGAAAAGGGCAAACATGGTAAGTTTGAGAATTTATGGAAGGGGCCATATTTGATCTCTGCCTTCCATGGAAACAATACTTATATTTTGCAAGAAGTTGATGGATCACAGTATGCTGGTGGGCCTGTCAATGGCAGGTTCTTAAAGCATTATTATCAGTGAAAAGTCTGCCAAGTAGTTCATGATCATTGTAAATAATCATTGCTTTTGAAGTGTTTTGTGCTAGCAATAAGTGACAAGCTGAACTAGCAGATTTTAGCCCGAGGAGAAGGCCCACAAAGTTTGAGAGGAATGCTTGTCAGCCAGATGTGAGTGTAATAAATGGATAAAGCACTGGTACTACGTGTTCTTAGTGTACCACAGGGGCACACTATCCCTAGTGGAGCCGCTGTTATCACTAGAATCTATAGTTCATGTATATGTTAATTGTCCATAAGTTTTTATAAAGTCTTGAGGTCTTGTAAATAAGTGTGTTAACTTATGTCAATTTAAAATTTTGAAACTCAAGAGTTATGAATGAAATTCGTGTAAAGGCAAGGGCATTAGTCATCTTCCATCATGGTTAGTTATGTCATGTCATGTCATTGGTACTTGCGCAGTTTCGCAGCGCGGGTATGATCTCTTAGGTACTTGCGCAGTTTCGTAGCGCGAGTGTGATTGGTCAGTTATGCTGCTAAATAATGTTTGCGTGTTTTCGTAGCGGCCCGTTTGTCAGCAGTTTCGTAGCGCATTCCTTTAAATTTGAACTGCCCGCGCTACGAAATCGGGGTTTCGGGCTGTTGTGCAGCATTTTTCCTTGAATGTCTAATCCGAGAAATAGTGAGTCACGAGTCCGGTTATGATTGTTTCCTCACACCATTTATGTGTCATGATTAGCCATTACTTTGCCATCAGGTCTGATTTCATTGAGTTAGGTGTCAGTTTGGAGGACGTTATAGGAAGTGGTCATCCCATAATGTGTTTTTCATAACATATGAATGTCTTCTGCTCTATGAAAAGCGTGAGCTTTATTCTAAACAGACTACTGCAAGCGAGCCTGATTTCTACAGCCAAAGAGTGTTTTTGTGCTGCAAACCACCGTCATTTCCTTGTGTAGAATTGTGCAAAGAAACATGGAAAGAAAGGAGCACCGTTCGGGTAAATGTGTGAGAACAGAGCCGGAGGGATTAGATGTAACCCTCAGGAATGAGGAAGTAGCAAAGGCGTTCAGAGGTGCTGGTTGTTGGCGGTTCTGTGAAAAACTCAAAGGTGGACATGCAGAAGTGACCAAGGCATTTGCAGTGAACTTCACGGGATTAAATTCAAAAGTGGCCATGCTGGAGTTTTCGGTTTCCCCTGAAGTCATTTCTACAGTCACAGAAATCCCAAGAGGTGGCCAAGAATGGTTCAAGAATTTCAAGTTTGATATGGGTCCGTGTAAGGAGTTCTTAAAGGCACCATATGTAGACGAAGATCTTACTAAAGCTGTCCCAAGGAGCTATCTTAAGGAGAATTATGCTACATTATTGACATGCATCCAGAAGTACTTGACATGTGAAGGTCGGTACAACAAAGTCTACTCATATCATTTCAAGCTGCTACTACACTTCACTGGTAAGAGCTCAATAGACATCCCTTTTTACTTATTCAGGAGTATTACTAAGATGTGTGACAAGATTCAGTTGAAGAAGGAAGCTTATGAAACATCTCTTTTCCATCATGGTCTGGTTAAATTATTGGTGTTGGATAGCCTACATAAAATTGGTAAGGACTGGGATTCGTTTGTATTCATGGCCGGTTTCCCTAGTAAAACGGGCCTCACTCCATTACCTGTAAGAGAAAGAGAAGATAGGAGTGAGGATACTACTTTGGCTGAGATTAGGAAAGAAATAACAGACCATAAGAAGCCCAAAGCTAAAACAAAGAAGCCAGAGAGGTCTGTAA
This sequence comes from Pinus tabuliformis, assembly GCA_031772625.1. Taxonomy (NCBI): domain Eukaryota; kingdom Viridiplantae; phylum Streptophyta; class Pinopsida; order Pinales; family Pinaceae; genus Pinus; species Pinus tabuliformis. The sequence goes on along the minus strand of CM062820.1, from coordinate 1,110,764,522 downwards.
CAGTCAAAGAAACACCTGAAGCATCAACAAAGAAGACTCCTAAGTTAGCAGTTAAAGAAACTCCTGAAGCATCAGTAGTCAAAACTTCAAAATCATCTAAAGTATCTGAAAAAGAAGCTTCTAAGTTGCCTCTTAAAGAAACACCAGAATCATCTAAACAGAAGACTCACAAAAGAAAAGATGAAATTAAGTCTAGTGAAGTTGAAAGAGTTTCCAGAGTAAGAACTAGAGGCCAGCTGAACAAAGAAAAAGGAAAATCAGCTCATGTGGAAGAGAGTCCTGTTTCTAAGGGTAGTCTAAATGATTTGTTGGAAGCCATTGAATTAGAACAAGAACATCCAATTCAAGTTGAACCACTTGAAATAGAACAAGATCAGTTGGTATCACCTATGCATATTGATCTAACACAGTCTTCACCTGAGAGTTCTAAGAAGTCAAAGGCTTCCAAAAGGTTAAAGTTTGAAGAACCAGGTGAAGAGTATGCCTTTAAACCTCGCAGACCAATGACTAGGAGGCAAATGAAGGAAGCAGAAAAGGCTCAAAAAGAGAAAGTCCCTTCAGACATGCCTAGGACAAAGGCACTTGAAATCTTCTCTGAAATAGTCCAAGCAGCTAAAAACAAGAATAAGGACAATGAGGTGGTTATTAGTCAAAGTGGAAATGTGATTGCCATTAAAAAACAAGCTGGAGCAAGTAAGGAGATACCTCAGGTTCATAATATTTTTAAAGAGAAGGCAGTGAGATATACTAGTTATAAGAAAGCTGTGATGAAAGGTAAAACAAGTTTGATCAGTCAAGCTAGTTCGGTATCTGACGCCTATGTATGGACAGTACCAGCTCTAAAACAGGCAAAAACTATGAAACAAATGAATGCAAGTCTAAGAGCAGAGAACAAGAAGTTGAAGGAGGAAGTCATCAGCCTGAAAGAAAAGCTAGACAAGCTAGCTAAATGATTCAAGGAGGAATGTGTTTTCTCAAATTTTGATATATTTTGGGCCATTGTCTTTTTAAAAAGTTTTTGAGACTTTTTTGTGTCTTCACACCTGTATGGAAAGACTAAAGGAATCATAGATTTGAAATATTGCTGTTTTGAGGTTCATATATTTAATTTTGATGACCTACAGCAGTTTCGTAGCGCGCTACGAAACTGCTGTAGATGACTGGTTAGGTTTAAAGCTTGAGTTGGAATGCTGAGGTCAGCATATATTTAAAGAGATGGTTTAATATCAGCATGGAGATTATAGAAGATCAGTCAGATATTTTGAAAAGGAGGCCAGGTGTAAATATTCAAAGAAAAAGCCGAAGTTTTGTCTTTTGCCTAAAAGTCACTTTATCTCCGAAATTTTAGGGTTTGGATAGAGCTGCTGAGGTGTTAAATGATACACTTGTCCAGTTGTGGGATGGCTGGGTTATGATTTCTCTTCAGTCACACGGGACTATCCAAGGTTTAAATGGCTTAAAGATGGATCATTAATATATGAACACCGAGGGGAGGCAGCAACCAAGAATATAGGCTTCATTTTCTTTTCGGTTGTTGAGTCATCTATGCATCAAGTATCCGGAGCTGTATGTACATTGAATCTGTTTTAAGTTTGGATATGGTTATTATTGCAGTACTACAGGTGGCAAGCTCCAAGGACACAGCAGGGTATACAAGGAAGAAGACTTAAAGTGCCAATATGATGGAATCCTCTGTTTTCGTAGCATCATATCTCTTGTAATAAATTAGTTTGTTTATGTTATTGTTAAGGTCATTTATGTCAAAAGCCCGAGCTCCCTTCATGCTTGATGAGGAGTCTCGTACAGCAGTGTTTTGATAGGCTATATATAGGAATAACTTAGATGTAAAAAAGGTTGGATACTTAATAGAAAAAGTGTGTTGTTTTGGGCCACTGTAAGATCTTTTTTTGACAGTAATAGTAAAACAGAGTTATTCTCTTCTCAAGATTCTCGAAGGATTGTCATGGTCAAATGAAGTGATGATGTGTTATACCTTATGTTATTTTATGGTTTTGTTGTATGCAATCACTCAGAATTCATACTTATATGCTCTGACTTCCTGTGTATACAGCAAGCTATGTGTGGTGGAATATGTTTGACTTGTAATGCTAAGAGCCTTGATTTCTATGAGATCACTGTGTTTTTCTTGTCTACTTGATATTATAGACTCCATAGCCCAATGAGATATCTTTTGGTGTGTTTCCAACCAGTTATGTTTTCATAAGTAAATAAAGAGTTAGCCATCTAGTGTGTGAAGGATTTTATCAAGAGTTTTGAGAGAGCCCTCTCTGATCAAAGAGGCTAATCTTTGGTCTAAAGATAGGTTGAAATAGTTACATGAGACCATGCTTAGTTGCAGCCCCCTAGTACTGGTTTTGTGATAACAAGATGGATGAAGAAGAAACTAATACAGAGGAACATGATGAAGCAGAAGAGAAGGAGGATGATGCTGAAATAAAGAGGAAGAAGGCATTGACACAAAAAGGGAAGAAAAAAAGGAGGAGTCACCTAGGGTGTCTCCATAGGTCCCTGAGGGGGAGGCAGCCACTGCCATCATTGCTCTCAGCACACTAGTCCAGAAAAAAAGGGAAAAGAAGGAGGCCATCCAGTGTAGGATGCCAACTAAATCCTATGCTCTTTACCTCAGAGAACAATGGTTGTAATTTCAGATTAAAAAACTAGCACAAAGGGCCACCATGCCATTTTAGGACCGCAGGCAGTTTATTGATCTCTGTGATCAAAGTGCACTAGAGGATAGGGCCAAAATGGCTAAGTTTTACTTGCACAACATGGCCCTCATAGACATGAATATTTGGTCCTAATGCAAAGCTAGGAGATCTAAAATTAATGGCTTTGGCATCATGGAGGAACCATGAGAAGTCAAGGGCTGTAGAGATGGAAAGAATATTGTCCAAAGAGAAAAATGAACCTTCTTTCATCAGAGCTAAACAATCAAATCCCATTGCCCTAATCAACACCTATAATCTAATTGCAAATGATCCTCAACTGGAACCTAGATATCTTGCTGCCCAAGAGCAAGCAATTTTACATTTTGAGGATATGTTTAGGCTGCTAAGAGATGATAATATAAATGTCTGCTAAAGGAGATGGGACACACTGACACACAACTTGAAGATCAGAGAATATCACTTCCCTCAAAGGTTGAGAGAGGCCCTCAACATGACACCACGTATAAGTAATCAATGCAACGGTCGAAGGTCAATTGAATAGGCCTAAAACTCAGTCCACCAATACTCCTAGGGATGTTAGAAGGGAGAAAAGAAGAAGAAGAAAAGAGGCAGTGGGAAGAAGTAGAAAGGAAAGCAGGCTTCTATAAACAAGAAGAAGAGACCACAATGGAAACATGGGATATCAGAGAGGCTACCAAAGCCATGAAGGACATGGACATTGACTAAGTTGCTAAGAGGATGAGCAAGACTTTCAGTAGGGGGGTGATGATGAGCCTCATCATTGAGTAATTATATGGGCCTTAATTGTCCTCAATTCACCTCCTAGCTTAGTCAAACCAACTATTCTCACAACTTATTGCATACTTTTGATTATATTTTGTTTACGAGATGAGCTAGAGTTAGATATTTTGATTTATGGTCTAAAGTTCATGTAATGCAGGAATAAAGGATAAAAGCAAGGAAAAATGCAGGCATAAAGGATAAAATCAAGGAACTACGGCAAAGACCTTGGTCAAAACTCGAATGGGACAAGGGAGAGGAATTATAGGAGGTAAATCCTCCTCATTTACTACCCCTCCATTCGAATATTCCTCCATCATGAAACTGAAAACAACCATCACTTTGAAGACTAGAAGACAGCCGAGCAAGTGAAAGTGTCAAAAATCAGTTTATCAGATGTATAAGTAGAGAGGCTTAGGACCTCATTAGGATTCAAACTTCATTTGTAAAAAATCTGTTTCATTTCTGAGCTGCAAGAGACTTGTGACAGTTGTTCTGTAATCCATGGATTTTATAATAAGAATGAGTTCTGTTTAAGCCAACTCCTAGTTAACTCTAAGGGCTGAATCTCTTGGGTTAGGGCCCGACCAAGCAGCCAAAGCTCCTCTTTACTGTACATGTATGCTAGCATAAAGTTATGTTTTGTTTATTTTTTTAAATAACTTTCTGGTTTTGTTCAGTTGCTTAAGTAGGATTCATGGTTTTTCTAGTTATTTGCTTAGGTCGTTGCATTTTCATTAACAGTAGCGTAGAGTAGATCGGTTGTGCTGTAGTTACTTCCATTTGTGCTTTTTTTCAGTTACAGGTTAGCTAGGTGAAAAATATCACTACCAGGTTGTGCGCAGGTGTCTTGGCCTCATCTCCTCCCTCTGGGACCATGACTTGAGGAAGAGACCCTTCAGCAACCCCAAAAACATAGGTTTCTGGTTCTTGCATGAGTTATGGAGTTCATTGTTTGATGCAGTTATTTGTTCACCTGCACTGGTTTTTCTGTTGTTTTCCTTTAAAAACCTCCTTCAGCACATTCTTCACACATCGTTTCCTCTCTATCTGATCCGCAACAAACCTTCATAATCACTGTCCAATCCATTAGTTTTCCCAACTGCCACTTACTTTATGCGCTTTAAGTCTCCTCCGTCGATTTGCCTCGCCTGATCCGACGACTGTCGCTTCACCTGATCTCCAATTAGCTTGGCTGATCTCTACTGTTGATCAGCCTCGACTAATTCGATGGTTGTCGCTTCACCTAATTGCCAGCTAGCTTGGCCAATCTCCACCGTTGATCAGCGCCACCTAATCCAACGAATATCATGCAATATCATTTGGATTAGTGCACGACTGTTATGCACCCAAGAGCATGCGAGAAAAGTGGTTTTCTAGTGCTACGTGTAGCGTAGTTAGGTTAATCGCGTGAAATTTCAAAATACAGCTTATAGCTTGAAGGGCACATGAGAAAATACTTACCACCTTAGAAACCTGCTCCATCATTTCTGCACGTTTCTGTTCCCTGTGATATGATCTCTGCCATCCATCTCTTGACATCACCCACGCGAGAAGATCTCAGCCATTCATCACTCCTGTTAGCCTCATCCGTCCATCTCTTGACTTCACCTGCACGATTAGATCGCGGCCATTCATCTCTTGTTAACCTTGTTCGTCCATCCATTCACTTAAGCCTTTGTGATATGATCTCCACCATTCATCTTGTTCATTCACCCCGTTCATGAATTTATTTTCTTAAAGCACCGCAATAAGATCTCCACTGTCCATATTTTGTTTGTTGATCGATCCAATGGTCCCTAGGCGCTACTGTATCCCTACATCCTCCTTTCACCAATTTTGATCTCTGACTGCCTTTTCTGCTTGAAAACTGATTTAGATTAGTTTCTTTGCTTGCACCTTAGGACAGTTTGATGCCCTTTACTTCGGCAACTTAGATAGCAGCCTTAGTATTAGTGATTGTTTTAGCAATTCTGCGTAGCATGGTTGTTTAATTGGCTAGTTAGGTTATGGTGTGGTTTATCATTACATGTTGTTTTCCTCAATACTGCAGTAGAAGTAGCTCTCCCTTAGGATAGATTCGCTCTTCTTCCATCAAAGAGTTAAGCTTATTTTGACCCTATATAAGTCTGGCTTGAAACCCCTAGGCTCTCTTGCCAGATGAGCAGTGACAACAAGTAGTACCTTCACTTCTACTTGTGCATATAACACTGTCACCTCCAAGTTTGTACAAACCCCAGGTTGATAATTAAAGCTGGCAGCCCTGTGAGTTGCACCATTCTTTTTACAATACCTAGGCTCATCAGGAGCTACCAACAACCTATGAGCAAAAGGAAATGGGAAATTTTCAGCCATAATTTGGAGGTCCAAATCTTACGCCATACTGGTTCTTGAGGAATAGTCGCAAAACTGTTTGCTAATCCATAAGATTCCTTAATTGTCAATGTTCCTAATGTATTTTTTCCAACCATAATCTGTCCCCATCCTTTGCATTTAGAATTTACCTATCCCACAAGGCATGTTGAAAGATCAACCAATTTTGAATATCTCCTACTACAACCCAATTTTTCTCTAAAAAAATAATGCCACCCTTGATGCACCCTAAGCATGTGTAAATTCTCGTATGGGTCAGAGCTCATCCATTCTATCCAACATGGCATCTGTTGCAATGAATCCTCCCAAAATCTAGCTAAGTTGTTGATTCCAATCTCCCAAAAAATGTGATCCTGAATTATGTCTCTATTTCTTTGCATCAAATTCCATAGGGGAGAGCAAGGGGGAATGTTAAAGCTCTAAATTTGTCTATTCGAGACCTTCCCAGACTGTGCTTCCTCTCCTATATTCTCTTCCATAATTTAGAACACCCTACAACCAATGCCACCATAGCTTTTCTCCCATTATCTTGTTGAGCATCTCAGGATCTTTAAGGCCTAGTCCCTCACCCCATTTGGGAGGCAAAGCTTCTCCCACAATAATGTCACCCATTTTCGAGAAATATGAGCCCCTTGCCATAGAAATTTTCAAAATAGAGAAATAATATCTTTTTAGATTCCTTTAGGGGTAGGAAGGACAAATAATTGGTACATTGGAATGGCCTGCATGACCACCTTCAGCAGAGTGGCCCTTCCCACAATATTCAACAATCTAAATGTCTAATTCACCAACCACTTTGAAATTTTGTCTCTGACCTCCTGCCAACAATCCATCCTTAGAAACCAAGGGGATACTTAGGTACTTGGCAAGTAGCGAGCCAAAAAAAAACCAACGGTTCGAGTCAAATTGCTTTGGATGGGTTTTGGAGTGTTGAAGAAGTACATACTAGATTTATCATGTTGGTAAGCGTACCCGATGCATCCTGAAAATCAAAGAGGATAATGTCCAAAGCTCAAATATCTTGTAGTTTCGGTTCCCCAAAGAGCATAGTATCATTGACAAAATGCTTATGAGTCATGGGTAAATCTTGACCAAGGCTTTGGATACGTTCTACATTCCCAGACTAAATTACCACTTTCACGTATCGCACTAACTCGTCAGCGGATATGATGAAAAGGAAAGGGGAAAGAGGGTCTCCCTACTGAAGATCGTGGGAGGATCTGAATGTTTTCGAAGGAGAGCCATTAAGAAAAGCATAAAAGAAAGGGGTGGACACTAGGGACCTTATCCAATGCATCCAAGAGGTCGAGAATTGAAATGACTCCAACAGTTTGATGAGAAATCCCTAGTTCAACCAGTCGTAAGCCTTATACAGATCAATTTTGACCAACATCCCTACCTTCTTGTTTTGATTTAACATATGCATAACCTCATGGGTAGCCATGATGCCATCCAAGATCTGTTTACCCTCCACAATCTCGTATGTTCTAGGAATATAATGCTTTTTAGGAGGGGTTTAAATCTTCAGGCAATAACTGACGAGATGATTTGGTAGACCACATTGCATAGTGCAATAGGTTTTAACCCTCTTGGATCACTAGAGTTATTAGTTTTTTGATGAAAGTAAGAAAAGTTGCATTTAAACGTTGGTTAAAACGTGCCATGCTTGCCCTCCATAGTGAAAAAAAGCCCATCATTACCCCCACATAGTTAAAAAAAACCTACAATGTGAACACTTCGTTTATTTTGACATTATGAGTGGAGATCCTAATCACTCTAATAATTAAAGTTTTCTTTCACAATTTTTGAACTTGTCCACTTAAAAGAGTTGGGTGTTGACATAAATTTGAATATTAAAATTTTTTCTTTTGTATATTAAAACTTTTCCACTTGAAAGAGTTGGGTGTTAACATGAATTCAAATATTAAAATACATTTGAGTGCACCATAAATTTTTCTGCATACCATATCTTCATTCCTTAATAGCTCAATAAGGCATTTGCTGGAAATTTAATCTAATTAAATAGGGTCTTACCTACCCAATCTACATAAAATTAACTGCACAATTTATTTATTTTTCATAAATATTATTAGTTTATTTAATATATGATAGCATAGTATTTGTTAGTGTATTTATTTATTTTTCTATGTCGTATGATGAAGAGGAAGAAATTTTGCATGATATTTCAAATTTACGAAACCAAGTGCAAAAAATTTCGCTCTCGCAAAAAGTAACAAAAAATGAATTGGAAGCCATGACGAATGTTAAGATAGATGGTATATAAATGGACATGGAAGTTTTGAACGATGGTTTAAAATAATACATGGAAGAAATGATGAATGTCAAGATAGAGGGGTTGAATGAAGGTTTGGCAAAGTTGCTAGAAGAAATGCTTCCTAGGGATGACAAGGTAATCCATGAAAATGATGTTGAGGACAAAAGGAATATGAATTATGATTTTAGAGACTCCAATGTGGGGTTGAAGAACCACCACACTCCAAATATAGATATGAGGAAGTTTGATGGAAAGGATCTGATAACTTGGATACTATACATGGAGTGATATTTTGATCTACAGGATGTGAAACCCTCACAAAAGGTACTTATTGCATCTTTATATTTAGAACCCAATCAATTTGTATGGTATATATGGTTTTTTTTCTTGTAAAACACTTTTCACCTGGTCAATTTTTATGGAGGAAATGATAGAACATTATGAAGATACAAAGAGAAACACCTTCTTTAGCCCTTTTATAAATCTCAAACAAAACGGTTCAATGGCGGAGCACATTGAAGAATTCCAAAAATTGAATATTAGGGTAACCAAGATTCTAGAAGAGCATAGGATTAATGTCTTCATAGGGAATTTAAAATATAAAATCCAGCATGAGGTTCGCCTTTGGGAACCTGATTCATTGGAGAAGGCATTCAGGGTGGCAAGAAAAGTTGAAAGCAAAATTATGTCAACAAGGAATTCTAGACCACACAACTATAAAGATGGAAGTGTTGCTGCTTGTTGATGGTGCTAGATCAGCCAACATTTATGGGATCTCCCTAGTATGATGTCCCAATTAGAACTCACACCATTTGGTGTAGGAGTCCCATTTGGTATGATGGCCCAGTTGCCATTGTCTTAAATATATGCCTTAGCTCTTACTTGTAAGCACATGAAAGTGGTATACTTAGTCTTTAGACAATGAGGTTCATGTTCCTGGTGAGTGATTAGTGTTTCTTGTGTCAAAGTTCTTTCACTGTAGAGGGAGAGGGTGAGAGTGAGTCTCAAGTTGAAAGGGAATACTCCCAATTCTGTTAGAGACACACAACACAACAAGATCTGTGCAACTTCCAGTGGAGTAGTCCACACGGATGCGACAGTCACAAACACAAAGGTGAATAGATAACACGTACAACACCTAGCAGAGTAGTCCACATGAGTGTGACAGTTGTTATAACAAGTTTACGAGAATGAATCTGTCGAGTGTTCACTGGAATATTCCACATGGGCAAGACACCATTAACAACTAATACAACACATTTCCAACAACATATGTACTAAAATAACTGAAATAGTTCATATGTCTTAATACAAGTTAAAGAAACATGCATTACAAGAGTCCAAAGAATAGTCTTACAAACGAATACAATACATGTGTGAAAACGTGTTGGATTGTTAACAGGCTTCTGAATTAAGTGAAAGTTCCAAGACACATCCGTACACCATTACATCACTAACCCCATTAATGGGGTGTTGGAGCCACTGCTCGCTCCTCCAAGAAAATATTACAGACTCTCAAGGCTATGTTGGAGGAGCCAAGGTGAAGAGTCTTTTTCATGTACAAATGAGGGGTATACATAGTCAAGGGTGAACTGGACCCTTGTCACTCTTCGACTTCCCTCATGACTATTTGACTTACATGACTCTTCAACTGACATGACTCTTCAACTTCGTATGTGGGTCTCTTGGACTTCCACGCTTCATTACATTAGTTACAACAGTATGGCCCACAACAGTGATGTGGCCGAGATGACTCATGACATGACTCAACATGACAATGTTGGTATGTTCATGCTGATGGTGGTGTCCATGTTGAGCTGTAGTGTTGCTAAATGATGAGTGCACTCTTGGTGTAACATAGGTTCACCTCTACATGGTAAGGTATGTGGAGTCTTCAATGGTCTTGGTGTTTGCTTGATGTTGCATGTGCATGTATCCCTTTGCTGGTACTTTGTATGCTTCATGTGTTCATCCATTCGCGAACAAGTCTCCTAGCATGCGCTCCTTATTCATCCCATTCGTCATCATGCCATGTCTTATCCATGTACCTGTATCTACAGTCACTCATGATGAGACGATATCAAATCTAGAAATCCCCTAGTCTACCATGATGCATCATATTTCGTTTTCGAGTATAGGTGACCAAGAGAGAGGACAAGACTCTGAAACTGCACAGAGCACATTTCAGGCTAAGATGCAGGCTCCGAGGCACTGTTAAGAAAAATTGTGTAGAGGTCACTGGGAGGATGGGATGAGAAGTCTGGGACAAAAGTGACATTCTGCGGGATCTGGCTCAGCTGGGAGGCATAATTGTGCAATTTTTTCAGGGAAGGAAGTACGTGCAGTAGAGGACACTGGCAGTGAAAACTGTGCAGATTCTAAGGGGAGGCTAGGGAGCGGTTTGCTTGAGTTTGCTGGACAAAATTGCGTAGAACTAGGAGTAAGGCATGTAATACATGTTTGCACAGTTTCCAGGTTGAGCAGGGTGTCAGGTAGTTGGTGGACAATCCAAGAAAAATGTGTATTTTTCAGGAGGATCAACAGGCCGGCTGGCAAGGGGATTGACTGAAAGAACTACACAATTTTCAGAGACAGTGCAGTGACTTGGAGCGAGTGCCTATCCCTCTTGTCTTCATAGTTTCTCTAGTCAGTGTGAGGCAGGAATGTTGACAGCATCTGTGTAATTTTTTGGAGGAGTGAAGCCCGTGGTCATTATCTGGTCAATCTCTTCAGTTGACCAGCGGGAGGCTTGATGGATTGGCTTGTGGGCAACACAGATTGAGATGGCTTCTTGGGAATCTTTTGTGCTGTTCTAGGTGGTAGTCAGCTAGGTCAATTCTAGGATTGCATAGTGTAGACTGCCTGGTAAGCAACCTCAAGCTCTGCGCAATTTTGGGTAGCATTACTTGGCCACTGAGGGCTGAGACTACGAAGTGTAGTTGAGTGAAGTTCCGGCTGATGGAGGGTGGTTTGGTTGATATATTTTTGGCAAAATGACTAAGTGCTTGAGTGAGTAAGCTTGGGTATACATGACCTTGCGAACACATTATCAACATGACTTGATGACAAGACACCTCGAACCAACAAGACAACATGCTCAGTGTGACTTACCAACAGGTGCAAGCGGCAAGTGTGACAAATAAGATGGATCGTTAAATGACCACGACGAAACTTGCACGAAATTGAATACAACTTCGTGTGTGAGTGTGGCATATTCTTACATAGCGAATAAAACTTGTACACACAAAGATAGACCTTCAACATAGCCAGAACATGACTACAAGCACGACATTGCAACCAACATGCTAAAAGATGACCGATGAATGGTCAAGCAAAGAGGGTGTCAAGACTCAACACACACTCATGGGATGACCTAGATTTTTTGCAAGCATCAAGGAAAAAATGTGGAAAAAACCAAGTAAGCCTCTAAAATTAGATGCAGGCCAACATTTTGGAGGGTGTTGTAGCTGCTACAACATTTGGTGACACACTGGTTGAATACCAGCTTCTTTGTTTCGGTCCATTGATAGCACAAGGCCTTGGTCTATCAGGGAGTGTCGAATCACTGTGTGGGTTACTTCGGCTTCCCCACTTACCCCATGGACAAAAATGGTTCATGTTTTTCCAACTCAGTCAACCACAACAACAAGTTTCAGCTTGATCACAATGTTTCAAAATCAGGAAGGGTAGTTCGACTTGCGAGTTTAAAATTTTTATAGTATAAGTTTTCATCTCTGGTGTTGCTCCACTGCCAGCGGGTATGGACAGTACCCCGATGGAGTCACATGGGAACATACACATTACTCCTCTGCCATCGAGCCTACTCAGTACCCCAGTGGAGTTGCATGCTCCACCTCTTTTCGCAAGAAGCCTTTCTCTTCTTTCACCTTTGTATCTTTTTGAAAAGAGGACTATGCATAGGGAATTATTTATTTTGAGGCAGAAGAAGGATCCCAACTTATTGAGGGTAGAAGAGTTTGTTCCTTCAGAGAATCGTGTAAGACCTCTGATTTAGGTTTTCTCATTTAGATTTTCCCCTTTCTCCATTTCTACTAGTTGGGTGAGCTTGAACACATAGAGCAGAACACTGAGTATAGGCATGGGGTTTTCGAGTGTGGACATAAGTTCATGGTTGGAGTAGAGCTCCCCTTACAAACAGATCATATTTTTCATCAGGACTTCATCAACTGAAGGTTATAACCAAGCATAGAGAAGACAAACACAAGATTGGCTAAGTGCTGCAGTGTCATAAGGGATCTCAACCACATACTCATTCAAAAGCTAGAACTCAGTAAAGGGCAACACCTATTGGAAAAACAAAAAATATCATGATATTAAGCAAAAAAAACAAAGAGAAGAAAAAATAGTAAAGTAAAGTGAAAATACAACAAGCAAGTAAAGTGAGTGAGTAAACAAACCAAACCAAGTCAGCAAGCAAACAAACATGCAAACCAGGAAGAAAAGAAAAGCAAGAAAACAAACACTACTCCTACTCCTACGCTAAATAGTCAAGGTTACGTGAAATGAAATTTCCATTGAAGCCACCGTAGGCATACCCGACCTGCAAACACAAAGATACAAGTGATTATAACAGATAAAAAATGGTGTGCAACAGAAAATACCAAAACTTGACAATCTTGGACATGAGAGAGAAGGTCTTTCCTGTGGGTAGAAAGATGTGTCACAACCACCCAACAAACATGCTTACCTCTTCGATGACTACCATTTTTCAACAAACCTTTGAAGCCTCTTGCAAGTTTCTGTTCATCTGCACCAAGTTTCTTAGCGAGTGCGAGGAAGGAATGAAGCTTGTTACTTGCAACATGACTCTCCAAGTAAGATTGTTCCAGCCATTCAATGATTGGATCATAAAATTCATGATGGTTGTTTTGAAAGACTCGTGGTATTTGAGAAGATGGATTCCTAATTCGAGAGAGGGGATCAAGATGGGAATCTAGTATGGATAGATAGATTTGATGATTCTCATCATTCATGTCAAGATAGTGAGGACCTACCATAGCCATCAGTGCAGGTTGAAGTGCCTCACCTGCTTGACAGAAGTCTGAGGAGAAAGATGTTACATGGTGAATATCATAGTGTGTGAAGAGACTATCATTGTATGTAATATTGGGAAAATGATAAACTATATGACAATCACCCAAGATAGAAGAAATATCAGGCCAGTTGGTTGAGATGCCAGATTCCCAATTTGACATGAACAAAGAAAATTTTTAAACAATCTTGCAAATGCTCTAAATGATGGAACCAAGTTTGCTGTGTGCTAGATATAACAGAACACCCACTTGTAATTGGTGAAAAATTGTGCAGGCATCATGGGCATCACATAAATGTAGAAAGGATGCCAACACTATGAATGTGTGAAGCTAGTTGGGGTGTGGTGAAATGAGAGGAACTTGATTCACGTGATAACTTGTGCACTCGTCATCACATAGGGAGATTACTGGTGTGATGAGTGGGCATATTTGACATGCAAGATTCACAAGAAGACCAAGGAGCTGATCACGAGAGAGAACATCTGATAAGTATGATTATGGACAAAGATATTCTTTGAGATGATCAACTTCACAGTTCCATGATTGCATGAGAGACGAACACTCCCAACCTGAATTGGATGTAAGAGAAGTGCATGAAGATGGACATGCTATAACAAACTCGTGGATTTGGTCATTAGTGAAAATTTGAAATTTTGAAATATCACACCTGGAATATTAAACATTTTTTACACAGGGATCCATGTCAAGTGAAACCATGTAGATAGATTGATTGTGCGTGAGAAACCATATTTGATTCGGTTTGAGGGGCATACCAGAGTTGGAAGGTCTTGACATAACCATCAACGAATGTTGAAGTGCCTCAGCTCCCTGGCATGTCCTGGAACTTTCAAGAATTGAAAAATGGAATTTTGAGACGTGAACCTGATCATGAATGGATTTAGCATAGCTGTTTTTGATTTCAAAACCACTCTTAGGATGGCAGCCATATCTATCACAGGCTTCATCAAACTTTTCAGCTTCAGCAAGCTGCCTTGACGAGTTGTCTTCATGTAACATACAAGATGATGACGAGTGGGAAGAGTCATGTGCGTTGAGATTATTTTCATCATGGAAAACCTCATTTCCTTGTGTTGATCGAGGAGATAACTCATCAGATGAAGAAAAAAGAGAACACAAAGTATCTCCGACGCATGTCAATGCGCTGTGGATGATAGGACACATAGGCAAGTGGGGTGAAGAGGAAGTTTCGATATGGATGTCTACTTTGACCAATGCACATTCTAGATTTGAGTTAGAGTGTACACGAGAGAAAAACAAATCACATGATGTGTTTGGGCATTCATCACCACATATGAAAGCATGGGAGTGATGGCAGCCCAAGGCTGGAGGTTGATCGAAAGAATTAATTGTGCATGATGTTTCACCAAGATTAGCGGATTGAGAATTGATAAAGAATGGAGTCTCATTGTCTTTATGTCAACCATTTTGAAACATAGAGGAGGAATTGATTGTGTCTTCACCTTCTTGCTCCTCTGCCTGTGTAATGAGACTGCCTTTCACATGACTGCAATTTGAGCTAGCAACTTGAGAATCAAGAGAATGCGCACAACTAGCTTGTGAAGCAAATTGATCAAGCAAGTCATGGTTTTTAGATGATGGAAGATGGAAGAGATGCAAATCGGACTCGACACTTAGGTTATGAATGGTGATGTCCTCTTGCGGAATGGAGGAATGAGCCTTCGCCATAGGCTTTCTGAGCCATTCTGGAATTTCCTCCATTGGAGTGGGAGACGACTGAGATGATGAGTTGGGAACATGCTACACAAATTTCTCAGCTTTGCAGCTACGAGGTGGTACCCATTGCAGATATTTCTTAGCTTTACGACCACTATGAGGGGGCACCTACTTTGTGACTAGAAATGGAGAAGGACAAGGAAAAAATGGGGTGTTGGGCTCCTCCTCTGCAAATTTAGGGGTCTCATGGTTCACAAGAGTCAAGGGAGAAGGGAAATCAGGAGGTTCACCTTGTCGGGAAACATGAACCAAGAATTTTAACTCTTGGATCATGAAGTCAAGGTCCACAAACTGTTCAAGCATTTCATTACAAAGGTGAAGGAAGCAGGTAGCAAAGTCCTCAACTGATTCACTAGGCTTCATTCTTAAATGAGAGATTCTTCCATAGACATCTTGGTGGTTACACTTATCGAAGGCTTGATGGAGATCCTTGAGGAGAGTTCGAAGGGAATGGGTGGAAGCAGGTGGTAGGGTATGGCACCATTGATTAGCATGATCTTCAAGGGTGAGGAAGAAAAGTATGCAAACAAGATCTTCACTATCGATTTCATGAGATTCACAAAAATGAAGAAAATCATAAATGTGCTTGGTTACGGACGTTCTATCCTCACCATCAAACTTTAACAAGGACAAGTGATCAAGAAGCTCATCATGGATTGATAGTTGATTAAGAGGGAAATGAGAGAAACACCAGGGAAAATGAATTGTGTATGATCCATTTGGTAAGAGATTCAAACTAGATGTAACGAGCTCAACTTATTATCTATCCCTCCTTCTAGCACCAGAAATTTTGACGGTGCTGGATTCGCCAACATTCAGGGGATCTCCCCGGTATGAAGTCCTAACTAGACCTCACACCGTTTGGTGTAGGAGTCCCATCTGGTATGATGGCTCAGTTTCCATTATATTAAAGATATGCCTTAGCTCTTTCTTGTCAGCACACGAGAGTCGTATACTTAGTCTTTAAACAACGAGGTTCGTGTGCCTAGTGAGTGCTTAGTGTCTCTTGCATCAAAGTTTTTTCACTACAAAGGGAGAGGGTGAGAGTGTGTCTCAAGTCGAAAGGGAATAGTCCCAACTCTATTAGAGACACACAACACAACAGGATCTACGAAAATTCTGATGAAGTTGCGGTAGTCATAAAAACAAAGGTGAATAGGTAATACGTACAACACCCAGTGGGGTATTCCACATGAGTGCGATAGTTGTTATAACAAGTTTATGAGAATGAATCTGTCAAGTGTCCACTGGAATAGTCCGCATGGGTGAGACAACGTTAACAACTGATGCAACACATTTCCAACAACATATGTATTAAAACAATTGAAATAGTTCAACTATATTAATACATGTTAAAGAAACATGCATTACAAGCATCCAAAGAGTAGTATTACAAATGAATACAATACATGTGTGAAAATGTGTTGGCCTATTAACAGGATTGTGAATTAAGTGAAAGTTCCAAGACACATCAAAACACCATTACATCACTAACCCCGTTAATGGGGCATTGGAGCCACTGCTCGCTCCTCAAAGAAAAGATTACAGACTCTCAAGGCTATGTGGGAGGAGCCAAGGTGAAGAGTATTTTGCATGTAAAAATGAGGGGTATATATAGTCAAGGGTGAACTGGACCCTTGTGACTCTTCGACTTCCCTCATGACTATTTGAATTACATGACTCTTCAACTAACATGACTCTTCAACTTCGTATGTGGGTCTCTTGGACTTCCATGTTACATTACATTGGTTACAACAGTATGGCCCATAGTAGTGATGTGATCAAGATGACTCATGACATGACTCGATATGAAAGTGTTGGTATGTTCATGCTGATGGTGGTGTCCACCTCGAGCTGTAATGCTACTGAATGGTGAGTCTACTCTTGGTGTAACATAGCTTAACCTCTGCATGGAAAGGTGTGCAGAGTCTTTAATGGTATTGGTGTTTGCTTGATGTTGCACATGCATGTATCCCCTTCACTAGTAGTTGGCATGATTCATGTGTTCATCTGTTCACAAACAAGTCTCCTAGCATGCGATCCTTGTTCATCGTGTTCATCTTCGTGCCATGTCTCATCAATGTACCTGTATCTGTAGTCACTCATGATGAGACAACATCAAATCCAAAAATCCCCTAGTCTACCATGATGCACCATCTTTCGTTTTCAGGTGCAGGTGATCGGGAGAGAGGACAAGGCTTTAGAACTGCATAGAGCACATTTTAGGTTGGGATGCGGGCTCTAGGGCACTGTCAAGAAAAATTGCGCAAAGGTCACTAGGAGGCTGGGATGAGTAGTCTGGGACAACAGTGAAATTTTGCGGGGTCTAGCTCAGTTTGGAGGCAGTACTGCGTATTTTTTTAGTGAAGGCATTGCAGGCAGCAGAGGACACTGGTAGTGAAAAATCTGTAGATTCTCAGGGGAGGCTAGGAGAGGGAGCTTGCTAGAAAAAAATTGCATAGAATTGGGAGGTAGGCATGCAGGAAATGTTCGAATAGTTTTCGGGCTAAGCGGGGTGCCGGGCAGCTGACGGACAATCCAATAAAACAATGCAATTTCCAGGAGGAGCAGTAGGCCGGCTAGCAAGGGGACTAACTGACAGAACTGTGCAATTTTCAGAGATAGTGCAGTGACAAGTAGTAGGTTGTTGTCCCTCTTGTCTGCACAATTTATCCAGGAAGTGGAGGTAGGTATGATGATACCTTCTATGCAATTTTTTGGAGTGAAGCCCAAGGTCACTGCCCAGTCAAACTCTTTGATTGACCAGTGGGAGGCTTGATGGATTGGATTGCGGGAAGTGCAGATTGAGATGGCTTCTTAGGAATCTTTAGTGTTGTTTTGGGTGATAGTCAGCTAGGTCGATTCTAGGATTGTGCAGTGCAGACTGCCTAGGAGAAAACTTCAAGCTCTGCATAATTCTGGGCAACATTACCTGGTCATTGAGGGCTGAGACTACGCAGTGAAGCTCAGTGGGGGTATGAATGATGGAGGGTAGTCTGGTCCACAAATTTTAAGAAAAATGACTAAGTTTTTGAGCGAGTGAATGTGTGTATACATGACCTTGTGAACACATTCTCAACATGACTTGAAGACAAGACATGTCGAACCAACAAGACAACAAGATTAGTGTGACTAACTAACAGGTGCGAGCGACAAGTGAAACACTTGAGATGGATCGTTGAATGAACAAGATGACACTTGTGTGAAATTTCATACAACTTTGTGTGTGAGTGCGACAAATTCTTACATAGCAAATACAACTTGTACATACGAAGACAAACCTTCAACATAGCTAGAACATGACTGCGAGCATGACATTGCAACCAACATGCTAAAAGACGACCGGTGAACGAGCAAGAAAGAGGGTGTCAAGAATCGACACGGGCTCATGGGATGAGCCCGAGTGTTTTCAAACATCAAGGAAAAAACGAAGGAGGGCTTTGAAATTGGATGCAAGCCAAAAATTTGGAGGGTGTTGTAGTTGCTACAACACTGCTCCTAGTATTCCACAACCTACAAGGTTGACACCGCAACAGTTGGAGGAAGAAATAGAAAAAGGGCTTTGTTATAGTTGTGATAGCAAATACACTAAAGGTGATAAGTGCGTTGAGAAGAATTATTCTACATAGATTGTGAAGAGGAGGAAGAAAAGGAACAAGAAACATCACAAGAGGAGGATATACACCAGGAACTAACCCTAGAGAAAGAAGAAATGAATCTGACCATATCTTGTAATGCATTGGCAGGAATTACCACTGCTCAAAGTCTCAAGATAAAAGGATATATCAAGAATAAAAGGTAGTAATGTTGATGGAGTTGGGTAGTACCCATAATTCTATTCATTGTAAGATAGCCAAGGAATTGAATTTCTTCCTATTTCCAACACAAGAGTGTCAAGTGATGGTTGCAAATGGAGGAACTACAAATTTCTCTGGAAAGTGCCATAATATCAAGCTAACCATGGGGGAACATGTATTGAATAGTCCAATTATTTCCATTCCAATGGGTGGTGTTGATGTTGTATTAGGAGTCCAATGGTTACAATCTTTGGGGACGATATCTTTCAATTTTCAAGAACTTTTCTTAAATTTTTTTTTGGGAAGGAAAGGAGGTTGAACTAAGGGGTATCATAAGGAAACCAGGAAAGATAATAAACTATAATGACATGACAAAAATTATGAAGAAATACCAACGAGGCTTAATTGCACAATTATGCTTAATAGGGGTTCAAATAACAAAATCATCTATTTCTCTAGATCTCTAAAAAGTCTTGGACAATTATTCCAAGGTGTTTGAGACTCCTAAAGGCCTCTCACCTATTCATGATCATGATCATGTGATTCCCTTGATTCCAGGAATTATTCCTCCAAACATCAGACCTTACAGATATCCTTATTCCCAAAAGAGTGAAATTAAACATATGGTTGCAGAAATTCTAGAGGATGGTATACTTCAACATTGTCAAAATTCTTTCTCTACTCGAGTAGTATTGGTTCATAAGAGGGATGGATCATGGTGTATGTGTCTTTATTATAGGGAGCTCAAAAAGATCATTATTAAATATAAAATTCCCATTCTTGTCATTGATAAATTGTTAAATGAATTACATGGAGAAATTTACTTCACCAAGCTGAATTTTCATTAAGGGTATCATCAAATTAGAATGAATACTGAAGACATTCCAAAAACAACATTCAAAACTTATGAGGGTCATTATGAATTTTTGGTCATGCCTTTTGGCCTTACTAATGCACCTTCCACATTTCAAGGTTTGATGAATTCCATTTTCAAACCCTTAGAATATTTGTGTTAGTGTTTTTTAATGATATACTAATCTACAACAAGTCTTGGAAGGATCACGTTCAACATGTTGACAGGGTGCTCAAACTATTGGGGGAGAAACAATTATATGCAAAAACCTCCAAATGTTTCTTTGGAGTATAGGAGGTGGAATATTTAGGTCATATTGTATCTCATGAGGGTGTTAAGGTAGACCCTAACAAAATTAAATCCATTAAGGAATGGAAAATCCCCACAAGCATAAAGAATCTTCAAGGATTTCTTGGGTTGACAAGGTATTATCGCAAGTTTTTTAAGAATTATGGGAGAATAGCGGAACCTATAACACAATTATTGAAGAAATATGAATTTTCATGGACTAAAGAAGAAACGAAGTCCTTTGAACATCTTAAAGAGGCAATGTGGCAATCACTGGTCTTAGCTACACCAAACTTCACAAATACTTTTATCATGGAATTCGATGCTTCAAGAAATGGAGTTACTATTGTTTTAATGCAACAAGTAAGACCCATTTCTTTTGAAAGTCATCTAATCAAAGGAAAGTATTCACAAAAACCTATTTATGAGAAGCAAATGTTGGTAATACTACATGCACTAAAGCAATGGTGACCTTACCTAATGGGAAGACACTTCAAGGAAAAAATAGATCATGACAGCCTTAAATAGTTTTTTGAACAAAGATTATCTTTAGAAGAGTAGAAAAAACGGGTGACAAAGATGTCAGGTTATGACATTGAAATCATCTACAAAAAAAGGAAGAAAAATGTTGTTGCAGATGCACTCTCAAGAAAGGATGAGGATGTGGAAGCATTGCTTTGTTCCATTTCTATTATCCTACCTAAGTGGACAACCGAAACAAGGGATGAATGGAAGAATGATAAAGAGGTGTGGTCACTCATTCAAAAGTTGCAGCAAGATACCAATACATCTGATACATTTAGCTGGAAAAATGATACATTATGGTAAAAATATTGCTTATATCTCTGTAAGAGTTCCCAACACAAACAAAATATTCCTTTGGAATTGCACACCTCTCCCTTAGGAGGGCACTCAATATTTTTAAAAGCTTACCATAGGGTTAAGAAGGATTTTTTTTGGATGGACATAAATTTGATATTAATAAGTTTGTAGTAGAATGTTTGGTTTGCCAACAAAATAAGGTTAAGACAATTAAGACCCTGGGTCTATTACAACCTTTAGCCATTCCAAGTCAACGTTGGGAGGAGATATGAATGGATTTTATCATAGGTTTATCCAAGTCTGAAGAAAGAGTGTCATCATGGTGGTAGTTGATAAACTTACCAAGTATGCGCACTTTTTTGCATTACCTCATCCTTTTAAAGCCAATATTGTTGCTACTGCATTTATGGAAACAATTCGAAAGCTTCATGGAAATCTAAAGATTATAGTAAGTGACAGAGATCCCATTTTCACTGGAAATTTTTGGACGATACTATTTTCTTGTCTTGGTACTCAATTAACTCATAGCTCATCTTATCATCCTCAATATAATGGGAAAACTGATATAGCGAACACATGTTTGGAAGGATATCTTCATTTCTTTGTATCTGATAAAAAAACACAATGGGTCAAGTGGTCACCTCTAGCTGAATGGTGGTATAACACTTCCTTCCATACTGTATCAAAAACAGGGAAAATTTTAAGAACCCCCCTAAATTTATAAATATAATAAATGGGCAAATCTCCATGGTATATAGGAAAAATGGAAGGTGATTTTATCAATAATATAATATGTATATATAATTTTTTGGCGAATCTCTCACCAGGCATGGCGAATATTTTACTCAATTATAAAATCTTGTAAGATCTTGGCGAGTCTTTCACTAAATAATAAAACTTTGTAAAGTCCTAGTGAATCTTAGCATAGGCTACATGTTGGTTTAATTCCCCCATTTAAATAGGCTACATTCCAGGTGAATACCATGGGTCAATACCATGTGCCATTTTGGTGAATACCATGGGTCAATACCGTGTGCCATTTTTATTTTTATTAATTCTAATATTAGGGTTTTTGGCCATAGTTTTCACCTAAATATAACCCATTTTTTTAGTGTTCGTAAATATAAGGTGACTTATGGAGTAAATATAAAAAAATGTTTTATTTGTTTACCATACCTCTCCTTTATTTATATTTTTATTAATTTACCATACCTCTTTTACAAATATGGTATTTGGCCCATAGGATTCACTTAAATAAAACCTCTTTCTTGGGCCTTCATAAATAGAACAAGGGTTATGGACTAAATATAAAAAGAGGTTTTATTTATTTACGATACGTCTAGTTTATTTATATTTATATTTATTTACCATACCTTTTGAGTAAGTATAAAAAGACGTTTTATTTATTTACCATACCTCCACTTTACTTATATTTTTATTTGTTTACACCCTTACATGTATATAAGGTGACTTATGGAGTAAATATAAATTTTTATTTATTTATTTACCATACCTCTCATTTATTTATATTTTTATTAATTTACCATACCTATTTTATAAATATGGTATTTGGCCCATAGGATTCACTTAAATAAAACCTATTCTTGAAAATGGGCGAATGGATTCACTTAAATAAAACCTATCCTTGAAAATGGAAGGTTGCAAGTCCTAATTTCAAGGGCTAAATTTACCTTTTTTACCCTCTCCCTTAAAATAAGGTGGGCTATTTGAGGTGATTTGTAAAAATTTACTATGATACAAAATATTCGCCCACTAAAAATTTAAAACCCCTTAATTTCGCCAAAGGGCGAACATTCGCCCCTAAAATTATCCTTGATAAAAAATGACCTCATTCATGGCACTTTATGGATATCATCCACCATCCATCACATCATCTTTAAGAGAAAATTATGAGGTTCAAGCAGTGGAAGATCACATCGAGCATCAACAACAAATTATCCAACTCTTAACAGATAACCTCACTCTAGCGCAAAATCGAATGAAACAACAGGAAAATCAACATTGCAGTGAAAGAAGTTTTGATGTAGGTAAAAGGGTATTCTTACAAATACAACCATACAAACAAATGTCTCTCAAGTAAGCTAAGAAAGATAATAAAATATCACCCAAATACTATGGTCCTTACATGGTGTTGCAAATGATTGGTACTATGGCATACAAATTGGAGCTTCCTGTATCTTCCCAAGTACACCCAGTTTTCTATGTTTCATGCTTAAAGAAGGTTATAGGTGACAAGCTTCCAGTTCAAACAGTGTTTTTAGAACTTGACGAAGAAGTAAAAATCATATTTGATCTTGAAGAAGTCATGAAAACAAGAACCCGATAGTTACGAAATTGATCAATTTTAGAGTATCTCATTAAGTGGAAGAACTTACCCATTGAAGATTCTACATGGGAGGATGAGAATTTTATACATAAGCATACAGAACTACTCAAGTGTTGAGGACAACAATTTCTTGAAGGAGAGGGGCATGTTAGGTTCTTATAATACTAGTTTATCCCCCCTATTGTTATTGTTGTGCCCATGTAACCCCCATATTGTTATGTGCCCCATAGAAGCCCACTATTGTTATTGTTGTGCCCTTACATTATTGTTGTTATGTAGGCTCTTATTATATTGTGATCCCTTAGACTCCTATCTATACAAAGGAGGTAATGTCATTTGTATAATCTAAGAATTTTTCATTTATGTAATGTAAAGTAGCTTTCCCCCTCAAAGAGGATAATTTTTAAGTCGTTGACCTATCTTTTCTTCGAGCTGGTTGGATAAAATATTAATTCATAAAAAGTTACATCGCGAGGAGATTAATTTCAAAACACCACCAACTTCATTCCTACTAGACTTATTGGCCATATGGTAATGGTAAAAAAACAGTGACAATAACAAAATGAAACTTAAGGACCATAAATAGAATTACCAAAGTAACCAAAAAATCCCAAGGATCAAAATACAACCCACAATCATCTTTAATCAACTATCTTACCTGGAGCTGGGTCATTCAGACCATTTCCATATGGGAGATGAAAGGATTAATGGATGTGTTCTTCCATATGAGCCATCCTACCTTCATGATGATCCAACCTCTGTTGTATCCTCTTTTGTCCTCGAAGAAGAGAGACCAATCAATCCATCATATGCCACCGATTGGGCTTGAGGTCATTCATAAAATCAATGACCTTGTTGCGATAATCATAATAGGCATGAGCCAACTACTCCACCAATGCTATGATCTAGTGTATCTGCGCTTATAAAGAATCAAAGGGAAGAGGTAAATCCACTCATCCAGGTGAGATGAAAAGTTGTTGTTATACCTCTTCCCCATCATCTTGTTGTTCCAATAAATGTTTTACACCTTGGTTGTGAAGACCAACACCTCTTTGAGCTTGTCCTCACTAGCATTGCTTGACACTCCAGCTGGCCACCACACAAAACCATGCAAAATTTTCAACCCGGTGACTCTAATGTTAGGAGGGATGAACTTCCAAAAGTCCCAGGACACCTCACAAGATGACAAGACAACACCACAAGTGGATTTCCAAACTTCAAAATTCCCATTGGTGCCAAGACGATCACCTTTCATGCACTAGTTTGAGCTGAGCCAATGACCCCTCTCTTGAGAACTAGTCCACCACCAGAAGTGCCACAAACCTAAAAATCTATAGGCCCTCCTACCCAACAAGAGATTCCTAGACCCCGTCCAAGAGAATGAAGTTACATGAGCTACAAACCCACCACTGCACATACCGTTTAGAGGAAGAGGACTACAAAGAGTGAGGGCACAAGCTCTAATTGGGCTTCCACCAACCTATGCAACCACCCCGAAAAACACCCAAAATAGGCCAAACACTACTGTAGAGACCCTACCTAACAATTGTTGAACTAAAAAACAAATTAAACAAGAAAATTTTACCTGCTCAAAAGAGAGAGGGAAAACCTCAATGGCCAACATAATGGTTGCTTGGCCAACTAGGTGACATACTGATCCAAAACGGATCCAGCATGGCCTCTAAATCTAATGTATTCAAATACAGGTGAAAGTGGAACAAGGTTGAAGAGCGCGTTGAAACAAAGCTAATGGAGCAAACTGCATGAAAATCCGATTTTGGATAAGGAAATGGGAGCCAATTAAATATTCAAGTCAAAAGGTCAAAGCCTACATCAGCAGGACATGTGGCGACCCAAGAAAGAGTCGCAGGTACCTGATGATGTTAGCACAACTGATGATGTGGCAATCTATGATTGGTGCAAAACTTAGGTGATGAGGAGCAGTGGTAAAGAACAACGATCGTCCAATCAAAGGAGATTGACGAACATCGCATCGAAACATGCAAGCATGTTATTTGGAAAAAAAAACATGATATATTTATACAAAAAGAGCTAAACTATTTGAGTTCCGGCAGGAGGGCAGTAAATGGTTTATCACATGCCCTCAAGGCAGGAAGCGGTTTTAGACTGGGAGCACGTGATTCCACTCAGCGAGTGACATGTAGCCTCCCGAAAACCACTTTATCGCATGCCTTTGGAGAAATAGTGAACGTGCTAATTGGAGTGTGAGACCACGCAACAACTGTTAGATTGATCAGAGCAAATCAATGGTGCAGGTGTCCAGATCAGTTGAGGAGCGGGACGCGACAGCCATCGGATGGGTTGTTCTCGAGATCAGCATTGGGGAAAGGCTGGATGGTCAGGGTCCATGCGCACTCACCGGTCCTTTCATTTTAAGCCTGTTTCTATTATAAACGTATTGTTTCCATGTTTAATGGAAATTGTAACTAAAACATAGTATAAAAACATTGTAATACAAAAAGTGGGAAGGAGAGTGTATTTTTGGAACCATTCGAGGGGGTCTGGAGCTCAGGGTGACCAGCACGGTCGTGTATATGCTCATTTCAACTCGAGGATTTGAGCAGAACTCAGTGGTGAAATCCATTTTTGTGTTGAGACTCTGTTTTTTAGCTCACACCCATAACAACCATTTTGAATACATAATATAGAGGTCAACACTGGAAGCTAGGACTAGGAGACGTAGCCAGGAAGTCTGGTGAAGTCCTTTATCATTTTGGTTGTGTTAATGAGTTTTTATTGTGTTTTGTAATTGTTTAATTGTCCGTGTTATTCGCAATCTTATTGATCCATTGCACTAAGTAATATAGACAAATCTACACATAAGTGTAATACCATTTCGATTTTAGATCAAGTGGTATAAGAGCTTAAGGTTTTTAAGGTTTGATAAGTTTGTGTAGAGATTTGAATGCTGAATAGGTTAAGGTGAAGGAGAACTTGTTGAGGAAAATCCAGAGATTGGAAGAGTCTATTCAAGAAGAAGGATGGCAGATGAAGCTCCACTTGGGTCAGAATCCTAGTTCTTGGACAGCTTCATGACGATAGATGCCATGGTGGAAGAGATGTATCATGAGTTTAAGGGTAGAGGTGAAGGCACTTCAACACCTAGACCAGACAAAGGAGCAGAGAAACCTTTTCTCTTTGTCCCTCCACAAAAAGAAGAGAAGGAAGATAAAGGAAAAGGAGGAATGCAACCTCCACCATCTCCTCCATCATCACCATCATCGTCATCATCATCGTCTTCTCATAAAAATAGTTCTTCTAAGAAGAAGAAAAAGAAAGCCTCTTTGATCAAATTAGATGTAAAGTTTGATTTGCCAATTTATGATGGAGAACTTAATGCAGAAAAGCTAGATAATTGGATAAGGAAAATTGATGTATATTGTAGGGTGCAGAAAGTCGATTCAGAAAGGAAGAAGATTTAACTGGCTAGCCTTCATCTTGGTGGAATGGTGGGAAGGCAATACACAAGCAGATCTTCAAAAATATGGTAAAATCATTTCAACTTGGAATGAATTTGTTTCTACCATTATAAAGCAATTTTATCCTTTAGCTTACATGCAGTAGGCAATGATGAGTTGGCAGACACTACGTCAACTGAAGGGTCAAAGTGTATAGAGTTATACTCAAGAATTTTGAAAAAGATCTTTAACATTAGGTATTTCATTGGACTCACCAGAGACATTATTAAAATATATAGGTGGTCTTCATAGTTATTTGAAGCATACTATACTTATGTTTAATCCCACTAGCTTAGATGATGTATCAGTCCAAGTGACTCATCTAGAGGCTAGAGGTAAAAATGTAAACCCAGATATTGGGAAATCATCCAAATCTTTTGAGAACAAGAATAAAGGAAAGAAGAAATTGAAATGGAAGGAGAGGGAAACAAACACTGTAAAGAAGGACAAACTTTCATGCATTCATTGTAAGAAATAAGGACACGATGAGGCACACTGCTGGTCTTTGCATCCAGAACTGAAGCATAAGAAGTTTGGGGGTAAAGAGCGAAAGAATGTTGTTGCTATACAGAAGGACTTGGGATCAAACACAGGTGATGAAACAACAGTTACAACCATAGGTATAAAAGGTAAAGATTCTGAAGCATCTACAAGTAATTCTTCACATTCTATTGATAATGAAAGTAATGAGAGGAAAAGAAATGAGCTATTTCATATTAGAGTCATTTCCAAGCACACTAAAATTGATACTTTATTTGATAGTGGGTCACAAGTAAATTTGATTTCTAAAACAATTGTAAAGAAGTTGGGTCTAGAAACAAAACCTCATAAGAAGCCATATCCATTAGGTTGGGTGTGTGATAAAACAAAGCTACAAGTTATGAGACAATGTAAACTTCGGTTTGCTATTGGGTCAACATTTGTAGATGAGGTTGAGTTAGATATAGTCCCATTGGACATATGTGGAATTGTTTTAGGGAGTCCATACTTGTACGATAGAAAGGCTATCTTCTATTGGGCTAAAAATAAATATCAACTCACTAAGGATGGAATTGAGTATATTGTAAGAGATCATAAAATTAAAGATAATGTCTCTCTCATAAACTTAGGACAGATGAAAAGAATAGTCAATTCAAGCAAGCAATTTTTAATAATGATTGTAAAGGTAAAGGATCCTGATAAATCCATGCATTCCAAGGTTGTAACCCTAGACAGAAAGAAGATTTAGTTAAAGTTGTTTCTGATTATGATATTCTATTTAAAGAGCCTCAGGGGCTTCCACCCAAGTGGGAGATAGCACATGATATTTATTTGCATCAAGATGATCCACTACCTAACATTGGAATGTACAGGTTATCAGCTTTAGAGAATGCAGAGATAAAGAAGCAGGTATAGGAGTTTCTCGATAAAGGGTTTATACGACCAAGCACATCACTGTGCAGATCACCAATTGTTTCGGTACAAAAGAAAGACAGTTCGTGGAGAATGTGCATTGATTTTAGACCACTAAATAAAATTATGATCAAGAATCGTTATCCTCTTCCTTGTATTGATGATTTATTAGATCAATTAAAAGATGCAGTTTACTTTTCTAAATTAGACTTGTGAAGTAGCTACCATAAGATCAGAGTTGTAGAACAAGATGTATGGAAAACTGCTTTTAAGATGATGCAAGGACTTTATGAGTGGTTGGTTATGGCTTTTGTCTTAACTAATGCTCCTGCTACATTTATGCAAGTCATGAATGATGTATTTAGACCATTTATTGATGATTTTGTAATAGCCTATTTAGATGATATTATTGTTTTTAGTAAGACTTGGGATGAACATGTAAAGCATGTAAAGCAGGTTTTAGATGTTTTAAAGAGAGAAAATCTCTATGTGAAACTGTCAAAATGTAAATTTGGCAGGACATCTTTGAATTATTTGGGTTATATTGTAGGGGGTGGTGAATTGAAGATAGATCCCTCTAAGGTTGAAGTCATTGTGAATTGACCTAAACCCAAATCTGCTACATAAGTTAGAAGTTTCTTAGGGGCAACACAATATAGGAGAAAGCTTATTGCTAACTTTTCATTGATTGCAGATCCTTTACATTCTTTGACAAGTGTGAAACATGTGTTCCAGTGGGGAGGCAAACAACAGAAAGCCTTCGACACCTTGAAAGAAAAGATCAGTACAACACCAGTACTAGCACTGCCAAATCTTCAACATCCATTTGAGATTGAGACCTATGCAAGTGACTATGCCATGGGAGAAGTGTTGATGCAACACAGAAAGCCTATATGCTTTCATTCTGAGACATTTACTTTTGTTGTAGTTAACTATCCTACATGTGATAAAGAATTGTATGCAATAGTACACAGTGTTAAAAAGTGGAAACATTATATAATGGGTAAGGAAACAATCATACACACATATCATCAACCACTTCAATATTTACACTCACAAACTAAATTGCAACAATCAAGACATTATAGATGGATGGGTTTTCTACAACAATTTCATCTTGTTATTAGATATAATAAGGGCATACATAATAAGGTTGCAGACATGTTATCAAGAACAATCATAAATGCATCCACTATACTTAAGCATAATTCAGTAGTCCATGAAAGTTATATTGAACAATATTCTCAAGATATATATTTTAAGGATGTATATGCAACTATAAGTCATGGCAAGCAGGTAGAAGAATTGGATTATTATATAAAGGACAAATTCTTATATCATTTGGGAAAGTTATTTATTCCACAAACTGAAAGAGTTAACATAATTTGAGAAGCACATACTTCTCTCATATCAGGTCATTTTGGGGTAAGTAAAACAGTTGCACAATTGCAAAGGTTCTGGTATTGGCCACGAATGCATGAGACAGTTTCTAGATATATCAAAGGGTGTACTATGTGTGCTACAAGAAAGCCCAGTAATAGAAAATTAGGCTTGTATACTCCACTTCCAATTCCTTCTCGTCCTTGGGAAAGTGTTTCCATGGATTTTGTTGGGGGATTGCCAAAGTCTAGAAAAGGTCATGATTATTTGTTTGTAATTGAGGATAGGTTTAGTAAAATGTGTGTTTTGATACCATGTAATAAACAGGTAACAACTGAAAAAACTGCAAAGTTGTTCTTTCAAAATGTATGGGTTCATTTTGGGTTACCCACTTCTATTGTATGTAATCAAGATTCTCGATTTTTTGGGAAATTTTGGTCAAGTCTATGGGAGTTAATGGACACCAGGTTAAAGAAGCGCACAACATTTCATCCACAAACAAATGGTCAGAAAAAAGTGGTCAACAAAACAATGATACAATTGCTTAGAGGATATTGCAGCAAGCATCCCAAGCTTTGGGATGAGCATTTGCATTATGTGCAGCATGCTTAGAACCATGCCAACCATTCTTCTACTCATAGGTCTCGTTTTGAGACTTGTTTTGGTTTTATACCAAAGTCTCCCTTGGATTTTGTTTTTGGTAAAGAAATAGAAGTTGATGAACATAGTGATGTGGACAAAGCAACTAAGTTCATTGAACAAATCCAGGAAATTCACCAGGCAGTACAGGAACAACTGGAAAGAAGTCAAGCCAAGTATAAGGCATGACATGACAAGCATCGAGTTGAGCATAGTTTTCAAGTTGGTGATCAAGTCTGGTTGTACATCAACAAAGAAAGACTGCAAGGGGAAGGTAAGAAGTTGAAACCAATTAGATATGGTCCTTTCAAAATACTTGATAAAATTGGTGAAAATGCTTTTTGCCTTGATCTACCAGCTTATATGCAAATCTATTCAGTCGTTAATGTTGAAAACTTGAGATTGTATGAACCTTTAATGATTGAAGATCCTGAAGAGCAAGGTCAGTTTCCTTCCATTGAGGATCTGTTACCCGAGTATCTCAATGAGTTATAGAAGGAAACATTTCTCGATAGGAGGATAAGAACTTCACGATGAGGGGATGTTGAGTACCTGAGAGTTGGACTCAAAGGTACAAATCCAAGTAAAGCACGATGGATAGAAATTGGAAAAGTGAAGTAACTTTATCCTCTCTTACTCGATAACTAAAAGCCAACTTTTGGTGGACCAAAAGCTTCCAGTGGGGAGGAGTGATCCAAAATGAATCCAGCATGGCCTCGAAATCTAAAGTCTTCAAATATAGGTGAAAGTGGAACAAGATTGAAGAGCTCGTTGAAACAAAGCTAATGGAGCAAACTGTATGCAAATCCGATTTTGGATAAGGAAATGGGAGCCAATTAAAGATTCAAGTCAAAAGGTCAAAGCCTACATCAGTAGGACATGTGGCAAACCGGGAAAGAGTTGTAGGTACCTGATTATGTTAGCACAATAGATGATACGTCAGTATACAATTGGTTCATACCTTAGGCAATGAGGAGCAGCGGTAAAGAACAATGATCGTCTGATCAAAGGAGATCGATGAATATCGCATAGAAACATGCAAGCATGTTATCTGGAAAAACGGACGTGATATATTTATACAAAAGGAGCTAAACTCTTTGAGTTGTATTAGGAGGGCAGTAAATGGTTTATCGCATGCCCTCAAGGCAGGAAGTGGTTTTAGACTGGGAGCATGCGATTCCACTCAGCAAGTGGCACGTAGCCTCCTGAAAACCACTTTATCGCGTGCCTTTTGAGAAATAGCGAACGTGCTAATTGGAGCACGATACCACGTGACAATCGATGGATTGATTAGAGCAGATCAATGGTGCAGGTGTCTAGATCAGTTGAGGAGCGCAACGTGACAACCGTCAGATGGGTTGTTCTTGAGATTAGTGCTGGGCAAAGGCTGGACGGTCGGGGTCCACCTGCGCCTGCCGGTCCTTTCATTTTAAGCATGTTTCTATTATAAACATATTGTTTCCATGTTTAATGGAAATTGTAACTAAAATGTATTATAAGAACACTATAATACAAAAGGTGGGAATGAAAGTGTATTTTTGGAACCATTCCAAGGGGTCTGGAGGTCAAGGTGACTAGTACGGTCATGTATATGCTCATTTCGACTCGAGGATTCGAGTGAAACTCAGTGGTGAAATCCATTTTTGTGTTGAGACTCTATTTTTGAGCTCACACCTGTAACAACCATTTTGAAGACATAATATAGAGGTCAGCACTAGAAGCTAGGACTAGGAGACGTAGCCAAGAAGTTTGGTGAACTCCTTTATCATTTTGGCTGTGTTGATGTGTTTTTATTGTGTTTTGTGATTGTTTAATTGTCTGTTTTATTCGAAATCTTATCGATCCATTGCACTAAGTAATATAGACAACTCTACACATAAGTCTGTAATACCTTTTCAATTTCAGATCACATATATGCCCCAAATATATAAATCCTCCCATGGCTAGAACCTCCCAAAGCAAACTAGGGTACGAGATGATTATGCATGGAACCACCTCCTTGACAGTATTAACAACATTTACCCTTGAATTACTGCTAGAATTTGAACTTGCAAAATAGAGGGAAGGGTATGGCTATGAAAGATAGCCACCCAATGCTCCAAGGAAGAAAATCCCCACTGATGTCTCACTACCCATTCCTTGAAACTGACTGCAAAGACCCACTACAAACCAAGAAATGCAAATAAACTTCGTTTGTTCTTGAAACTTCTTATCCCGCTCACCAGCAATGGATTCTCCAAAATACCTCCACATTCAGTTGCCATTTGGGAGGGGAGTACATGCCCCCTCTCTAACCCTTGGTCCATCGCTCATCACCCCCATTGGGGAGAGCTTGTCACTCTCAATTAATTTCTCCAAGTGCTTGATATCCCTTGGACATAGCAGGGGAAGCCACAAAGATTCAAATTTAGGAGTGGAATATTGGGTACCTCAGTTCACTAGGAAATCAACCACGTAGTTTCCTAATATTGTAGTGTGAGAGAATATGACATAAGAAAAAGAGAGAAGCAATTCTTGAATTGTTGAAACTTTATGTTCAAGGTGCCAAATTTTTATCACTTTAGAGATAGGGGAGAAATTTATCAGTTTTTGTAAAATATTCACCACTAGTTGCGAGTCCTCTGTGACTTATATATTGGTCATTCCTAGTATTATTGCCAACATTAGAACCTTTTCCAATGTCGTGAATTCTACCAAATTAGTTGTTGTATACTCATAATAGCTGGAAAAAAAACCTAGTGTTCTCCCCAAGCTATCTCGAAGAATGCCCTCAAACTCAACCAAACTAGGGTTTCCTTTAGAAGATCCATCAAAATTTAGCTTGATGAAGCCTTCAGGAGGGAATAAGAAACCTGAAGGTGAAAGATTCAGAGCTCTCATCAGTGTAGAAAAATGGTGTCTGATTATCGCCTGTGAGAGCTCTAACTTATTGATAATTGGTTCCTTCTCCCCTTTCGCTTTCCAGTCATTTTCTTCCCATTTCTTTTCTAATTTCGTTTCACTCACATTCCTAAAGGAAATATTCCATACTTCCTCAGTAGAGGATATTTGATGTTTGAAGACTATTCTATTTCTCTCCTTCCAGATATTCTAGAGCATGAAACCCAAGACCAAAATACAAGCATGGTTAACTACCCGACTTTTGAAAAGTGACCCCGTTCAAATATTTCCCAAAGGATATTGGGTAAGTGGTCCAAATGGAAAAGCATCCTTCCCACCTTCTCCCACAATTATTTCGCAATTTCATAAGTATTTAGAGGCTTCGTTTTCACCACATGCCCCTGGCATCAAGCACACCAAGATGGTCCAATAAATCCTTTTATCTAAAGATGAACCCATGTTAGGAGCTCCCAATGGCCTATGAGCCAATGGAAATGGGAATTTTTTAGCCATAATTTGGAGGTCCAAGTCCTCCGCCATACTGGTTCCTAAGGAATATACGCACTCTTCGCTAGTCCATTAGATTCCTTAATTGTGAATGTTCCTAATGTCTGGTGTCCGACCATAATTTGTCCCCACCCTTTGCAGTTAGAATTTACCTATCCCATGATAAGGCATGTTGAAAGATCAACCAATTCTAAACATCTCCTACTACAACCCAATTTTCCACTCCTTCTAGGTAGATTTTGGATTTTTTCCTCTTCAAAAATATGCCACCCGTGATGCACCCTAAGCATGTGGAACTTCCCATATGGGTCAGAGCTCCTCCATTTTATCCAAACATGGAATCTGCTTCAATGAATCATCCCAAAATCTAGCCAAGATATTTTCTCTAATATCCCAAAGAATGTGATCCTGAATTATGGCTCTAATTATTTGCACCAAATTCCATAGGGGAGAGCTAGACGGGAATGCTAAAGCTCTAACTTTGTCCATTCGAGACCTTCCTAGGGTAGACTTCCTATCCCATATGCTCTTCCATAATTCAAAACCCCCCTACAATTAGCGCCACCATAACTTTGCTCCGATTACCTTGTTGAGCATCTCAGGGTCTTGAAGGCCTAGTCCCTCACCCCATTTCAGGAAACAAACCTTCTCCCATGATACTAGCACCCATTTTTGAGGAAGATGAGCCTCCTACCATATAAATTTTCAAAATAGAGAAAATAATATCTTTGTAGATTCCTTTAGGGGTTGGAAGGACAAATAATCGGTACACTGGAATGGCCTACATGACCACCTTCAACAGAGTGGACCTTCCTGCAAGATCCAACAATATAAAGTTCTAATTCCCCTAACCCTTTGAAATTTTGTCTCTTACCTCCTTCCAACAACCCATCCTTAGGGGATTTGAAACCAAGGGGACACCTAGGTAATTGGACGATAGAGAGACAATAAAACAACTAAGGTTTCAAGCCAAATTCCTTTGGATCAACTTTGGAGTCTTAAAGAAGTACATACTATTATAGACATTTTTGGGCACTGCAACCCCAAGCATGAAATGTCCATAAACCAAGGGCTCCTAAGTCCCTAAAAGTTTTTTTCTAACCCCTAAAGGAACAAGGTCAACTGATTACAGCTTCTCCCAGAAGTTCTCCATGAACAACTGCTCAAAACTGGTCAAAACAGGATCATTTCAGTTACTCCATAGGCAAAGTGCATTGCATCTCACCTAAGTACACTCTGTGGGTGCGTTTCATTTCAAAAAACCCTTCTATGGGGTGCGATGGGCGAGAAGTGACAAATGGCAGTGTCAATCCGCGAGGTGGAGGGGCATGGAATCTTCTAGAAACTTCTCCTGTGACACTTGCCTCTCTGAATTCGACCAAGGATGAGTAAGAGATCATCAATCTCCAAGTGGAAGAAAGAACTATCAGAGGGAAGACACTAATCAAATCACAAGCTGACTCATCTCCCTTATAGATATCTATATATGGATCCCTCATCCCAGAGATCCAGAGGCTGGAATTTTTCATCTTGTAAGGAATTGTTGTTGGTTTCTTGAGACAACATCATAGTGTTGGGTGATCTAAGCTTTGTATGAGGTGAATAAGGGCTTACTTGCTGAGAGGATGATGCTGGGTCAGAACAACTAGTTGTAACTCCCTTGGCTCTTTCTTGATTATCAATAAAAGCTATTCAAGTTTTCCTCCATACTCTTGTGTCATTTATGTTTTATGCATTTGTATGGTCAATTTACATCTGATCCTAGATTGTTTATGATTATAGATCCATGTTCTTGTATAGTGTTATGCTACTGTGATCCTACAGGTACTCTGTGAAGATATGCATACAAGGGAGCAAGTAGCAAAAGACTATCAAGAGAGAGAGGAATCGAACTAGGAGATAAGCGCAAGATAGAGGTTGGTCTTCTTTGTTCTTCTCTCATCTATATTTCATAAAGGAAAAACAAAAGTAGCTTTACTTTGTTTGTTTCTAAGGTAGCTACCACACCTTAGTGGGATAAGCAGTTCTGTGTAGACACTTTTCCCTGTAACAAAATGGCGACTCCGCTGGGGAGCGACTAGGTTGTTTGTTTATCTTCTTTGTTGTTTATTTTATAAACTTACAGACGGAGCCTGAAGTCGAGCCAGGTAGCTTTCGAACTGCATTTGCATAAGTAGATAAATGTTGCTTCAGTCAATCTCTAGGATTTGTTTATGAATTAAACAACTAATTCACAAACTCTCTAATTGCCCTCGTGGTAGCTCTTGGAACCTCCTTAGATCTACCCCTGATTGTTGGTTTACTGATTACCATTTGCTCGGCCAAAACCCCTGAACTGAACTGCACTGAACTGAATTGAACTGAACTGTGACCCAGAACCCAAGCAAAGTCTCGTCTCTAGCCCAACGTAGGCTCTGTTCTGTGAATCTAAAATTTAGCGCACTTCCCGAGTGTAGTAGGTGCGCTGCATTTCAAGTTCCCTGTGTTACAGTTGCGCTGATCAGACTAGGCTTTGTTCCTCAGTTTTGGTTTCTGTGATCATTCTTTTCAGTTCTATTCATGAGTTTTGTTGTTTGTAACCAGTATATCTCTATTTGAAACCCCTTTCCTTGCTGATATTCCGCCTCCATTGTGCAAAAGAACTGTAAATGTTTTTGTGTATTTGTTGAGTCATTTTCAGTTCTCCTTTGCAAAAAGTAACGTAATTGTACTGTCATTCTTTGATTTGAAAGTGTCACAAGTGTCGTTTTCAGTCATAGGAGAGAGTTGGTTGCTCTTGATAGTCGATTACCCTGTTGCTATTGCATTTGGTCTGAATTTGTAGTTTTTCTAGTGTCGAAAGCAAGTATTCATTTCCAAATCGTAAAGTGTTGTGATTGTCTCCATTTTTTATTTTGAAAAGAAACTTGTTAGTAATTGTCGCTTGAAAAGTAATTCAGATTTGCGCATTAGCTTTCTTTTTACCATTCACATACTAAGAAAGCCGAAAACAAATACATGCATGTGCATTTGCATTTCGACTGTTTAATTGGTTTGATTTAGGACAGTGCATTTAGTGTGTGCTCTTTGCTCTTTGTGAAAGAATATTGTCTCTCTTTCCTTAGTAGCTAGGATTTTCATTGCACAAAGAAGATAAAAGATTGTTTATCATCTTAGATTGCATTTTAGGAATTGTACATCTACATCTCGCAGTGAACTTGAAAGGAAAATTTCTTAAGCAAGATCAACTATAAAATAAATTTAATGAATCTAACAATGCTTTGGAACCTAACGCACAACATCTAGAAGTCTAGGCTAGAGACGTATTCCGGTGTCGTAAAGCCTGGTAACTATTGTTCTCATTGATGGTTGGGTGATTCCTCCACTTTGAGACGATAAGTGCCAGTACAGACTTGTGCTCCCACGTACCGTTGAGTATATTTTGGGAGACCACAGTAGGCTTAATCCTTTACCCATAGGAAGCCGTGTCTGCCGCCCTATCGATCGCAATGCACTGAACACAGCATTCAGGAAGATTGACTGCCATACCGTAAAAAGTATTCTGCAGTTTTGCGATTGGTTTGGTAATCCCTCTGCCTAGATTTCCAGAGCAGTCCCTTTCTTTCCTTTTCAGACTCCTTAACGGAAAAGGTCCATCTGAGCACTTGTCACTTCAGGCTCATTAAAAATCAAAGGTGACTAGAGTCATCTTTTGTTTTTATTGACTCTTTAAAATTGAAAAAACAAGTTGTGTCAAAGCGTCTAAAATTTATTTTAAATGGAATAATCATCACCCTTTCCTACGTTGATCTTAGGTTGAGAAAATTGAATCCACCAACCAAGGAATTCCCCTTGGAGGAAATCCTAGTCCCTTCTCCTTTTGGGGAGATGTTGGTGCGCCCCATATGGCCACATTGTCGCTTCCAGGATTGACAATTGGCTTGACCGTATGGCTCTTCTTAACCACTGTCGTTCAGAACACCGCAATTCTTGAACAATCGAGTCAGCAACTAGATGAATCCAGAGTTACCCACCAACCTTCTACTTCCTCCAATTCTTCCTCTCCTCCTTCCTCTTCGCTTGATGGGGCTGGTAAAACGAAAAATCAAGTACCTGAGAAGAAGAAGGAAAAGAAGAAGAAAGAGAAGAAGAAGAAGGAGCCAAAAGTGAAAGGGGGCAACCAAGCGTCGTCTAGCGAAAATCCACACACTACACCGACCATGCCTAAGTTGCCATGCATCATTTGCAAAGGAGACCACTATCATCGAGATTTTCCCTGCATCCCTCGGATCTTAAGGGACTGGTCTCCTCGTTTGCACAACCCGGTGTCATCAACCTCTGATGATCATGTTGAAAACACACCGTCGACTAGTGAAAGTGAAGCCCCAGGACAAAAAGGAAAATATAGATTTCCTTGTAAACTGTGCGAAGGCGATCATGCCGTCCATCGTTGTCCCTTCTTAGATGAGGCTAAAAGAGTTTTGGACGATCGTCCGGTTTCACCGTTACGACTTCCTCCTAGATATAAAAAAACTCTTGCCGAGTCCTTCACTAGTTGAAAATCCGGCTGACCCGCCCAGGTGGTCAACCGAAGCATCTATCATTGAAGACCAACCATCTAAACCCATACCAGACGAAAGTCAAAAGGTCGAGGTGGAAGTTGACCCGATCTTGCCTTCAGAGGTTCTGTCTTCAGATGATACAGTCACAGAAGAGAATAAGGATGACACTGTCCAAATTATTTTCGTAAGCGCAGACTCCGATGAACATGGGGGCAATTTACCCATTCCTTTACAGTAGGAAGTGTAGAAATTTTGAATAATTTAACACATATTCAACAGATATTATCCTGATCATGTACTATTGTGGAATACATACACAATACATAAGCTCCTCTATGTTGATCATCAATATAGCAACGTCAATAACAATAAAACATCAAGAGCATTCACACATCAACACAGTATGTAACCCGGGGAAAGCATCTCGCTAAAAGCCCCAACTATCTATATATTAATGATTGAGAACATGTAACATTACAAAGTACAATGCTTATCACAAGCAATCTAGTACCAGCTCCACCTGTTACACACAATACAGCTCAGATCTGATCTCCAAATCTATTCCACTGCTTGCCTACCTCCACTGCTCAAGAACTGATGAGAATGGCTTACCAAACTCGTATTTCACCTCAAAATAATCACTCACACTTTTTTGGACGTGAGCAAAGGCTACAATACTGGGAAAATACGTGAGCAAACTCATTGGCATACTCAATCCCTTGATTGTGCAGGATCTAGTGCACAACTATAGTCACAACTGATAGCAATCTGATTCTCTACCACCTGTCCCTGTTGAATTGAACATGCACTGACATGCAACTGAGTTAACTGATGTATTCATTAGTTGCATCATGAGTTAATAATTAGTTTAACAACTCATCATTAGTCTATTTGCAGTTAGACTAATTACAACTAGTTTAACCAAGTCAAACTGAACACAACTCCATCAACTCCACAATCAACTCCACCAAACTCAACTGATTGAGTTCTAACTGAAGTCATGCATGCAACAACTCAACTGACTCATAAGAAAAGCGTATTTCCTTCTGACAGCTGCATGTGCCACCTCTGTAGCTCAAACTGAAGTGCTCCAAGAGAATAAGATCAAGTTTATAGTCCAAATATTATTATGAGATAATAATATTTGACTTTTCTATTTTTGATAGCTAGTCTAAAAATAGACTTTGATCACTCACACTTTGATCAAAAATAGAAGTCCATCTATTTTTCCCAACTTGACCAATCATCCATAAACAGCAACCTGCAATCCATAGACATGATCCATATGTCTAAAAATAGACATAGTCTAAAAATAGACTTGCGCCAAAAATAGCCTGCGGGCCCACTTAGTGAAGGCGACTCTTTTCACTAAGCTCCATCATCTTGTTGCAATCTCAACACTCCCTCTCGACAAGATATGGATTATCAGCATCCCCTATCCTGCCTCGGTGGTACTTGAATTTGCTCCTGGTGAGAGCCTTTGTCAGAATATCAGCATCTTGATCGTCCGTTGGAATGTACGAAAGTAACATGATCCTCCGCTACACACAATCTCTGATATGATGGTACCTGATGTCAATATGTTTAGATCTATCATAAAATACAAGATTAGCCGAGAGTTTAATGCAACGCTGGTTATCACAGTAAATCACAGTAGGATCCAAATGAGAATCGAACAAACCAACCAGGATCTTCCTCATCCATATAGCCTCGCATGCAGCTAAAATTGCTGCCATATACTCGGCCTCCGCTGAACTGAGTGCCACGGATCTCTGCTTCCTGCTGTACCAAGAAACTACTGTCGATCCAATACTGAAGACCCCTCCTGATGTGCTCTTTCTGTCCGTTGGGCTCCCTGCCCAATCTGCATCCGTGAAGCCACATAGCTTCACCTCATCCTCCTGTCTGTACCACAAACCATATCCCGATGTGCCTCTCAAGTAGCGCAATACATGCTTGCCCGCCTTCCAGAAGAGCTTGGTAGGCTTAACCATAGCTTGTGAAAGCTGGTTAACTGCATAGCATATATCAGGTCGTGTATTGACCAAATATATCAGCGACCCCACCAACTGTCGATAAAAAGTGGCATCCACTTCTTCTCCCGAAGTGGCATCCTCCTTCCTCCAACCTCCAGGAAGAGGAGTATCAACAAGCTTGCAGCCATGCATGTTGAACTTCTCCAGTATCTCCCGAGCATACTTGCCCTGAGAAACAAACAGTCCACCACTGCGCTGCCATATTTCCAATCCTAGGAAATAGTGAAGGAGGCCCAAGTCCTTCATCTCAAACTCTGTAGCAAGATCCTTCTTGCATGACAGTATCAACAGCTCATCACCCGTTAGAATCAAATCATCAACATACAGTACAATGATAAGCAACTTACCCTCCACTACAATCTGGTATAGGTTAGGATCCGCCTCGCTCTTGGGGAATCCAAGTCCTGTGAAATAGTTGTCTATCCGTGTGTACCAAGCACGTGGTGCTTGCTTCAACCCATACAATGCTCTCTTGAGCCTGCACACATGCGACTCGCTGCTGAAGACCTCAAAGCCTTCGGGTTGCTCAATGTACACCTCCTCCTCAATGACTCCGTTGAGGAACACAATCTTCACATCCATCTGATGAATGTGCCATCCCATCTGCGCTGAGAGAGCAAGAATCGTCCGTATGGAAGAATACCTTGCGACAGGTGCAAAGGTCTCCTCATAATCGATCCCCTCAATCTATGAAAAGCCTCGGGCAAAAAATCTTGCCTTGTACTTCTCCACACTCCCGTCAACTGCCTGCTTAACTTTGTAGCTCCATCTCGAACCCACCACTGATTTCCCTTCTAGTCTAGGAACAATCTCCCATGCACTGTTTCTGACAATAGAATCATACTCTTCCACCATGGCGTCTACCCATGCGGGATCCTCCACAGCTTCCTCGAAAGAGGATGGCTCAGTCACAACACACTTGCTCATAAGAGCCATGTATCCAGTGTACCGATCAGGTGACTATCTCTGCGTGCGTTGGGTTGTAGGTGGTCCTACAACTTTCTCTGCGTCTTGAGCCAGTCGCTCAGCTTCTATCAAGCGCTTTTGCCCTCTGATGGTTGGCGCTGCATGAGTGGACTCGTCCACTCCATGAACCTCATCCTATGGCTGATCCACATCCTGAAGCTCATCCTTAGCAACTAATAGCTCCTCATCTGCATGCAAGTGTAGCTCCCTCTCAAGCGAACACTTCATGGCTTTCTCCTCCTGAAATTTTATATCCCGTCACACAACAGTTTTACCACTGTCTGGAAAATACACACGATAGTTGTGGGGCGTATTAGTGTACCCCACAAATATCCCAACCTCTGCGGTCGGCTCCAACTTCTTCCTTGCATCCTTTATCACATGCATTTAAACGTTAGCACCAAAAATCATCAAATGAGAAAGATCAGGCTTCTTACCAGAATAAGCCTCCTCGGGTGTACTCATGCCAAGTATCCTATGAGGACGACGGTTCTGCACATAAACTGCTGTATTGCATGCTTCCGCCCACAAGTGAAGGGGTAGGCCCTGATCATGCAACATTGCCCGTGCAACACCCACGATCGTTCTGTTCTTCCGCTCAGCTACCTCGTTCTGCTGTGGGTTATGGGGAGCTATGAGCTCTCTATGAATCCCTTCTGCCTTGCAGAAATCCTTGAAATCGTCCGAGATGTATTCACCACCATTATCGCTCCTAAGAGCCTTCACCTTCTTCCCCGAGTCCTTCTTGACTAGTGCTTTGAATTCACAAAACTTTGAATATGTCTCGCTCTTCTTCTGCATGAAGAAGATCCAACACTTACGAGAGAAATCATCAACAAAAATCACATAATACATGTGTTTTGCTGTCGAAGCAACTGAGAAAGGTCCACACAAGTTTGTGTGAATTCTCTCAAGGATCGTCGTGGTGCGACTATCCTTCTCGTGAAAGGTGGCTTTCACAAACTTCCCCAAAGTACACCCCTTGCACTGATCTGACTGTGCAAGTGTGCCTTTAGGAAGCCCTGTAGTGATCTGCTGCATTATCTTCAAGGCTCCATGGTGAAGGTGACCCAATCTCCTGTGCCACAACTCGCCATCATCCCGGCTCACCAATCCTTCTGCCTTGCCTGCCATTGCTGCGCATCCATATACATGTAACTCATAAAGGTTCCTCACTCGAACCCCTATCTTCCGGGTCTCACCAGTTGTCTTGCTGTGTAGGAAAGCCTTTCCCTCGCTGAAAACAATATTATACCCCTTGTCTTCTAACATCGCCACTGAGATAAGATTCTTCTTCAATCCTGGAACATGCATGACTTCCTTTAATACAAAGGGTTTACCAGACTCCCTCTCAAAGGAAATGGTACCGATACCGGTCGCACTGTATCTACCATCATCGCCCATCTCGATGTGCACTCCAAGATCTTTGTCCCCCAGATCAGAGAACAAATCTCTATCTCCCGTCAGGTGAAAAGACGCACCACTGTCCAAGAACCACACTGATCCCATCACACTTGAAACCAAGCATGCGATCAATGAAAAATCAAGCTCAAACTGTGAGGCTAGAGCCTCTCCTGCTGAAGATCCAGCAGCCTGCTTGTTCTTCTTCTTCTGCGGACAACTAGTGTCATAGTGTTCGTACTGGTGACAGTGAAAACACTTCACCTTGGACATATCCTACTTCTTTCCTTTCGCACGAGACTGAGAAGCTTTCTTGTTCTTCACCTTCTTTGCTTTGGCAGCCAAAGCGCAATTCTCTTCATCAGATACCTTTGATGAAGATCCATTCTCACCTTTATTGTTTCTGAGTTTATCCTCGAGCGCCAGGTCACTCTTGCTTTGGAATAACATTTGCAATCCGTTGAAAGACATTTCAACAACACTGTTGCAAATTCGAATTCCACCAGCTCCAAACTCAACTGCCTCGGATCTAAGATTCGTGAGAACACAATATTTCTCGTACAGAGATTGACTGTATGGGCATTCACCAGATATCTCACCTTCCAAAGGAAGGATGAATCCAGAGGCTACCTGGCCCAATTACAGACTCTGCCTGAAGAAATAGAATGTAAACACTTCCTGAATAGTAGATCTGATGATCAACAACTTTGATACCATGTAGAAAATTTTTCTACAATTATCTAGCTCGCTCTGATACCATGTAGAAATTTTGAATAATTTAACACATATTCAACAGAGATTATCCTGATCATGTACTATTGCAGAATACATACACAATACATAAGCTCCTCTATGTTGATCATCAATATAGCAGCATCAATAACAATAAAACATCAAGAGCATTCACACATCAACACAGTATGTAACCCGGGGAAATCATCTCACTAAAAACCCCAACTATCTGTATATTAATGATTGAGAACATGTAACATTACAAAGTACAATGCTTATCACAAGCAATCCAGTACCAGCTCCACCTGTTACACACAATACAGCTCAGATCCGATCTCCAAATCTATTCCACTGCTTGCCTGCCTCCACTGCTCAATACCTGCTCAAGAACCGATGAGAATGGCTTACCAAACTCGTATTTCACCTCAAAATAATCACTCACACTTTGTTGTACGTGAGCAAACTCATTGGCATACTCAATCCCTTGATTGTGCAAGATCTGGTGCACAACTATAGTCACACCTGATAGCAATCTGATTCTCTACCACCTATCCCTGTTGAACTGAACATGCAATGACATGCAACTGAGTTAACTGATGTATTCATTAGTTGCATAATGAGTTAATAATTAGTTTAACAACTCATCATTAGTCTATTTGCAGTTAGACTAATTACAACTAGTTTAACTAAATCAAACTGAACACAACTCCATCAACTCCACAATCAACTCCACCAAACTCAACTGATTGAGTTCTAACTGAATTCATGCATGCAACAACTCAACTGACTCATAAGAAAAGCGCATTTCCTTCTGAAAGCTGCATGTGCCACCTCTGTAGCTCAAACTGAAGTGCTCCAAGAGAATAAGATCAAGT
Source organism: Pinus tabuliformis (assembly GCA_031772625.1). Lineage (NCBI taxonomy): Eukaryota > Viridiplantae > Streptophyta > Pinopsida > Pinales > Pinaceae > Pinus > Pinus tabuliformis. The sequence continues at coordinate 1,110,720,660 of CM062820.1, read as the reverse complement.
TTATAGTCCAAATATTATTATGAGATAATAATATTTGACTTTTCTATTTTTGACAGCCAGTCTAAAAATAGACTTTGATCACTCACACTGTGATCACTCACACATTGATCAAAAATAGAAGTCCATCTATTTTTCCCAACTTGACCAATCATCCATAAACAACAACCTGCAATCCATAGACATGATCCATATGTCTAAAAATAGACATATTCTAAAAATAGACTTGCGCCAAAAATAGCCTGTGGGCCCACTTAGTGAAGGCGACTCTTTTCACTAAGGTCCATCATCTTGTTGCAATCTCAACAGGAAGGAAGTTCATCAAAGTCGTACCCGGCCATCTATTCGGTCCCACCTCCAAGCAACCTAGTTGTTTCCTTCGACTGGAATCAACTAGGCAGACCCCGTTTACCGGCTAGTGTACCATTCCGAATTATTGCTCAAATATATAGAATGGTTATGGCTGGTACCATCATAGATGAAGGGGCTTATATGAGTATCCTTTCCTCGACTGCTTGGAAAGCGCTTGGTTCGCCATCGCTTTTGCTTGAGATGAGAAATCTAACAGGCTTTGACAAAGGAACCAGTCGACCGTTAGGGATCCTTCCCAATGTGCCCATAACATTGAGAGGAAAAATCGTTCACATGAACATAATGGCAGTTCAAGGACCCCTGGATTATAATCTACTCCTTGGACGAGACTATATTTATTGCATGGGAGCGATTGTCTCCTCACTCTTTAGAGTAATGTGTTTTCTGCACGAAGGAAGAGTGGTCAAGCTCGTAGACCAGCTTTGATTTCTCGGATCACGCATAGCAAATAGTCATATACCATCCCTAAATGGTATTTTCACACAAGGAATGTCTCATAAATCTCTAGTCTGTCCACCTGATGAGCGTGAGTGATTCGGGGGACATGACTGAAACCCAGGGGGCATGCACCCTGGTCTGCTTCGACAGGAAAACTTCGGGTATAGGGTAGGTTTCCGCGAGAGATATATGACTAGTCTATACTCCCGTCTGTGATTGGAAAAGGGGGTTAGACTAGAATAAGATTCCCTCGTCAAAGTTATGTGAGTGGATTGTCTCACCTTTGTCTATTTCTGTAGACATCGCCGAAGAAGTGTTTTGTTTGCGGTGTGAATAGAACAATCTTTGGTAACCTGAAAGAGGTAGACCTTTCCTGATAAAACAAATGTTTTGTCAGTAGAATGAAAGGTGACCTTGAAGCTTTATTTTATACCTGGGGGCATGCAAACCTTTTGGCATGCAAGCGAAGAGCGATCATTTATCTGTTTTTTGGATTTGTCGTTTCCTAACTTGCATAAAGAAAGGATGTGGGGAAAAACTCTAAAAATATCCGTTTTCATATATGAGACATTCTTATTATACCACTGGATTAATCGAGCAGTTTTAGCACATAGTTCAAGCTCGTTAAAAAATAAACATAAGTCATGAGCAAATGTTTCTCCCCACGTTTAAGCTCATTAAAAAATGAACTATTTCCCGGTAAATAACCATCGTGAATGTAGTACTTCAGCCTTTAAAGCCTTGGTCGTGTTCTCATCATCACCTCCACTCTGTATTGGCCAATCATTCACCTCCATTTGATTGTTTACCCCTTTTGAGGAACAGCTGCGAAGAGTGATCCCACTAGCCATCCTTGTAACACTGCCGTGATTGGAAAATTTCAAACCTTACCTGGAATCAGCTGCTACCCAATTTTATCACTCGTTCCTCAAAAGACGAGTCTCCTTTAAGCTCTTTTCAACTTACTCGTAAAATTTGAAAATATTGCCGAGCCATTGGCCTCTCCAGCTCGTTAAATGGACTGGAAGTGCTATCCCTCCTTTAGATTTTAATCTTTTTGGACCTGAGGGATTATTACACAAAAAGATCGAGCGCTTGTTTTGTTCGGCTCGTTAAAAGTATCGAAAATTCATCCCTTCTGTATTGTTTTATACTTTTTTGGACTTAAGGGATTAGATGACGAAAAAGGAATTTTGGAGTTTCCTTTACATCCCTTTTCAGACTCTATAAAATTGAAAAGGACCGAGTTATCTTTGTCGTTAAACTCGTTAAAACTTAATAGCGACAAACTTGTCCATAGCAGACAAGAACAAGTTTCACTATCGCTAGGCTCGTTAAAACATAGTGATGGGTTTGCCCGAAGGGAAAATTATAGAACAAGAATATGTTACCCTCCTCAAGCTTGACAAAAATAAAGAGGTACTGGTCAGCAATGACTGGGGAAAATTGGGAAGAAAACTTGAAGAAACTTTGTTGGTAGCAAGTCGCTCTTGAACATGACACTTTCACTCTGCATCCAAGTTGGGTTGGGTTGTTTCATTCACCGGTCACATCACCATGGTCCCATCACACCATCCACATTTGGGGTTAATGCTACAATCCATCACGTCAGTGTCGCCGATATGTTCAAGAGAAGTCATTCAGAGAATTCACCTGTGTCTCATCCACTACAATACATTTACACTCCATTCTTTCATGACCGCCACCCTGAACCTTATGTCATCAGATCGTTTTCACCTCCATTAAAATCATTTGCTCCGTTCTATGTCATTGATGTGGGATTCATTAATGCCCTCCTGTGACGGATCGCTTCTTGTCGACATCAGCTCATTATCCAAGAAGTCGATCTAGGAACACCCCGTTCAGTACTTTGAAGCTTGCATGCCTCAATGGCAAGTTTCTCACTTCCGACGACAGGTTTACATCAATGGCCTTCGCCCAAAAGATTTTGTGTGGTGTTCGATGCCAAGTCCTTTATTCACACCACGTGAATTGTATTGCAGTACCTTGAGTGTCATTATCATTATCGGTGATTCCTCTCGCACCTGTTAACAACTTACATCATTGGCTGGTAATCAGGCGATGTCTTTCCATGTTCGACTCCAGAATATCTCTCACATGGATAGACTTGTACTTCGAGTGAAGATCGACCGAGATTGAAGACCCCGGATCTAGTTTCATCCATCCGGGCTGCAATATATATTCAGGGAAATAAAGACGTCAAATGTACATCATTGCTGCACAGATAATCATCCAATCAAAGGGATGATGGCTCTACCAGAATCATCAGTCTACACTCAGACGATTGTCTGTCCTATGTACATGAAAATGAATTTATAAAGCTGAGCATGGGAATGCCCGCCTCAGCTAGATCATGAAAATATTATGAAGATAATGTATTGTATTGTATCTTATTACAGGTCTCCTCCCAGCTTGAAAGAACTTCAGATCCTCATAATAAAGCATTTCACCCGACATCAAAAGATTAACGACCTCATGCTTTAGGGGGCAACTGTTATAGACATTTTTGGGCACTGCAACCCCAAGCATGAAATGTCCATAAACCAAGGGCTCCTAAGTCCCTAAAAGTGTTGTTCTAACCCCTAAAGGAACAAGGTCAACTGATTACAGCTTCTCCCAGAAATTCTCCATGAAAAACTGCTCAAAACTGGTCAAAACAGGATCATTTCAGCTGCTCCATAAGCAAAGTGCGTTGCATCTCACCTAAGTACACTTTGTGGGTGCATTGCATTTCAAAAATCCCTTCTATGGGGTGCAATGGGCGATAAGTGACAAATGGCAGTGTCAATCCACGAGGTGGAGGGGCATGGAATCTTCCAGAAACTTCTCCTGTGACACTTGCCTCTCTAAATTCGACCAAGGATGAGTAAGAGATCATCAATCTCCAAGTGGAAGCAAGAACTATCAGAGGGAAGATACTAATAAAATCACAAGCTGAATCATCTCCCTTACATATATCTATATATGGATCCCTCATCCCAGAGATCCAGAGGCTGGAATTTTGCATCTTGTAAGGAATTGCTGTTGGTTTCTTGAGACAAAATCATAGTGTCGGGTGATCTAAGCTTTGTATGAGGTGAAGAAGGGCTACCTATTGAGAGGATGATGCTGGGTTAGAACAACTGGTTGTAACTCCCTTGGCTCTTTCTTGATTATCAATAAAAGCTATTCAAGTTTTCCTCCATACTCTTGTGTCATTTATGTTTTATGCATTTGTATGGTAAATTTACATCTGATCCTAGATTGTTTATGATTATAGATCCATGTTCTTGTACAGTGTTATGCTACTGTGATCCTACAGGTACTCTATGAAGCTGTGCATACAAGGGAGCAAGTAGCAAAAGACTATCAAGAGAGAGAGGAATCGAACTAGGAGATAAGCGCAAGACAGAGGTTGGTCTTCTTTGTTCTTCTCTCATCTATATTTCATAAAGGAAAAACAAAAGTAGCTTTACTTTGTTTGTTTCTAAGGTAGCTACCACACCTTAGTGGGATAAGCAGTTCTGTGTAGACACTTTTCCCTGTAACACATACTAGATTTATCCTTGTTGATCAAAATACCCAATGCATCCTCAAAATCAAAGAGGATAGCATCCAAAGCTCGAATCTCTTACAGTGTCAGTCCCCCATAGAGCATAACATAATTGACAAACTATTGATGAGCCATGGGTCAATCTCAACTAATACTTTGGATACATTTTAGATTCCCAGAATAAATCACCACTCTAATGTATTGCCATAACCCCTCAGTAGATATTTAAAAGGAAAGGGGAAAGAAGGTCACCATTCCAAAGATCGCGGGAGGATCTGAATGTTTTTGAAGGAGAGCCATTGAGAAAAATAGGGAAGAAAGAGGTGGACACTATGGATCTTATCCAATGCATCCAAGAGGTCAAGAATCAAAATGAATGCAACATTTTCATGAGAAATCCCTAGTTCAACTAATTGTAAGCCTTAGACGTATCCAATTTGACTAACATCCCTACCTTCTTGTTTTGTTTTAACATATACAAAACCTCATGACTAGTCATGATGCCATACAAAATCTGTCTACCCTACACAAATCCCCTATGTTCTAGGATGATAATGTTTTTAGGAGGGGTTTAAATCTTTAAGAAATAGCTAACGAGATGATATGGTAGACCACATTGCATTGTGCAATAGGTTTGAACCGACTTGGATCACTAAAGTTATTATTTTTTGGGATCAAAGTAAGAAAAGTTGAATTTAAACTAGACCACACTTGCTGACAATGTTGAGATTCCTCCACTAAGGCATGGATATCATTACCAAGTGATGGGCCTCCCAATTAGGTGCAAAATAAGGCCCATCTAACCTTTTCTAGGAATATAAAAGATATATTAAATCTATCCTTATGAACTTAATAATGTTTTCTTAGCTTTAATAAGTTTTTAGGAAGGTGTTGATGGCGCTGGACCCACCAACATGTTAGGGGATTTCCCCGGTAAGAGGTCCCAACTAGACCTTAGATCGTTTGGTGTAGTAGTCCCAGCAGTGGGTCATATGGTATTGTCTTGATTGCAGTTGCACGCAGAGGAAAGTAAAATGTCCCTGATGGTAGCAAGGGTGTGACATATGCAACAATTCAAGGACTGTGCATGAATAGTTATAAAACACAGAGGGTGAGGTGAGTGCACCCCTTGGAAACCTATGATAGCACGGAGTTAAGAAGGGAACACACGAGAAAAGATGCATCACAAACTAGAAGGCAAGTAAGCTAGCAATCCAAAGTGATGGTTAAACCAACAACACTTTTCAGTAAGATTCATACATACATATACAGAAAAGTCCATATGTGCACGTGTAAGAAAATGTATACATATATCATTAGAGTAAAAAGGCTAGCTGAAATATAATAACAACATATGCATGAAACGTGTTAGCTCTGTTATATTAAGAAGTGAAAGTTCTAATCATACAATACAACCATGACCAACCACTAGTCTCGACAATGGAACATTACAGTCACTGCCACCTGCTCCTATAAAGAGATATACTAGCTCTGCACATTGGAGAAGCCAAGGCTCATTACAATACTCTCCAAGATTTCTCTAAGATACTCCTATCAAAAGCTTAGCTAACCAAAATCCAGTACAATGAGTTATGAGTTACTATAAATAGAAAAGGGTCAGGTGACCCTTGACATTTCCCTTTGTGAATGTTCACCTACCCTCATGACTCTTCAACTACTCTATGACCATTACATTCAACTATCGACACTTGAAATTCCACTTGACAAGATGTTACATACAATCTGCACATGTACCCATGTGAGACAAAATAGCCTTGAGCAAATCATGCAAGACATCACTAAGACTCTGACTATTATGGGAAGACCAACTCTTCGACATCCTCGTGATGATCGATGGTGGCGAACTGATGCCAAGCTTGGTCATTCGTGATGGTGTCCATGCACTTAATGGTGACATCCTACTGAGAGCAAACTCTTACCTCCGTTGCGTCCAGGTACACTAATATGGCTCCTTTGTCCAACTTGTCTGATAACATGCGCATCATTGTCTTGAGTGCACTTGGACTAGAAATGTACTGATGCATAGTGTCATTTTTAATCTCCAAGTGTGTTCTGGTGACCATGCACATCAACTTGTCGAAATAAATGTTCAGCTCCAGTCGGACGTGCTTCTTTTCTTCGCCTCGGTGAGTGTGCCAAATGGGTGGGATCACATGTGTGCACACAATGACATCCATGCTCCTGAATACCCTTGCATGCGATCGAAAATACGGATCACCGCATCTACTCCATGCCAGTTGCTCGATGGGTCCATAACTTGTATGGGCGTAGTTTCATCAGTCTGTGCATGTTGTGCCTCCTATTGTGCCTATTCCTGCTGTAACTCCTTCTATTATCTATGCAGCTCATGTTCTTCCTTTTATCTGTGCAACTCATGTTCTTCCTTTTGTCTGTGTAACTCCTTTTCTTCCTTGAGTTGTCACTTCAGCACCTGTAACTCCTTCTCTGTTTCTCTTTCTGCCTTCACATGATCCTCTTGTCGCGTCGTCGCCTCATAGCCTCAATCTCCAAAGCTTCTTTCATCACAAGTGGATCTTCTTGAGCTTGCAACTTTGTTCTACCTCTACACTATCAACAACATTCCTCTTTCATTTGTTGTATAAAGGTGTGCTACCTTCTGTTGCTTTTGATGGTGCTGCTCGCTATGACACCACTAGAATTTCATCTTGATATCCTAGTCCATGAACAACTTGATGTCTTCATAGATAGGCAAGTTCATAGACACTTGATCGACTGCATCCCTAGTTGTGCTCTGAATGGTGTCTTCGACTCTGCTCTCCTGGAAGGCATTGTAACTATGTTGTTGAGAGGTAGACAAACACCTATGATACATGGAGACATAGCAACACTCATGCCAAGAAATCTGTCAGTCAAAAACCCAAACAAACTGGAGGACTGACATGCAACATACTTGTGTGACTGTTTCTGAAGATTGTGTAATTTTCACCAGGAGGCTGGGAGACTGACTGCCGAAACTACGTAAGGCATAGTCCAAGTTGATTGACTACTAGGATTGCGCAATTCACAATCCAACCTGGGCTTCTCAGGACTAAAATTACGCAATGCACAATGAGTCAAGATAGGCTTCGGAAGCAGATGAGAAGGAACAAGGGAAACAAACTTACCCAGACAGGAAATCATGGCCCCATGGCTTGGGAGAAATGAGTAACAATGGTGATTATCGATCCAAGGAGGATCCTCAAAAGACATAGTCTCAAGAATTTCATCATCAAAAGGAAATGTCTCTTGTAATGGATCTGGAGAACCAATATTGCCAAGCCAAAGGGATTGCACAGAATATTGCCAAGCCAAAGGGATTGCACAGACGTGTCAAGAGATCTACTCGAAGGAGTATAATCAGAGGATGAAACTGAAGTCGAAATGATTTCAACACAGTTGAGCTCTGCAGGGCTCAACAGCATAACCTCACTCCATGAATCCACCTGATCGATGGGTGGAATCACCCAGGGATCATTATTGATAGAAATCATATTAATAGAGGCGAAATTAGGAGGTGGGAGTGAGAAAACACCCATAAGGGCAGTATCATTAAAGAGTCCAGCAGCCACGCTCTCATAGGGAATACTGGTATGCTCCACAAATGAAACATTGCCATCCAAGGAAGAGGAAGCGAAGAAAGACAACTGATCGACCGTGACAATCTTCCCTTGATGAGGAAAACATAGTACATGAAATAATGATGAAGCCACGGCACACATAGCATACGTCCAACTTCGACCTAACAAAAGGTTGTAAGTCAGATTAGCATCAACAAATTTGACTTTGACATCGACTGTCTTCCTCTCCAGGGTGATAGGAAAGTGTGGGAGAATACCAATGGATGAGAATATCTTCCATCAAAGGCTTCCAAGGTATTAGGAGATTGACTCAAAGACGGGGAACCGATAGCCTTCCAACAAGCAACAGACATGATGCAAGTTGAGGCACCCTCATCAATAATAGTGTAATGAATATTTTTCGAGTTAATGATGACATGAATCAGAAAAGCGATTTAATGAGGCAATTGTGGCACATGGTTTTCAAGATCGAATGTAATTAACTCAGAATCAGCTGGATCAATGCCACCAATGGCAGATAGTAGAGACTTCCATTGCAGGGGGAACTCTGGAGAACTTCCAATGTGGACATAGCCGAAGGAGCTTGGGCTAAGTCTTTGACAATGCTATAGTGCTGCGTGGCATGAGCATTGGGGTTATAGGAAGATTTCCAGAGAACTCCCTTAATAAGAGGTCTAACGATAGACTCGGTTTTGGGTCGTTCAATATGAAGAGGGCCAGAACTGGACGAAGGAACATTAGAAGGTACTTCAGGTTCCTTGCCAGCAGATGGAGCATATTATTTCGATTGAGTACTCACATGAATATGGATAGTCCCAACCGTAAAAACTTGGGAGCCAAAAGTGGAAGAGGACTGAGGTTGATCGACCACCATTTGAGTTTGTTGGGAGGGAAAAGGCTCTTTAAGTACAACAGGGGTTCCCAAAGTCCCCTTAAGCAAATGACTAACCTCAAACTGTCTAGGACAGTCTTTAGTGTAGTGATCCTCGTCATAGATAAGACAAGGATACTTAGGTTTGCATTTAGAACCATCAGCGGTGTTATATACCTAGGGGGGATAATATGGGGTACAAAGGGAGGTCCAAGGTAATAATGTAATAATGGGATGGGCCATAGTAATAAATAATGTGGTTAACCCATATCATGTAAGGGACCACAAGCAGTAGTAATAATGTAATGGGCCCATGGTATTAGTTCGATGGTATGTGGGAACCATGGTAATGATCCATGGTATTGTATGTATGAGGCCTATATAGAGGCTAGAGACTCCACATGGAGAGGGTGTCAAGGAATATTGTATGAACAGACATATGGCTTGTGGAGTGTTCTCCTTCCTTAAGGATTGAATGTATGGTGTTGCCCTACCTTAAGGGTTTGATCAATAAAGAAGAATTTCTATCTATTTATATCTTATTGTTTCTTGGGTATATTTGTATTTTCATATATTTTCAGATCAGATCTATAACAAGTGGTAGCAGAGCACTTTCTTGGGTAAAAGTGAAGAACTTTTTTTTGTTTTGAAGGAACTTTTTGGGTTGGTGAGTTTGCAGATCAGATCTGTATGTGTTGGTGCAAGATTTGTAAATTATAATTCCAGATCTGGATTCTATGTGAAAAAATACCCGATTTAAAAAAAAAATCAGTCGAATCGAAGTCCGGATGAAGGAGATATCACTGATTTAAAAATCAGTGGGGTGCAGACAATTTTTCGGGGCAGTGAGTTTTCAGTGCAGATCTAGACGTCCTGGTGCAAGATATGCAAAATATAATTGCAGATCTGGATTCTTTGTGAAAAAATACCCAATTTCAAAAAACAATCAGTCAAATTAGAGTCTGGATGAGGGAGATATCGCTGATTTAAAATCAGCGCTTTTTTGTAGAAATTTTGGTGACGACGGGAGAGTTGTAGCGTAGATTTGAAATTCCAGTGCCTGGATCAAGATTTCTATCATATGGGAAGATGCAGAATGGTTGTTCCATTTCCAAAAATAGGTCATACTAAGGATTCTGAGAAATATTGACTAAACTGTGACAATTTCAAATTTTCGCCAAGTAAGTGAATTTTTTCAAAACCCTCTTCATGGCAGTTCTATGTTTTACAGGAAAAGATAACAGTCCTACTATTGAAGAATACATAAAATCACAAAAGTCATTATGGGCACATCATTGGAGATTTTTTGTAGTGGGTAATTTTGAAGATGAGGCGGCCACATGGTGGGGATTACTTAACCAAAAGAAGTGTTCCAACCTGCCCGATGAAGAATTTGAAAAATTACTTTTAGACAGATGGTCTCATGCCAGAAAACAAGATAAGGAGAAACCTAAAAGGTTATTTTCTACTGGTATCTCCTTATTACAGGTTCATGGATTGATTCAGAAAGAGAAGATCGTTGTGTCTATAAATCCTAGCTACAAGCATAATTTTATCAATGTTAATTTGGCAAAAAAATTGCAAGTTCCAGCCAAACACATTGAAAATACACAGGTTGATGATGAGGATGTTCAAGTTTATAAGGATTTGAAGCTTTCGATGGATAAGTATGTGTTGCATTGTGATTTTTATACTTCAGATATGGATAACATGGATGTTGTTTTGGGATACCCTTGGATGGAATCAGTGGGTACTATCAATATTAATGAGCAGAAGAAATTCCTGAAGCTCTGGTATAAAAAGAAGAAAATTTCCTTACAGGATATTTCCATTAATAAACAAGTAGAGTGCAAGGAGGCTGAAGCAGAAGATGTTCCAGGGACTGAAATATCAGATGGTGAGCCAGTGATGATCAACAATCAAACAGAAATAGAGGCTAAAGCAGAAAAGGCTATAGGTGCTGATACATCAGATGAGGGCTCAGTGGTTGAAGTAATATTGGAAGATAAGACACCATAGCAGGCACTTCATAGAGTTTCCGTGTCTAAAAGGTTGCGGCTGAGGTAATATATGACATGATCAGGGTCATCATCGTCGTCTTGCACAAGAACCATGCCGATAGTGGTATCGACGACGTCCAAATACAAAGTATAATCGCGATGGTAATTCGGACGTCGCAATAATGGAGCAGAAACAAGGAGACCCTTGAGACGCTCGAAAGACTCTTGAGCGATAGCATCCCAATGAAAAGGGGTATCTCGCTTCAATAACCGCATAAAGCCTTTAGCCACTTTAGCATAGTTCGGAACGAATCGTCTCAAGAAATTTGCTTTGCCCTGCAAGCTCTGCAACTGCTGCAAAGAAGCAGGGGGAGGAAGATTCAAAATAGCTTCGACTTTGAGGGGATCTAGACGGATGCCCTCTCGGGAGACAATAAACCCGAGTAGTCGGCCTGATTCAACGCAGAAGACACATTTATGAGGATTGAGCCTGATGCGGTAGTGTCGACAGCGGAGAAAGATTTCACGAAGATGGGAAAGGTGGTCCTGGCGTTTGACTGAATGAGCTGGTAGATCATCCAAGTACGGTTGTACAATGTGACGGATGTCATGAAAAGCATAGGAAATTGCACGTTGGAAGGTAGCACCGGCATTCTTCAAACCGAAAGGGAGATTTTTGTAAGCAAAAGTTCCCCAAGCACAGATAAAGGCAGTCTTATGCTGATCAGCCGGTGTAATATTGATCTGGTTATACCCAGAAAACCCGTCCATAAATGAATAGATTTCGCCCCCTGCACACTCATCAATGAGCTGATCGATGAAGGGTGTGGGGAAGTTATCCTTAGGACAGGCCCGGTTGATGTCACGGTAATCAACACAGACTCGAATGGTACCCTGCTTTTTGTTCACAGGGACGATGTTAGAAACCCAATCCGTAAGTGGAATGGGGTAAATGAAACCAGCCTTGAGAAGCTTTTCAACCTATGCTTTAATGGCTGCAGCCTTTCGAGGGTGCACGGGACGTAGATGTTGACGAACAGGCTTAACCCCTGGATACGTAGGTATCTCATGCACCACTATGCTAGGGTCAATGCTGGGCATTTCTTCGTAGGACCAAGCGAAGACATCACGAAATTCGTGGAAAAGATCGGTGTAGAGCTGAATTTCCTCCGGAGTACAAGTGACTCCAATGTGAATATGCTCGACAATCCCTGGTTTCGCAGAGATTTCGATGGGTTGGGTCTACGTAATGTTTCCCATATTTCCTTCAGAGGACACTTGATAAACTTGAATAGGTGTTTGAAGGGGCTGAAATGGGATACAAGAAGCAAACCGTTCGAGACAGACAATCATTTCTTGATGGGCAGGGAGAAACGAGGAACGGTGGTGATGATCAGACCAAGGAGGTTCCTCGAGAGACATGATCTCGATAATGGCTTCATCGGAAGGAAATATTTCCTTTAATGGATCTGAAGTAGCGTCATCTCCAAGCCAAGGGGAATGAACATACGAGTCAGGAACGCTGCTCAGAGGAGCAGGTTCAGGAGGGGGAGTCGATGCAGCAACGATTTCAACGTAGTTGAGCTCGGTAGGACTCAACGACATCATATCGCCCCAAGATTCTATCTGATTAGCAGGAGGGAGGACCCACGGATCAGAGCGCACAGAAATCATATTAATAGGAGCGAGATTAGGAGGTGGGAGGGAAAAGACACCCATCAGGGCGGGATCTTTAAAGAGTCCGGCTCCCACACTCTCACATAATTTGGAGGTATGCTCCACGAAAGGCACATTGCCTTCAGAAGAGGAGGCGAAGAGGAGAGCTGGTCCATGGTGACAATCTTCCCCTGATGAGGGAAACGAATGACACGGAAAAGAGAGGAAGCCACGGCTTGCATGGCGTATGTCCAGCTACGTCCGAGGAGGAGGTTGTAGGTAAGATTAGCATTGACAACTTCGACCTCCACTTCAACCGTCTTCCCTTCCAAAGAGATGGGCAACCGTTGGAGGATACCATAAGGACGAGACTCTCTTCCGTCAAAGGCTTCCAATGTTGTAGGAGACTGGCTCAGCGTCGGAGAACCAATAGCTTTCCAACAGGCAACATACATGATGCAAGTCGAAGCACCTTCATTAATGACTGTACGATGAATCGTTTTAGTGTTGATGATGACCTGTATGAGGAAAGCTATTTGGTGAGGCAGTCTCGGCGTATGGCCTTCGAGGTCAAAAGAAATCAGATCTGAGTCAGCCGGGTCTATGCCACCGATGGCCAATAGCAAGGACTTCCTCTGGGAGGGGCAGCTCTGGAGCACTTCTAAGGCAGACATAGTAGACAGAGCCTGAGCTAAGTCCTCAACGATGCTGTAGTGCTGGGCAGCACGAGCATTAGGGTTGTAAGAAGACTTCCGGAGTACACCTTTTGGAGGGGGTCGGATGGGCGTCTCAGTGCTAGGTCTCTCGATGTGGAGTGGACCAGAACTGGATGGAGGAGCGTTGGAGGGGACCTCAGGCTCTTTCCCGGCATGTGATGGATATTCTTTTGCCCGAGTAGTGATGTGGATGGGAATCGTCCCAGCCATAAATACTTGAGAGCCAAATGAAGAAGAGGGTTGTGATGGATCTGCCACCATTTGAGTTTTCTGTGAAGGGAAATGTTCTTTAAGCACAGCAGGAGTCCCGGGAGCACCTTTCAACAATTGACTAACTTCGAACCGCCTGGGGCAGTCTTTAGTATAGTGATCCTCGTCACAGATAAGACAAGGATACTTAGGTTTACGTTTGGCTCCTTCCTCAGGTGGAGGTTTAGGGGAGTCCTGTCTGGGCTGCTAAGATTTATTCTTAGCTTTCCTTTTCTTCTTTCCTTTTGAGGATTTATCCGTCGCGGTGGACTGGACGGCATTAACCTCGGAAGTGTTTCTAGAATTAGATTGACCCCGAGAAGTGTTTTCGTTAGGAGCATTCGGTTTTTGCTTCCCAGGGTTCGCGGATGATTTCTTTGAAGATGAATTTACAGAGCCAATAACACCGTCAACAGATGGCTTTGGCAGAGCTTTGGATGTTTTGGGTCTCGGGGCGTCTAGCAAATAATCATATAAGGTACCCGACTGAGAATAAACTAAGTCGAGGTACTGAGCACGTGCGATAGCTTGCTCTTCAGTTACACAAGCTCCCATAGCAATGTCTCGCGCGATTGCAAGGACAAAGGAGGTTGTAAAACAATCTGTTAGGAGCTTATCAGGAATCCAGAACTTGATCAAACGACGACACCGTCTCCATTCATGTATATGATTGGATATATGCGTGTCTGTGTCCTGTTTAAGAGACGTAAGGAGATGCGTCCCTGTCTCATACCGAATGGGCAACTAAAAGTGAGTTAGGAATGCCATTGCCAATGAGTTGAAATCTTGAAAGGATCCGCGATTCAACTCAATGTACCACTTAGCAGCCGAGTCGGTGAGAGTCCTTTGGAAAAGGCAGATCCGGATGGAATCATCAAGCCACGAGTTTGACGAGCACACAAGGTGATAGGTCATGACATGGGCTTGAGGGTCCTCTCCAGCTTTGCCATCGAATTTCGGGCAATCGCCGGGTATCTTGGTTGGAACTGGTGGCCAATATGGATTATGAAGAATGGGATCATTAGTCAATTTGGACACATCTAGTAGTTCCAATGTTGCTAAGAAAGGTAACTGAGGATTGAAGGATATCTGTGGCCGTGGATAAGAGGTAATACCAGAGTTCCAACCAAGTGGCAGTTGCCCCCATGGACTTTGTCCGGACGGGCTCGGCCCATAAGGGTTCTGCCCATAGGGATTCTGTCCATAGGGGTTCTGTCCATAAGCAGACGGTTGACTCTGGATCTGCCCCCCAGCACCCCATGGATTAGCAACTTGACTTGCAGGCGCAACATACTGTTGCTGATAATTCTGATAAGGGGTGACCTGCATTTTTTGATAATTTTGATACGGGGCTAACTGAGTTTGCCCCTGGGGTTGCTGGTAACCATACGGTTGCTGAGCTCCATACTGAGCCTGGTGACTAGGCTGCGCTTGGTAAGAAGGTTGGGATTGCAATGCACCTTGCATCTGAAGACCAGTTTGAGTCTGGGGCCTAGAAGGATTTCCTTGAACAGGTTGAGCTTGGACCATCTAGCTGGAAGGTTGTCCTGGTTGGGTTTGGGATCGACCCGTTTGCCCAGAAGGATGAGCTTACTAGGTATTAGGTTGTCCTTGTACAACCGAGGGTTGTCCTTGCGGAACAGATGGTTGATAAGGGTTTCATATCATCTAGGAAGGGTGAAGTACTTTATCATTTCAAGGATTATCTTGTGGAGAGCCCAGTCGGAACCTGCAAGTATTCAACACAAAATACATATATAAGATCATATCATCACTGAGGTAGGCATTCCCATACTCAGATTGAAAACTTTAACTAATTGACTATCTACTGCTCTGATACAGGAATGATTCTGCAGTACATCATAATCATAGACTTTTGTAGACACAGTATGGACGTAGCCATCTGTTTATAGTTAGTCTACTATATAATGAATACAAAACTCCTCGCAGCCTGGATGGTGGAAACTAGATCCAAGGTCTTCATTTCTACTTCCCGAACAGGTACGATTCTATCCATGTGAATAAATGAGTTGATGTCGAACATGGTAGAAACCACTTGATTACCAGTCAATGATGTAAACTGTTAACAAGCGTGAGAGAGACCACCAGTGATGTCAATGGTTCTCAAAGTACCTAGTACAATCCATGAGATGTGAATGAATGAGTTGATGTCGAACATTTCATGGAATCCTTCGATCGAAAGTCAATGATGTAAACTGTTATCAAAGGCGAGAAACCTGCCATTGATGCATGCAGACTTCAAGGTACTGACGATTCCTAGGTCATCTTTCTAGATAACGTGCTGATGTCGATAGAAAGCGACCCGTTGCAGGAAATCCCACAACACGAAATCATAGATCAAGTTGAAGAAATGTAGCTGTAAGGACTGACTCAGGGATGGTCAAAATGGATGACGGGTATTTTGCAGATGAATGTTTATTCCAGAGACCTCTTGAACACATAACGACACGACAGATGGCTTGGTGACATTTGACCCAAAGTTAATACCCGACTAAAAACTTCCAGTGTGGTTTGATCAACTGTGAGGCAAAGGATTTCCAAACCCAGGTGAATGAAAAAGTGTCGTGTTCAAGAGTGGTAATAAGGCTTCTTCTGAGACAAAGGATATCAAATGGGCTCATTTTTCTCTCCTTTCCCCCACCATTTCTGGCAAGTACCTCTTTATTTTTTACAAGCTTGAGGAGGATAACATATGCTTGATTATAAGCTCATCCTTCGGATGAGTCCAACTTAGTTTTGATTCGAACCCTAAGAAGGAGTGGTCCGTTCCTGTTTGTAATCGAACAGGTCCTTTACTGTGAAATTTTAACGAGTCCAGTATAGGAGAAACTCGGCATTTTTCATTTTTAGAGAGTCTGAAAAAACTTAAGAAGACTCCAGGTTGAACTTTTTCGTAAAGTTGTGTCTCCCAAGCCCGAAAAAGTATAAAATAATACTTGAGAGAACCGCTTAGTCTTGCGACAAAGGAGTACTTTCATGATTAGTGCCTCTGACCTGAAAAGTAAAAAGCGATCAAGGACACGTAGTTTTATTTCCAGTATCAAGTTTGAAACGACAAAAACCCGGCAATCTTTTCCTGTTTTTACGGTCAGAAAAGAGCTATAAGGGGACCGTCTTTTAATTCCGTTTTAACGAGTGTAAAAGAAACGCTCGGCAATCTTTTCATGTTTTAGGAGTCAGAAAAGGGCTTAAAAGATGACTCTGATATTTTGGTTCGTGAAAAATGATAATTTTCCCTGAAAGTCCTTTTGTCCTGCACAAAAATGACACATTACTCATACCTGTTTAAGATAATCAAAAATGCATTGAGAAATATCCTTCCATGGTGAAAAATAAACAAACTTAGCATTCATTTATCCAAAAAACCTATAAAAAGACCTTTTACCATGTCATTTTTACCATTTCACTGTTGAGGGAGAGAAAATGGCTTTTGGCAAGAAACTTCCCATGGACTTTGTGGAGAATCCGACCATCGGAATCGAGCGCCGTCTCTTTCAGGTATTTCACAACATCCTCCTCTTTGTTTTCATCAGTTTAGAATTTCATTTTAAGCCCTAGTTTGATTTTTTGGGGGCTTTGGGGTTTTAGGATCCGCTTTTCAGGGTACGCAGGTGCCCCATGGGCGACCTGCGTCCCCCGACATTTTCGTTAATGGGAAAATGGCAGGAGTAAGCAGCCTACCTTCAGAACAGCTGCGTCCCCACGCTCTGTTTCTGAATGCGGGGTGCGTACTCCGCAAAAAGCAACTTCAAAGCCCAAAATCTCAAAACTAAACCATTAATTTTTGATTTAATGAATTCTAATGAATGTTTTCTAGTGTGTAGATTGCCCACCATGCTTGATTGGCGTGCAAGATGTCTATTTGGCCGCAATAGATCATCAACCCTCCTTGATGCTTTGAAGGCATGCGGTCTCTACAAATACTGGGCCATACCTGGCATGAGGGCCCAGGAGCAATTCTTAGAATGGCTGGTTGAAAGGTGGAACGTTCAGGATCAATGCTTTTACATCGGAGGGCAACAGCTCAAGATAGAGCCCTCAGACATATATTTTCTCACTGGTTTGCCTAATAGGGGCGAGCAACTGACTCTGTCCGGGACTAGGCCGGGTGGCCAATCCCTTGCTAGCCTCCGGCTAGAGTGGTGCAACAATCAAAACCAGGAGAAAGGGATAGAAATCAAATACATATCCCTTCCTGAACTTATGGTAATTGCCTTTACAGTTACCAGAATCTGCGGCGCAGCTGCTTTGCATATTGCCACCGGGTCCCAAATGCGGATGGCAATAGATTGCTATCGAGGCACCATTTTTAACTGGTGTGACGCTGTGTTGGCCAATATGAAGGGCCAACTGACTAGGGCAAAGAACGGGCAATTAAAGACCTTTGGGTATGGGCCTCTAGTTGTGAGCTTTGCCCTAGAGAGGGTTCCAATGCTGATCCCACAGCATCTCACTGTTGTAGCTGGGCCTCCTCGGGAGCCAAAGTTGATGCGATGGGTTGCGGTGATGGCCCGGCATCCTGATGAGGGAGCGGGAGTTGTCCGATTTCCTGTGGGTTACTTTCACTGGTTGGAGGACCAGGTCTTTGCGATCCAGGATTTTCCTTATGCCGGAGTAGATTTTCGCGGTGATCCGGACATGGTTCTTCCACGGGGAGAACAATGGGACGACAGAGGTACTTCATTTTTCACAAGTCTTTTAAATTATTTAATTTTTTGTTTTTTTTTTATATCATCTCAAAACTGACAGTGACAATTTTCAAAATGCAGATGTAGGTCCACAGCGTCCGGCCAATCTCCGGCCAATCGAGAGAAGAGTACCAGTTGCATCAGCACCGGCCCCACAGGATGCGGCCGCAGAGACCTTAGCCGAGTTGGAACAGGACCTAGAGCGTCTCACGGCGGACAGACTAGAGACGACTATAGACGATATTCCTATCCGACTTCAGCGCTATGTGGTTGTAGTCCCAGGACCTTTCAGGAGGTTCCTGTGTAGGGTAGCGTGGACAGTGGTCTCGTATAGAGAGCACCACCAGTGATTGGCTAGTCACTTTTTGTAGACACATGTGACATTTTTGGTTTTTTGTACTTATCATTTTTGCCGATCATAAGGTGTTTTTCAACCTATGATCGAAGACGATGTATATTTTTTGACACACTCCTATCTATATATATCATTACTACCGGCTTATTTTGTTATACATGTATGATGAAATGTTTTTAAATTTACATTTATGATTATCGCAAATGTCTGTCTAACATTCGAGAAGCAATTGCATCTGCTAATGTATTTAATGACCTTGGAATATGTTGATATTCAATGTAATCAAATTCACGTTCCAAGAGGTGCACTCTCAAAAATAATCTTAATAACACTGGATTTCTAATGGTATATACTCTATTAAGTTGTAATACAACGATTTCAGAATCTAACCTCACTATCAAACTCCGAATCCCAAATGAAATAGATTCAGATAATAACTCAATCATTGCACTGTATTCTGCAATGTTGTTTGTTGTTTGACCGAGGCTCACCCATGCATAGAAACTAACTCGTCAGAGGGTGAATAGATAACCCAAGCTGCGGAAGAGATATTCCGTGTACTACGACAAGCACCATCAGCGAATCCAATATACGTTTGGAGAGGCGTCGACATCTGCAATATCAAGAGTAAAACCAAGATAAGCCAGAATAACGACGAAAAACACACTCTCTAAGCTAAGCACACTGTCTATACTAACAAACACACTAGCTAGAAAGAAAAAACTAACCTAACTAAATCTCCATACACATCATTTAAGCATAATACCTCTTTCGGTAAAGTCCATTTCTGGGCTTACCCAAAGAGTCCCCATCAAAATCTACCAGCTCATAGGCCCCTTTTGCTAGCTTTCGCTTGACAATGTAGGGCCCATGCCACATAGGAACGAATTTGCCAGCACCTAATTTATCGTTAGCTTGATCATATAATAGCACTAGGTCTCCTTCCGAAAAATTACGAGGGGTCACGTTACGATCATACTGAGCTTTCATCCTTTTTGCGTGAGTCTCGATTGCCAAAGCAGCGTCACGTCGAGTCTCATCTAATTTAGCTAAGTATAATAGACGCTTCTCCTCTTCGGAAGTAGCTAGAAGTAATTCGATAGCCATTTGAAGTGATGGGATTTCGCATTCAATGGGCAACACTGCTTCCAAACCATAAACTAGTTGGAAAGGAGTGAACCCTGTTGATGTTTTCACTGAGGTTCGGTACGCCCAAAGCGCTGAAAATAACATGTTGTGCCAATTCGACCGATGAATACCAATGATTCGTCGGATCATGATAACTAGAAATTTGTTGATGGACTCAACCAAACCATTTGCTTGGGGATAATAAGGAGTAGAACTATCATGACGTAAACCAAGCTGGCTTGTAAGTTGTGTCATCATAATGTTTCGAAAATGGCGCCCATGGTCAGTGATTATCGCTTGTGGGACACCAAACCTAGCAATAATATGATTGAATACGAAAATCACAGCTGTCTTGCCGTCTGCCTCGAATGTAGGCATCGCCTCGGCCCACTTAGTAAAATAATCAACCGCAAGGATGATATATGCATGCCCCCCGGCCGAGTGAGGGTTACATGTAATAAAATCGATACCCCATTTAGCAAAAGGACCAACGGAAATTATAGGGTGGAGAGGAGCAGGTGGTGTGCGCATCTTGCGGTCAAACACTTGACAGTTGTGGCATTTTCGGACCGCAATGATACAATCTTTAAACATAGATGGCTAGAAGTAGCCAGCACGCAACACCTTCTGGGCTGTGGCATACCCAGACATATGACTGCCACACGCTCCAGAATGACAGTAATTCATAACCCTTTCTGCCTCTTCATGAGTTAAGCAACGACGAAAAACCAAATCCGCCCCACGACGATAAAGAGTATCTCCAATAATTTTGTACTGTTGGGACTGGAATCGAATTTTTCGGCGTTCCGACTTTGAAGCTTCGGGCCGAAAGGATTGGGTTTGGAGATAGACGATTATATCCCCATACCACTGATCTAAATTGCTGATGAGAAACAGAGATTCGTCCGCAATGGGTTCCTCTACCACAGTTTCCGTGTCAACACGCGGGAAATCACACATCAATTCCGCAAAAACTAAAGATTTCTTAGACTTAGACTTTTCAAATTCTAAGTCGAACTCCTGCAGGATAACGATCCATTTAGAGTACTTGCCCCCTAGAAATTTTTTAGTCAAAATGTAAATCATAGGGTTGCAATCCGAAATTACTGTAGTTTTACGGAGAAGAATGTAGTGACGAAAACGTTGGACAGCCTGAACAGCTGCCAAGGCCAACTTCTCCACATGTGAATATTTGAGCTCAGTGGGATTTAACATCCGATTAAGATAATATATCACATGTTCCATTTCGAATTCATCTTCCTGTACTAAGACCATTCCAATGGTGGAATGAGCGGCGGCGAGGTACAAAAAGTAATCTTGGTTGTAGTTGGGAGGATGCAGCAACGGTGCATGGGTTAACGCGTGCTTTAGCGCATCAAAAGATTTCTGAGCTATCACATCCCAAGAGAATTGAGCATTTTGTTTCAACAACCGGGTAAAACCCTTGGTAATCTCGGCGTAGTTAGGAATGAATCGACGTAAAAAGTTTGCTTTCCCTTGCAAACTTTGGAGTTGGCGCAAACTCGAAGGAGGAGGCAATTTGATGATAGCTTCGACCTTCGAGGGATCGACGCGAATGCCGGCTTTTGAAACTACAAATCCCAGCAATCGTCCTACTTCGATGCAGAAGACACATTTGTGTGGGTTCAACCGTATACGATAGTGCCTACACCTCATAAACATTGCTCGTAAATGGACAAGGTGATCAGCTCGATGTAAGGAGTGAGCGGGCAAATCATCGAGATATGGTTGCACAATGTGCTTGATGTCATGAAATGCGTAAGACATCGCCCTTTGAAAAGTGGCTCCGGCATTCTTAAGCCCAAAAGGTAATTTGTAATAAGCAAATGTCCCCCATGGACAAATGAAAGCCATTTTTGGTTGATCGGCAGGTAGAATATTGATTTGGTTGTAACCGGAAAAACCATCCATAAAGGAAAATATTTCACTACCGACACAATCATCAATTATTTGATCGATATAGGGCGTGGGATAGTTGTCCTTGGGACAAACACGATTGATATCCCTATAGTCGATACATATTCTTATTGTTCCCTGCTTCTTGTTAACTGGAACAATATTCGATACCCAATCCGTTAACGGGATCGGATAAATGAAACTTTCTTTCAACAGCTTCTCAACTTCTGCTTTAATTGCAACCGCTTTTCGAGGATGTATCTGATGCAGACGTTGCCGAACGGGTTTAGTGTCCGGGTAAGTCTTGATCTCATGAACAACAATGGAGGGATCAATTCCTGGCATTTCCTCATAGGACCAGGCAAACACGTCGCGGAATTCTTGAAATAGGGCCTTGTATGTTTGAATTTCGTCATCTGAACACGAGGCACCTATATTAATGTGTTCAACAATTCCGGGCTTCACTGGAATGTCAATGGGAATAGTGCGAGAAACGTTTCCCAAATTCAGCTCTGAATCAAGATGTTTCATTGGACTCTGAGCATCTTTGACATATTCAGCTGTAAAAATTGATGAGAAATCGTCTTCAAAACGATCATCCTCAGGTAAGAACGAAGATCTATGATGGAGATCTTCCCATGGTAAATCGTCTACACACAGGATTTCACAAAGTTGTTCATCAGATGACACAACTTCGGGAAACGTTATTAACTCCGAGGATGACGCGAAAAGGGATTCCTCATGGACCACATTCATTTGGTCGATTTGGGTTGAACTTGGGTCGGAAAATGACTGCACGGCTTCATAAGAAATTTCATATGGACTCAAAGGCATTGCATCACCGAATGAGTCTATCTCAGATTCAGATGGGACAATCCAAGGATCATCGTAAATAATAGTGTCTGACGTAATCATATGAATGAATGCAAATGAAGGGTCTGCGTTGATTGGAGGAAAAGGAAAAGTTCCTAGTAAACCGGAATCTTTAACTAATCCTACGCCAACATCCTTATAAGGGATAGTCGTTTTACCGACATGCTGGATACTCTCTGAAGAGGCTAGGTCAGATGAAAAATAAGCCAGCTGGTCTATTGTCACGATCTTGTCATTATGTGGAAACTTTATAACTCTGAAGACCGATGAAACGACCGCTGTCATAGCGTAAGACCAACTTCGACCCAAAAGAAGGTTGTAGTCTAGAGGGGCATCAACCACCTCCACATCCAGACTAACGGTTTTTCCTTCAACCCCTATAGGCAAATCTTGTAAAATGCCAAACGGATGGAACCCACGGCCATGAAAGGCCTTAAGAATTGTCGGGGATTGGTTCAGCGAAGGAGAACCAAGCGATCTCCAACACTGAATCGACATAATACACGTGGAAGCTCCCTCATCAATTACAGTCCGATGAATAGGCCTGTTTTTTACTATCACTGGAATCTGGAAAGCCATCCGATGAGGGAGGCGCGGTGTACTATTTTCTAGATCAAAGATTATCAGGTTCGGGTCCTGAACGTCAACAGCTCCTATAGCCGACAAAAGTAATTTTCGCTGTGTTGGGCATGATTGCAGCACTTCTAAAGCTGACATTGCTGAGGGTGAAACAGCTAAGTCCTCAACAATGTTGTAATTCTGGGCCGCTCTCGCATGTGGATTGAAAGCAGACCTTCGAAGTACACCCTTGGTGGGCGGTTTTATTACTAAGTCAGGGTTAGGTTTCTCGATTTGTAGTGGATCGGAATAAGGAGCTGAGGTTGATGGATTTGAATGAGAAGATTCTGCTTCTTTTGATCCATCAACAGGACTTTTACTACCATAATCCTGCGATCGAGTCGCAATCCTTACATGAGACATCATCAATATGGGTTCTTCAGTGGCACTCGAGGAAGAACCTATCATCTTACTCTCCTGCTTTGGAAATGGATATTTCAAAACAGCAGGAGTTGAGGAACCTTTGACGATTTTCACAACCTCGGCCCGATGAGGGCAATCTCTTGTAAAATGATCCTCTTCACATATAAGACAAGGATATTGAGGTTTGCGCTTTTCGTCATTGGTTTCCGAATTTTTTGTTTTCTCCTTTGGAGTCTTGTCTGCTTTACCCTTCTTCTTACCCTTTTTCTTCCCACCGTTTTTTGATTTAGCCATAGATGACTCTACAGTGTGAATATCGGCGAAAATTTCAAGAGAAGACTCTCTTGTTGGGCAATCTGGTAAGGTTATAATGGGCGAAGAATTCTTTGAAGATTTCTTCTTGCTTTTAGTATTTACCAAACCAATCATGCCATCAGCAGCATGAGATCCCGAAGGAGCAGCAGCGATTTGATTTGACTTTGGAAGATCTGGGATCTTTTCATGTAACGTACCTGACTGAGTGCAAACTAAGTCAAGGTACTGCGCTTGAGCAATTACTTGCTCCTCAGTAACTACTCCGGCCTTAGCTACATCTTCAGTAATCTTCGGTAATAATGATTTAACAAACCATTCAGCTAAGATTTGGTCCGGGATAAAAACTTTCACTAATCGCCGTCGACGTCTCCATTCATGTATATGATCGGAAATATAAGTGGACGTTGACTGTTTTAATGAAGTTAGTAGCTCCGTGCCATTATCATATCTGACCGACAACTGAAAATGAGTTAGGAACGAGGTAGCTAACTGACTAAAATTGTAAAAAGAGGACCGTGGTAACTCAATGTACCACTTGGCCACGAGACCAATGAGCGTACGCTGGAAAAGACGTAAGCGGATTGAATCATCCGAGATGGAATTTGAAGCACACCAGAGGTGGTAAGTCATCACATGATTGGACGGATCCTCTCCAGACATACCTTCGAACTTGGGTATATCGCTGGGCAACTTATTTGGCATTGGCGGTCAAAACGGAAGATAATTTATTGGATCGTTCGTTAGGCGCGACAAGTCTGGTAAATCCAAAGTTGCGATAAACGGTAATTGCTGATTAGGATCCCTAAAACTCTGGGTCACAAGACCAGTCCCAGGAGGAGGATATCCAGGATAACTTGGAATAGGAATCGCATTCGGGATATTATAACCTCCTGGAAAACCAGGATTAACCGGACCGTACTGGGGTTGCTGAGGTTGTTGATAAGTGTACCCAGGATACGGTTGATACTGGTAAACCGGCTGTTGGACAGCAGGCCCGTATTGGTACTGTCCCTGGTACGGTTGATAAGTAAATTGTGGTTGACTAGTGACAACTGTACTTAAACCAGGTTGTCCTACAGGCATCTGAACCGTAGTTTGAATCGTAGATCCAGACAATGGTAGAGATGTCTGAGGAGTAGTTGCAGAGATAGTAGAAACCGGAGCTATCGATACTCTAGAAGCAAGTGTGGTGGAAGGAGCAGATGTTGCGGTAGTTGCAGCGGTCGTTTGAGATGGAGTACTAGGTGCAATTGGCGACTGAGTAACTACCGAAGTGACAGAAGTTTGAACATTAGACTGGACTGGTTGCTGGGATGGACCAGCAACTAAGGGTTTTCCAGCTTGAGATGACAACTGTACACTTGGCTACAATACCTGTTGAACTTGCGATGGATCCCACACTATGTTCATTCCGGGGTATTGACCCATGACAGGTTGAGGATATTGAGATCCATAACCGGATTGAGGATATGATTGATAACTGAAAGGCACAGTTCCTGTACCTTGAACATATGATTGACCTTGAGGTGGTTGATAACCTTGACTCAAGTATTGACCTTGAGGTTGATAACCTTGAGGTAAATACTGATACTGGGGTTGACCTTGACCTTGAGGTTGATACCCTTGGGGTAAATACTGATACTGAGGTTGACCTTGGGGTACATGTTGTGTCTGGGGGGCAACCTCAAGGACAGTATGTACCCATAGTACAATACATTCCTCAAGGTCAACCCCAGTATGGTCGCCATTTTGTCATGCGGAAAGAGTCGATAGTGCGGACACAAACGACCTCCCTAGAAGCAAAAGCTTTCTAGTGACAAACAAGACAAATAAACACTACCTTTCTCTAAACATGCATTGAGAATACAAGTAATCAGGGGATCTTTAGCATACCTTTAGTCCAACGCTTTGTAGTAGTCCAGCCTCGCCGATCCGGATGAGCTCCTCCTTCTCTTCGAAACCTGCATTCACTAACAAGCCAAAAGATTAAATAGCACCTGATAAACTCATAAAACAATACATATCCATCATACATACCAAGGAGTATATGAAACAAACCATGAATAACAATCTGTTGAGAAAAATAAGTTCATTTGCATTAAGAGGTAACAAAAGGAACCATTACAACCTGAGCCTTGGTGTTGTGCAAGTCCCTCCTAGGGTCCAGCAAGAGTTTTCCTTTACTTTGATCAGCTCACCCACTCTCAAATAAGGCTAGGAAAGGATGGGAATCTCTCCTCTCAAGCTTTACAAGGGAGTCCTAATTCCAGCAGCATCTACCCTTAGGAATGTTCAGCTTTCAACCTCCCCTCCCTTTGGCCCAATGCCTGTATTTATAGTGCTCTAGAGGAAGTTATTCAGGTCCACCATCAATGGGATAAGCCCCTCTTTGGATGGGATAGCTCCCCTCTTGATGGGATAAGTTCCTCTTTGGTAGGGATACATGAACCATCTGGAGGTGCTTCATACACGTCAAACAAGCTTCTAGAATACTCTAGAAATGACCACAAGTAACTTTTTTGGAGTGAAACTTGCGCCTTTTGACCTTTATAGGAGTACGCACCCATTGCTTTACATACAGAGCGTACAAGTACGCAGGTATTGTGAACTTGGAGTGCGTACACGCAGGTAAGGCTAAGAGAAACTGCGTACCCAGAGATATATAGATTTTTAATGACTTTCTCTCTTTCTTGGAGTTTGACATGGAGAGCAGAGGTATGAGGCTTGCTAAGGAGGATAGTATGACAGTTGATGGAGCCATACTAACTGCAAATAGTCATGGTGACAAATTTTAGTGTAACAGTACCCCTGCTGGATTCCAGGTTGTCCTTGTTGCACATAAGGTTGTCCTGCTTGTCCAGATGGATAACCTTGCTGGACACTAGGTTGACCTTGTTGGATGTAAGGTTGTCCTAGTTTCCCAGACGGGTAAACTTTCTGGATACCAGGTTGCCCTGGATTACCAGAAGGTTGAGTAAGATAAGTGAAAGATGGACCACCAGTGGCCGAAGGTTGTCCCTGATAGGGTTGCCCTTGTGGGCCCCCAGGTTGGCCTGGGTGAGATTGGCCGTAATATTGCTGCCCTTCGGGGGTTTGCACGTAAGACGGCTGGCCTTGGTTGGGCGGTCCCTGAAGCTGTGCAGGCATTGCTTGGCCCCCATGGTAAGTGGTGGTGCCCCAAGCAACAGATAATGGTACCGAGACCTCAACAACAGGTTGAGTAGGCAAGGGTCTGGAAAGATAAAGGAACTGACCAGTAGAATCGTAGTAATAAAACGGACCTTGCCATTCGGATCCTAGATAGCTTGCATATATTGAGCATATGGCCCCCCTCCTGGAACAGGACCAGAAGAGGGTGGTGCACTTTGTGCAGGATGGACAACTCTAGGTGTATGTGCCGGCTGGCCACTACTCACTTGGCCGTGAGGCAGACCAGCGCCAGTAGTCACAGCTGAAGATGCCGTAACGGCACTAACAATCGGTGTTGAATGTGCTACACAAACAGTCGGAACAGTTGGAACTGAAGTGATGGGTGTAGTGTGAACTTGTGAAACAAAAGATCCCGTAGTGGGAGTGATGCAGAGGTCCCACATGGTACTTGAAGTAGGGATCCTAGTACCCGCATTATCCCTCAATGACTTATAGCGTGAGGGTACCGGAGATGTGGCTGGGATAGGAGTCTCGGTACTCGACAAAATGGGTGTCTCACTCACTCTAGGAGATGTCTCATCCATGTGAGAGGTAGACATTGGGGTCGAAACACCAGGATGCATAAAAGGAATATCATCTTTGTCAGGCTCCCAAATGGGGTTCCAATGAATTTCATAATCCTCGTCGTCCGGAGCACGAGAGTTAATCGGTTGGATACTTGGGATAACAGGGAGAGTATCACTCACAACCGGTAGCTCAGGAGCAACAGAAGACGGAGACCCTTGATCACTTGGAACGGGAGATGGGATCGATGATTCAGCCAGGATGACAAACTTCAAAACAAAACCTAGGGAAACTAACGAGAAAGGACCCTACTCAAACTAACGCACACAAGATCTAACCGGGTAATGTTAATCGCGGCCGAATAAATTTTAAGACGCAAGGACACAACTTGACCTTTTCATTTTTTAAGAGTCGAGAAAAGGACAAAAAGATGACTCTAGTCTCCTTTGAATGTTTAATGAGCCCGAAGTGACAAATGCTCAGATGAGCCTTTTCGTTTAAGGAGTCTGAAAAGGATCAAAAGTGACTACTCTGGAGAGCTAGGCAAAAAGGTTTACCAAACAAATCCGTAAAACTGCATATACACCTTGGCAGTCATATGAAAACCAAGGACTTCCCGTACGGCAGTCAATCTTCCCGAATGCTGTGTTCGGTGTGTTACGACTTGTAAGGCGGCAGACACGGCTTCCTATGGATAAAGGATGATAACCTAGTGGGGTCTCCCCATATACTCGACGGTACGTGGGAGCTCAAATCTGTGCTAGACCACTTGTTGCGTCACGGAAGGAGGAATCACCCAACCTTAAGTGAAACAAAAGTGACTATGTTTAACGACGCCGTAGCACGTCTCTAGCCTAGACCTCTAAACAGTGAGCGTTATGTTCCAATGCATTTTTAAGTTCATTCAGTTCATTTTAGGTTGATCTTGAATTAGGTTTCAGTTTTCAGGCCCTACCGTATGAAATCTCTCAAAAATTCCTAAATGCAAACTATATGCCAAAATATGTCATTCCATTCGATGAATGCTAATTACGAGAGGGTTAAAGGGCTTTCACACAAACAAAATGATCACAAAACAACAAATAGCTTCCCTAATGCAGCTAATGGAAATTCACAAACTTTCTTTGAGATCACTAATCATTAATCAAAACGAAAATCTTCTAATTCTCATTAACTAATACAAAGCAAAAGAGATTTTTCTTTTTGTTGATGGCAAAGTGCATTAAACAAACTTTTGAGAAATGGTAACAAACAAATGTGAAAAGAACCGGTTGACCCCAAACAACTGTGATCCATGTCCGGGTAGTGAGAAGACATCGAAACAATGTGAAGACTGGTTCAAGAACAATCACTTAAACAACCAAGTAAAAGCAAGCAAAGAGGAAGGCTTCAACAAACCAAAAGCAAGCAGTAAATGAACCTTTGCAAACGAGTAACCAGGCAAAGCTGATCCAACAAAATTGGAATGATAAAACTAGGTCAGAAGACACAAAAAGCAAGATTCGCTCAACAAGACTCACAAGAAAGTGCTTCAATCTTCAGACAATGAAAATCAAGTCATAAACCAAGTGAAAACAGTAGGGGATAGCAATACCAACAGGCTTAGGAGGCAGAATTTAAGAAATTAAATTCTACAGGAATCAGCGTGGGTGGAACACAACAACAATGCGCTAATAAAAAACTACACGTAACAACAATGCGATGTCAGCGTGGAAGTACACGCCTTACCTGCGATGGTCCGATTTTCAGAACCGTCGTGACTGTTTGGTGTATTAACGCGATGATCAGGAAATCACACAAAGGGATGCGCGATGACAGCGCGACTATTTAATTATAAACCGCAATGATGCTAAAAAACGGCCACAATCAATCCAAAAACTCCGAAACCAGGGCAATCACTCTTTAAAGAATCAAGGCACCTCCTAGACCGAACCAGGAAACCAAAAAAAAATAGAGAACTAATCCCCAAACTTTGAAAAGAGAGCAAAAATAAAACTCAAGGAAAAAATGAACAAAAAGGACAAAAGCCAGCTCCAAGTTGTTCAATTCGTAAACCAAACCGGAGATTGATTGAAGTGGAGTTGATCTAATTCGCTAATGCAGAGCAATAGCGTTTCAAAGGCTATCTAGCTGTGCTTCAGGCTCCGTCTAAAGTTTACAAATCAAACAACAAGGTAAACTCCCCAGTGGAGTCGCCAAATTGTTGTGGAGGTAAATCCCCTCTACGGACAGAGGCGATCCCTACTAGTCCAATAGGGTCTAGCAACAATCAAACAACGCTAACACGCAGGTTCCTAATTGCAAATTAGAGACCAATGATGAAGGCCTACTTGGATTCCAACACTAGTACTTGTAGAAGAGTTGATGCTCCCGTTCCTTTGCCCCGGCTGGTCACAATCCTCACGATCCTCGTGCACGGACACCTGCACATGCAAATAACGATACAAACACAGGCATAAAATCCAGTAGATGCAACTATATATCAGTCAGAAAGGATATAACTCAAACATCATCATAAAGACAACAAGAGTGGAACCATAATGATAGTCGTCTATTATTGATAAACAAAGAAGAATACAACCATAGTTCTGACGTCAAATCCTTCTCAAGAGGGTCCAACCAGCAAGTCCCTCAAGCATTCACCCTTGAAGGTAGATCTCCCAAGACAAAACTCTCTCTCACACAAGTTTACACAAGAAAGAAACACTTCACAACCTTCCTTAAGCTCTCTAGCAATCCCACACTTGTCACACCAGCTACCTATCAAGCTCACACACTATCAACAACACTCCAAACACTATGAATTCCAAACTAGCAGCTCATGGCAATGGTGGAGGCTTAAATAGGAGAAGGAGTCTCCATGAATGGTGGGAGGATGAGCTTATCTCCAAGGAAGGTGGCTCAAATGACGAAACAGACATGCCAGAGAAGGGAGGGCGACATTTACAAGGCCAACAACCAGGTCTGGAGTCATCTGGAAGGCCGGCTGTGAGAAAAAATTCGCCCAGACTGGATCATCGCGGGTGCCTAACTGCACTGGAGCGCTGACATCACTGTTGAATAACGAAGAAAGTCATATCAGCGCGATCAGATATAAGTAACAGACGCGCTGTCTCATGAAATTCGACCAGCGCGGGAATCACGTGTACTTCCATGCTGGCAACGCATTAGGTCTGTTTTGGAGCGCTCATCGGCGCGTTTATTTTTACAACAGTGGCGATGATAGCAAAACTTTGGCAAAATGGGTCATTTGGCAACACTAGAGAGCATGAGCATGATTGATTTAGTCTCATGACACAGTAGGAAGACAGTGACAAATTACTGTGTAACACACCACAACAGGCACCAAATAACAGTCAGGCTCCAGTAAGAGGTGAATTAAAGAAAAAGACACCGTGGGTTAAAACTTCAACATATCATCACCCACATCACCCCGCAAGACAACAACCAACAAGATGGCAACCAATTAGCCACAAGGACAACAACCCCCGCAGGACAGATAGAGAGGAGCGAAGATCCACCTACTACACATCAACACAGAAGAGCTACCACAGTCAACTTCCATCTCAAGCGAGTGAGGCACCAGCGAGATCGAGGGTTCACCTTTCTCTTGGATGGCTAGATGCACGTGCATGGTACCAGTGGACTACTCTTTTGAGTAGATCTTATTATTTGTGTTCTTCCCATGTTTCGGGGACGAAACATGCTAAGGGGGGTGGAATGTTATATACCTAGGGGGGATAATATGGGGTACAAAGGGAGGTACCCAAGGTAATAATGTAATAATGGGATGGGCCATAGTAATAAATAAGGTGGTTAACCCATATCATGTAAGGGACCACAAGTAGTTAGTAATAATGTAATGGGCCCATGGTATTAGTTCGATGGTATGAGGGAACCATGGTAATGATCCATGGTATTGTATGTATGAGGCCTATATAGAGGCTAGAGACTCCACATGGAGAGGGTGTCAAGGAATATTGTATGAACATGCATATGGCTTGTGGAGTGTTCTCCTTCCTTAAGGAGTGAATGTATGGTGTTGCCCTACCTTAAGGGTTTTGATATCAATAAAGAAGAATTTCTATCTATTTCTATCTTATTATTTCTGGGTTTATTTCTATTATCTTATATTTTTTGGATCAGATCTATAACAATCGGCAGGAGTCTTAGGAGGATCTTTCTTCGGTGGATCAGCCTTATTTTTACCTTTCCCCTTCTTCTTACCTTTTGAATTTTTCTCTGCTGCAGTGGACTGAATGGCATTGAATTCAGAGGTTTTCCCAGTATTAGATGCATATTGAGAAGCATTTTCACTAGGAGCAGTAGGTTTTTTCTTCGCAGGAGTCGTGGAAGACTTTCGGGAAGATTGAGCAATGGAACCAATAACACCATCGACAGAAGGTGTCGACGGGGCTTTAGAAGTTCCAGGTTGCAGAGCATCATGTAAGACATCATAAAGCATGCCAAATAGGGAATAAACAAAGTCAAGATACTTCAGTAACACATACCCCCATAACAATATCTCAGGCTATCAGACTGACAAAAGAGGTAGTAAACCACTCAGTCAGAAGTTGATCAGGGATCTAGAACTTAATCAAATGGCACCGCCTTCTCCATTCATGAATATTATCGGAGATGTGGGTAGTCGTGTCCTGTTTCAGAGAAGTAAGGAGATGTGTTCCCGTTCCATAAGGAATTGGTAACTGAAAATGGATAAGAAATTCCATCGCAAGTGAATTGAAGTCTTGGAAATTTCCACGAGTGAGTTCAATATACCATTTCATAGTGGAACCAGTAAGAGTCCTTTGAAAAAGATGGAGGCTGATAGAATCATCAAACCATGAGTTAGATGAGCACCAAATGTGATAAGTCATAACATGTGCTTCGGGATCCTCTCCAGATTTTCCGTCAAATTTAGGACAATCACTGGGAACCTTAGTCGGAACTGCTGGCCAATATGGATTATGAAGGATAGGGTCATTCGTCAGCTTGGACACATCGGGCAGTTCCAAAGTCACAAGAAAAGGTAATTAAGGGTTAAAGGACATCATGGGCCTTTGACAATGGCCAGCATTAGGGTTCCAACAAGAGGCTTGTTGCCCCCATGGATTTTGTCCATAAGGGTTATAGTTGGGCAGATTAACACCATAACTTGGTTGTTGATCCAGATCTTGACCGCAAGCAAACCATTGGTTACCAGCTTGACCAACAGGGGCAGCATATGGCTGTTGAAAATTCTAATAAGGGTTAACCTGAGATTGCTAATAGTTCTGATACGAAGCACCCTGAGGTTTCCCTTGGGGTTGCTGGGGTACTTGGAGACTGTATTGCAGCTAAGGTCCAAACTGTGCCTAGGACCCAGGTTGCATTTGATAAATAGGTTAGGCTTGGAATCCAACTTGATTTTGGGGACTGGGTCGAGTTTGAAGTCCAGCTTGAGGCTGAAGACTGAGTTGAGCTTGGGAACCAGCTTACGTCTGAGTGCCCGGTTGACTAAGAGTTGGATTAACTTGACTAGATTGATGTCCTTGTTGGAACTGGGGCTGACCCAACTGACCAAAAGGTTGGCCTTGTTGGAACCGAGGTTGACCTATCTATCCAGAAGGTTGACCTTGTTGGGCGATAAGTTGACCTGGCTAAAACTGAGGTTGCCATACTTGACCACAGGGTTGTCCTTGCTAGGCAACAGGTTGGCCTTGCTGGAATTGAGGTTGACCTGGTTGACTGGAAGGTTGACCTTGCTAGGCAACAGGTTGGGCTTGCTAGAAGTGGGGCTGACCTGACTGACTAGAAAGATGACCTGAATAAACAAAAGAGGAACCTGTAGAGGCCAAAGGTTGTCCCTGAAAGGGTTGTCCTTACAAGCCTGAAGGTTTTCCTTGAAAAGGTTGCCCTTGCAAACTCAAAGGTTGGCCTTGAAACAATTGTCCTTGTGGGCCATGGTAGGTAGTATGATTTTAGGCAACCGAAAGCGGAACCTAATTCTCAACTGGGACTCCCGGAGGAAGAGACCCAGTGTAATAAATATGAGCTCCATGGTGATCATAGTAGTGCGGAGGGTTATACGGAACAGACAGTGGTTGAGAACCTAAAGGGTTCTGAGTCAGATTTTGGAGAGCAAACAAGTAGTGCTCATATGACAATCTCACTGGAATGGAATTTGAAGAGATTGGTACATTATCCATAGGTTGATCGACTTCAAAAACCAAAGGTGAAGGACCACTGCCAGCGGGTCCGGACGATATCCCAGTAACAGTAGTAATTACCAAATATGTAGTAACCGCACTAACAGAAGGGGTTGTGGATGGCACACACATGGTGGGCATTGATGGAACGGATGTAACTGATGCAACCTGTGTCTGAGGTATGGAATTCAGGGCCAACTGAGAATACATGAAAGGTATAGAAGACGGAATGGAAGTACGATACCACATAGAGCTTTGGTGCAGAGATGTAGAACCAAGTATGTCAGCCAAAGCGCGATAGTGAAGTGGCAATGACACATTTGGAGCAGTATGAAAAGGAAAACCTTCTGGGGAAAATTGATATTCCCCGGTTGACACAAGGCTCTCTTGATTGCTAATGGGACTTGACTCATCCATGTCAGAAGTGGCCATTGGAATCAAAGCACCAGGAGGAGTAGACGGGAGTTCCTCGTCTAAAAATTCCCAAAAATTGGGAGGATTCCAATTGATATCAAAAGGTTCCTCACCTGGAGCTCGAGAATTAAGAGGCTGAACACTTGGGACAATAGGAAGAGTACCAATAACAGATGATACCTCAGAAGAGATAGGAGAAAGGGGCTCTTTGTCAACTGGCAGGGACGATGGATTCGGTGAGTCCACTAGGATGGCTTAACTCAAAAGTATGGGAGAAAAGATATAATCAATAGGGTTGAAAAATATCTTCCAAGATGTGATCACAATGCGGCCAAGATTAATAGGTAAAATTTTATCGCAGACAAATAAATTTTAGGACACTGGAACAAAATATTCCCTTTTCATGTTTAAAGAGTCGAGAAAAAGGACAAAAGATGACTCTAGTCATCTTCGAAGTTTAATGACCCTGAAAGGACAAGTTCTTAGATGATCCTTTTACTTTTAAAGAGTCGAAAAGGAACAAAAGTGACTACTATGGAATTCTAGGCAAGAGGTTTACCAGAGAAATCTTAAAATTGCATATACACCTTAGTAATGAAATGAAAGAGAAATGACCAAGGACTTCCTATATGGTAGTCAATCTTCCCAAATGTTGTGTTCGGTGCGTTATGACTCATAAGGTGGTAGACTCGGCTTCCTATGGATAATAGGATGATAACCTAGTGGCGTTTCCCAATATATACGTGACGGTACAGGGAGCACAAATCTGTACTAGCATCTATTGTATCACAAAAGGAGGAATCACCCAACCTTAGTGAAAACATTAGGGACTAGGTTTAACAACACCGAAGCACGTCTCTAGCCTAGACCTCTAGATATGTGAGCATTAGGTTCCAATGCATTTTTAAGTTCATTCAATAAATTTTAACAGTTAATCTTGAATAAAGTCTCGATTTTAAGGCCCTATCGAATGTATCTTTAACACTCCTAGAGTGCAACTAAGTGAGCAAAAAGATCATTTTTTTGGATGAACAACTAGCTAAGGAAGAGTGAGAGGTTCAACACATAACAACTGAATGACAATCAAGCAAACCAATGAAAGAAAAAGGACACTTCTATCATTTACTCAAACTTTCAAGCAATCCGAACAAAAAAGAATGAGAAACATACTTTTTTCTTTTCAATGTCTTAATCTCAAGGATCTACTAATGCAAAAATCATCTTTCAAACCTTAATACAAGATGAATGCACTATTTGATTTTCTTGAATAAATGATAAGAAACTACATGCACAAATGAATCAAAGACTCAAAACTAAAGAAATAATATTTTTCACAAAACTAGAAAACTATCTCATTGACTGGGAAGAAAAGCGATTTATGCCAAGAGAAAGGAAGGGACCAAACTAACAATACAAGGAAGTTCGGTGACCAAACACACACACCAATCAAGAGGATGATAAACAAAAAAAGAAAATAAATAAATAAATAAATCCTCAAACAACGAGAGAGATTTTACCAAGCAGTGTCTAAAGATATCAATGAATGAGTGACCCAAGCAAACCAAGCAGTGGAGAAACCCTAGGGTATTTAGGTCACACGGTTCAAGAGGGACACAAAATCAAAATCTTAACAACCAAAAATTTTGACACAACAAGAGGAGAAAAACAAGCTCTAAGGACAAAATGCACTAGGCGACCAACCAAACAAACCTCAAAATTTGAAACTTACAAGAATCGTCGCAAGTAAAACACTAGCAACATGCACTGACAACAAATCATCACGCCTCCCTAACCAAGAACTTTGCGATGTCATCACGAAAGTACATCAGTTAGCTGTGCTGAGCCGATTTTAGGCCTCGTCGTGACTGTTAGACAATTTATCCATGCCAGGTGCAACCCAGAAGTCAATGCAGATGCGAATACTTCACGACTATTAGGAAATAAACAGTAACAACCCAGAATTGAAAGCAAAAAATGAAAGTTGGACTGGAGCAGGGCTAGATCTATCACTCAGAAGGGTGGGAAGGCTATAGAAGTAGTCTAGTAGCTTCTTGAATGAAGTATGCTACCCAAACAATAAGGAAGACAATAAACTAACAAAGCCAATTAACACAATAGACAAAAGACAAGTCCCCAGTATGGTCACCAACTTGTGACACAGGTAAGTTCCCTCTGTAGATAGAGGCAACCCCTCTAGCCCTAGAGTGGGTCTAGTCATTGCATAGAAAATACCAAAGCAAATTTCCTCAGATATTTGGTGTTATGAATAATTACCTTCAATTTGACGTTCAATGAAGTCCCTGTCGTGTTGCTCCAGTTGTTATTCTTCTAGTCGCTCATACCTGAAAACAACATGTAGAGAAACACCAAAAACACAATAGAAAACATCCAAACAATCTACTTGAAGAGTCAAGGAACCTTGAGCTATCGACATACAATTTAATGCACGATATAGGAAACAAGTTATTGATTTGTACTAATATAAATCAAAGTAAAACTTACAACCAAGCCTTGCTGTCGTAAGCCTCCTTGAAGGGTCCTGTCAATATGTGTCCGTAAGCATTTACTTGTGAACCATCTCCAAAGGGAACATACGACTCTCTCTTCTGTCCAAAAGGGTTGATACTAGAAAGCTCTCAAGCCAACTCTACTCAAACATCTCTCAAATCATAATATAAATGAGGCTACTTCCACACTCCAATAACACTCTCTACCTCTACTCCTCTCTTAGAAACTTGAAACTATCAAATTACATCAATCTATCATCCAGTTAAATCTAAGCTAGCTGATGTTATTCATGGAGGAGATATTTATAACAGGGAGAGGTACCATAAGAGAAGGAAGGAAGAGATTATCTCTCAAGGAGGTTGCACAAAAGTAGGAACAACTATCCTAGAGGAGGAAGGCGAGCTCAACTGACCCAACAACCAGCCCTAGGACCGCCCATGAAGCAATTTCATCTCGAAGTTTCAATGAGTTGTTGAAAAACTTGCCAAATCTAGCTCGTCGTGGGTGCAACATAGGGACAGAGTGAAGACTTTGCTAGGGCTAGTGTTAACTTGACCATCTTCGCGAGGGGGATTAATTCTAACTTGTGACGACCCAGAAACTTATGTTGCTATAGCATAAAATGCACAATATATGGAGAATGCAGATACCCTCAAAGGTCTTCCCAAGACCTTCAGCAGATTGTAAGATTATCTGCAACCATCACAAAGTTACATGCATGTTCATAAATAATAACTAACAATCAAAGTAGGAGAAGTATATTACCTCAAGCCTCCATGTAGATTTGCTGGAGAGAACAATGCAGCTAGGTGGAAGTCCCCTGAGCCGGCTCCAGATCAAGTCTTGCACATAGAAGAGACAAGCATAATCACACCATACAACATTGATAACTAATACATGAATATATAAAATAACATCTAGTTACACATAACTAAGCTACTCATGCTAAAAGGTATTGGACAAACAACTGAATAAATGATAGTACCAACATCACGGAGTAGACAGTACAACGACAGTTCTATATTAATGCTGGAAGAGTGATTACAACCATCTGTTGTATCAACCTTCCCTTACCCCTCCAGCGTCTCTCTCTCTCTCTCCCTTCTTACCAACTTCTTACAATTTGAGACAATGCTCAACAGTCAAGTATGCTATCCTTTCAAATGCTCTGACCCCTATCACCATATCCCTAGCTTTGCTTATGTAGAAATTGAGTTAGGGTTGCGAAGTTCCTCCTTGAGTTCTCTAGGGAAAAAGCAATGAAGTTGGCATGATTTTCAGCTCTTTCCCATTTGCCTCCTTCATTAGGATTAGAAATACTCCAAATAGGTCGAATCTAGATGTTTCCTTTCTTTTCTTGAGTGATTTTAGGAACAAATATATAGATATTTATGAGTCAATTCATTCCTTTGACCCTTAGAACTTCACTAGGATACACTAATGATGTTCCTGAACTAGCAACTTGAGTTAGTTGGGTCACTAACACACACTTAGCCTTGCAAAGAAGTTTTATAAAGTAGGTTGTCAGTGCATAGCCAGCATTAGTGTGGAAATAGGCATGTGATTTTAGTCTTTGCTTCAGCTATCATGTCTTTCCCCTGTGAGCTGATGAGGGGGTCAATTTGTTGTATAACATAGGTAAAAAGGGTCTTCTTGAGGGATAATGAAATGAGATTGCAAGGAAGGTAATGAAACATAATTGGTAACATGACACAACACAGATGTCAGTAACATGGACCGGTAGTATCCAGGATCAGGGAATGCAGAGGCAGTGACAAATTACTGTATAACAGGTAGTCCGACCAATTGAACTAGACTCCTTTGGCGCACTGGGTTGCTAGAACGACAACAAGCACTGACACCTCATTGGCATGACACTTCCTCATCACTTTCCTTGCTAAATTATGCGTAGCTACCTTTACAGCAAGGTCGCAAATGCTGGATATGGCATATCCACATGGCTTCTTCACTAGTTTAAACTTTTCTTTCATGGATTCCGTGAGGGCCTGTTCACCATATTTTCTACCAAATATCATGGCCAGATTCTCTCCTATGTAAGGCAACCGTTTTATCCTGTGAATCAATCTATCTGTGATTGGAATTGGCTCCTCCAGCCATAGACACCCATCATGCACCAAGCATAGCAGCTTCTTGATGACCAATACTGTCACCCGGGTGCGCTTGTAGTGCGGCACCCAAAGAAATTTGAGAAACCTTGCCTTGTCTACTCCTCTAAGCCACTTCCGTGGCTCCAGTGCGGTCATTCTGGTGTTTGTATCGATGATGTGGCACATCAGCTGCTCAATCTCTAGATGTGGGAACTTCTTGTGATCAGCCAAGTCCCAGTCTTCAAGTTTCAATACAGGAACCCACCCCAAGCACGGTCCTTCAAAAACAATCACATCCAGCAGCAGGGGGTTTGCAAGGGGGTCTTTCTCTCATCGATGTCTTTTGGTACCTTGGTCTTACCCTTGCACAGAGGGACATACTTAGGCAACGGAGTAATAGGTTCAACACCCTAGGCTTCAACCTCCTCCACTTCAATTCCCACATCCTCCTCATCCATCAAGATGTCTTCAATTTCTTCCTCCTCCGCCTCTAAATTTATGGCTTTGCCCTTCTCCTGTGCAGTGGGCTTCGGTGGGTTTCTTCTTGGTGATGCACGCACCGATATTGTAGGCTACTTTCCCTTCTTATCCTTCGTGGTTTCCTTGGTTGGAGTTGGCTTTGGTCTCAGCGTTCTCAGTGATTTGGGGACTTCGGTTAGTACTTCGGCAACCTCTAGAGAAGCTACTTCTACCTCCATCTCCATTTCTGGCACTAACTCCTCTACTTCGGTATCTATAGCTTCTGTGGGTGCCGGCATAACACTTTCCAACAGTGCTCGCGACGACTTTGGTAAGTTTGCAAATGCTGGAGTTGCGTTCAAATCCTCGAAGAATTCTCAGCTCATGTGTGCCTGAGAGCTCAACAACTCAATTCTCAAAATGACAAGTGCTTTTCACTAGGTATCCACCTGTAATTTATAGGGCATTTTGAATGCAAATCCGATTGTCCCCCTAGATTCGCTTCATTAATGCCAGATTGGCAGCAAATTTTCAAAGATCTAAGACATAAATTTTGTCTTAAACGCCGGTCACCTGCTCCATTTGGCCACATTTCTACCGTCAAATCATGAACAATGACTTTAACAGTCACTTTCCGGTCGACTTGCACGATTTCTCCCCTGGTAGTGCAACCCCCTTCATGTTGTCTCGAACCTTGTGACGCTTCCTTGCCTTGCAAAATCCTCCAATCGTGCAACTCCCCAACCTGGTCTATGTAGTTTATAGTCCTACGCCTCCTTTCAGCTACCTACAACACTAAGGCTATGGTACCTTCATCTAGTCACATGGTGGGACCACCGGCATTTGAATTCAAGAGACTGCCATTCACCTTTCCTGGGAAGGGTTCTCCATTCAATTTCACCAGTTGTACTGCTCCTCCGTCAATAATCTCCTTAATAACATAAGGCTGTAACTGGTGCATCCTAAACTTCCCTAGAAATATCAAACTTGTTGTTATATAACAAAACCAGGTCATTTACCTTAAAGGTGCATAGCTTAATGTGCCGATCATGCCATGCTTTTTCACACTGTTTTTGGACATGTTGGTGAAATCCAGCTAGAAATCTCTCTTCCTCCAGTTAAACCATCTGTGCGAGCCTCTCCTCTAGGGCTCTGCAATCCATCATACTCATGAGTGCCACTATGCATAGACTAGGCACAATATATTCCATATGCATTACTTCTTCAACACCATAGACAAGTGCTTGTCCAGTCAACTTCTTGCATGTCGTTCGATAATCCCATAGTATTGCAAGTATACGTAAGTCCTAATCACTTCACTGAGCATTGCAAACCTTGGTTAGCACATTCTCTAGCACTTTAAATGCTTCCATCGTCCCATTAGCCTACGGGTGATAAGGCATGCTCTTCTGGTGATATACCTGAAATTCCTCCGTTAGTGCACTGATCGTCTCATTTAGAAAGTGCATACCGCGATCATTTATAAAAATCTTTGGATAGCCAAATTGCGTCAATACATACTCAAAGAGGAACTTTGTAGTAGTCGTTCCTGTTTAATCCTTCATGGGTTGTGCCTCTACCCATCGAGTCAAATACTCTGTCGTGGTGATAATGTACCTCACTCCCATCTTTCCTTGGGGCTGAATGGGTCCCACAAAATCTATCACCCATTTCTCAAAGGGTAGTAATGTCATCTGTGGATTCATAGGCATCTCATCCCTCCGCGATGTCCTGCAAATCCTTTGACACACATCACATGCCTTGCAATACACTTTTGAGTCTTGATGGAGGGTTGGCCACCACAACCCTCCACGTAGAATTGTCTGCACGGTCGCTCTCCCTGCATAATTTCCTCCTGAGGCGCCCCCATGAGCATTTGCAAAGATGCTGCTTCTTTCAAACTCTAGTACATATCGTCAAAATATCTCATCAAATGCCATTTTGTATAGATTCCTAGCAATGATAGAAATATCTGCCACACGCACCACTAACTCCTTCTTCTGCAGGACGATATATCTCTCTGGGGCAGTTCCTGTCGTCAGGAAGTGTATTATATCCTAAAAATGACCATCTGTGACATGCACTGCAAATAGCTATGCGTCAAGAAGTCCTTTCTCTAAATTAGTGGGCTCTTCCCCTATTTTGATGCGCGACATATGGTCTGGTCCTGCGTTTAGTCATCCAGGCTTCACAATAACTTCAAAATCATATTCCTAGAACAATAACAGCCACCTACAGATTCTCCCTCCCAACAACAACTTATTGACCATGTACTTCAATGCATAGTGGTTCATATAAATCCTAAAATGACCACCCAATAAATAGTGCATAAAATTCTGGAGCACGTATACCATAGCTAACCCTTCGCACTCAGTGGTGGAATAGTTCTTCTCTGCCTTGGATAACCTTCTGCTTGCAAACGCGATAGGATGGTCCAAGTCTCCTCCACCAACCTGTGTCAGTCTTGCTCCCAACACTATACATGACACGTCGACATGTACATGAAACTCCTTCTTCCAATCTTGGAAGACTAAAATTGGTGCGGTGACCATATTTTATTTCAATACATTCAATCTCTTCTTACAGTCCTCATTCCAGCAAAATGTGACATCCTTCTTCAATAACTTCTCCACAGGCATGGTGATCTAGGCACAACCTTTGATAAACTTTCTATAATATCTTGTATGTCTTAGGGTAGTGCACAATTGTTTCACACTCCTCGATGCTTCCAAGTTTAGTATCACCACGATCTTCACGGGATCTACCATCAGTCCCTACCTACAAACCACATGACCCAACAGGGTCCTAAAAGGAACAAAAAATAGGCACTTCTTCAGATTGAGCATGATCTAGTATCTTCGACAAGTATCTAGCATCAAGCGTAAATTGGTGACATGGCACTTCACTAGCCCAAACACAGTCTAGTCATCAAAGTATACCTCCAGGAACTTATGAATAAATTCCTTGAATGCAGAAACGACTACGCACAAAAAAATCACAAGTGCATTCTTCAATCCAAATGGCATTATAGTGTACTAAAAACACCCGCACTCTGTCGCAAAGGTCGTCTTGCTCCTATCCTCCAGCACAATTTTGATCTTATGGTACCCGAAGAACCCATCAGTGAAGGAATATGCTTCCTAGCCACTTACATTGTCCAACACTTCATCAGTGAACAAAGTCAGGAAAGGATCATGTACGCAAGCGTCATTCAGCTTTCTGAGATCCATGCATATCCTCGTTTCATCCTTCTGCT
Source organism: Pinus tabuliformis (assembly GCA_031772625.1). Lineage (NCBI taxonomy): Eukaryota > Viridiplantae > Streptophyta > Pinopsida > Pinales > Pinaceae > Pinus > Pinus tabuliformis. The sequence goes on along the minus strand of CM062820.1, from coordinate 1,110,678,284 downwards.
TCTTCTCCTGTACCAACATTGGGCTTACCCAGTCAGATTCTTCCACATGCTCAATGATGCTTGTTGCAAGCATATTGTCTAGCTCTAAGTGGACCTTCTCCTTATGCTTCGGATTAAGATGGTAAGGTCTTTTCTTAACTGGCTTCATGTTGGGCTTCAACGTGATCTTCATAACACCTAGGTCCCTAATTATCCATTTTAGATCCATAAACTTGGTAAAGAATAAATCCTAGTATTCACGGAGCAATTCAATGACCTTATCTACCATCGCATCATCCCAATAATCTCCAATCTTTGCGAATTTGGGCTCTGCCTCCATGCCAATGTTTACCTGCTTTGTTTTTAGTGGCGCAGTTGTATCAGGATTCTTGATCTGTGGTCCTTCAACCTCGCAGTGACCTTCAGGGATGTTAATCTTTCTCGAATCCTCATCCTCTTCTTCCGCGGTTACATTATAGCATTCCAGTGCATGACTCAACTGAGTGGTCCAACCAGGCTTAATCGGGTCCAGAGGATCCTATGGTATCCCAAAGATTACTTCTTTCACCTCTTGTAGCACCTCATCAATACAGTTAAACCCATCTTCAAAGTTGAATGTCATTATGAATCCCTTGTGCAAAATATCTCATTCACCTGTACCATGGTGAAGCTCTATTTCTACATACCAGTTCATCAGGATGACATCCAGGGTGTGATAGAACAAGTGCACCCATTCAGGTTGGGGCCTCTCTCCATAAGCCTGAGCCCATTTGGTCAAGTGAATGTGTGGATCATCTTGCCCATCATACTTGTCTTTCATTCGTACCTTCAGCTTCCCAAAGAATGTTCTCATCATCCTCCTACATTCACGCCAATCATCAAAGCTTCCCTTATGCGTACCCCACCATCTTGCAGGCATAGCGTGCAGTGCCCAGTCCAATGCTTGGAATTGTTGCTTTTCTGGTACCTCCCTCTCAAAGGCATCCAAAAATAGATCTACATCATTCGTGCCATCATAAGTGGGCAAATTCCTTACCTCTAATGACACACATCATAGCAACTGGGTCATCATGTTGCGGCTCAGTGTAGTTACTTCATGTAACCGATTCTGCCAGTGCTCTAATTCTTCATCGGAGTATGAGGTGCAGGAACTCTCATGATCCCATGTAATTGGCCGATCCGCTCTTGGATTCACCCAATCTTGATCTTGTGTTGTCATCTTGTAGATACAGTCCAGATCGTTGTCTTTCTCATAATCACGAACTGGTTCAGTTTAGCACGATCCTTCAGCAGGATCTAGGGGCACTATTATGCGAAGAGATTTCTTCTCAAATATCATTTTTCGCTTCTTTAGGTTGATTACCCCATTCATATCAATAGCCTAATAAATTCTAAGGAGCGCAGGATAGGGGTTGCTGTTATTTGCAATCTCTATTACCTCAAAGTCAATAAGTGCGCTCGTGCCTTCAATATCTACAGTCACCCCTTGTAGCCGTCCCATGGGGATGATCTTCTGCTGATTCACCATCCTTAGTTGAATCAGAGACCACTGGAGTGTGGGTAACCTGATCCATTTCATACTCTCATATCTGTGCGGTTAGCCTCATCTCCCATCCCGTCCTTGTTTTATGCTTACCAATATTTCATACTACGAGCGACTCACCTGGAGTGTCTCTGGTGCATCTTTTTATAAGCTCATGTAGCCCCTTCACAACCTTGCTATCGTGCAACAACTTCATGTAGGTCTCTAGGAATGTTGTAAGCATAGAAGGGTCCATCTCTTGATCACGCTTATCCTTGCTCACTGAGGTGGAGGCCTTAGTGAATCTCTTCTTCCTTTCCATAAATGTTTTACTTGCATGCTCCAAATCGAATTCAACATCCTTCTCTAGAGCCTTGTGAACCCATGTACTATCTTCAGGTTGTTTCCCCTTGTCATCTCCTATTGTGATTCCACTTCGGAGCACTATATTCACATTCGGATCCTCTTCGCGTGGCTCAGACCTCATCATTTGTAGGTTCTGAGTCAGCTGAGGTGGTAGCGCCACTTTGTCATGTACCCTTGTTATCCGCGTGGGATAGTCTTACGTTTCATGATCAAACAGAGTGCAATACTTGCACGATGAACGTGTTGGGTTAGTGCAATTGCAGGCATAATGTCCTGGTCCTCTACAATTGTAGCAGATTAGCTATCCCTGACCTCTGTCAGGTCCTCCTCTACCTTGGCCTCATCTGCACCCCTTAAAGCCTAATCGCGCCATCCCCATGCTCTGGTTAGGGGGGCGCGTTTCTACCTGAATGCTATAGGCGGGAGTTCTATCCATAATTAGTTCATATATTATGTAATTACACTCATCATGCCCTACCGACCTATAGAAGTTGAAGAATAGTTGTTGCAGTGTATGTACAAACTTTTGCAGCAAATGACAGTTATTAGTGGCATGTTTTCCTGCTACCTAACATATAGCGCACCATAATGCAAGCCCCGCACTTGGTCCTGCCTGAGCTTCCAGCCTCAAAGGAATCGGTCCTCCTCCTGCAATATTGTTTGCAAATACTAGGAAATGATCTTTGTCATGCCCCTAACCCTTTCATTTCAGGCACCATAACTCTTCGCGCACCTCTAGTTGAACTATTTTGTCCTGCTTCAAACTTTGCATCTCAAGGCAAAGATTTTTCAACTGCGCATGGATCTGCTAAACCCCCAGATTTGGATCTTGCATCAGTGTTTCATGCAGTCTCATTGTAATCTCCAAGGCCTCTACCTGAGTTGTTATCTTCTATTGTGACAGCGCAACCCTTAAGTGTGGTAAGAGCAAAGCCAAAAACCATTCGCGATGTTGTCCGTCTGTTAAGTTCATGTTAGCTTTGCAAATCTTACACTTCAAACTTTGATCTAATTCCCAAGATGTCTCACTTGGTTGCATCATGATTTCCTTGAACCCCACAATAGATTGTGCTTCATATTTAGGCCTACTGAATTCTTTGTTTAGAACGGTCTAGATGTCTACCACTCCAGCATTTGGGTTATCATTAGAGTACTTGATGTACCAGGTTAGCACGCAATCCTAAAGAGCACTGGCTAGTGTTACCTTCTTCATGTGATCATCTATAACACCCTGAGCTTCCCTTAGAGCTTTCACAATGAACCAAAACTGGTGTGGGTCCTCATTTCCCAAGCCTTTGAACAAAGGCAGCTTCACTAAGTTTTCCACTCTGAACTGTAGTGGAGGCGGAGGTGGTATGAGTGAAGTCACAGGCGACGGTGGTGAAGTTGGAGGTGGTGTGGGTGGAGGTGGAAGTCATGTGAATCCTTGTCTTATTAACTCAATATCACTTCACGGAGAAGCCTACACTACTCCTTCTTCATCACCTCGTGGAGGCGAAATTAATGGACTATATTTAGGACCCTTTCTCCCTTCGTTCTTGTAAGCTTTTCCGCTTCGCATAGCCCCGAACATCAAGGTAGCTGCATAACCCATTTTTTGCACAATAACATTTTAATCCAGGTATTCAAAGATTTCAAGTACTTACCTTGCGGACCTTTGAAAAAGAACTGCTTTACCTCGTTGTAGCTGATTGAGGTATTGACAGTGAATTCAGTTACAAATCCTCCTATGACACGATCGAGCCAATGATCGACAACACAGGCAATCTTATCCACCTACGCTTCCAATCTCTGTATTAGCTTCGAGGTCCAAACAATAGGACCGTCAAGTCTCCACCTTCCTTGGCTATTTTCTAGTTTCGCAATCCACTCATATAGCTCAACCAGAAAGGAGCAGAAAAAGATCTCATGGATCTCTATATATAGGTACCTGTCCAACCACTGTTCCTTTGTCAGTCGTTGGTTTGTGTTCTCCTACGCTGCGAATTTGTGGATCTTCCTATCCAACCAGTGTCCAATCTCTTTCTTATTTGGATTCCATTGATATGACATCACACATCCCTTATGCAGATTCTGGTCCCAGCAACGAAACCATTTGTTGGCTTGTTGGGGCCTGACCTAGGTTCAACATTATTTAGCCAAACAAATCCCTACACTACTGGCCCATTCGACATCAGCCCGCGGAGCACGGACCGAAGTCTCACCCGAAGCAGTATGGGGGGATGTTGGAACCAAGTTTCTGTACCCTGAGATGGTTGTGATGTCGGTTTATTCCTTTTATTCCTACCTTCACACAGGTCACTTAGTTATAGGGCTTGCCAGACTAGCCCTCTATTCCACCCTTCAGTACTTATGTGAAAAGGTATGATTGACCTTTGTGCAGCCCTAATCTGTGGTTTATGTACTTTTGTGCTGCTAGGGAAGTGACCATATAGATTCCCAAACTAGTCTAAGTGTCTTACTTATATTATTACACAAGCACAGTTAGCACTACGTAAACAAATGTTCTTACTTGTGTTCACTTAACCAACGTAATTACATACATTTGCGCATCATATAATCACTATAAATTAAATTCATACATAACATGTTAAGATGAATTAACAGGAACAAAGACCAATTAGTAGAAAGCATCTCTTTATTGACATCTTCAGATGATTACAAACTCTATCCGCCCTGTGCACATAGCTGCAGGGATCTTCGCACTCAGCTGTGGACTTCCACCCTAGGCCTCTCCGCATTCAGCTACATATCCTCTACCTACGCTACAACCCGAAACTTATACTTCTTACTTTAGAGCTATGACTATCTTAGCGGCTATTCAATTCTTCTTAGAGCTTACTTACTTAGCTCTTTTTATATAATCCCATGGTCCACAGACCATGGGTAGATCTTTTACAGCCGATATTACTTTACAAAAGTAAGGGTGGACAACCCTTTATGACTCATGACACCTTCATGCTCTACGACCACAAAATGCAGAGACTTTACAATTTTATTACAAAATTTGACCCAAACATGGGCTTTTAGCCCCAAAACTATCCTTGGGGGATCCCGTTCCCAACATTTTGTACCCAAACTCTTGCCGAATGGCTTTAATCAATTCTGGCATTCTGAACTCAAACATTGATTTTTTCTTTTGATTTGGCTATTGTAGTTCTTAATAGGCTTTAGCTAGGACTTTCTATGTTGGTGAATCTTTAGATTTATCAAAGCTACTAAATCTGTCTCTAAACTGTATGCGTTCATGCATTTAACATTAAGCATGTAACAACCCCTTCCACATTTACCCACTTCCACTAGCCTACCAGGGTAAACATGAACTAAGTTCTACTATGAAATGACTCAACCTACCAAGTATAGTTAAGGAAGTGGAATCGAAAAACTGAAACTTTAATGACCTTCCTTAGGAGCTATAGGACCCCAGGAGCTAAACAACCACTCTAGGTGCCATAACCCTAAGAAAAATTTCATTTTGAGTGATATGGACCGCCAATCACTTGCATAAAAAGGAAAACCAGTGACTGTAACCCTCGAGTTTCATGGATAACCCTTCTTCCCAGTGACTGTAGTCTAGGATTCCCAATTTTGTGCATGCAACCCTGGAATCTGAGCCACTTTTTTAGGGCTAGGACCCAAACCTCTACCCAAAAATTGATATAACTTTCCATAATGATAAATGAAACTAGGACAAATCCATTAACATTAAAATTAGATAAGAACTTGATGTAACCAAGCCTAACCAAGACAATCATTCCGTCAAACACATGATGAACATGAAATTTATAGGTCATGAATGCATATCTAAAAAAAGATCTAAAATTTGTTTGAGAATCATAAAGAATGTCTAATTCCCTCTCCTAATAGTTACAATAACGTCTATTAGGTCATGCATTCAATAACCCTTCCTTTAATAATCAAAACATGATAAGACCCATAACTTGAATGTGTCATAAAACCATGCTTATAACTAGCATATAACCAAAATACAAACCACGATAGAACAGCCATCAAAGACACATCATAACAAGTAAATTTACTCATAAAATACAAGAGGTGTTATAGACATTTTTGTGCCTTACAGCTATAAGCATGAAATTTCCATAATCCAAGGGATCCAAAGTCCCTAAGCATGTTGTTCCTACCCCTAAAGGAACAAATCTAACAAACCACAGCAATTCACAGAAGTTCTCCACTAGAAACTGCTCAAAAACAAGTCAATTCAGGATCAATTCAGAAGCTCCACTAGCTGCCTGCGTTGAAATGCAGAGGCTACACTGGCTAGTTGCATTGCAACGCAGGTGGAAGCACTACCAGGGTGCACTGAGCGGGAAATGAAAAATGTCAGTGTCTCTTGTGAGAGGTGTCAACACTGTGGAAGCTTCCAGAATCTTCCTCCATGACACTTGCCTTGCTGAGTTCGACTAAGTGATGAGTAAGAGGCTCTTAGTCTCCAAGTGGAAGTAAGAACTGACAGAGAGAGAGGACACTAGTCAGATCACAAGCTGACTCATCCTCACTCCAAACATCTATATATGGATCTCTTCTCCATGAGATCTAGAGGCTGGAATTTTGTTATTGCAAAGAATTGCTGTTGGTTTGAGATTGGAATCATTGGGTGCTTAATGCTTTGAAGGGAGGTGAAGATAGGAATTTCATTTGCTGGGAGGTAGATGCTGGATTAGAACTCTCTTGGTTGTATCTCCTCCTGAACCTTGTTATTTCATCAATAAAGCTATCTTGGTTTCTCCTATATACTGATGTGTCTTTGATGTATTATTGCATTAGTATGTTTAGTTTATTTCTAATCCTGAACTAGTTATGAATATGAATCTATGTCTTTGTGTAGTGTTCCCTTCTTGTGATCTTGCAGGAACCTGTTGAAGCTGGGCGAGCGAGAAGGCAAGTAGCTGGGAACTCTCAAGGAGAAGAGAAACCGGATCGAGGGACAAACGGAAGACACCGGTTAGTCCATCCATCTCTCTTCATTCTTAATTCATAAAGGAAGAATACTAGAATAGCTATTTCTGTTTGTTGCTAAGGCACTGTCACACCTTAGGTGGATAGGATCGTCCTGCATAGGCATTTTTCCCCACAACAAATTGGCGACTCCACTGGGGAGATCTGTTTAGTCATTTTATTTGTGTTTCTATCATTGTTTGTTTCATAGACTCAACAGCAACAATCGAACTGCATCTGCTATTCTCAAATGCAAAGTAGACAGCTGCTGCTTTGATCCAATCACTGGATTTGTCTATGATCTGAACAATGGACTCACAAATGATTTGATGATCCTTTGTGATAGATCTTAGTCCTCCTTCAAAGCATCCCTTTGATTGTACCTTGCTTGTTGCTTTGATTTGGCCTGAAACTGTAGATTAAATAGCAAACCGTGACCCAGAACCCAGTGAGGAACTCCCGTTTCTCTTTCAGCGCAGTCTCTGTGAAGAGACTCTGCATTTCAACGCAATTCCTGTGAAGGCTACCTGCGTTGAAATTCAGTTTCCCTGTTATACAGGTGCGCTGATCCAGTTAGGCCTTGTGCAGCTGGGGTTCTCTGCTCTGTTTTGCCTTGTTTTGATCTCTGATTTTTGCAGCTTGTAACCAGCATAGGTACCTGTCTGATAACCCCTTTTCTCTGCTTAAATTTTGCCTCCTTTTGTACAAAAGACTGTGAGTGTTTTTATGTGTTTGTGGCATCATTTACAGTTTCCCTTTGCAAGAGTGAAATAGTCATCCTGTAGCCCTTGATTCAGATCTGTTGATTGTGATCTTAGGAGAGAGTTCATTGGCTGTTTACAGTTGGTTATACATTCATTTTTGCTTTTGGTTTGAGTTTGTCTCTTTTGAGTGTCAAAACAAGTATTCATTTCGAAAATCATTAAGTGTTGTAATCTCTTCTACCCTTTCTGATTTCGAAAAAGTAAACTTGTTTGTATTTGTCATTTAAAAGCAAATTCAAAGTTGTGCAAAAAGCTTTCTTTTTAGGCATCAATATTAAGAAAGCGGAAAACAAACACTTGCATTGTGCATTTGCATCTTGATAGTTTGCATGATTGATTTAGGGAAAGTGCATTTAGAGTGTGCTGATTGCTCTCTGAGAAAAGATGGTGTCTTTCTTTTCCCTTTGTAGCTAGGATTTTCATTGTTGAAAAAAAGATAAAATTTGCTTATCATCTTTTAGATTGCATTTAGGAAGTTGTCTATACATCTCGTGGTGAACCTCAAAAGGCAAACTTCCAAGAAAGATCAACATAAAATAAACTGAATGAACTTAATAATGCTTTGTAACATAACGCACAACATAGAGGTCTAGGTTAGAGACGTGTTCCGGCGTCGTAAAGCCTGGTGACTGTCGATCTTGCTGATGGTGGGTGATTCCTCCTGAGGGACGATAGCGCCAGTACGGATTGTGCTCCCACGTACCGTCGAGTATATATTGGGAGACCCCTATAGGCTTAAAACCTTTATCCTTAGGAAGCTGTGTCGACCGCCCTACTGATCGCAATGCACCGAACACAGCATTCGGGAAGATTGACTGTCGTACCGTAAAACGTATTCTGTAGTTTTGTGATTGGTTTGGCACACCCTCTACCTAGATCTCTAGAGCAGTTCCTTTTGGCCTTTTTCAGACTCTATAACGGAAAAAGTCCATCCGAGCATTTTTCACTTCGGGCTTGTTAAAACATCGAAGGCGACTAGAGTCATCTTTTGTTTTTTCTCGACTCTTTAAAACTGAAAAAACAAGTTGTGTCTAAAAGTGTCTAAAATTCATTCAATTCGGAAACATACTTCCCCTGTTTATTTTAGTTGATCGAGTAATCCGCAATCGTGGAAGAAAGTCAATTGAAACCCCGTCGTTCGCGGAGGCTTACGAGTCAACCGTCTTTGTCTCTGGAATCGAAACCAGTACGGACAAAGCGAACTTGTTTAACCGGTTCCAAATCTCCTCTTAAAATTAGAACAAGTGTTCCGACGACATCGGAGGTTCCGTTACTCCAAACATTTCTGGAATCCCTGCCTCTACAGAAGAAGTTCAACAGCCACAGAGGGACAGTGATATTGATCCTAGTTTGAGAGTAAACACTTGTGTTACCGAACCAGTTCCATCAGTAACCGGTCCGGAGAGTGGTGCTCTTCAAACATCTGTCACTGTCGATACAACCCCTTCTTCGGCACCAAAAATATTTTACGGACCTGACGGTCTTCCTCTTCCACCTGGTCTGATTGCGATTGAAGAAATTGTAGAAGACCCTCCAACAAGTACTCCAACTCACTTTGGAGTCAGGGTCACTCTATATCCTTCTTCAGAAGTTAGTCTACCACCAGCGGAAGTTCCTGTAGAATCGCTAGGGAATCTCTTGGATAGACTAAATATGTCTGAAAAACCGTCAACATCTAGGATTGTGGCACCTGACACAGCGACAGCATAACTCCCTGCCATCACTCCAACAATGTTCGCCGGCATACCATCTGTCCCAACTAGCTCTCAACCGCTGGAAGGAGCCAATTCAGGGGTTATTACGACAGTATGGTCTGTTCCTATTTGTTCTTCCGGAATAATACCCAGCAACTCTTATGTTGAAACTCGACAAATTGATCCGTTTGGAGGTCAATTTGGCAATCCGGTCTCCAAGGGCAAACAATCCCCTTCAGTGCCGGGTCACCACCGTATGGGGGGCAGTATGCCCTTTCATTACCCCCTTCGGGAGGCTATCCATACGGGAGTTCACAACTAAGTTCAGGTTACACTGGAATTGCTTCAAATGGTTGGGTGCCTATGCTACCTCAACAACCAAGGGTTTTGTATTTGATGCAACAGTGTGTACCTATGTCGAACATCCCAACTACACCAGCGATTGTGACGGTGTCGCAAGTTCAAACATTGCCTGTTGTATGTCAACCTCAGATTTCTCAGGTTGTAATGCAACAACCCCTTGACCCTGCGACTCAACCACAATCACCAACTAGTGGGGCGACACAGGTCCAAACAGGTACAATTACCCCACACCTTGGTCCAACGGTTAGTATAGCGCAACAGCACATGGCTTCTCAACCATGGCTGGTGCAATACCAACAACCACAATTCCAACAAGTATACCAAGGTTCTAAGCAACAGATCTTTTCAAATAGTGGGCAACCGTACATTCAAAACGGTCAAAATCAACCATTTTATAATGGTCTTGTCCACCAACCTTACCAGTCATACCAGCATCAGCTGCATTATGCTGGTATGCAAAGACCAACTGCTCAGGCAATCCCATCGTATCCTAGGTATGCTTCACCTAACCTGAGCCAGCAGTTACCATTCGTGGAAACTCTAGAGTTACCTGATTTACATCGGTTAACAAACGATCCAATTGCTTACACCCCATGGTGGCCAGCGATTCCACACAAACTTCCATCAGACATTCCTAAATTTAATGGAAATCCGGGTGAAGATCCATCGAATCACGTGATGACCTTTCATCTATGGTGTTCGTCAAACACCTTAAACGATGATTCGATAAGGCTTCGCCTCTTTCAGAGGACGTTAACGGGTCCAGCGGCTAAATGGTATATTGAATTACCTAGAGCTTTGTTCGACAATTTCAACACCTTAGCCACTACCATTTTAACCCATTTTCAATTACCTATAAGGTATGAAACGGGGACGGAAATCCTTACCAACTTCAAACAGACAACGGCCACTCACATATCTGATCATATACATGAGTGGCGACGTCGTCGTAGGATGGTAAAAACATACGTTCCCGATCAGCTATTAGCTGAATGGTTTATAAAGTCATTACTTCCTACCATCACAGAAGATGTGGCCAAGGGGGGAGTCATAACGGAAGAGCAAGTTATCGCTCGTGCGCAATATCTAGACTTGGTCTATACTCAGTCTGGCACGCTCTACGACAAAATACCTGACGCCCCTAGACCGGAATTCTCAATTCCTCCTCCTCCTAAATCAAACAATGACTCTCATGCCGATGATGGCGTGATTGGCACGACAAACGCAAAATCGACAAAGGCTACATCCAAGAAAGCCCGTAAGATTTCAGATCAAAATGCAAAAGACGAACTTCTTGCCTCAGAAGTAAATTCCATGTCGACCAACAAGGGCAAAAAACTGAAGCAACCAGGGGGCAAGAAGAAAAAGAAAGGGAGGAAAAAGAAGCAGGATGAGTCATCTCCTCAAAAATCTTCTGCAAACCCTTCTGGGCAAAGGAAACCCCTTTTTGGGTGTCAAATATGCGATGAGGACCATCGGACGAATGGATGTCCATACAAAGCTGAGCTTAAAAGATTCTTTAACAGTTCGAAAACCTCAGCAGTATTGACTGATCCGTTTCCAAACCCGGGAACCAAACTGGTTGCTAATCAAAATGCTTCCCGATCCCAAGTGCTTATGTTGTCTATCTCAAAGCAGAAAAATGATGCTTTGACAAGGAATAGAGATTACAAGAATCCACAGCTGTCAAATAACAAGGCTAATGAACAACCTAGTAGTTCGACAACAACTTTGACCGAAGTTGTGCCACCCATCATTCCTGAACCAATGATAAAGTCTCCAAAGGGAGTAGTACACAAATCGACATTTAATCCTAGTGCAAAAGTAGCACATAATTATAATATAGTAGAGGACTTGGCCCAATCGCCATCCGCTATGTCGACACTTGAGGTACCGCAAAATTGCCCCTCCCAAAAGCAAGCTTTATTATCAGCAATAGATGGGATTGGCCCAATGGATTCCAATCTTGTGGCCTTTGATCATAAAGGATATGACCCTCAATTACCAGCTCAACTAGCTTTCCTTATTCAAGTGAAAGCCCTCAACAAAACTGTTCATCGAACAATTATTGATGAGGGGGCATCCACATGTATTATGTCGATGAGTTGCTGGAAAAATTTAGGCTCACCACCCTTGTCGCGATCTTCAACAATGATAAAAGCATTTGACGTACGATCGTACACTCCATACGGGATTTTAAGTAACTTGCAAGTTGAACTGGGGGGCAAAACAATAGGAATTGATGTTGAAGTAATTGATGGAAAGCTCGATTACAACATCCTACTAGGAAGGCCCTGGATATATGCCATGGCCGCAGTTGTGTCGACCTACTTCAGGAAGATTGCATTTCCCTTTCAAGGAGGAATTACAGTCGTCGACCAACAAAATTTCCTCCCCGACAGTTCACAAGTTACGGGAAGCATTCCAATGATCCATGGAAGCAATCATTCGCTTCAAAATATTGGAGTAGGTCTCCTAAAAGACCCTGCCTTAATGGGTACTTTTGCCCTACCGCCTACAAGTAATCTGGCGGAAGTGGCCATAGTGGAAACCTACAATATGAAATCTTCCATATCTAATGGATTTGGAAGATTCCTAAACATTTTGTCAGCATGGATCATCGCCCTAATAGAAATATTGTAGCAAACAATTTTCTTGGCCTGGGGGGCAAACCAAAATCAACACTCATCGAGTGTTTGGATAGATAGGTCTAAGAAAAATGGCACCTCTTCAAATCCTTCGTCACTTGTACATTCTACAAACGGAGGAATCATTCAATCAATGGTAATTGACGGGGCGCCATGGAATGATTCCCACCATCATTCCCTTCTCCCGGATTGTGGAGAAGATACTAAAGATGACCTTTATCATCCTTCAGTTTTCGATTTTCTATCAAATACTGTAAATACAGTGGGCTCTGAGGACAGTTCTTATCTCGTGTCAACCTCGTTAAAAAATGAAACAAGGAGTCATGAGGATAATTCTTTTACTATGTCAACCTCATTAAAAAATGAAACAAATCCCCTTTTCAAATCTCAAAGGTAAACCTTCATTCCAACCACCGAGTTGAATGCAATGAAGCTTGGGGGGCATGCACCTCGATTTGCGTTATTATGCTGGGGGCATGCGAACTTATGCACCTCGATTTGCGTTATTATGCTGGGGGCATGCAAACTTATGCACCTCGATTTGCGTTATTATGCTGGGGGCATGCAAAATTCATCGAGCAGTTTTAGCACATAGTTCATGCTCGTTAAAAAATAAACATAAGATCGAGCAGTTTTAGCACACAGTTCATGCTCGTTAAAAAATAAACGCAAGATCCGAGCAGTTTTAGCGCATAGTTCATGCTCGTTAAAAAAAAAACATAAGATAGAGCAAATGTTTCCACCCGCGTTTAAGCTCGTTAAAAAATGAACTATTCCGGTAAATAACCACCATGAATGTAGCGACATTAGCCATTAAAGCCTTGGTCGTGTTTGCCCACCACCTCCACTTTTCCATTGGCCGATCATTCACCTCCATATGATTGTTTACCCATTTTAAGGAACAGCTGCGAAGAGTGATTTCACTAGCCATCCTTGTGACACTGTCGTGATTTGGAAATTCCAATCCTTCCCTGGAATCAGCTGCTACCCCTTTTTATCACTCGTTCCTCAAAAGACGAGTCTTCTTTAAGCTCTTTTCATCTGACTCGTTAAATATGAAAAGATTGCCGAGTTTTGGCCTTCCAGTTCGTTAAAGTGACCGGAAGAGCTATCCCTCCTCTAGATTTTAATCTTTTTGGACCTAAGGGATTATTGCACAAAAAGATCGAGCGCTTGTTTTATTCGGCTTGTTAAAACTATCGAAAATTCATCCCTTCTGTATTGTTTTATACTTTTTCGGACTTAAGGGATTAGATGACGAAAAAGGACTTTTGGAGTTAACTTTATGTACCTTTTTAGACTCTCTAAAAATGAAAAGGACCGAGTTATCCTTGTCGTTAGACTCGTTAAATGCATTAAATAGCGACAAACTTGTCTTTAGACGAGAACGAGTTTCCCTATCGCTAGGCTCATTAAAACATAGCGATGGGCTTGCCCGAAGGGCAAGTTATAGAACAAGCATATGTTATCCTCCTCAAGCTTGAAAAAAATGAAGAGGTACTGGTCAGCAATGACTGGGGAAAAATTGGGAGAAACTCAAGAAAACTTTGATGGTAGCAAGTCGCTCTTGAACATGACACTTTTCCTCCGTACCACAATCGGGTTGGGTTGTTTCATTCACCGGTCACATCACCATGGTCTCGCCATACCATCCATACTTGGGGTAATGCTACCAATCCATCGCATCAGTGTCGCCATATGTTCAAGAGAAGTCGTTCAGAGAAGTCACCTGTGTCCCATCCACTACCATACATTATACTCTTTCATGACCGCCACCCTGAATCATATGTCATCAGATCGTTTTCACCTCCATAAAAATCATTAGCTCCGTTCCGTGTCATTGATGTGGGATTCATTAAGGCCCTCCTTTGATGGATCGCTTCTTGTCGACATCAGCTCATTATCCAAGAAGTTGATCTAGGAACACCCCCTTCAGTACTTTGAAGCTTGCATGCCTCAATGGCAAGTTTCTCACTTCTGGCGACAGGTATACATCAATGACCTTCGACCGAAAGATTTTGCGTGGTGTTCGACGCCAAGTCCTCTATTCACACCACGTGAATTGTACTACAGTACCTTGAGGGTCATCATCATTATCGGTGATTCCTCTCGCGCTTGTTAACAGTTTACATCATTGACTGGTAATCAAGCGATGTCTTTCCATGTTCGACTTCAGAGCAATTCTCACATGGATCGACTTGTACTTAGAGTGAAGATCGGACGAGATTGAAGACCCCAAATCTAGTTTCATCCATCCGGGCTGCGATATATATTCAGAAAATAAAGACATGGAAATGTACAGCTTTGCAGCACAGATAATCATCCTACCAAAAGGATGATGGCTCTTTCAGAATCATCAGTCTATCATCAGACGATTGTCTGTTATATGTACATGAAAATGAATTTATAAAGCTGAGCATGGGAATGCCCGCCTCAGCTAGATCATGAAAAAAGTATGAAAATAATGTATTGTATTGTATTGTATTACAGGTCTCCTCCCAGCATTGAAAGAACTTCGGATCCTCCTAATAAAGCATTTCACCCGATAAACGGCCTCATACTTTAGGGGGCAACTGTTATAGACATTTTTGTGCCTTACAGCTATAAGCATGAAATGTCCATAATCCAAGGGATCCAAAGTCCCTAAGCATGTTGTTCCTACCCCTAGAGTAACAAAGCTAACAAACCACAGCAATTCACAGAAGTTCTCCACCAGAAACTGCTCAAAAACAAGTCAATTCAGGATCAATTCAGAAGCTCCACTAGCTGCCTGCGTTGAAATGCAGAGGCTACACTGGCTAGTTGCATTGCAATGCAAGTGGAAGCATTACCAGGGTGCGCTGAGCGGGAAATGAAAAATGTCAGGGTCTCTTGTGAGAGGTGTCAAGACTGTGGAAGCTTCCAGAATCTTCCTCCATGACACTTGCCTTGCTGAGTTCGACTAAGTGATGAGTAAGAGGCTCTTAGTCTCCAAGTGGAAGTAAGAACTGACAGAGAGAGAGGACACTAGTCAGATCACAAGCTGACTCATCCTCACTCCAAACATCTATATATGGATCTCTTCTCCATGAGATCTAGAGGCTGGAATTTTGTTATTGCAAAGAATTGCTGTTGGTTTGAGATTGGAATCATTGGGTGCTTAATGCTTTGAAGGGAGGTGAAGATAGGAATTTCATTCGCTGGGAGGTAGATGCTGGATTGGAACTCTCTTGGTTGTATCTCCTCCTGAACCTTGTTATTTCATCAATAAAGCTATCTTGGTTTCTCCTATATACTGATGTGTCTTTGATGTATGATTGCATTAGTATGTTTAGTCTATTTCTAATCCTGAACTAGTTATGAATATGAATCTATGTCTTTGTGTAGTGTTCCCTTCTTGTGATCTTGCAGGAACCTGTTGAAGCTGGGCGAGCGAGAAGGCAAGTAGCTGGGAACTCTCAGGGAGAAGAGAAGCCGGATCGAGGGACAAACGGAAGACACCGGTTAGTCCATCCATCTCTCTTCATTCTTAATTCATAAAGGAAGAATACTAGAATAGCTATTTCTATTTGTTGCTAAGGCACTGTCACACCTTAGGTGGATAGGATCGTCCTGCATAGGCATTTTTCCCCACAACAAGAGGGAAATTAGCTCTTATTAACATATGCAAAAGAAAACCAAGTTAGGGACTTCCACATATCACCTTACCATAGATTGGGCTTAACCAAATATCGGTTTCATCTAATCACATTAGTGCCATATTCCAAGCTTGAATGTAGGAGCTCATGGGATAAAACATTTCATAAACAACCAAGGGAATCCATAGGTTAAACCACCTCCACTCTCAGTATGATCTCACCTAAACCGGTCACGATATCACAAAACCAAACCGAACTTGGATTCCTCAAAATTCCTTCACCATCCCTTGAGGAATTTTCCTACCTCCACCCACTTATTGAGGGCTTCCCAGAGGAAACCATATCCACCCCCAACCCTTGGGATTGTCCTAAGACCACCTCACCCGGATCCAAAACCTTTCAAAAATTGAAATCTCAACCAAGAATGAATCCCATCACACCATGGGTATCTGAAAATGGAAAGGTGAGGTTGTAACCATTGTTAAACTAGGAAAAATCCATGCCAATGACAAAAAATGAACCAAATACACACATGCATGTAGCATGCATGCAAAACTAGCTAGGTACATACATGCAACCTATTATCTACAAGTATTCCCTATGAAGCCGCTTGATCCAACTCTTTCTTGCTTGATCTTTTCTTTCCTTTGCATTCTTGTCCTTCCTTTGCTAGCTTGTTTTTTTTCTCCTCTTGGTGCTCTTCTCCTCTCTAAAGCCAATTCCAAAACTCAACTTTACAAAAGGCCCTAAACTAATGCTCTCATGCCTTTTTATTATTGATGCCTCTAATTTCTTAATTTTTCTTCTATTTTTCTTGGGCTTGATGTACAAGTACACATGCTCCCGAACCTAAAACTCCTTAAATTCCCTATGATGATCTGTATAAATCTTCTATATATCTTGTTCCTCTTTATAAGATTCATTTCTTATTCCATCTCTTCCAACATGTTCAGTCCAATAAGTACCCTATTCACTGGATCACTCCAACTGATGGGAGTATTACAACTTTGCCCATTATGTTCTTCAAGCAAACTCATCCTCAATGACTCTTGATACCCATTTTTGTAAGAAAACTCAACCAGTGGAAGATACTCCTCCCACCTCCTCTATTGGTGCATAACATACATCCTTAACATGTCCTCCAGAATCTTGTTGACCCTCTCTATTTGTCCATCTGTCTACATATGATAAGTTGTACTAAAGGTCAACTTTGTACCCAAACCTGTAAACAACTCCTTTCGAACCCTAGAAGTGAACTTGGCTTCTCTATCTGATATGATATTCTTAGGAATATGATGCAATCTCACTATCTCCCTTATGAATATTTATTCTACCTCGCTCAATGAATTATTAGTCTTTATTGGAATGAAGTGAGCTACCTTGCTCAACCAGTAAACTGCAACCATGATGGAATCATGCTTCTTTGATGTCCTTGGAAAACCTATACTGAAATCCTTGGAAATGACCTCCCATTTCCACTTCAGAATCGGAATATGTTGTAACAAACCCACTGGGTGCTTACACTCATCTTTCACTTGTTGACAGTCCAAATATATAGCAACAAACTCTGCCACTTCCTTCTTCAAATTTGACCTATTGTAGAACTTCTTCACAACTGTCAATGTCTTTTGATATCCTGGGTGACCTAAATATGGCTTGACATGAAACTCCCTCAAGATAAGCTTATTCAGCTAACTTTCATCAAACACATAGATCCTGTCCCTAAATCTCACTAATCCATCTAATGTGAGATGATAATCTACATCCTGATCACTTACACCCTACTACTGTAACATTTGCTTAAGCTCCATGTACCTATCATCATGTTGTTCTACCTGTAAGGTTTAATATATGTCTCATAAGAGCTCACAACTGTAACATGGTTTACCTACACTCTCCTATTGAGAACATCTGCAACCATGCTTTCCTTTCCTTTAATGTATCTAATCACGAATTCAAACTCACTAAGAGTGACCAACCATATATATTTCTTGGAATTTAGATTCAGTTGTTCAAACAAGTACCTCTGCTGACTATGATCGATCATCAACACAAACCTCCTTCCAAGAAGATAGTGCCTCCACATCTTCAATGAAAGAATGATCGCTGCCAACTCAAGATCATGTGTCACATAGTTTTTATCATGCTCATTTAGTTTCCTTGATTTGTAGCATACCACTTGTCCCTTCTACATCAAGACTCCACCATGTTCTCTCTTGAAATCATCTATGCACATCACAAACTCTTATCTTGGTTTGCAATCTTCAAAACAGGAGCATTTGTCAACAACTTCTTGTTCTCAAAACTTGATGCACATTCCACTGTCCATTAAAATTTCTTTCCTTTCATCTACAATGACGTAATAGGATAGGAAATCCATGAGAAGTTCCTAATGAACCTCCTGTAGTAACTTTCTAACCCCATGAATGATCTAACGTGATCCAAATTTCTAGGATTTTCCCATTCCATGATATCTTTGATCTTTTTCGAATCCATTATTATGTCTTCCTTGGAAAAAACATGCCCCAAGTAATGTACCTCTATATAAAAGAAGATGCATTTACTAAGTTTGGCATACAACTAATGCTCTCTTAGCAATCCTAACACTGTTGGTAAGCGTTTGACATGCTCTTCCTCATTCTTAGAATATATCAATATATCATCAATGAATACAATCCCAAACTTGTCCAGATAGGGACACAACACACTATTCATCAACCACATGAAAGTAGACAGAGAATTAGTCAAATTGAAAGGAACCACAAGAAACTCATAATTACCATACCTAGTATGAAAAACACTCTTGTAGATATCATATTCTTTGATGTGCACCAGAACATTGTTGCTCCCTTCAATTGATCAAATAAGCCATTGATCGTTGACAATGGATCCCTGTTCTTGATCATCACCTTCTTCAGTTGCCTGTAATCAATGCACAAACTGAGAGTACCATCCTTATTCAAAAACAACATTGGTTCACCCCAAGGAGATACACTTGATCTAATGTATCCCTTGTCAAGCATCTCCTTCAATTACAACTTTAGTTCCACTAACTTTGGAGTGCTCATCTTGTAAAGTTCCTTTGATGTTGGTGCTACTCCTAGTACCAACTCAATAGAAAAGTCCACTTCCCTATGGGGAGGAAACTCTAGAACATCAACTGTAAATACATATTGAAACTATTGCAAGATAGGGTACCTCTTGAAGACTTCCGCATCCTCAACATCCTTACCCTTGTCACTAGAAATATGAATTTCAAATAGTATTCACCCCTTCCTGCAACTACGCTTATCTTGCATATTTGTAACCATCATTACCAATGTAGGCTTCTTATTTCCCTATAATATTATCTTTTTTCATTATCATCTAGGCACTTAACAGCCTTTTTATAACAATCTAATTTGGTCCTGTGAAGATATAGCCAATCCATGCCCAAAAGCATACTATATGATCCCAATGGAAGCACATTTAGATGTGCAGATGTAGACATACCATACACTAGAAGTAAGGTTTCTTGGTAAGGATAGTGTGGTTTTGGATGTGTTTTATTATTTTTGTGCATATGTTGTATATGTTGTACATGTTGCCTCTATGATGATTGTATGCAGGAACTATTGTGCATATGTAGTGTGTGTACATATTTTTTATGCAATATTATGTATAGGGTGTTAGTACATATAATTTTGTATGAATGTTGCATATTCAGTTCTAGATATATATGGTGCTATGTTCATGTTGGATATATAGTGTTGTGTACATATTGTACTATGTGCATGATGGATATGTGTTGTTGTATGCATATGGTGCTCTGTGCGTGTTGGATATGTGGTGCTATGTACAAATGATGTTATGTACATGTTGGATATGCAGCGCTATCTACATGTGGTGTTACGTGCATGTTGTACATGTGGTTCTATGTACATATGGTGTGGTGTACATGATTGTACAAGTGGTGTTGCATGCATGTAGTGTTGTGTACATGTGGTGTCACATACATGTTGAGCATATCGTATTATGTACATGTGGTGTTGTGTACATGTTGTACAAGTGGTGTAGTGTACATGTGGCATTGTGTACACATTGTGTAGGTAGCGTTCTGTACATGTGATGTTGTGTACATGTTGTGAAGGTAGTGTGGTGTACAAGTGGTACTGTGTCCATGTTGTACATATGGTACTGGTGCACGTGTGGTATTGTGTGCATGTCATACATGTTATGTTGAGGGCATGTTCTATTAGGTATATGCATTGTGTAGGTGCATGTATTGTGTGGTGTTTTACATCGGGTATAGATGTATTGTGTTGTGTTGTATGCCAGGTGTAGGTGTATGTATTATGATATGCACTAGATGTAGGCATATGTATTGTATTGTATACACTAGGTGTAGGTGTATGTGTTGTATGTCAGGTGTCAGTGCATGTGTTCCATGGAGTTGTATGTCATGTGTTGTCATATGTGTGTGATGAACACTATATATATGTGCACCTCGTTGAGGAGAAGGCACTAAGTGTTTGTTGAGTATGGCAACCGATCCAATGTGCGTATGAAATAAGAACAAAGGAAGAAGTAAGGATCGAAAAAGGATAAGTATCCATATTTTATTTTAGCTTTATTATACATGTGGTTTATGATGATTACGAGTGATCTATGATTCTGGTATATGATGATTATATGTGATCTATGATTTTGGTTTATAATGGTTACATGTGATTTATGATTTTGATCTATGATGGTTATGTTTTGAGCTAACCTGATGAGATATTTTTATACATTTTGATATGGTCAAATATTCTAATTTGACTTTTTGTGCTAGGAAGAGAACAAGATTGAAAATGTACCTTATTAACAAGCTACCAATGAGGTATGGTGTGAATTTATTTAAATTTATTTTGAATCTAATGGAAGTTATGTGCTTGGAACAAGAATGCATGAACATGATTGGTTGATTAATTGAAATCAACTGCAAGAATCAGCAACAGTAGAGAAAAGAATTGGAATATGTAGTAGTATGTTCGTAAAGCACTTCAGGAATAGGGCCATTGTGGGACACTGGTACCCAGTTGTGTCCATTGATTTCCATGAGCATGCTATGACCGGTATGATGGTTTTGACGTAGGTATATGCCTTTTCTTTTGTATATTCCGATGCGAGGAAGCCTTGCCAAGGGATGGACTACCTGGGATGGGGGTGCCAACAGAACTTGGAAGGTGAGTGACTGCACGGAAGATGTGACAAGATTCCCAAGGGACTGTGCACCCTGGAACAATGAGCTCTCAGCTAGTAACTATTCACTGAGAGGACAATTGGCACGCGATTATAGCGCTGGACATTTGATGAAGATCTCACCTTTGCAGTGGATTCTTGACTTCCTAGGAAGGAGGTGAATCCTGGTATTACTTAAGGGTGGAGGTGTGAGCCTCTGGATATCCTTGTTGCAGATGCAGGCATCATATCTTTTTATTTGCTAGTTGAGAAAATGTATATATATGTATATGTGTGTATTATTGTAAATGCTATATTGAGTTGGATTTATAAAGCTCCATAGACAATATGGTTATTTGTTGGTTGAAGCAAATATGTATGTGTATACGTGGATTGTATATACCATAATGAGTTGTGTTATAAAGCTCCATTAAACGATATGTTTGTCATGTTTTAGCAGATGGTCATTGTAAATAATGTAATGAGCTGTGTTATAAAGCTCCATGGGTAGTATGTTTTGTTTTCAACGGTCTTGTTGGTTATAAGTGTTTTTGAACACCGAGGACAGTGTTCCCCCAAGGGGGAGGGTTCTATAACAACCCTAGTAAAACTCCATGTAAAAATATATAAGGCCACATGATGGGATACATATTCCAAGATTAATGGTGGGAGAAACATCCTAGTGGGTGTTGATTCGGTTTATTATGGCTAAGGGAATTGGCAAAGGAAATGGCTAAGGTTTTGGAAAGCCATGAGGCATTTATTGGCATTTTTATTTATGAAAATAATGGAAATTAGGAGAAAAGGAAGGTGAAAGGTCGCATGTTGCATGTGAGGAATAAATTGAAGGAAAATAATGGAAAATGAAGAAAATAGAGGCCTCATTAATAAAAAGGCTTCTGAGGATCAGTTGGAAAGCTTGGTAAGTGATGGCTTGGTCAGTTCAGTGTTGGAGCTCTCTCTCATTATTCTCTCTCTCTCTCTCTCTCATACTCTTGGATACTTAGAGTTTTATTGGAGCACTCTTGGAGGGTGTGGCATATTTGGATTCTTGGAGAAAGAAGGAAAAGGAAGAGAAGGAAAGCATAACAGGGTATCGACATCAGCAACTACATTAGATTTGCTTGCAGGTACCGAGTTGCATGTATGATTTCTTCACTAGTTGTGACATGCATGGCATATGCATGTGGATTCTTGGTCATGATCTGTCATTGGCATTGAGGATTACCTAGATTGACAGTGGATTGCCTAGCCTTGCCATTTCCTGGATAGCCATGGTGATTATGGGTTTATTTTCATTACTTATTTTTGGTTGGTTCTCATGTTTCCTTAGCTTGGGTTAAGTTATTAGTTCCTGGAACCTTGGTTGGACAAATTCTTTGGAGCCCTGTAACAGCTTGGGTTGAGTTACTAGTCCTGGAGCCTTAGTTTGACAAACACTATGGATCCCTTGGTGGGTTGAGTTACTAGTCGTGGAGCCTTGGTTGGAAAAACGCTCTAGAGCCCTAGATGGATAGGATGGAGACCGATCTGGTGATGTCTGACCGTGACGTGAAATCATTATTTGATGGGTTTAGGTGGATGGCCTGTGGTAGCCGTGGATGAGTTTTGATTGATGTGTTCTATGAGATCCCACATTCATGCTTGGAATATGGCATGAGGGTGAATGGCTGAAGAGAGATTTGGCTCAACCATTCTACGGTCAAGTGTAATGTAGTAGTCCCATCTCTATTTCGTTCATTGCACTAATTAATGAGAAATACATTCCCTTTATTTTCATGTGTAAAGGTACTAATGTATTTATGGATTTGATTGCTAATATGTTTATTGTATTTTTGTTCCTATTATGCTGGTTATATGCACATTTTATGACAACAACTATGTATGGATCTCAACATGTTTTTACTTGTATGTGAATTTATAATGTGCCTATGACCTAATAGATTATAATGCAACAAATGGCATGAGGGAATAATGGTTCATAGAAATTCTCAGATAAGTATGAGATCCCTGCACTTCATGCTATTGTTTACACCTGTAGATTACATGTCAATGATATGTTTGACAAAATGCCTGTCATGGCTAGTAGGGATATAGTTAGGGTTTTGAAAAAGTATTTGATTTAGTACTTTCATTTCCATGTTACATCACTAATTTGAAGAGACTGATCAGTTTTGGGTAGTGACCTCGGCTCTAGACCTGAAAAAGTGGCTCAAATCCCAGACTCACTGGCACAACATTGACAATTCTAGTCCACAGTCACTGGCAGATAGGCTCATGAGAGAGAATTTAGGTTGTTGGTCACTCCCTTTCCCATAACATGAGAGAGGCTATGGTCCAAGAGACCTAAAATAATAGTGGGACCTAGGGACAGGTTGTCTGAGTGGTTGACTTGTCTTTTGAAGGTTCTGTTTATGATGTTTGTATGGAGTGTTTCCATTGGTTCCACTTCCTTAATGTCACTTAGGAGGCCAAATAATATCATAGTGGCCTCTCATAGCTTGTTTACCCCGGATGGTTGATTGCTTGCATAGATGTGGGAGGAGGGTGTTATATCACACTACCATGATCTCACCTAATTGGTCCCGAGATCACAAAACCAAACCGATCTTGGATGCCTCATAATTCCTTCACCATTCCCTAAGGATTTTTCCTATCTCCACTCACCTATTGAGGGCTTCTTGGAGAAAACCATCTCCACCCCCAACCCTTAGGATTTTCCAGAGACCAGATCACCTGGATCCAAAACCTTTCGGAAATCCAAATCTCAACCAAGAATGAATCCCATTACACCATGGTTATATATAAATGAAAAGGAAAGCCTAAAACAACTACCAAACCAGGAAAAACCCATGCCAATGATAATAAATGAACCAAATACACACATACATGTACCATGCATTCCAAGACTAGTTGGGAAATCATACTTGGAACCTGTTACCTACAAGTATTCTTATTGAAGCTGCTTGATCCAACTCTTCCTTGCCTGGTCCTTTCTTTCCTTTTCTTTCTTTTCCTTCCTTTGCTTGCTTGATTACTTGCTTTCTCCTCTTGGTTATCTTCTCCTCTCTTAAGACGATTCCAAAACTCAACTGACAAAAGGCCCTAAATGGATGCTCTAATGCATTCTGATTTTTTATGCATCTAATTTCTTTGAATTTCATCCTCACATGCAACATGTGACCTTTCACCTTTTTTTTGTCCTATTTTCCTTTATTTTCATAAATAAAATTCCAATTAATGCCTCTTTTCCTTTTCAAATCCTTTTCCAATGCCTTTACCAATTTCCTTAGCCATAATAAACAAATGATTCCCACTAGGATGTTCTACCCAACATTCATCTTGGAATACATATCCCATGGTCTTAATGTTATTTTTTCCTTTATTAACATTATTACATGAACTCCTAACCAAGGGTTGTTACAAAGGTTGGCCCAAATGATTTTATCGTTAACGCTCCACTAAATGAAAAATTGTTCCACTAAACAAAAACATCATGTTCTTGACTCATTTATTCACAAGCTCTAAGGATTTAAACATAACCTTTGACTCATTTAACATTGTATATAATATTTGCGATCTGACCATTTTTTATATATAAAAAACACTACCAAATACACCTCTGCAGTCCCCTTTTTGCTTTAATCCCTAAGGGCTAATTTAACACTACACACTACCTCTGCACCCTCGGTCTCAACAACACATAAATTAGACACAAAACCATGTCTCAAACATGATTTACGTGACTTAATGGAATTATCAATTTTTTTCCATTTTTATATCTCTTGGTTGTGTCACTTGCCATAAATCTCGATGTTTTTTTTTGACCTTTCAAATATTCTATTAGCAAGATGTGTTATAAGTGGGGTCTACTAACTCCAGTTCTCATTGGTTTTTGACTACCTGTTGTTAGTCTCCATGTGTCCTGTCTTTGTTGTCCTGACCCCTTCCTTCTATGCACCTTTAAAATTCTTCGAGGTTTTCCTTATGGCATGAGTTGTCTTGGTGGAGTCTACCTGTTATACTTATCACCAATAGAATCGCTTCTAGGGATGAGTTGGCTATGAGACAACAATGTCTTCCTGATGCCCATTCATCTCGCATGTTCTATAGTGCACCTCGTTCAAACCTTCCGGGGTCCTGCTAGTGGGAGGACATTATTATGACATCACATATGCCACGTGTAACCCTCTGAGTTTTGATGCATGTCACCCATAAAAGGACCACTCAGCCACCCAAAAAGGCTAAAAGCACCTGCCACATATCTACCTCTTATTGTCCTAGTGTTGATGTCATCTCTGATGAATAATATGTTGCCACCTGTCTGTTGTCAAAGAGGAGAGAGAAAAGGTCTTAAGGCCTGGTTTTGTGACTACTTTCCTTTATAAAAATTTTGGGACCCAACCATTTCCTTAACACTATGTTTCCTCCCCACGTAGCAAGGTTCTTATCCATTTTGCACTCTTTGAAATTTGTTTGGGTACTATTTTTGGGCTATAACCTTTTCGCTAATGTTGTCAGGCCACATCTGTCTGACCACCTTTTTATTTCCTCACAAAAATCATTTGTGGTTTTTCACGGAAGGGGTGCACAGTTAACTTGTGTCATTGATCCATTGATTGATGATCTGGGAAAATAACCAATTGTGAAACCCCCCTACACATTAATAGTCAAGCTCTGAAACCCCATGCAAGTTCTCTTATTTGCAAGTGGGGACACATGGTGCCTAAGCTGCCCATTATCGTTGACATTGTTTAAACTCTACTTGCATCATCCCGTCGATCCTCCTTTGTGGTCCTTAAGGTTTCTTCGGGGTATAGTCACCAAACTACCTCGGTCGGGATTATTTATTATGAGGGCTTCACCTTGAGCCAGTCATCATGCTCTCTGTTATTGTGTTATCTACTATGTTTTCCGAATCCTTAGTTTCTCCAATCCGCTAATGATTCTTCCGCGTTTGGAAATGATGCCAAACTTAACATGCACCAGAAGGTCCTCTATACACTTTCACTCTACAAATTTTGACTTGGGGTCCCTTGTGTTTGACTGGATCTAAATTTTGATCTAGGAGGCCATTGATGGACTTCCAATACCACTGGAAAGCTATTTTAGAGATGTACACATCTACTTGTGTTCCATATGCTTTTGGAGAGATATTCTAGACTAGAAATGCCTTCAAATGTATTTGAACCACTCTCCACTAACATTAATATTCATTATTCTTTATGTGCTTGATCCTCAACACCTATGTCCTTCTTTTTCATCTTTGACGTCTTTTTCCATCTGTTGTCGTCAATTACAACATATTTCTAACACAGGGCATATAGAAAAGTCATAAAACTACAAGCTTTGCATGGTTACTATTCCCATGTGGGTAGGGCATAACATTGTAACCCCTATATGATGACTCAGCCCCACAAATGATAGTGCATATACAAGTACTAGCACAAGATGAAGCCAAAAACAATGGGCCATGTTTATTGGTGGTATGTTCATTAGATATAATGTGTAGTATTTTTCAAAGTTCAAAATACATGTTAACATGTGACTTGCACCACCCTCGTCAATGAATAAAAGCATAAATGAATTATGATATGAGGAGATGGTTAAGTAAGTAGCATCATATAACACATTTGTCTTGGAGTTTCTATTGTTCCCAAAAAGACCTAGTTTTGATTCCTGACGATTGTTAGGTCAAATTTATTTTTAAAAAATTCCATATAGTCTATTTCGTCAAATAGTTAGTAGGCTGACCATGTACATTCTATAGAATTAGTGGTGAAGTTTGAGTATTTTGTATAAAGTCACTTAGAAAGGGGAAAATCGTAGAACCATTAAATTATTATTTCGTTGATATAGTTTTTATGAGATTCTAGTGTCATTATTGGTCCAAATTCAATTCTAGAAGAAGCTCCATGATCAAGGCTCTAAGGTGGTTGCATTTGAAGGAATGAAATGCATTGTTGACATGTTTTTGATGACCATTGTCTCTATTACATGGTTTTTAGGGTTCATGAGTAGGATACACTAATTTTGGATCCATGGTAAAAATAGGTTCCGAGAAGGAGTTTGTGTGCCTAGACTAATGAACTAGTTGGATTAGAGTATGGGAAGCAATTTGACAACTAGTAATAGTGATTGATATGACTGTTAGTGAAAATGATTGTAATGGAAATGGTTACAAGTTGTGTAAGTGATTGTGGTTACAGATTGTGACGAGTGTAATGACAGTGTTTGCAAATTGGAGATTGTACTTATGATTTAGTGTTTCATATTTATAAATGATGATAGTGGATTTATTTTGAAAATGATAAGAAATAGAGTTCCAAAAGGAGTTGAAGAAGGAGGTGGGTGCCTCCACTAATGTTGGAGCCTCAATTAGGTTGGATCCTAGAGCAGGTTGGATCCTATAGTAGGTTAGAGCCTATTCATCATCAATTTTAGTTCATCAATCAGGTTGTACCTTACAATGAGAAACTTCTTGCATGCTTTCGATCTTGGTGCCTCAATCAGGTTGTAGCCTACCACAAGTGGTAGCTTGCAAATCTTGGGGGTAGTTTCCTCCAGCAGGCTAGAGCCTGCAAATCTATGTAATGAATTGAAGCATATAAATAAGAAGGATTTGTGGTTTTCTCCCAAATGGGTTTCCATGTAAAATATTGTCTCTTTGATGTGATGGCCTCTCTATTTAGTTTATATGATTACATATTCATGATGAATTTTTATGTTTATTGATATACTGAAAGTGTTTATGATTGGATGCTACATTGCTAATTATTGAAAATTTGTAACTTGGTAAAATAGCTGACACACTAATTCAACCCCTCGCAATGTTCTCCTAGGTCTAATATTCTAATAAAAATTCAGGTCACTTGCAACTTATGTACAGTTAAAAACATAGTTTAGAGAATATTTTAATGGATGAACTTTTTCTTGATATACATCTATGATTTGGTTGCTTATAAATATGAAACTTTGGTCTCTAATACTTTGATATGTCGAATCTACAATTTGATAGGATGGAATTGAATTTTATGTGATAAGGAAATTTATGGTAACTTTCCCTAAACTTGTTGATTATTATCCTCATCCCAATATGAAAACTTGTATAGTATTAAACATATCCAATTCTTCAAATATAATTTTGAAATTTGTACTTGAGGTACTTCTATATGTATTTTGATATCCCTGAATATTTCATAGTGTTAAAAGTCCTAGAAAATAAGTTATAGAAACACTACTAAGTTTACCTATTTTAAAGTAATTCCATAACCCTTCACAAACCCTAATTTCCATAGAGTAAATATCCTAAAGTATAGAAAAAAAATATCTTAAATTTTAAATTAGATGTTCCTATATATTTCCTCTCAATATAGTCCAAGTTTCATTGTCTAAAACCTCCAATTAATAGAAAATCTATAGTGAAAATTCCAAACTAACCTATTTGAAAGTAATTTCAAGAGCATTTAGGAACTCTAACTTCCTTAGATCATATCTCCAAAATTACAGAGAACTAAGATATGAAATTTGAATCAGATGTTCATGATATTTCTCCTCAATATGGTTGAAGTTTGGCCATCTAAAATATCTCATAAAATACATTATAGAAAAAATTCCAAACTGGCATATTTGAAATTGATTTTTAGAGCATTAAGGAACCCTAAATTCCTTAGAGAATATGTCTATAAATATAAGAAATCAAGATATGAAATTTGAATGAGATGTTACTTAAAATTATCCTCATATGAAAATGTAACACCCCTGCTTGATCCCTATATTATAAATACCATAAACATGCGAAACTGAAGCTAGCAAGATAGATTATATTAATTAGGTTGGTGAGACGAGACTTCATTTTTTGGGTGGTGTGCTCATGTATATGTGTGTATATGTTTTGGGGTCGGTGGTCCCGTGTGTTATGTTATTTTATATGCAATGAAGCTAGAAATCTTGATTTTGTAAATATTTTTAACTTATGCATATTAATAAACACATAACAACTACAGACTGAATTAGACAAAAAATAGTATGGGGGGGGGGGCAAGACTCCATAGGAATATAAGAGGGGTTGGTATGATTCCGTATTCATTAAAACAAAAGAGCACATTAATATAACCAAATTCCGTTAAGTGACTTTGGAGGGTGTCAAGTGTCAAAAAAAGGTCATGCACATAAAAGAGAGATGTGAGCACCATGAAAGGTTTTCCAATTAGTCAGGGAGGTAGTTAGTAGATGTGGATACCTAAGATGGTAGTAGGAGATCCTAAATCCATAGTGTTAAGAAGATCATTATCTGGCCAATTTCAACACTCTAGAAGTGCTGGAAAATCTTGAGTGATTGTAGGTGTAGAGAACGGTGTGCACTGCACGGGTGCCAAATGATGGGGGATGTGATCATAGAGGTTGGATGTTTCCAAGGATTTATATGAGGGCCTTGAGGGTAACTAGAGACCCTTGAGATAAACGAGAGATTTTGGAGCCATAAGATTATGGGAATGTCCCTGTCTAGCCGAGTAAGACACCCTAGATGTAGTGGCATAGCTCGAGGGACTATAAGTGCAAAAAAGGGTGTGGACTACTTGGGTGCATGATGATGGAGATGTGAGCCTATAGGTTGAGGGTTGTTGTGGTTTGGTACCGTGGTTCGTTGATGATACTATACATGTACCTATACTTGGGAAATTTGTTACTCCATGGAGTCAAAACCCCAACTCGGGGTTAACCAACTATTGAGAGAAAATCGACAGGGAAATTTTATTCCAAATCGCTATTCTTTGGATATTTTCTAAAAAATATTCATCCATTTGGTCAATTTTTTTTTTTTTAACATATATATGATTGAATTGATGATAATTAGCAAAACATTACCTATTTTAATAGTAAATCAAACTTTTTGTATTGAATATTTTTCTACATTCTCTATTACTTTTCAAACTATAATAGTCACATGTAATTCTATAGATAGGTATCGTATTTGAATCCTTAAAAAATACCTCACCAATTTAGGTATACCCTAATCACAACCTATAATAATGTGGTGCTAATGTGTAGCACCTAGGGCTTAAAGACCCTCAGTATATTGTCATATCGATGCTTTGGTACATATAAGTTATCGATTTTGACCAATATCCCAATATCTAGTAATACTTGGGTGATACCTCATGATCATAGATGAGTTTGTTTGTAGAACCTAGGGCTTCAGGCCCCTCAACATATGTTAATATAAAACATTTGGAAAATGATGTGTTTCATGTTTCAACAATATTCTGAGCGCCTTTAAGCACCCAATCTTTACTCTTGGTCACAGTATCTTAGAGTCTTTGGCATATTAGCTCTCAAAAGTTTTAGTGGTGTAGTGAATGTTGATTCTAATAATGTCCTAGTGTCTTGAGCTTTTCAAGAGATAAGAAGTTTCACAATAATATAAAGAAAGTGTTTCTTTCATCCATACCTCACAGGACTCAGTTTTGTGGGGTTTTATAGTGTTAAAACAATTTTGGGGTTCTTTTTGATATCATCATATAAGTAAACAAATATGAGGTTTCCTCTACTAATTCCTAATAAAGTGAAACTTGGTGTTTAGGAGTATGTTTTTCAAAGCCCTGATAACCTAAAAATCCTTTGGTTTTGGGACAAGGGTGTATTTTATAATGCTAAAGTGGTGTAAGTGCCCAAGTTTGGAAGGTTGAGGAAGAACTTGGTTATAACATTGACTAAAGATGAAGCTAGTGCACAATAATGAATATTGGTGGCACATGTGTATAAGTTCCTAGTTATAAGCACAAGTGTTTGAGAATTGGGATTAAAGGAAGTTCCAACTATGCTAGTAAAGTGACATGGATAATTGGGTGAAGAAAGTTCCTGGTGGAAAGAAATATACTACAAAAAGAAAGAGAATAGAGTTGAGTTCAAAGAATCAAAGGTGACAAGTGTAGAGCATATCATATGACCATTGTAGAGTAGATTATATACAATATGAGTACACAGTTGTTGGGATGGGGTCCCCTGGGCTTGAATTTTGTAAAGTTTTGTCAATTATTGTAAATTCCTTCCACTTTGATGAGCGGATTGCGAGTAGCGCAGGTCGATAGGAGTCAAAGGGGATTTGAGAGAGTCAAATACCCTTATTTTGTTAAGAGTCAACATATTTTGTGACCCGCCCATGGTTCGTAGACCATGGTACTGTAATGAAGAATCATATAAAAAGGAGTCATAGAAGAGTCATAGGGAGATAAGTAAAGAAGAGCATAGAAGTGCAAGTTTTGGGTCTGTTTGTTTATTCTGTACTTGGGTGAAGGGGAAGGCTCCTGCAGCTATATGCACAGAGACCTTGGTAAGTTTGTATCTGAGTGCGTGGGCCCCTGCAGCTGTGTGCATAGGGTTGGAAAGGGTTGTAATTGAAGATCTAAGCATAATAAAGGTTGTCTTGAAGAATTATCTATGTATATGTCTATCATTTCTTATCTATCAATTTACTGTATGTCTTGATCTGTCGAATGCAATTAATCATGAAACAGACTTTATAGATTCACGAAGACTTAGATCTGTGTATTTATATAATGCTATGAATGTTTAGTGTAATCGGTGAAGGGCATAAACCTGCTAATTATTAAATTGCTAAAATTTCTGGGTTTTAATGGTTAGGGTTCGCAAAGGTCGAGAAAATCCCTAAGTTTGAAAGAAACACATCACATAGTCCATTGGATGTAGAAATGTTGGGATAGGGTCCCCAGGGTCAGTTTTAGGGTTAGTTTAACGCAATTTTTGTATCAAGTTTTGTAAAAGATGTAAAGTCTCCACGAAATGTGGATGCGGAGCACGTAGATAGATAGGAGTCAACGGGGTCTTAGCCCCTTGTTTGGGTAAGTAAACAGGTTGGTTTTGAGAGTGAGACTCGCCCATGGTCCACAGACCATGGTATTGTATTGAGACTGCTATATATTTGAGTCATAGTGAGTCTAGAAGAGGTAACTAAGTAAGTGAAGTAGAGATAAATATTTTTTTGGGGCTAGTTCTAAGGCAGAAAAGTTCTCCTTCCTGTACTTAGGCGAGAAGGGGAAGGCTCCTGCAGCTGAGTCTAGGAGGCCTTGGTAAGTCCACCGCTAAGTGTGCAGACCCCTGTAGTTGAGTGCGCAAGGTAAAAGTGTCTATAATATGAGTTTTGAAGATCAATAAAGACTAATTTTGGAGAATTATCTTGCCATCTGAGCATTTCTGTTGATTCTATTTATGTTATGATTTGTCGCTTATAATATGTTTTCATGAAGTAATGTATGAATGATGTGTGAAACCGCATAATTTATCTTATTTATGCCTATTTTAAGTAATTATCCGTGTTCGTGAAGTTAAGGGTTATTTCCGTTATGATTTTTGAGTAGTTGGATATATCTACATGAAAGCATGTCTAGGGTTATTTATTGCTATAAGAAAGTGGATAACCGGCCTGTTTAAGGTCTGCAAAGACTGAGTGTAGACATTCATGAAGGTCTAGAAGACATTCTACCCGAGTTATAGTAACAAGCCCTAGAAGGATACCGATATGCGCGAAGGTAGATTTGAACTATTAGAGCTTAAGAACCACTTATCACATGTCCTTGGATGCAGAAACCTGGTTCTAGCATCCCCCAATATTGCTTTAGGTGAGACTGCAACCTGCACTATGCAGGTTGTTGCCAAAAGGGCCATAAGATAGGGTTTCATTGGTTGGCACGAACAACTTTGAACCATGGAGGATGGTGTCATGCAGAGGGGTCCAAAAGTAGCCGTTGAGGTTACTATTCATGATTTCATGGCCAAAAATCAGTTAAGAGGAGCGAGTAGGCACTATTAATGGTGAAAATATTTGGAGGTCTGTCACCAAAGATGCATTTATGATCATAATTGGGAGAGAATAGTCATATTTTAATTCAAAAATTCCTATAAATTATGCGTGTTGGTCCACCAAAGAACACTTTGCATTCTAAGAGTTGTCTTGGTGCTTTACTGTTTGAAGCTTATGAATCATCAATTCTGGGAGGAGTCTGTGATGTGCCCCTCATTCATTAACTACACTGCAGAAGCTCGAGAGTTGTTCATAGAACGGATGACTGCTACAAACCCTACCAAAGCCGTAAGTTCTGAAGTTTTTCTTTCTGACGTGCCAAGACTAAGAGTTTAAGCATGGAAGCATCGACCCCTGTGCCTACCACGTCGAGGTCACCTAGGGCAAACCAATCTACAGCCAAAGAAAAGTAGAAGAAGCTGATGTCGGTGAGAATGTCAGTAAGGAAGAATTTGGAGGTGCGACAAAAGGAGAGAAAAAACAAACAATCAGAGAAAGTGGTTGATTTGGAAGAGGAGGAATATGTAGGTGTGGAGGAATTGGATGTCGAAGAGGTCAATCCTATCTCACAGATCCCATCGTATATCCCTCCATGGAAGGGAAAAAGAAAGGTTACCGAGGACCCAGATTCCGGGAAATTCATGGTGTCGACTCCCCTATTGCCTCAATAGGTGGAATTTGAAGGAAAAACACTAGTGCACATTCCTGTGCTGAAAATGGAGGATTGGGACCTCGCAGACCACAAGAGGTTCCCACATTTTCCAACCAACAAATATATGATGAAGATATACTATGAAGAGACTGGGATTATGTGGCTAGAACCCATGAAGTGGGTCAGAGGTGCTGAGTAGACAGGATCGTTGAACATGCTTTGCATGCCACATTTCCATAGATCGACTATCAACACAGTTTGTGTGTGCCAGCTCCTTGTGCTGGTGTACGATGGGTGTCTATGGCTTGGGGATCCCATCCTGATAACAGATATGTTAATTCATCGGGTAACAAAGCTGCCTTACAAAGGAGCGGATGCTACCAAACAGTTTGGAGGGAAAAGTGGGGAAAAAGAATTAGCAGATAAGATGACGACTGAGTATGGGCTTGTTAAGAATTCGCACGAATATTCTATCTGCTCTATTCAATACTAAGTGGTGCAGTTTCCCACACAAATTCTTGCGGGAAAAATCATGAGGAAGTGTCACGCGGATGAAGTTCTAGTGCCGGTAGTATCAATAGCAACCCAATACGGAAAGGGTGTTCAATACAATTAGGAAAAATATCTACGACAAGAGTTCATAGCGAACTGTCATGAGGCTTAGGAAGTGTTGTTGGGAAAAGTATCCAATACGGAATGACCCTATCCCACTCTAAGGATGATAGTACCTTAGCAACAACTGAATACAAAGCTATTCAAGATTACTTCTTTATGAGATGTAAGAGAGAGGAGGAAGGGATCCACTAACCGTTGTCTTCCGCTAATGGTTGATCCAATCTTCCCTCTTTGCTGCTTGCTCCCAGCTCCTTGCTCTTTCACTGGCCCAGCTACACAAATATCCTGCAAAAGCACAAGAAAGGGCAACTACAAGAAGCATACATCCATAATTGATTCAAGGATTAGAATAAATCAAATATACAAGCATCAATACGCCACAAAGACACATGCATATAGAAGAACCTCAAATGCTTTATTAATGGAAGAAGTAAAGTTCTGAGAGTGTTAAAACCATAAGAGGCCCAATCCAGCAACACCTCCCAGCAGAAAGAAATCTCCTCTTCACCTCCTTCAAAGCAATCACCCAATAGTTCTATACTCAAACCAACAGCACTTCCTTACATTCACAAGATTCCAGCCTCCCTAGACCTCATGAGAGAGCCCTATATATAGGAGTTTTGGAGAAAGGATGAGTCAGCTTGAGTTTGGCATGAAGCTGACTAGTGTCCTCTCCCACTTCAGTTATACTTCAGTTCTTGAGTCCACTTGGAGTTTCTTGCTTCCACTTGGAGATCTAGATCCTCTTACTCATCACAAGGCGAATTCCCTGATCCAAGTGTCATTTTGGAAGCTTCCTGGGCATTTGACACCTTGCAGAATGACTGTGCCACTTGGCCAATCTCGCCCAGCGCAGGTAGCCTTCATTAGATTTGACATTCAGTGCAAGTACAGAGTGGAGCAGTTGACATTCAGCGCAGATGCTCAGTGGAGCAGTTGACATGATCCAGAATTAGCTTGTTTTTTGAGTGTTTTCAGGTGGAGAACTGATTTTTAGTGCTGTGGTTTGCTGACCTTGTTCCTCTAGGGGTAGGAACAACATGTTTAGGGACTTTGGATCCCTCGGATTATCAACATTTCATGCTTCATGCTGTAAGGCACAAAAATGTCTATAACAGTTGCCCCCTAAAGTATGAGGTCGTTTATCGGGTGAAATGCTTTATCAGGAGGATCCGAAGTTCATTCAATCGCTGAGAGGTGCCCTGTAATAAAATACAATACAATACATTATTTTTCATTCTGCTTTCATGATCTAGCTGAGGCGGGCATTCCCATGCTCAGCTTTATAAATTCATTTTGGTACATAGAACAGACGATCGTCTGATGGTAGACTGATAATTCTCTGCTGAAATTATCATCCTTTGAGTAGGATGATCATCTGCTGCAATGATGTACATATCAAATGTCTTTATATTTCCTGAATATATATCGCAGCCCGGATGGATGAAACTAGATCCGGGGTCTTCAAACTCATTCGATCTTCACTCTAAGTACAAGTCGATCCATGTGAGAATTGCGCTGAAGTCGAACATGGAAAGACATCGCTTGATTACCGGTCAATAATGTAAACCGTTAACAAGCGCGAGAGGAATCACCAATAATGACAATGACCCTCAAGGTACTGCAGTACAATTCACGTGGTGTGAATAAAGGACTTGGCGTCGAACACCACGCAAAATCTTCTGGTCGAAGGTCATTGATGTATACCTGTCGCCGAAAGTGAGAAACTTGCCATTGAGGCATGCAAGCTTCAAAGTACTGGGGGGTTTGTCCCTAGATCAACTTCTTGGATAATGAGCTGAAGTCGACAAGAAGCGATCCGTCAAAGGAGGGCCTTAATGAATCCCACATCAGTGACACGGAACGGAGCTAATGATTTTAGTGGAGGTGAAAACAATCTGTGAAATATGATTCAGGGTGGCGATCATGGGTGGATGAAGGATAATGTATGGTAGTGGATGGGACACGGTTGACTCTTTCTGAACAACATCTCTTGAACATATAACGACACTGATGTGATGGATCGGTAGCATTACCCCAAATGTGGATGGTTTGGCGAGGACCATGGTGATGAGACCGGTGAATGAAACAACCCAACCCGATGTGATACGGAGGACAAAGTGTCATGTTCAAGAGCGACTTGCTACCATTAAAGCTTTGAGGTTCTCCCAATTTTTCCCCAGTCATTTCTGACCAGTACCTCTTTATTTTTGTCAAGCTTGAGGAGGATAACATATGCTTGTTCTATAACCTGCCCTTCGGGCAAGCCCATCGCTATGTTTTAACGAGCCTAGCGATAGGGAAACTCGTTCTCGTCTAAAGACAAGTTTGTCGCTATTTAATCATTTTAACGAGTCTAACGACAAGGAAAACTCGGTCCTTTTCATTTTTAGAGAGTTTGAAAAGGTACAGAAAGTTAACTCCAAAATTCCTTTTTCGTCATCTAATCCCTTAAGTCCGAAAAAGTATAAAACAATACAGAAGGGATGAGTTTTCGATAACTTTAACGAGCCGAATAAAACAAGCGCTCGACCTTTTTGTGCAATAATCCCTCAGGTCCAAAAAGATTAAAATCTAGAGGAGGGATAGCTCTTCCGGTCATTTTAACGAGCTGGAAGGCCAAAACTCGGCAAACTTTTCATATTTTACGAGTCAGATGAAAAGAGCTCAAAGAAGACTCGTCTTTTGAGGAACGAGTGATAAACAGGGATAGCAGCAGATTCCAGGTACAGGTTGGAATTTTCCAATCACGGCAGTGTCACAAGGATGGCTAGGTGAAATCACTCTTCGCAACTGTTCCTCAAAATAGGTAAACAATCATATGGAGGTGAACGATTGGCCAAATGGAATGGAGGTGGAGGGTGCAAACACGACCAAGGCTTCTTATGGCTAATAAATTTACGATCACAATGGTTATTTACCGGTACTGGGTTCATTTTTTAAAGAGCTTGAATGCGCCAAAACACTGCTGAATGCTTATGTTTATTTTTTAACGAGCATGAATTCCGCGTTAAAACTGCTCGGATCTCGCTTTTCTATTTTTTAATGAGCATAAATTCCGCGGTAAAACTGCTCGATAATACCAGTCATAAGATAAGAATGTCTCCTGTGAGATAGCTATTTTTTATGGAGCTTTATCTCACGAAGCTATGCTCCTGATGTGGCAAAGTTTGACCTTTGCCCCATATCCTTTCTTTATGCAAGTTTGGAAACGGCTAATCCTACGAGTTTAAAGGGTTAGACCTACAGGTTTAAAGGGAGGACCTAAAAATTTAAAAAATAAATAGTCGTCCCTTGCTTGCACTCCAAAAGGTTGCATGCCCCCAGATATAAAGTACAATTTCAAGGCTGCCCCTACTTATCCGCTAAAACATTTGTTTTAATGGGTGAGGCTTGCCTCTTCTTGGTTACCCAAAGATGGTTCTATTTGCTGCCGCAAATCAATCTCTTTCTTCGGCAATGTCTACCGAAATAGACAAGGGTGAATGACTCTTTGTCAAACAAGTAACCTTGACAAAAGAATCATGTTCTAGAACAACCCCTCTTCCTTCCACGGACGGGGTACGGACTAGTCATATTCCATCGCGGAAATTCTACCTTATACCCAAGGTTTCCTCTGCCCGAAGCAGACCAGGATGCATGCCCCCTGGGTTCCAGTCCCATCTTTCTGAATCACTCGCATTCATCGGGAAGGAGGACTGGGGGTGGAGACATTTCTTGGGTGAATAGACCATTGAGGGTTGGTATGTGACTATTTGCGATGCGTGATCCCCGAAATGAAAGTTGGTCTACGAGCTTGACCATTCTTCCTTCGTGTGGAAAACACATTACTCTAAAGAGTGAGGAGACTATAGCTCCCATGCAATATATATAGTCTCGTCCAAGGAGTAGGTTATAATCCAAGGGTCCTTGAATGACCATCACGTTCATTTGAATGGTCTTCCCTTTCAATGTAACAGGTACATTGGGGAGGATCCCTAATGGTCGACTGGTTCCTTTATCAAAACCCGAGAGATTTCTTATCTCAGGCAAAAGCTCCGGGGAACCCAGTGCTTTCCAAGCAATAGAGGAAAGGATACTCACAGATGCCCCTTCATCAATGATAGTTCCAGCCATTACCATCCTGTAAATTTGGACGATGATTCTGAATGGTATACTGGCTGGTAACCGGGGTCTGCCTAGTTGGTTCCAATCAAAGGACACAACCAGGTTGCTTGGTGGTGGGACCGAATACACGGCCGGATATGACCCTGACGATGTTCCTTCCTGCGATAAAGGAATGGGCGCATTGCCCTGATGCTCATCAGAATCTGTGTTGATGAAAAGAATCTGGATGGTGTCATCCTTATTCTCTTCAGTGAGGGTGTCATTTGAAGATGAATCTTCATTGACGGTGTCATTTGAAGATGAAACCTCTGAAGGCGGAACCGGGTCAACTGCCGTATCGACCTTTAGACTTTCGTCTGGTCTGGATTCAGTAGGTTCATTTTCAATGACTGACGCTTCAGCTGACCACCTGAGCGGGCCAGCTGTATTTTCAACCAACGAAGGACTTGGCACGAGTTTTTTGTATCCAGGAGGAAGTCTCAACGGTGAAACCGGACGATCTTCCAAAACTCTCTTCGCTTCGTCTAAGAAGGGACAACGGTGGATGGCGTGATCGCCTTTACACAGTTTGCAGGGGGATCTTATTCCCCCTCTTTGTCTTGAACCTTCACTTTCGCTGGTTGACGGTAAGCATTCAACATGGCTATCAGAGGTTGATGCTCCCGAATTGTGCAACCGAGGGGACCAGTCCCTTAGTATCCGGGGAATACAGGGACAATCTCTATGGAAGTGGTCTCCTCTACATATGACACATGGTGATTTAGGCCCGGTCTGTGCTGTGTGTGGATTTTTGTTAGATGTCTTTTGTTTGCCCCCAGTCGCCTTAGGCTCCTTCTTCTTCTTCTCCTTCTTCTCCATGGGAGCTTGGCTTTTGCCGGCTCTACCTTGCGAAGATGAAGGATTGGAGGAAGAGTTATAGGAAGTTGAAGGCTGGTGGGCAGCTCTAGACTCATCTAACTGTTGACTCGACTGTTCAGGAACCATGGTGGTCTTAACTACATTAGTTGAGAATAGCCAAATAGGCAAGCCAATTGTCAGTCCTGGAAGCGACAATGTGGCCATGTGGGGCGCACCAACTTCTCCCCAAGAGGAGAATGGACTAGGATTTCCATCATGTGGAATTCCTTGGTTGGGGCGTTCCATGTTCTCAACCTACAGATCAACGCGGGAATAGGAGGTGATTATGTTCCGTTTAAAATAAATTTTATAACGACGCTTTAGACACAACTTGCTTTTTCACTTTTTAAGAGTCGAGAAAAAGCTAAAGATGACTCTAGTCTCCTTCGATGTATTAACGAGCCCGAAGTGACAAATGCTCGGTTGGACTTTTTCAGTTATAGAGTTTGAAAAAGGCCAAAAGAAACTGCTCTGGAGTTCTAGGCAGAGGGTGTGCCAAACTTTTCGCAAAACCACAGAATACGTTTTACGGTACGAGTGGTCGATCTTCGTGAATGCTGTGTTCACTGCATTGCGATCAGTAGGGCGGCCAACACGGTTTCCTATTGGATAAAGGCTTTGTTCCTATAGGGGTCTCCCAATATATACGCGACGGCACGTGGGAGCACAAGTCCGTATTGATACTTATCGCTTCACCGTGGAGGAATCACCCAACCACTCAACGCTAAGATATCACGTTTAATGACATCAGAACACGTCTATAGTTTAGACCTCTATGTGTTTGCGTTATGTTTCAATGCGTTGTTATGTAAATTCAATTTATTTTAAGGTTGATCTTGTTTAGCAGTTTGCCTTTATGGATCACCACGAGATGTATGATAACACTCCTAAATGCAGTCTAAGATGATAAGCAAGCTTTTCAATATTTCAACTTTGAAAATCTTAACTACTGAGGGAAAAGAAAGATAACATCTTTTCACACAGATCATAGAGCACACACTAATGCACTTTTTCCTAAACCAACATGCAAACTGTCATAATGCACATGCACAATGCAAGTATTTCTTTTCTCTTTCTTAATTTTTGTGCGACACAAAAAGAAAGCTGTTGTATAACTTTGAATTCAATTTCAAGTGAAAGCAAACAAGCTTGTCCAAAATCAAAAGACACCTTAAGATTTACTTGTTTCGACACTAGAAATATATAAACTCAAACCAAACGATGAAAGAAAAAGCTCAATCAGCTATGAACAACAAACAAACTAACTCTTAAGATCAAAACGACACTTTATCACAGGTCTAGATCTAAGAGGTCACAACAAGACTAGTTCACTTTCGTTATGGGAAACTGTAAATGATACAAGAAATACACAAAGAACAAACACAGTTTCTTTATACAACCGAGGCAGAATAGTGGCAAGGAAAGTTGGTTTCAGATAGGCACATTGACTGGTAACAGGCAGCAAAAACAAGAGTGAAAACAGGGCAAGAAACAGCAGGAAACCCCAGTAGCACAAGGCAAGACTGGTCCAGCACAGGTGAGACACTGTCTGTTTGACCTTCAGCGCAGGTAGCCCCTTCGGGAACTGCGCTGAAATGCAGACAGCCTTCACAGCAGTTGCACTGAAGAACGAAACTTTCGTTTCTCTTGGTTTCCGGGTCACAGATTGCTCAAAAATTCACAGTTTTTGGCCAAATCAAAAGCTATCAGTCAAGGACACACTAAGGGATGACAAGGAGGATGAAAAGCTATCACTAAGAGCTTATTAGAGTCCTTGTGGATCAGCTCTTCAAATCATAAACTTGCCCAGAAACTGAGCTAGAGTAGCTGCCCTCTACTTTGCATTTGAAAGATCCAAATGCAGTTCGATTTGGTACTTGCTTTGTTTATGAAATGAATAGCAAAAACACAAACAACCAACAAGATACGATCCCCAGCGGAGTCGCCAATTTGTTGTTGGGAAAAGTATCCAATACGGAATGACCCTATCCCACTCTAAGGGTGATAGTACCTCAGCAACAACTGAATACAAAGCTATTCAAGATTACTTCTTTATGAGATGTAAGAGAGAGGAGGAAGGGATACACTAACCGTTGTCTTCCGCTAATGGTTGATCCAATCTTCCCTCTTTGCTGCTTGCTCCCAGCTCCTTGCTCTTTCACTGGCCCAGCTACACAAAGATCCTGCAAAAGCACAAGAAAGGGAAA
The DNA here is from genome assembly GCA_031772625.1 of Pinus tabuliformis. Taxonomy (NCBI): domain Eukaryota; kingdom Viridiplantae; phylum Streptophyta; class Pinopsida; order Pinales; family Pinaceae; genus Pinus; species Pinus tabuliformis. The sequence goes on along the minus strand of CM062820.1, from coordinate 1,110,636,871 downwards.
CTACAAGAAGCATACATCCATAATTGATTCAAGGATTAGAATAAATCAAATATACAAGCATCAATACGCCACAAAGACACATGCATATAGAAGAACCTCAAATGCTTTATTAATGGAAGAAGTAAAGTTCTGAGAGTGTTACAACCATAAGAGGCCCAATCCAGCAACACCTCCCAGCAGAAAGAAATCTCCTCTTCACCTCCTTCAAAGCAATCACCCAATAGTTCTATACTCAAACCAACAACACTTCCTTACATTCACAAGATTCCAGCCTCCCTAGACCTCATGAGAGAGCCCTATATATAGGAGTTTTGGAGAAAGGATGAGTCAGCTTGAGTTTGGCATGAAGCTGACTAGTGTCCTCTCCCACTTCAGTTATACTTCAGTTCTTGAGTCCACTTGTAGTTTCTTGCTTCCACTTGGAGATCTAGATCCTCTTACTCATCACAAGGCGAATTCCCTGATCCAAGTGTCATTTTGGAAGCTTCCTGGGCATTTGACACCTTGCAGAATGACTGTGCCACTTGGCCAATCTCGCCCAACGTAGGTAGCCTTCATTAGATTTGACATTCAGCGCAGGTACAGAGTGGAGCAGTTGACATTCAGCGCAGATGCTCAGTGGAGCAGTTGACATGATCCAAAATTAGCTTGTTTTTTGAGTGTTTTCAGGTGGAGAACTGATTTTTAGTGCTGTGGTTTGCTGACCTTGTTCCTCTAGGGGTAGGAACAACATGTTTAGGGACTTTGGATCCCTCGGATTATCGACATTTCATGCTTCATGCTGTAAGGCACAAAAATGTCTATAACAGGAAGGGAGAAATTCGTTGCATTATGCATGGCTCTTATTATCTATTATTTTAGTAGCTTGCAGATTGCTGGAGGATAGCCAGTTTCCTCCACAGAAGGAAGATTTACCCGAGGTAGCGAGGTTCGCTTCATTGTGGGAAACAAAGGATCAAGGAGTCGAAAATCTTCTAGATTCTGATGGAGATGGACCTTCACATGGTTATCAATCAGAGGCCAAGGTTGTCCCCAACCTTGTTCAAGCAATTGACGGCCTACGTGGAGTTCAAGGCCGATTTCCACAATGTGTCAATCAGAGCGTGGAAGGACCCAAAGCACCTATGGCACAAGCTACCATACTTGGTCTCTGAGATGGATGTGTAGGAGATCATGGGGACTTGGCCAACAGAGTGGCATGAACCCATGAAGCTTGGGGTTGGTACAAGTAAAGGTGTAGAGAGATTTGTCACGGAGTCATCTACTGCACAGAAGCATAAGGATGTAGCTCAGAAGGCTGAACAAGATCTGGCTAAGCAGAAGAAAAAGGAAGTTGTTGCTAAAGCAACGACAGAGGAAGCATGGGTGAAAAATGAGTGAACTACACAGGAGCAAGCTGAGAAAGAACACCTGGATATAGAAGAAGTCAAAAAGTCAGCTTCATAGCACACTAATGAGTAGGAGCTTTCAGAGCAAGAAGGAGGTGATGGAGAGGAGCAAATCACTCCCTTCACTTTGAAGAGGTGTGGGTAGGAGCAGATGGGTGGACAGTGGAAAAAGCATAAGTCTGACAAGAAGATGCACATTGACCCGATGGTGCTTATAAAAGGTGACCTAGATGAGATAGGTGACAAGGTTAGAGACACAACAACTGAGTTGTTGCAATAGTTCGAGCAAAAATATATGGAGACGTTGGGGAGGGTCCAAACTGATCTGTACGAGCTGCAAATCTAGACTAGCAAGATTCAGGCAGGCATCGAGCAAGCGAGTAGGGTGCAAGCGAGCTTGACACAAGAAAGTGGAACAGTTGCCGAGCTAGAATGAACTCTGGACCTCAAAGTCATACCATTTTCAGAAGGGTCCATTCATACAGAATCAGATGAGGACCATGATATGCTCAATACAGTGAAAAAAATGAGAGTGAATTTGGTCGGGCTACCTCTCCAGACCCTCCACGCGCTACATCAGGGGGTTTTAGATGAGTTGTGGATCAAAGAGAAGTGCACCATCACAGTCATCAACGAATTCAAGGTAAATAATGAGCAGATGTTCGTTGAGAAAGCATAGGTGCTGAAGGCCAAGTAGGAGATGTAGCAACGTAGCCAGATGCTGGAGAAAATGATCAAGCAGGCCTGTAAAACAATGCCAGAATTGAAAATCTCGGAGGATGCCGAATCTTCAGCCAAAGTAAGGAAATTGGTTGTTGTTGTACGCGCCTCAAAGGACAAGGTTGGCAAGGTTAACTTTGATTTCCAAATGAAGATAGCAAAGATGCAGTTGTAGTTGTAGCCAACAGCTCCACCATAGGTTCAAGAGCAATGCGAAGTAGCAATCAAGGAAAATATGAACACATTGTATATTGCAGTCATAGACTGTGCAACTATGTTCGATGCAGAAATGGAATTATGGAAAAATCTGCAGAAGGACCCAAACTTGCAGAAGTTGGACACCGATGTTCATGAGACACATTAGAAGTATCATGACGTCTGAGGAACTGTGTGTACATTGGTGTCAGTGCAATGCCTCAAAAAGCTATAGGAAGGAAATAAGCTGCAATAAAAGGTAGAAGAATTGCAGAGGAAAGAGGCCCTTCTAAAGGCTAAATGATAGTCGTGGCTAAAGGAATGTTTTCAGCTTACTCTGTCACTTCAGGAAAAGCTAAAGGTGCTACATCAGATGCAAATGACAATTTGCCTAGCACTAGAAGGCTCAACAACAGAAAAATTGTTTGAAGAAGTGCACCAGGTTGTGACACAGAGCATTGCTGAATTTGTAATGTTACAGGTTGAGCTTGGTGGTCTCTGTAGCAAGATTGAGGCACCATCTGAGTGACTCGAGGGTGAGTCACGATCTTTGTGTTGGGGACCTGTTGGGATAGGGTCTCTAGGGTCAGATTTTGGGTTAGTTTAACCCAATTTTTGTATCAGTTTTTGTAAAAGATGTAAAGTCTCCGTGAAATGTGCATGCGAAGCGCACAAATAGATAGGAGACAAAGGGGTCTTAGCCCCTTGTTTGGGTAAGTAATAGGTCAGTTTTGAGACTCACCCATGGTCCATGGACCATGGTATTATATTGATACTGCTATATATTTGAGTCATGGCGAGTCTAGAAGAGGTAACTAAGTAAGAGAATAAGAGATAGAGATTGTTTTGGGGCTAGTGCTAAGGCAGGAAGGCTTTGCTTCCTATACTTAGGCGAGAAGGGGAAGGCTCCTGTAGCTGAGTGCACAGGAGGCCTTGGTAAGTCCACAGCTAAGTGCGTGGACCCTTGTAGCTGAGTGTGTAGGGTGAAAGATTTTGTAATCTAAACATTGAAAATCAATAAAAATTGATTTTAGAGAATTATCTTGCAATCTGAGCATTTCTGTTGATTCTGTTTATGTTATGATTTGTCACTTATAATATTTTTTCATGAAGTAATGTATGAATGCTACACAAAACCACTGAATTTATCTTATTTATGCCTGTTTTAAGTAATTATCTATGTTCACGAAGTTAAGGGTTATTTCTATTATGATTTTTAATGAGTTGGATAAATCCATGTGAAAGTAGATGTAGGGTTATTTATTGATGTGCGAAAGTGGATAACCAACCTGTTTAAGGTCCTCAAAGACTGATCGCAGCCCTTCGCAAAGGTCTAGAAGCCATTCTACCCAAGTTATAGCAATGATCCCTAGAAGGATACCAATCTACACGAAGGCAGATCTGAACTATCAAAGCTTAAGAACCACTTATCACAAGTCCCTGGATGCAGAAAACTGGTTCTAGCATCCCCCAATACTGCTTCGGGTGAGACTGTATCTTGCACTATGCAGGTTGTTTCTAAAAGGGTCAACAGTTAGGGTTTTGTTGGTTGGCACGAACAACTCTGAATCTGGGTCAGGCCCCCTTAAGCCAACGAGGAACATGATTCTAGCATCCCCCAATACTCCCTCGGGTGAGACTACAGCGTGCGCTACACAGGTTGTTACCGAAAGGGTTGGTAGTGCAGGTTTTTGTTGGTTAGCACAACTAAATTTGAACCTGGGTCCAAGCCCCCTCAAGCCAACAAATAGTTTTGTTGTCGAGACCATGATCTATCTGAGGAATGTGTGTTGTGGCATAAGTGGATACCGATGAAGAAGGAAATTAAAAAGTGGATATATCAGAAGTTGCACGAGTCTTCAGCCCAAGAAAATAGGAATATGTGCCTGTCAAAAGAAGAGTGGTTGTAGAGGTACCTGTATACAGAAGAGCACAAAATTTTCTTCTGCTCTTTTCTGTGTGAATTATACGAAGTATTGGCTAAATTGGTGAATGGTCAAGGTACTTGGAAGCTAGATAACCCTATTGTGCGGACTCTAGAGTTAGTGAAGTGCTTGGAAGGATCAGAAAACAAGATCACGAAGGATGTCGATTATTGGATCAATAGTATTTTGGGTGGATTTATTAGTGAGTTTGCGATTGATATGTCTACCAGTTATAGCGAGATTGAACTTAGGATTTTCAAAGGACCAAGAGGTAAGTATTTGAAGTCTCTGAAAACTTGGATTAACTGTTATTGTGTGAGAAACAGGTTATGCCATTAAATTGATGTTTAGATGAGACTAGACAGGAGCTACGCGAAGTGGGAGACCTTTCAGAAGAGATCTTGATTCAAGTGCTGAGTACAATCCTTTGTTGGGAGCATCTGATAGCAACAAAGAAAGTAATAGTCCGAAGACACCACAAGGTGCATTGCAGATGTTAGATTAGGGTATTATGGGAATACCACATCCATCCACCCCACCTCCACTCCACCTCCGCTATTGAGTATGGAAAATTCTATGAAGATGCTTATATTCAAGGGTCTAGAGACAAAAGACCATGATCAATTCTGGTGTGTAGCAGATGATGTGTTGAGGTCACAACAGATAACAAAGGATGCTCTAAAGAAAGCGTAGCTAATCACAACATTCCAAGATATGGCATTGATTTGGTATATTAAGTACAGTATGGCTCATCTAGCTGTGTCATTGAAAGACACAAAAGATGCATTGAAAAATGAATTCAAGAAACCTTAGTCTCAAGCCCAGTCAATGACTGAGGTCAAAGAAATTAAGTAGAAGGTGAACGAATTCATATGGGATTTTGATCAATGGTTGAAATGTCTACTACAACAGGCTAATCTACATATCTCAGATGAGCAACATAAGGATTGGTATATTTCTTCAATTTTACCTCATTTGAGATTACCATTGTCATAGAAAAAGGTTGGATTGTAGCCAAAAACATTGGAAATTTCCATGAAGTTGGAGGCTTCGCTTATTCAGGATATGAATCTGGGAGTGCAATAGATTCAGTCACATTTGGCTAGCCTACATATGGAGTTGCAGGATTTGATAAAGGGGAAAGAGGTCCAAAGTGAGACTCACGTGGAAGTATGGTGCTTAAAGTGCAAAGGCCATGGTCATGACAAGGATCATTTCCTAGTGTATTAGAACTATCTAATTGGGGAAGGTCATGTCCCCGTGAAGCTGGAAAATACTGCTAGATTGAGCATCGGTGTGGTGCCATGGTGCACTATCTGCCAAATAACAGGAAAAAATTCAACAAACAACTGCCATTTGTTACAAAAGTTTGTACAGATTCCCCAACAACTATTCTGCAATTTTTGTAAGTCTGTAGGCCATGATAAGTGCAATTCCAAAGCTATGATCTAATGATGGACATGACTCCAACATATAGAGTACAGGATGAGACACATCCTCAATAGGATCAAAGCGCAACTGTAGCATGCAAAGGATTCCAGGGATGAGGAAGAGGATGAAGGGGAGGAGCTGGAAGAGGTCGCAGACAAATCATTTGTTACAATTGTGTGGAACCAGGCCACTTTGCGCGAGATTTTCAGAACCCAATGCACCCCTCTTGTCAATATTTCCAACAATTTGACCACGTTATAGAAGATTGTCCTGTGCTCATCGCAAAGATGCAAGAGAAGAAGAACCAGCAACCCACTCAAAACATCCAGATGATGAGATCAGAACCATGTGAATATGGGCCTAGCGTTAATATTGTTACATGAAGTGGTATAGCTACTGGGGAAGATAAAGTCACAGGAAAACAACCAGAAGAAAATATATGGGTGCACAAGGCTGCTGACAAAGATGTTGGATTTGATTTGCATAAGGCAAAAGAAAGGAGGCGAAAAATATCTTTGCAGATTCAGGAGCTTCCACATCAAAGGCTCAGAATACACAAATAGAGAGGTCTGAAGAGGTCATTGGTGTGCAGGAAATGGATCCTTTGGTACTAACATCCTTCTTGCAGACTTGCATGAACCTCTTAAGGGACCAGAAAGCAGTGGAGGGACTGCAAGAGTTAATAGATGACTGTGCTGGCAAGGGTAAGCCACTACCTGAACAACACACAGTGCATAAAGTAGACAAAGGTAAGAAAAGTATTGGTTGATAGATGAGATTAAATGCACAAATCAGAGAATTTTAAACGGACCAGGTAATCCTAGATTTGGGATTTGATGAGAATGTTTTTCCTAAACAGATCTGGGAAAGAATGGGAAAGCCAATACTACAGTGGTCCCCAATTCAGCTGTGAATGGTGAACCAACTAAAGATTATTCCTATGGGGTGCTTACATGTCGTAACTGCAAACATTGAAGGGGCACGCTCTATAGCTAATTTTGAGGTAATCGTAATAGTGGATGATAGTAATCCCCAATTGACGTTTCTTGGAATTTATTGGGTTTTTGATATAAACGTGTTCATCAACCTGAAGAATCACAGCATGGTGTTTGAGCAAAAGGAACTAAGAGTCATTGTTCGATTGGATCCAGCTGAGGGTGCACAGTATACTGAGATAGTATGAGATTACTATGAGGAGGATGATATTAAGGAGATCTATAAGCTTACTGCACAGAATGAGGATTACATCAACCCTACGGTGGATGGGCAAATTATTTGGGAAAAGGAAATCTAATATAAATTAGATTCAGATGAGGAGCTCGAGCATTGGTAGAATTGATTGCATGAAGTATCAACACTGCGATGCAACATGCTTACTAAATCACTCTGGTGTATATCTACTGAGGTACACAATTTACCATATTATGATGGCTTAGAAGATGTAAATTTGTTTCTGGATAACTTTTAAAGGGATGTACTGGAGGAGAATCAGTTCTAGGCATTGGACATTGCATTGAATGCTACACCTGCCAAATGATGGGGTACACATAAGAAAACTTTTGTAGACTGGAAGGAATACCATAGGATGATGAAGCCACAGTTTGAATATGCCAATACCCGCATTACTGAAAAATATATAGGGAAGGATGATCAGCGCGATTATCTGGCTCATTGGATGAAAGCATAGGGAGATGAATCACAGCCTAAATTGGTACATATATTCTACCATACTCTGGATACTATTCCAATGACTGGTATTTAGAAACAGATTTGTGACAGAGAACCATGGAGTGGGATGTTTTGAAGGAAATCTTTCTACTAACCTTCAGTTTTGAGGATGGATTCAAATGTATTGATGAAGCGTTACATGCAATCAAGGCTGCAATATTCATAATCCCTGTAGAGCCTATCGCATGGGTACAGCTAGACTAGAGTACGCAACTCTGTTATTCTCTGGAGTGTTATAATGTTACCACAAAAGAAGGTGAAGAAGATCCCAGGAATATCAGTATCCTTGAGCCAGAGGGATAGTGCGAAGTCGTCAGGCCTAAGGTAGAGGGTCCTAACATTTCCAAACCATTGGAAACCAAGAAATTGAACATTGGGTCAGAAGCGCAACCGAATTTTGAAAATATAGGTGATTACTGGGATGAGGACATAGTTGATAAGGTCACTAAGTTACTACGAGAATATCAAGACTTGTTTCCAACAAATTTTTCTGATTTGAAGGGAATAGTAAGTGATATGGGTGTTATGAAGATCAATCTAAAGCTAGATGTGAAGCTGGTAAAGCAACGGCCATACCGGTTGAATCATAAGTACAAAGAAAAATTATGCAAAGAAATGGATCAGTTGCTTGCAGCAGGGATTATTGAGCCTCTAGAAGAATCGGACTGGGTTAGTCCTATGGTGTTTCAGGAGAAGAGGACCAAGGGTGAAATCTGAATCTACGTAGACATAAGGAAGTTGAACGATGCTTGTGTACATGATCCATTCCCTACGTTGTCCATAGATGAAGTCTTGGAAAACGTTGGAGGTCAAGAAGCCTACTCTTTTACAAATGGGTTCTCAAGATATCACCAAATCAAGATCGCGCCAAAAGATCGAATTAATACTACCTTCGCCATAGAATGGGGCTATTTTTAGTATACATTTATTCCCTTTCGATACAAGAATGCCCCTGTGATCGTTTTTTAGAGTGGTAGTCACAGCCTTTAAATAATTTATTCATAAGTTTTTGGAGGTTTACTTTTATGATTGGACGAAGTTTGGGTTAGTCAAAAAGCACATTTCAAATTTTCACCTAATGTTGGTTACTTGTAGGAAGTATCAGATTTCCCTTAATCTTTTGGGCCACATTGTTTGTAAGTAGGGGTTGATGGTAGACCCTACCAAAATTACAGTGATTATTAATCTGGAGCCTCCAAGAAATGTAAAACAGCTATACACAACATTGGGCCATACATGATACTATAGAAAGTTCATCAAGGCATATGCGTAGATCGTTGTGCCCCTGGAAAATTTATTGAAGAAGGATGTGATGTTTTGTTGGGATGATGACTGCCAGAAAATATTAGATATGTTGATGGAAAAAAATGGTTACAACACCTATTCTAGTGCTCTACAACTGGAAGAAATAATTCCATGTACATGTAGATGCGTCTTGCATAGCAATAGGAGCAGTGTTAACCCAACTAGGCACAGGAGATATCGACCATATGATTGCATTTGCAAGCAGAAAGTTGTCTAATGCAAAGTGCGAAGGGTTGGCAATGGTATATGTGCTCCAAAAGTTCAGACATTATTTGTTGTGTGCGCACATCAAAATGTACACAGATCATTCCACTTTGAAGTACCTGGTCAACAAGCCTGTGTTAAGGAGGGGGGGGGGGGAATTTGTAGATGGTTATTGCTATTCCAGGAGTACGACTTTGAGGTAGTTGCAAAGCCAGGGACATTAAATGTTGGACCAGATCACCTTTCACGGATTGAGAATGGCAATGAGCCTACAAGTCTTGATGAAGGATTGCCTGATGCGTAGCTCTTTGCAGTGTGCATTGCAGATGAACACTTTGTAGATATAATCTAATTCATGTCTACATGAATTTCTCCTAAAGGATATACAATGCAACAGAAGAAAGAATTGGTGGTCAACGATGTGGATTTTTCTATCATTACAGGATGGGCTAAGATGAAGTTCTACGTAGGTATGTCCCCAATTATGAACGATAAAGTATCCTCGCTAAAGCAAACAGAGGAGTTGTTGGAGGAAATTATGCTAGAAGAGCGACTACGGAGAAGATCCTACGGGTTGGGCTATGGTGGCCTACTATGCACAAAGATTCTAAGGAATATTGTAGGGCGTGCGATGTCTTTGAGAGGACTAGGAGGCCACCGTGAAGGGATGAATTTCCTTTGAACACACAAGTTTCATTATAGCCATTCGCTAAATGGGAAATAGATTATGTAGGACCTATTTAGCCACTAGGAAAGAGGATAGAAGCATGATACATCATCATGGCAACAAAATAATTGACCAGGTGGGCTGAGGCATAGCCCGTGAAGGATTGCAGTGAAGCTAAAACTCTGAAGTTTATATTTGAATACATTTTGTCTAGATTTGGTTGTCCTAATATTTTGACGAGAGATAGGGGTTCACACTTCTTGATTGAAACAATTTCTACTTTTCTTGAAGAATTCCATATGTATTATCAGAAAAGCATGCCGTATCATCCTCAATTAAATGGCACAGTTTAAGACTTTAATAAGATCTTGGAGAATTCTTTGACGAAGATCTGTAATGCAAATAGGAACAATTGGTATGTGTGCAAACCAATTGTTCTTTGGGTGTAGAGAACTACCTGTAAGAAGTTGACTGGGCAGACACCATTTATGTTGGTTTATGAATAAGAGGCAATGATGCCAATGGAGTACATCATGCCTAATTTGTGGATTGTTGCAGTCACAGAGTTGGCTGATCAAGATATCATGGAGGAGTGCCTCACATAGATAGTTGACTTGGAAGAAGATCACTTTTTGGTAGGTTTTCATTAGCAGGTGTAGAAGGTTCGAGAAAAGGTGTGGCATGATCGCCATATTAAGTAACACACATTTAAAAATGGAGATTTCATATTGGTGTATGATAGCAAGTTCATGAAGTTTCCATGAAAGTTTCAAATCAATTGGCTGGGGCCATACATCGTCAAGGAGATTACAGATGGAGGTGTATTTCAGCTCGTGAAGCTGAATGAAGAGCAATTTCTGAGAAAAACAAATGGGAGTTGATTGAAGTTGTATAGGAGTGATCCCGCCCCTACACAATGATTATATGGATGCAAGATAGTCTTAGTAGTTCATGAAGTTCCAAGGAAGTGCGGGAATATAAACTACGCTGCCAGAAGGACAATTTGGCGAAGAAAATGGGCAGCATGATGATTAGAAGAAAGTCGCAGAGGGGAGCTACGACAAAGGAATTGTGCTAGCATGGTGGGTCATGCACAACCTGACCAAAAATTAATTGTTGAAAACAATGTAGATGATTGGATGGCTAATTTTTCATTAAAAGGAGTGGGGGTGAGAATTTAAGGAGCATATCTTTGGAAATATGTCGCCAAAAGAGCATTAGTGAAGGAGATCTGGAGGGAATGGATGGATTTGAATTCAAAATGGGCTATAAATACAACATCCCGCTCCACATTCAAACTCTTTGCTTCCAGAGAAATTGCCTTGAGATTTTTCACTTTAGTTTTCACCAAGACGATTTTTGCATGTCTGGATAGGATTGGAAAAAGATATGAGAGATTTTCTCGTAGTAAGGACTTGGGTGGGACGCGGATTAACCTAAATGGCAGAAGGAAATATTCTAGAAGAGAATGATTCCAACACAACTCGTACCTACCATAGTGCCTAGGTCACTCAGGCCGAAACCTACTACCTTCGCAACAGGAGAAAAGAAGAAAAACAAACCACAACTAGCGTCAGTATGGAAATCACCACGCAAAAATCCAACGAAGGTTAGACAGAAGGGTCAGATGGATAGAACTAAGCAACCCACGGAACCCATCGACTTGGAGGAGGAACAACTGAATAGGGGGGTTGAAGATATTGATACAGAGGAAGAAATGTAGATTACATGACTACCACCTTATGTACCCCCTAGGAAATCCATAGCCAAAGTGACTAAGGACCTAGAATCCGCGAAATACAAAGTATTCACACCATTGTTGCTGGAGGATGTAGCAGTTGAGGGTGATTTGTTGGCCCGGGTACCATTTTTGAAGATGGAGGACATAGACCTGGGTGTTGTTGGGAAAAGTATATAAATACGGAATGACCCTATCCCACTCTAAGGGTGATAGTACCTCAGCAACAACTGAATGCAAAGCTATTCAAGATTACTTCTTTATGAGATGTAAGAGAGAGGAGAAAGAGATCCACTAACCGTTGTCTTCCGCTAATGATTGATCCAATCTTCTCTCGTTGCTGCTTGCTCCTAGCTCCTTGCTCTTTCACTGGCCCAGCTACACAAAGATCCTGCAAAAGGGCAAAAAAGGAAAACTACAAGCAACATACATTCATAACTGATTCAAGGATTAGAATAAATCAAATACACAAGTATAACAATTCACCGTTGAGACACATGCATATAGAAGAACCTCAAATGCTTTATTAATGGAAGAAGTAAAGTTCTGAGAGTGTTACAACCATAAGAGGCCCAATCCAGCAACACCTCCCAGCAGAAAGAAATCTCCTCTTCACCTCCTTCAAGCAAATCACCCAATAGTTCTATACTCAAACCAACAGCACTTCCTTACATTCACAAGATTCCAGCCTCCATAGACCTCATGAGAGAGCTCTATATATAGAAGTTTTGGAGAAAGGATGAGTCAGCTTGAGCTTAGCATGGAGCTGACTAGTGTCCTCTCCCACTTCAGTTATTCTTCAGTTCTTGAGTCCACTTGGAGGTTCTTGCTTCCACTTGGAGATCTAGACCCTCTTACTCATCACAAGGCGAATTCCCTGATCCAAGTGTCATTTTGGAAGCTTCCTAGGCATTTGACACCTTGAGGAATGACTGTGCCACTTGGCCAATCTCGCCCAGTGCAGGTAGCCTTCATTGCTTTTGACATTCAGCGCAAGTACAGAGTGGAGCAGTTGACATTCAGTGCAGATGCTCAGTGGAGCAGTTGACATGATCCAGAATTAGCTTGTTTTTGAGTGTTTTCAGGTGGAGAACTGATATTTAGTGCTATGGTTTGCTGACCTTGTTCCTCTAGGGGTAGGAACAACATGTTTAGGGACTTTGGATCCCTTAGATTATTGACATTTCATGCTTCATGCTGTAAGGCACAAAAATGTCTATAACAGTTGCCCCCTAAAGTATGAGGTCGTTTATCGGGTGAAATGCTTTATCAGGAGGATCCGAAGTTCATTCAATCGCTGAGAGGTGACCTGTAATAAATACAATACAATACATTATTTTTCATTCTGCTTTCATGATCTAGCTGAGGTGGGCATTCCCATGCTCAGCTTTATAAATTCATTTTGGTACATAGAACAGACGATCGTCTGATAGTAGACTGATAATTCTCTGCTGAAATTATCATCCTTTGAGTAGGATGATCATCTGCTGCAATGATGTACATGTCAAATGTCTTTATATTTCCTGAATATATATCGCAGCCCGGATGGATGAAACTAGATCCGGGGTCTTCAAACTCGTTCGATCTTCACTCTAAGTACAAGTCGATCCATGCGAGAATTACGCTGAAGTCGAACATGGAAAGACATCGCTTGATTACCGGTCAATAATGTAAACCGTTAACAAGCGCGAGAGGAATCACCGATAATGATAATGACCCTCAAGGTACTGCAGTACAATTCACGTGGTGTGAATAAAGGACTTGGCGTCGAACACCACGCAAAATCTTCTAGTCGAAGTTCATTGATGTATACCTGTCGCCGGAAGTGAGAAACTTGCCATTGAGGCATGCAAGCTTCAAAGTACTGGGGGGGGGGTGTTCCTAGATCAACTTCTTGGATAATGAGCTGAAGTCGACAAGAAGCGATCCGTCAAAGGAGGGCCTTAATGAATCCCACATCAGTGACACGGAACGGAGCTAATGATTTTAGTGGAGGTGAAAACAATCTGTGAGATATGATTCAGGGTGGCGATCATGGGTGGATGAAGGATAATGTATGGCAGTGGATGGGACACGGTTGACTCTTTCTGAACAACATCTCTTGAACATATAATGACACTGATGTGATGGATCGGTAGCATTACCCCAAAAGTGGATGGTTTGGCGAGGACCATGGTGATGAGACCGGTGAATGAAACAACCCAACCCGATGTTATACATAGGACAAAGTGTCATGTTCAAGAGCGACTTGCTACCATTAAAGCTTTGAGGTTCTCCCAACTTTTCCCCAGTCATTTCTAACCAGTACCTCTTTATTTTTGTCAAGCTTGAGGAGGATAACATATGCTTGTTCTATAACCTGCCCTTCGGGCAAGCCCATCGCTATGTTTTAATGAGCTTAGCGATAGGGAAACTCGTTCTCGTCTAAAGACAAGTTTGTCGCTATTTAATCATTTTAACGAGTCTAACGACAAGGAAAACTCGGTCCTTTTCATTTTTAGAGAGTCTGAAAAGGTACAGAAAGTTAACTCCAAAATTCCTTTTTCGTCATCTAATCCCTTAAGTCCGAAAAAGTATAAAACAATACAGAAGGGATGAGTTTTCGATATCTTTAATGAGCCGAATAAAACAAGAGCTCGACCTTTTTGTGTAATAATCCCTCAGGTCCAAAAAGATTAAAATCTAGAGGGATAGCTCTTCCGGTCACTTTAACGAGCTGGAAGGCCAAAACTCGGCAAACTTTTCATATTTTACGAGTCAGATGAAAAGAGCTCAAAGAAGACTCGTCTTTTGAGGAACGAGTGATAAACAGGGATAGCAACAGATTCCAGGTACAGGTTGGAATTTTCCAATCACGGCAGTGTCACAAGGATGGCTAGGTGAAATCACTCTTCGCAGCTGTTCCTCAAAATGGGTAAACAATCATATGGGGGGTGACTGATCGGCCAAATGGAATGGAGGTGGCGGGTGCAAACACGACCAAGGCTTTTTATGGCTAATAAATTTACGATCACAACGGTTATTTACCGGAATAGGTTCATTTTTTATTTAAAAATGAGCTTAAACTCTGGGGAAAACATTGCTCACTACTTTTATTTATTTTTTAACGAGCATGAAGACCGCGTTAAAACTGCTCGGATCTTGCGTTTATTTTTTAACGAGCATGAAATTTAAGCTAAAACTACTCGATAATACCAGTCATAAGATAAGAATGTCTCCTGTGAGATCTCTATTTTTTATAGAGCTTCATCTTCACTAAGCTTTGCTCCCTCTCATCCTTTCTTTATGCAAGTTCGGAAACGGCTAATCCCAAAAGCAGATAAATAACCGCTCCTAGCTTGCACTCCAAAAGGTTTGCATGCCCCCAGGTATAAAATACAATTTCAAGGCTGCCCCTACTTATCCGATAAAACATTTGTTTTAAAGGGTGAGGCTTGCCTCTTTCTGGTTACCCAAAGATTTTTTTGTTAACACCATCAAACGAAAACATTTCCTCGGCACTGTCTACCGAAGTAGACAATGGTGAATGACTCTTGTCAATCAAGTAACCTTGACAAAAGAATCCTGTTCTAGAACAACCCCTCTTCCATCCATGGACGGGGTACGGACTAGTCATATTCTTTCGCGGAAATTCTACCTTATACCCAAGGTTTCTTCTGCCCGAAGCAGACCAGGATGCATGCCCCCTGGGTTCCAGTCCCATCTTTCCGAATCACTCGCACTCATCGGGAAGGAGGACTGGGGGTGGAGACATTTCTTGAGTGAATAGACCATTGAGGGTTGGTATGTGACTATTTGCGATGCGTGATCCCGGAAATGAAAGTTGGTCTACGAGCTTGACCATTCTTCCTTCGTGTGGAAAACACATTACTCTAAAGAGTGAGGAGACTACAGCTCCCATGCAATATATATAGTCTCGTCCAAGGAGTAGGTTATAATCCAGGGGTCCTTGAACAACCATCACGTTCATTTGAACGGTCTTCCCTTTCAATGTAACAGGCACATTGGGGAGGATCCCTAATGGTCGACTGGTTCCTTTATCAAAACCCGAGAGATTTCTTATCTCAGGCAAAAGCTCCGGGGAACCCAGTGCTTTCCAAGCAATAGAGGAAAGGATACTCACAGATGCCCCTTCATCAATGATAGTTCCAGCCATTACCATTCTATAAATTTGGACTATGATTCTGAATGCTACACCGGCTGGTAACCGGGGTCTGCCTAGTTGGTTCCAATCAAAGGACACAACCAGGTTGCTTGGTGGTGGGACCGAATACACGGCCGGATATGACCCTGACGATGTTCCTTCCTGCGATAAAGGAATGGGTGCGTTGCCCTGATGCTCATTAGAGTCGGTGTTGATGAAAAGAATCTGGATGGTGTCATCCTTATTCTCTTCAATGAGGGTGTCATTTGAAGATGAATCTTCAGTGACGGTGTCATTTGAGGATGAAACCTCTGAAGGAAGAACCGGGTCAACTGTCGTATCGACCTTTAGACTTTCGTCTGGTCTGGATTCAGTAGGTTCATTTTCAATGACTAACGCTTCAGCTGACCACTTGAGCAGGCCAGCTATATTTTCAACCAACGAAGGACTTGGCACGAGTTTTTTGTATCCAGGAGGAAGTCTCAACGGTGAAACCGGACGATCTTCTAAAACTCTCTTCGCTTCGTCTAAGAAGGGACAACGGTGGATGGCGTGATCACCTTCACACAGTCTACAAGGGAATCTTGTTCCCCCTCTTTGTCTTGAGCCTTCACTTTCGCTGGTTGATGGTAAGCATTCAACATGGCTATCAGAGGTTGCTGCTCCTGAATTGTGCAAACGAGGGGACCAGTCCCTTAGTATCCGGGGAATACAGGGACAATCTCTATGGAAGTGGTCTCCTCTACATATGACACATGGCGATTTAGGCCCGGTCTGTGCTGTGTGTGGATTTTTGTCAGATGTCTTTTGCTTGCCCCCAGTCGCCTTAGGCTCCTTCTTCTTCTTCTCTTTCTTCTTCTTCTCCTTCTTTTCCATGGGAGCTTGGCTTTTGCCGGCTCTACCTTGCGAAGATGAAGGATTGGAGGAAGAGTTATAGGAAGTTGAAGGTTGGTGGGCAGCTCTAGACTCATCTAACTGTTGACTCGACTGTTCAGGAACCATGGTGTTCTGAACTACATTGGTTGAGAATAGCCAAATAGGCAGGCCAATTGTCAGTCCTGGAAGCGACAATGTGGCCATGTGGGGCGGACCAACTTCTCCCCAAGAGGAGAAAGGACTAGGATTTCCATCATGTGGAATTCCTTGGTTGGGGCGTTCCATGTTCTCAACCTAAAGATCAACGCGGGAATAAGAGGTGATTATGTTCTGTTTAAAATAAATTTTATAACGACGCTTTAGACACAACTTGCTTTTTCACTTTTTAAGAGTCGAGAAAAAGCTAAAGATGACTCTAGTCTCCTTCGATGTTTTAACGAGCCTGAAGTGACAAATGCTCGGATGGACTTGTTCAGTTATAGAGTTTGAAAAAGGCCAAAAGAAACTGCTCTGGAGTTCTAGGCAGAGGGTGTGCCAAACTTTTCGCAAAACCACAGAATACATTTTACGGTACGAGTGGTCGATCTTCGTGAATGCTATGTTCACTGCATTGCGATCAGTAGGGCGGCCGACACGGTTTCCTATGGATAAAGGCTTTATTCCTATAGGGGTCTCCCAATATATACGCGACGGTACGTGGGAGCACAAGTCCGTATTGATACTTATCGCTTCACCGTGGAGGAATCACCCAACCACTCAACACTAAGATATCACGTTTAATGACGCCGGAACACGTCTCTAGCTTAGACCTCTATGTGTTTGCGTTATGTTTCAAAGCGTTGTTAGGTTCATTCAATATATTTTAAGTTGATCTTTTTAAAGTTTGCCTTTCAAGGTTCACCACGAGATGTTTTGATACAAATTCCTAAATGCAGTCTAAGATGAGAAGCAAGCTTTTTTCAATCTTTTCGACTTATGAAAATCTTAACTACTGAGGGAAAAGAGATATAAAATCTTTTCACACAGATCAAAGAGCATACACTAATGCACTTTTTTTTCCTAAATCAACATACAAACTTATATGCAAAATGCAAAATGCAAGTATTTCTTTTCTCTTTCTTATTGTTTGTGCAATACAAAAAGAAAGCTGTTGTATAATTTCGAATTCAATTTCAAGTGAAAGCAAACAAGCTTGTCCAAAATCAAAAGATACCTTAAGATTTACTTGTTTCAACACTAGAAATAAATAAACTCAAACCATATGACGAAAGCGAAAACTCAATCAGCTATGAACAGCAAACAAACTAACTCTTAAGATCAAAACGACACTTTATCACAGGTCTAGATCTAAGAGGCCACAACAAGACTAGTTCACTTTCGTTATGGGAAACTGTAACTAATACAAGAAATACACAAAGAACAAATACAATTTCTCTATACAACCGAGGCGGAATAGTGGCAAAGGGAAGTTGGTTTCAGATAGGTACATTGACTGGTAACAGGCAGCAAAACAAGAGTGAAAACAGGGCAAGAAACAGCAGGAAACCCCAGTAGCACAAGGCAAGACTGGTTCAACGCAGGTAGCCCCTTCGGGAACTGCGCTGAAATGCAGACAGCCTTCACACAGCCTGCACTGAAGAGCGAAACTTTCGTTTCTCTTGGTTTCCGGGTCACAGATTGCTCAAAAATTCACAGTTTTTGGCCAAATCAGAAGCTATCAGTCAAGTACACACTAAGGGATGACAAGGAGTATGAAAAGCTATCACTAAGAGCTTATTAGAGTCCTTGTGGATCAGCTCTTCAAATCATAAACTTGCCCAGAAACTGAGCTAGAGTAGCTGCCCTCTACTTTGCATTTGAAAGATCCAAATGCAGTTCGATTCGGTACTCCCTGTGTTTATAAAATGAATAGCAAAAACACAAACAAACAACAAGATACGGTCCCCAGCAGAGTCGCCAATTTGTTGTTGGGAAAAGTATCCAATATGGAATGACCCTATCCCACTCTAAGGGTGATAGTACCTCAGCAACAACCGAATGCAAAGCTATTCAAGATTACTTCTTTATGAGATGTAAGAGAGAGGAGAAAGAGATACACTAACCGTTGTCTTCCGCTAATGATTGATCCAATCTTCTCTCGTTGCTGCTTGCTCCTAGCTCCTTGCTCTTTCACTGGCCCAGCTACACAAAGATCCTGCAAAAGGGCAAAAAAGGAAAACTACAAGCAACATACATTCATAACTGATTCAAGGATTAGAATAAATCAAATACACAAGTATAACAATTCGCCGTTGAGACACATGCATATAGAAGAACCTCAAATGCTTTATTAATGGAAGAAGTAAAGTTCTGAGAGTGTTACAACCATAAGAGGCCCAATCCAGCAACACCTCCCAGCAGAAAGAAATCTCCTCTTCACCTCCTTCAAGCAAATCACCCAATAGTTCTATACTCAAACCAACAGCACTTCCTTACATTCACAAGATTCCAGCCTCCATAGACCTCATGAGAGAGCTCTATATATAGAAGTTTTGGAGAAAGGATGAGTCAGCTTGAGCTTGGCATGGAGCTGACTAGTGTCCTCTCCCACTTCAGTTATTCTTCAGTTCTTGAGTCCACTTGGAGGTTCTTGCTTCCACTTGGAGATCTAGATCCTCTTACTCATCACAAGGCGAATTCCCTGATCCAAGTGTCATTTTGGAAGCTTCCTGGGCATTTGACACCTTGAGGAATGACTGTGCCACTTGGCCAATCTCGCCCAGCACAGGTAGCCTTCATTGCTTTTGACATTCAGTGCAGGTACAGAGTGGAGCAGTTGACATTCAGCGCAGATGCTCAGTGGAGCAGTTGACATGATCCAGAATTAGCTTGTTTTTGAGTGTTTTCAGGTGGAGAACTGATATTTAGTGCTGTGGTTTGCTGACCTTGTTCCTCTAGGGGTAGGAACAACATGTTTAGGGACTTTGGATCCCTTAGATTATTGACATTTCATGCTTCATGCTGTAAGGCACAAAAATGTCTATAACACTGGGTGATCATGCGAAGTTCCCATAGTTGGAACCCAATAAATATTTGAAGAAGGTCTACTATGAGGACTCGATTGTTACACGACTTGATCCAATGTAGTGGGTGGTCAGGATTGAGTGTGTGAGATTGCTTAACATGTTGTGGGTGAAACACTTTAGCCACAACATCATTATTACTATTTATGTGTGTCAATTGCTAGCAGTGGTTCATAATGGGTGCCTCTGGCTGGGTGGAGCCATTCCAATTGACGACATGTTGATCCTTAGAATCACCTTCTTTCCCTATCAGGGTGAGAATCACGTAGATTCTTTTGTGGGGAAATCATAGAGAAGAAGTTGGTCGATCATATGAAGAGTGACTTTGGGTTGGTGAAGAACTCATGTGGCTACACCATTAGCTCCATATCGGATAGTGCTATGTAGTTTTCTGCACAAATTTTGGCTAGAAAAATAATAAGGAAATGTCACGCTGATGAAGTGTTGGCACCAATAGTATCTCTAGGTGCACAGTGCAGTAAAGGGGTCCAATACAATTGGGCCAAGTATCTTTGTCATGAGTTATTAGAGGATTTCTGCGAAGCGTAGGAGGATGGCAAGGCATTCTACTACGCATGGTTACTTCTATTGACCACGTTGGTGGCATGGAGAATGCCTGAGGAGAGCCAGTTCCCAAATCAAGATCCAGATTTGTGTGAGGCTACGAAGTTTGCCTCACTATGGGCGATGAAGGATCCTGACCACATAATGGAAACAAAGATCTTAGACAGATTTGTGGATGGTGATCAACTAACGGTTGCAGTTGTCACCTAGTTTACATGCGCAGTATACCAATATTTCATATTTTAAGGCAGATTTCTACAACTTGTCAATACACACAAAGAAGGATGCCACTCGAACATGGCATTAGTTTCCATATTTGGTCATAGAGGAAGACATTCTTGGGGTCATCAGAGAATGGCTGAGCGAATGGCTCAACCCATCGAATAAAGGTGCAGGAACAAGTAACATTGCAGAAGGTGAAATGGGAGAAACAACAACTACAACAATGGATAAGAAAGATAAAGAAAAAGAAGCACAAAAGGCTTCTACAAAAGACAAGGCCACACAGAAATAAAAGGCAATGCAGAAAGAGAAGGCAGCACGGAAAGAAATGGCCACGCAATAGGAAACGACCTCTACCAAAGAGAAGGAAGCTACGAAAGAAATAGTTGCTGCAAAAGAGAAGGAAGCGCCAAAGGAGAAAGTTGCAGCAACATCACAAGTCACTATTGACATCGAAGAACCAAAAACGGAACACACCAATGTTGAGGCCGAAACTGAAGGTGAAGAGGAAGGGGGAAAAAAATTGGAGTCCCCCTTCAAGGTCAGGAAAAGGCAGAAGCGAAGCTCCATGTGACCTCACAAAAAGCAAAAGTCTGACAAGTCTATGAGTGTGACAGCATTGGTCCCCACGGAGGGGGACGTTGATGAGATAAGAGATGTTGTTTACAATGCCACTAAAACTATTTGGGGACACATCGAGGACCAGTACCACCAGGTATTCGACAAAGTACAACAAGGCCTCAAGGAATTGTAGGTCCAGACAAGGTTAATCCATGCGAGTGTGGGACAAGAAAGCGTAGGTCAAGTGAGCTTGCCGAGTGTTAGTGCAGTGGAAATCACGTCTGGGCTTCGCCCAGCACCACTACTAGGGGGATCTCTCTAGTTTGAGATAGCTAAAGATCACGCACGCACACAATTTAGGAAGAACCTGAGTATCAACCTTGCAGCACTATCGATCCATTCTTTGCATGAGTTGCACTAGGGAATTTCAGATGAGCTTCGCATCTGAGAGAAATGAGCATTGTTGATCATTTATGAGGTCAAAATTAACAATCAACATATTTTTGAAGAGAAAGTGCAAGCCTTGTAGGATCGTGATGAGGTGATACAATCGACTGAGTAGCTAGAGACTTCCCTTACACAAGTATGTAGTGAGCTCCCTAAGCTCCAAATTTTAGTAGAAGCAGACTCAGCATAGAAAATTAAGAAGTTAGCTACTACAATGAAGGAGTCAAAGGAGGAAATTGGAAAGGTTTGGTTTGAGCTGCAGTTGCAGATATCAGAGATTAAACTTAAGCTACATCCAACCACTCACCTGGAAGTCAGAGAGCAATGCAAGGCACTATTAAAGAATATATGACTACTCTACAAGCTGCAATCAAGTACTGTAGCCAATTTCTTGAGCAAACGATGGAGATGTGGACCTTGCTGTAGGAGGATCCACACTTGCATAAAATTGATACAGACTTCTATGAAAAGAAGATACAGTTTGATTATATCATGGCAACAACACAGACCTTAGAACCTGTTCAAAGGTTCACCATAATTTGGGAAGGAAAGTTCATCCGGACCCAGATTGATGAGCCGCATCGGAAGGGCTCCATCATATCCTCAAGGATGTAGCCCTAGGCTGATGAGGAAAGCTAGCTATCACAAAAAGTTCAAAGGAAGTTGAAGACTCTGCAGGAGACATAGATAACCATGGGTCTTACAGTCGAAGGTCCAACTACAGAGAAACTGGTCGAAGAAGTTTGTCAGGTCATCGTACATGGAACAACCAATTTTCATTCCCTTAAGATTGAATTCAACGTTCTGCAAGCAAATATTGAGGCAACACCAGTAGAGTGACTCGAGACGAGTCACGAATTTGTGTTGGGGGCTAGTTGTGTTGGGGTCCCTGGGGTCAAATTTTGTAAAGTTTTGTCAATGATTGTAAAGTTTCCGCATTCTAAGGAGTGGAGCACAAGTAGTGTAGGTCGATAGGAGTCAAAAGGTCTTTCAGAAGGTAAATCCCCCTTAGTTTGTTAAGAGTCAAGTTGTTTTGTGACCCATCCATGGTTCGTGGACCATGGTATTGTAATGAATAATCATACAAAAAGGGGTAATAGAAGATTCATAGGGAGATAAGTAAAGAAGAGCATAGAAGTGAAAGTTTTGGGTCTGTTTATCTATTTTGTACTTGGGTGAAGGGGAAGGCTCTTGTAGCGATGTGCATGGAGACCTTGGTAAGCCCACAGTTGAGTGCACAGGCCCCTACAATTGTCTGAGCAGGGTTGGAAAGGACTATAATTGAATATCTAAGCATAATAAATGTTGTCTTGAAGAATTATTTGTGTATCTATGTATCATTGCTTATCTATGAATTTATTGTATGTTTTGATCTGTCGAATGCAATTAATCATGAAAATTACTTAATAGATTTGCGAAGACTTAGATCTGTGTATTTGTATAATGTTATGAATGTTTAGTATAATCAACGAAGGGGATAAACCTGCTAACTGTTAAATTGCTTCAATTTATGGGTTTTAAGGGTTAGGGTTCATGAAGTTCAAGAAAAGCCCTAAGTTTGACATAAACACATCACATAGTCCTTTGGATGTAGAAACTTGGTTCTAGCATCCCCCAATACTACCTCAGGTGAGACTCCAGCCTACATTACACGGGTTGTTGCTGTAAGGTCCGATAGTGTAGGATTTTGTTGGTTATGACAACTAACTCTGAAACTGGGTCCAAGCACCCTCAAGCCAACACCAGCTTCGAGAAAATTATAGAGTTGATCATTAGAGTGAAAAAGTAGTTTAAATAATATATCTTAGAGGGGATTTGTGTCTCATATAGGTTGTTTCCTACAAAGTAGTAGAGGGGATTGGAGTTCCTTGTAGGTTGGTTCCAACAAATAAGAGGTGATTTCTATCTCTTGCAAGTTGGTGCCTACAAATCAAAGGGGATTGACATCTCCTATAAGTTGGTGAATAAAAATTTATGTAACAATAGGTTGGTGCTTACAAAAATATTTTATAATGAGTTTTTATGGTTTTATCCTAAAAGCATTTCCATGTATATATGATGTTTCAAGTTTAGTTTATGATATTGATGATTTATGGTGTTTTTAATGTTTAAATAAGAAAAAAAATGTATAATACTAATTCACCTCCCCTATTAGTATAAATGTGAATCTAAAATATTCAAGGTTTTCTATAGATTTTGGATTTGTAGAAGAGGGTTTAGAGGTTTCTCAGAGTAACACTCTCTATTGAGGGAGGTTATCGAGGTAATTAAACGAGACGTTTTCCATGGTTTTATTCATATCCTCAACAACATTATACTCGAGGTATTTACTATCTATAGAATTTGAGGGCTTAATGATATCTGTAGAAGTTGATGATTTAGTATTATGTGCAAGGGTATATGGTTTGCTATTCTACATACGATTGATATCTACTTTATTCTCTATGTAGTGATGGGATCTTTCCTAGTATTCTATGGATATTTGGGGTCATTCTTAGATGTCAGATTAGTAATTTTCATAAAATTTTGGAGTGGAAGCACTTATATTAAGAAATATTTTCCTTTGGCAGGCACATGAGTATTAGGTCTAGATCCTTTACTGTGAAGGTTATAAGTTCTATGGGTTTCTTAAGTAGCTTAGGTTTCTCCTAGATGAATTTCACTAATGGTCTTCCTATCATTCTAACTACCCAATCCCATAAGAAAATAGCCAATCCTTTATTCGATTCTTCCTTAGTTGAGCTCTTGTGTACTCTTTTAACAAACATGGATATAGAAGGGTTAAAGGACAAGATGTAGTATTCTATGGCTAGAGGATTTTTGATGCAGGAAAGTGTTCCCTTTGCGAACAGAGGCAACCCCTCTAGCCCTAGAGTGGGTCTAGTCACAAACAAGGATGGATCAACAATAGCTTTCCTTAAACAGTCATAATTGGAGGCCTAGCTCAACTGGTGGTCAATGGAGTTCCATTGCGCTGCTCCAGCTTCCGCTTCTTCTTCCTAAGGAGTGATCAACCTGAAACAATGAAAAGGAAATACAACAAAGCATGTAACCAGAAAACAACAATGATCTATTTACTCACAAAGTCAAGAAGTCATGAGCTATCAAGTAAATTACATACAAGACATAGGAAAAAATCATTGATTGTATTAATAATGAAATAAGAGTAAGCTTACAACCAATGTCTTGACGTCAAGAGCCTTCTTAGAGGGATCCAGCCAACATGTTCCTTAAGCATTAAGGAGCATATAGGATCTCTCTCACTCTTAATTTTTACACAAAATTAAGGGCACTTCACCACCTTCAACAAGCTACAGGATCTCTCTCACTCTTAAGTTTTACACAAAATTAAGGGCACTTCACCACCTTCCACAAGCTATCAACAATCCCACACTTGTCACACTCACACTAGCTACACTAACAGCACTACTCAATCCAAGAATTTATCAACTAGCCAACTATCCAAAAACTAGGAGTGCATAGCAATGGTGAGAGTTTAAATAGGAGAAGGAGTCTCCATGAAAGGTGGAAGAGTGAGCTTATATCCAAGGAAGGTAGCACAATTGATGGAACTGCCATGCCAGAGAAAGGAGGGCAACGCAAACTATGCCAATAACCAGGTTTGGAGTCATCCAGAAGGACGACTGTTGGAACAAATTCGCCCAATCTGGATCATCGTGGGTGAACAACTGAGCTTTAGTGCTGACATCACTAGTGAGCAATGTAGCTAGTCAGATCATTGCTAAAGATCATAAGTAACCTCGCGCTGGAGCATGAAATTGAACCATTGCGGGAATCAGATGTAGTTTTGCGCTGGCAACGCATCTGGACTATTTATGAGCACCCTTCAGCACGTATATTAAGTCCACAGTTGTGATGAGGCAGATAACTTAGGAAAAGTGGGTCATTTGGTAGCACAAGAGAACATTTGTTTAATATGAGCATGTTTGACTTAGACACATGACACAATAGAAGGACTGGATTGAAGGCAGTGACAAATTACTGTGTAACAGGATTAGTAGGCTAGGAGTCTTCATGAAGCTTATTTAATATAGTGAAACATTGATTAAAATCATTAAATTTTTCTTTCTTTCCCATATTGATTATAATTATTTCTTTGACAAGAGTACTAAGGAATTTTTCCTCTTCGAATTTACTAAGGAATTCTCTCTCGAAGGCATCCCAACCAACTATAGAAGTAGTAGTAAGGTAATAATACCAGGTGGATTCTTTGTTCTCAAAGGTGTAAGTAAAAAACATATAGACTACGTCCTCATGCCACACATTCATTAGATGCAAGGCTAGATATAAAAAAAAGTATATATGGCCTTTGGAGTGATAAATTTATTGGGATTAAATTTTGGTAGGAGTCTCTCTTGGTGTCTAAAAAGGTCATATAAGTTTCCTCCAAGGTTGAGGGCTCCTTAGGGCATCCATTTAGGTTAGGGGTTTCCAACCATTATATTTGGTATATTGTCGTAGTTTTCATCTTTAAACAAAGAAGAGAAATAACTAGGATCAATATGACTAGTTTCATCGTTAGTGTTAGATTGGACATGGGTAGACTGAGGATAATCGAATGTAGTTAAATTTATCAAATCGAACCATTCATGGATTTCTTGAAAATTATTTTCAATGATACATTTGACATAATCAACCAAGACACAATATTTTCTTACTAGTCTTAGGGTGTCTCATTTTCTAGGGAGGAACGAGGCTATAATAAGCCTTCCAATTTGCTTAGCATAAGCTAGAGAAATAAGTCCAATGGAAGATACATAATATAATAGTTTTTTAGAGGGATCAAAGTTATTGAGTTAAGATGGGACATATTTGTAACTAGTTTCCCTTCCAATATGCTAAGTGTAAGTAAGAGGGTCATGTGGTTGTTGTGTGGGGTTTTCTTCACTAGGAATGCCTGTGTGGTATGGATGAGGATTCTTAATAGATATGCAATTTGGTCCCTCCTTCTAGAAAAAAAAATAACTATTGAGTGGGATAAATGACCTAACAATAGTCACAAGGGTTCTCTCTAGTATGAGGCCCCAATTATACTTCACACCATTTGGGATAGAGACCCATCTAGATTTTGTCCTAGTAACCATGCTAGAATTTTTTTGATGCTATGAGATATTGGATGATCATCATAATATAATGTGTGGAAAATAAACATAAATCTATCTAATTGAAAATTTGAAACTATTGTAAACTAACTAAATGATGAAAAATAGATGAAGACATGAGGAGATGATCCAATAAACACAAGAATTATTGAACCAAGAAAAAAATTAGATAATTTCTTGGCACTAAAATATTTTACTTATTAGAGAAAATGAATACCAGTTAATCTCTATTGAGAAAGAATACATCATGTAATCATCATCATATTTCATCATTTAATGAAGCAGCTTCCCCACTCTTGACATCAGGCCCTGAGACATAACCCACATTGGGTGAACTCTGTTATCAACTTGTGTGTGTTCTTTGAGTTGATGGTTTCCTTTATGTTTCATATTCTTTAAAGTATGCACGTGTGGTTTTTCATAATCTTTTACATGCAATTCTACTAACATCACAGAAGTAAAATACCTTGGTTAATTCTGGTAGCCGAAAGAATCTAGATCAAGTTTGGTATCAGTGATTGAACATGAAACATGAAGGAAAATGGATAATCACAAAGATATCTATGAGGCCTTATATAGGATGGAAAGCATGGTAGATATAATGTATGTAGATTATGAGGAGAAAATGGCAAAAGAGGAAAGGGAGAAAGAGAGAGAAGAGGAGGATGCTCCATAACCATCTCCAGGAAAATATTCTTCTTCTTCATCTTCCTCTCATCATTCAAACAAAGAGATCAACGAGAGCCTTCAAGCAGAGAATCCTGAATTGAAGAGAGCTATACAAGAAGTAGAATAGGAGAAGCACAGATTGCAACTTCAATTAGGAGCCACTTAATAAGCCTTGGAAAAGTTGAAGTGTAATGAAGGCTTAGAAAATGCATCATCACCCGCTTCATAATCAAAAGTTGAGGTAAACAATATTGATAGTTCTTCAGTTTCATTTTCACATTATGTTATTTTTGTTGGAAGCCTTGAGGCACCCATTTTAGGATTGGGGTACACTAAAGGAGAATTCTCGAAGCTAGTAGAAGCAAGGGGTTTTTCAGACAAGGAATCCAAGCCATTTTCGAAATCATCAAGGAAAGGGAATGATGGGAACACATCTCAATATTCCCATGATAGTGCACATTACAGAGGAAGAGCCAAGGCAATCTCTCATCATCGAGATTGCACCAGAAAAAACCAAGTGAGGTATAAAATTTCTCCGTATTGTAATGTTACTCTTGATTACAGGAAAATTCCTAGCGATGAGAAAAATTTATTGCATATAAAACCATGTAGTTTTTTTGGCTTGTATAACTATGCAGTTGGAAAGTGTTGTAAACGAATGGCAGTAGGAAAGAGGACAAGACATGAAAGGCTTTATCCACATCAAGGAAGGAAGAAGGTTAAGAATGTCTAGAGGAAGAATGATTTTTGCAGCCATTGCAACAAGAGTGGACATCAGAGAGCCACATGTTGGGAGCTCTGTCTAGAGAAGTGTCTCAAGATAGAGTGAGTGCCTATGC
Source organism: Pinus tabuliformis (assembly GCA_031772625.1). Taxonomy (NCBI): domain Eukaryota; kingdom Viridiplantae; phylum Streptophyta; class Pinopsida; order Pinales; family Pinaceae; genus Pinus; species Pinus tabuliformis. The sequence goes on along the minus strand of CM062820.1, from coordinate 1,110,609,063 downwards.
AGAAACCGGTTGGTAAAGTTGTTCAACAAGAAAAATAACTATAGGAAGATGAACCATTCAATTTGTTGAGTGAAATATGGTTTTATTAGATTTTCATGTCCACATTTTGTAAATCAGATGTTGTGAAATGATTGTAAAAGTGATGAAGTGTTTTCAATCCCTTATTAATTCAACATGATGATGTTTTTGGCCATTTTGGTTATATTTGGGGTATTGTTTTTTTTTATGATTATGATGTAAAATAGACCAAAGAGTGTGTTATAAAATATTGGAAAGTATGGGGATTTCTTGGGTCATGATAGGTCTTGAATTTGAACATGTATTTTGCAAGATGTACTACAGGTTTTCATAGGGGATAGATGTCAATTCATCACATTTGGCTTTGAAGAACAAAGGTGAAGGAGAAGAAAGTGTGGCCTGCTAGGGAACTTGTTGTGCATATGAGGGAGTAACATAGATTTAATATTGTGTTCATGCTTTTGGAGGACAAATAACTCCTAAGTGGGGAGGAATGATCCAAGTGGCTCTAGAAATGCTCAGATTGCTCTAGAAAGGATCAAAACTCAAAATCCTGAGATTGAAACAAAACTAGGGTCATATCGAAAATTTCGTTGCAAGATTTCAAACAACACAAATGACACCTCAATCTAAGTTCGTATGCAAAAGTTATGGTCAGTCAAAATTTTGGTCAACTAGGCCCACTAGATACATTTGGAAGAGCGCCAACTAAATTTGGAGGTCTGCTAAATTTTGCGGAAGTTAATGAGGAAAAAAATGGACACTTAAAGGTGATGGTTTCTGGAAGTCAAGAAGGGAGACATTGTCACCTACTTAATTTTTTTGGTGACCCCAAAATTTGAGTGGACAAGTTTTGAATTTATTGTTTAAAAAATCAAATATATATATATATATATATAAAGAAATTTATGGATGGTGAGCCACTCGATAGGCAAACCCGCCAACCCTCTCCACATGATATATATATATATAGGCCAATGACACATTGACTTTGACATGTAATGTGGGGCTGACAGGGATCGAACCTGCTCGGCCAAGGTGGCTAGCCCACCCAACGGGTGGCCCCATGCCCCATTTAACCACACTCCACCATTTTAAACCAACACCACTATTTTTTTTAAACAATTTTTCTTTTTTGTTAATAAAAATAGGTCACAAGCAGGTGTTGAACCTATGCAATCAGTGCCCAAACCCAACGAGTTGCCAATGGGCTAAATGACCATGCCTTGGAAAATTTCCCTAAAAATACATATAAAAAACCATTTTTCCATTCGCCCAAGGGCCAAGGAAGGTCAGTGGTGGAACCCAACTCACAGTGGAACCATGCCTGGCATCCAAACCGAGGAGGGTGGAGCCATGATTTAGGGAACCTTGAAGGAATATTTAAGATTCCCTTGGAGCTAAATTTTGAAAGTGTCATAAATATGCCAAGTTTATAATCAAATTACTCAGAGTTTCACCAGGAGTATGATGGTGCAGTAAATTTTCTGATATAATCAACAAATTTTCCATAGATAGACTATTTATGGCAGAAGAATGAAGGTGGAACCTTGACATATGAATCTGCATAGAATTTGAAAGATTCCCTATAGGCCCAAAAATGACAGTCTCAGAACCAGATGGACTTTGTACTCATTTTTCTCAGTTTTTCATAAGGAACGCAATGGTGTGATCATTTCCTTTGTCTGAGTAGCCAAATTTTAGTCAACCCACTGAAGAGAATATTTTAGGAATCATTGAAATTCTTGGGGAGACAAAATTTAACCCAGTCAGAAAGAGGTAAAGTTTATAGTCGTACTTCATGGTTTTTTTCTAGGAATTGAACCTTGCAGTCTATTTATTTAGTAGAGGTGTGAAGTTTCAAGCCATCCTTGGAAGTGGAGGTATAAGATGCACTCATGCCATGTCTTCTTTTGATTTTTACTGAGATGATTATTTGATGTTGAGATCCTTCTTTTCCATTTTGTTGGAGGATCCTTGTATGCCACTTCATGTGAGAGTTTTGATATTTTGTCTCGCTGAAGGAGAGATTATATGAGTGATAGTTCTTATAGAAGGGCATCTCATGGAGATACATGGCACTCTAGTTTAGTGAGTTCTTCCTTGTATTGAAAAACAATACATCATGTACTCATCATCATCATGCAACATTTAATGAAGCGACCTCCCCACTCTTGACACCGGGCCCAGATATGTAACCCACACTGGGTGAAATCTATTATCAACTTGTGTGTGTTATTTGATTTGATGGTTTCCTTTATGTTTCATCTTTTTTAAATTTTGAACATGTGGTTTTTCATACTCTTTCACATGCAATTCTGCTAACATCACATAAGTAAAATATCTTAGCTAATTCTTATAGCTCAGAGAATCTAGATCAACCTAGGTTAACCAATTTCTTATTCTTAGTTGGTGTGATTCCCATATATAATTTGTAAGTGATCACCTATGATGATAGGGGATATTGCTTGAATTGGGTTAATCTACATTGAAGTCGTTCTCTAGTGGGAATCTTATTCCGATGCTTCTTGTAGTGCCTTGATAGATTCTTCCTTAGCTTTGACCTTTACTTCATACTGTTGTCTCTTTTATTCTTCCTATTTTCTCCTTTATTTCTTTACTTTTCTCTTTCATTATTTATACCACCTCATATTTTCCTCTTCCTTCTCCTTGAACTCAAATTATTGAGTTATTTGGGCTACTTCTTCCTTCTATTTCAGCTTCTACTTGTTGAAAATAGCAACAAGAAATGTTAAATATAGAAGTGCTAAATTTAGTACTGCTATAAATAGCATTTCGAGATACCTTCCTTTTTTTAGGTAGTCCCTGAACTAAAATAGAGAAGTAAAATTTGAATTTGATCTTAGCATCTGTTTGTAAAATAATTAATTAATTCACCTTGAGTTAAATAGTTGTAGAAAATCAAACATGAAGTCTATGTGAGGACATGCAACAATTTCTCCATTAATTGAGGAATTTATCCATCAGTTAAAGAGATAAGGATGAGTTGTAATATTGAGTTGTAATTAGTTGGATCAGTTAACTGAGTCAAGTCCAGTTAGATTAATTCAAACAGTTTGTTGAATTAATTATGAGTTCAGTTAGTTAATGCATGCATGGATGTAATTGTTGCACTTTAGATAACTAAATATTCTCTCATAAATAACTCATGCATGTCAGTTCAGACAGAGACCCAATTGAGATCAGATGGAGGGGCAGTGTACTATCAGTAGTAGGAATATTCCATTGTCAATATCTCTTGCATGCAGAAGGGATTATTTCGTTGAGGATTGCGCAGTTACTCCTTCAGTTTTAGTGAGTGTGATGAGGCCCATTCACACATGTGACATCATTAGACCCCAAGAAAAAATGCACAAGGAAATAGGAGGCTTGGAGGGCTGAGGGAAGACATATCTAGTGTCTACTCAGTCTGTGAGTTGTATTTTTTGATTGCAGAGAGAGCATGATATCTTGAGAGCTAATTATTTTTGTAACTTGAAGATATTTCCATTTGTATGATAATACAGAGATTGGGTTTTGGGTTGAGGCTTTCCTGGGGTTATTTCTTCTGTGTTATGTGTGATTGATTTCTCATTCTCAGTTATATGTGTTCTCATTGATCTTGCTCATATTCAATTAAGCTTCTGCAAAGTTTGTTGTAGAAGTAGATATTGTATTTTTCTTTAGTATATGTTACACAGTAATTTGTCACTACCTTCACTCCAGTCCTTCTACTGTGTCATGTGTCCAAGTCAAACATGCTCATATTGAACAAATGCTCTCTTGTGCTGCCAAATGACCCACTTTTCCTAAGTTATCTGCCTCATCGTGACTATGGACTTAATATATGCGTTAAAGGGCACTCATAAACAGTCTAGCTGCGCTGCGAGCGCGGAAGTACATCTAATTCCTGCGATGGCCTGATTTCATGCTCCAGTGCGAGGTTACTTATTATATTTAGTGATGACCTGACTGGCTACATTGCTCACTAGAGATGTCAGCACTAGAGCTCAATTATGCCCCCGCGATGATCCAGATTGGGCGAATTTGTTCCAATAGTCGGCCTTATGGATGACTCCAGACCTAGTTGTTGGCATAGTTTGTATCGCCCTCCTTTCTCTGGCATGGCAGTTCCATCAATTGTGCTACCTTCCTTGGAGATAAGCTCACTCTTCCACCTTTCATGGAGACTCCTTCTCCTATTTAAACTCTCACCATTGCTATGCACTGCTAGTTTTTTATAGTTGGCTAGTTGGTAAATTCTTGGATTGAGTAGTGCTGTTAGTATAGCTAGTGTGAGTGTGAAGAGTGTGGGATTGTTGATAGCTTGTGGAAGGTTGTGAAGTGCCCTTAATTTTGTGTAAAACTTATGAGTGAGAGAGATCTTGTATGTTGGGAGATCCATCTTCAAAGAGTGAATGCTTGAGGAACATGCTGGCTGGATCCCTTTGAGAAGGCTTGTGACGTCAAGACTTTGGTTGTAAGCTTGCTCTTATTTCATTATTAATACAATCAATGATGTTTTCCTATGTCTTATATGTAATTTACTTGATAGCTTATGACCTCTTGACTTTGTGAGTAAATAGATCATTGTTGTTTTCTGGTTATGTGCTTTGTTGTATTTCCTTTGCATTATTTTAGGTTGATTACTCATTGAGGAAGCGGAAGCTGGAGCAGTGCAACGGAACTCCATCGGCCACCGGTTGAGGTAGGCCTCCAACTATGACTGTTTAAGGAAAGCTATTTTTGATCTGTCCTTGTTTGTGACTAGACCCACTCTAGGGCTAGAGGGGTTGCCTCTATCTGTAGACGGAACACTTTCCTGTATCACAAATTGGCGACTCTGCTGGGGAGTTTGGCCTTTTGTTCTTCTCTTGTTTGCTCTTGTTTTGATTTTGATTTGGTCTCTTTTGAAGTTTAGGGATTATTTATCAGTATTTTTAGTTTCTTGGGTTGATCTAGGAAGTACCTCTATTTGATTGAAGGATTGACTGTATTTGATTTTGGATTTTTTGTTCGCCTGTCATTGTTTTGAACATCATCGCGGATTTAAATTTAACAGTTGCACTGTCATCGCACTCACCCTTTTGTAATATCTTGTGCATCCCGTAATTACGTCTCACAATCGCACGGTTCTGAAAATTCGACCATCACGGAAAAGTCGTGTACTTCCACGCTGACATCGCTCTGTTGCTGTAGCTAGTTCTTCATCAGCGCTACACTACAACAAAACAGGCAATTTGCGCCAGATTTAGCACCAGATTCTAGTGCATTTTTTTCTCAATTGGGATGAGCAACCTGGCGCTAAATCTGGCTCTATTGTACAATTTTTAAAGCGTCCTTTTTTGCACCAAATTTTGCATCTTTTTTACGCCAAATTTTCCATCATTTTCTGCATCATATTTTGCACCAAGATTTTCATTTGGTTTTACAACAGGTTTTGCTTCTAGTTTTGTGCCTTTTTTTGCATCTATTTTTGCATCATTTTTTGCTTCCTCTTTTGTGGAATTCTTTGCTTCTATTTTTTTGTCATAATTTGCATCGATTTTTACACCATCTTTGACATCTTATTTAGCGCCTTTTTTTACATCCAATTTGTGCCAATTTTTGCATCTGGTCTTATGCCATCTTTTGCTTCTAATTTTGTACTTATTTTTACATCTATTTTTGTGCCTTTTTTTACACCATCTTTTCCATCCAATTTTGCACCATATGTTGAATCTGATTTAGTGCCAAATTTCGCATGCATTTTTGCACCATTTTTTGCATCCACTTTTGCATTTTATTTATCTCCCTTTTTTGCATCCTATTTTGCACCATATTTTGCAATTAATTTTGCATCATTTGTTGCATCGAATTTAGCATCATTTTTAACACCATTTCTTGCATCCAATTTTTCATCTTTTTGAGCATCTAAATTTGCATCCTATGTTGAACCATATATTGCATCCACCTTTGCATCCCATTTTGTGTCTATTGTTACGTTCACTTTTGAGCCATTTTTTCGTCTACTTTTGCATTTGTTTTTGCACCAAGTTTTGAATGATTTGTTGCATCATTTTACATCCAATGTTGCATCTCAATTTGCATCCAAAATTGATCCATTTTTATGCCCATTTTTGCACAATTTTTTCTTCTTTTGTGTCCAATTTTGCACCATTTTTTATGTCCAAATTTGCATCCTTTTTGGTATCTAGTTTTTCATCCTTTTTGGCTTCCAAATTTGCATCCTTTTTTCTGCCACATTTTGTGTCCACATTTGCATCTCATTTTGCACCTACATTTTAGTTGGAATTTTCATCTAGTTATGCATCATCTTTGACATCCTTGGTTTCACCATTTTTTAGTCCCATTTTGCATCTTGTTTTGTGTCTTTTCTTACATCCTTTTTGCATCCTAATTTTACACCATTCTTTGCATCCTCATTTTGGTGTCCATTTTTGCATCCTTGTTTGCACCCAATTCGGTATCCTTTCATATGCCCTATTTTGTTCCGTTCTTTGTGTCTAGTGTTGCACCCTTTTTTAATTTTACTTTAAAAACCTTTTTGTGTCATTGTTTGCATATTGTTTTGATGGCTAGTTTAACATCCAATTCTACACCCAATTTTTCATCCATGGTTAAATCCACTTTTGGCTTCTTGTTTAGAGTTTTACTTTTATTTCCATTTATGACCACCTCTATGGGTTCATTTTACTAAGTTCATTTACATAGTGAAATATATTAAATTTTCTAAATATCATTTTGCTGTAGGATTTAATGCATGGTTAGATGAAAACAAAACCCTCTCAGTTTATCTCAGAAACCTAGGACAAACCAATTAAGAGAAAGGTTGTTCTAAGGCTTAGGATTCTTAGTAGATCAAGATGTAGAGTATAGATTAAGAAAAAGAGAATGAATTCTTGTGAGTCCTCGCATGCAGGTCTTCTTGGAGTTTTTCGTATAGCCAAGAAGCGCTCCTAGCTAGCTCCAAAGCTTGGTCCTACACATAAGAGAGAGAATAAAGCAGCCTTCACAACATAATATCTTAATAATCAAAACTATAAAAAACATATAATATTATTAAATAAATAAATATAAACCAAAAACCCATGCATACATTAGTTAAATAGAAGAAGTAAAGAATGAATAGAAACATATGGAAGGAAGAACAGCTGATCTATATGAATAAAGGAGTTGGAGGAAAGTTACAACAATCAGATATAGTTGCAACATCACCTCCCCCAACTCATAGCTCCAAAACTCTCCCTCTCAAGACAGATCTCAAGAGCGTGACAATACAAAATTCCCATCATTTTTTCAATGGCCAAGCCTCTAATATATAGGAAAGTGGAGGCTATGAAGATTTCCAAAATTCCTCATTAGTTCAATTTGGGAAAAATCTTTTGGGTGAATAATGTTTCCTCATATAAAAAAGGAATTTTCCACTTTTTAGATGCTTTTGTGCTTAGGAAAAAGCTTCCCCATGCTTTATGGCTCTTTCCCACTTTTGTATGCTTTTATTTTTTAGGAAAAAGCTAAAGATGAGGATAAACAGATTACATTCCACCATATTTTTCCAAAAGTGACCAAGAATGTCAAATTCAAATTCTAGTTTGCTTATGTTTTAGTTTTTTTTTTTAAATATATATTTAGTTTTAGTATTTTTTTTTTTCTAGAAAAATATATTTAGTTTTTGGTATATTTTTCTATAAGAAAAATTATATTTTGTTTTTATAAAAATGGATTTTAAACATTCCATTCATGCTAAATTTGTGATTTTATGATAGGAGTTCAAATTATATATAGTAAAGTAACTTAATGTCATGTGTCGTGTTGCTGAGATGGGTGTTATACATCTCTTTCTTGCTAAGTTATAGAATGTGCTTGGGTTTTCTTAATGCAATAAAACTAATTATGTTCTTCATGATATCTTGAAATGTTCATCTTGAACCGGGCTAATAAAACAATAAAGTTAAAATATGTTTTCCTTTGTCCTTTATAGATCTTTGTCCCCATTAATCTTGGTCTTAATAGATTAATTGTCTTGTGGTGGCCTTGAGTGGTCACTTCCATTAGTTGCATGCTTTGTAGTTTTCAGTTAGTGACATTTTTTAGGCTTGATAATATGTTATTTAATTTATCAAAATGTGTTATTGTCCATATTATTGTTAAATATTAATATTAAATATGCTGATTTTTAAGCATGTTTTAACAAAACTTTCCCAAAATGTTTATAGATTGTATTTTATAATGCAATGATTCTTTGCTTGATGAAATTGTTTTGGATATTTTTTTTAATGATTCATTGATTGATGAAATTGTTATGGATATTTTTTTTAGTATATTAAATTGTATGTGATAAAGTCAAAAATCACCTCTTTTTTAGATTTTCATTGATCAATTTCCCTTAAGGCCATCAAGTTCACCATTTGGTCCCAGGTTAAGGAAATATAGGAGTCATGAAGTGGAATTGTCCAAGCACTTAAATCTTGAGACATGTTTCTTTTTAGTCACTTTATACTTTCTTTCTATGTAAATTTTTTATGAAAATAGTCTTGGAACATGAGGGGCGTCAATAGTAAGCGAAAACAAACTCCTAAAAGAAAAATGGTATGCAAAGCACCCATAAATAATGTTGATATAAGAAGCAAAAATATTAAGTGAGGTTCAACCTCATATAATTAGAAAATGGGGGAGGAATTTCCAAGTAGTAGTGATTGATGCTTAGAGATACTTGGGTGGAATGGTTATTATTTGAAATGATTAAGACATCAAGGTTACCAATATGTTTACCTCTTTTCGCATTATGACAATACAATTTTAGTTAATTGACATTGAGGACTACTACCATGTATCCAATGTCTATGACTCCAATATCACAAATGGAAAACCTCTATTTCTCAATTCTATTTCTAGCGCAAGTAATTTATACTCCCCATCTCCATGGATTGTTGGGAGTGACTTCAATATTATAAGTGTCTTGAGGAAAAGAAAGAATGAATCGAAATGTTTAACCAGATATTTTGTAAGCTATACCATTCAAGCCACAAAGTAGTCTCCATTAAAGCTGTCAAGAAATGAGTCTCCAACCCACACATGTGGATAAATGAGATGTAATACATGTGTGTGTGGTTACGAACTCAATACACCTCTATAATAACTCCACAAACTTATGTATTTCACTCTGTCACATAAATTGACAGTAGTGTGACATAAGTAAACCAAGAGTAGACATGAAAGCCTTAGGAAACAAACATTCCTTAGATCCTCAATTAGGTGCTTAAATGATGAAGTGAAAATGCAAGGAGAAAAGAAGAATTCATGATTTAAACATCACATACATGTGATCAAGTGTGACTAGGAGTGTATATATTCATATATTTTCCAAAGAGGGAGTGAATACATGAGTTACCATTTATTGGCCCTTATTTTTCTTTCTTTTTCATTTTCTTATATATAGGACTTAGGGAATAAGGTTTTCATAAGTTTGGCACAACTCATAGATATAAGATTTACATGAATTTTCACTTCAACCTTAGAGTTTAGACTTAGATAAATCAATATAGTGTATGTTTAATGATTTTGGCTTTCACTTTTTTATTGTATTTCATCACAAATACAAAAGGGGAAATATTTTGCCACAAATCTATGAATGCTTAATCATAAAGTCGTCATATGATGAAAAAAAATTAATGATGTTATTCTATACGAAAATGATGGGTATTCTTGAGAAAATCTTATGCTTGTGGATGTTTCCTCCCTGGTTGAGAGGGAGTGAGGGTAGACACCATGTTATCCATGTGTCATGTACTATGGCTAGGATTAACAATCGTAAGCCTAGTAAAGGCACTAGTAGGGATAATGGTGGATTGGATAAACATCTGGGACCAATATTCTTTGAGAATTTGGACATTGACTAGGACTAATCGCCATAAGTCAAGTACATTAATCCAAGATAAGAATAGTCACGAGGATTGAGATTTTCTGGTGTCAAATATTATGATATTGGATTAGGAAATGATCATGTGAGGACATACCTGGTAAACATCTTGGTGGGGTAAGTGCCTTGAAAGGCAGTGGTGTCCAAATTTATGCCTCCCAACATTGTGCTCTGATCTAATGGAGAGATAAACTTGTTAGTCAAGGCCTTACTATTTTGAAAATTATGGCTATGATGATGTAAATCATCATTGATGCTTGTCAATCTAGATCCCTTCTTATATGAATATTTCAACTTGAGAGTACTTTTTTGTCTCATTATGAGTACCTCGCTAGTTTAGAGGGAGGGGCATCATCTTCATTATTGCCATCATCACCACCATCAATGTGATCATTATTGTCATCATTTCATTATCATCATAATCACCATTCATGTCTTCTTCATGATCATCATCATCCTCATGATTTTGTATATTGTCGTCAATTGTTCATAATTATAGGTATCATAAGAAATATCACCAACCTTAGGACACATGATATATGAAAGAAAAATAACCACTTTATTTTTTAGAAATGATTGATGATCATCAACATCACTACCATTATCATCGTCATTATAATTTTCATCATCCCCATCATCATAACTAATATAAGTTTTATCATAATTTTTTTCATCTTCATCATGAACATCATAATCATCATTCATGCCATTATTGTTCTTTATTATGACCAAGATGAAAATAATGATAACGATGATTAGATGATGATGACTTGGAAGATGACGCCAAAGATAATTATTATGATTTTTACCATGATAACATTTAAAATTTGGGAGGAATGGCCAAGGTCATTAGCATCATCATCATTGTCATTGTAACTTCCATCATATTTATCATCATTGTCATTATCATAACAATCGCAATTCATGTCATCGTCATCATCTTCATTATCATCATCGTTATAATTATTGACATTGTCATCAGTTGCTCATAATTTTCAATGTCATAAGAAATATAATCAATGCAAAAGATATGATGTGTGTTGGAAAATGGATGCAAAAGTAAACAAAAAAATGGGGGTAAAAATAGACGTAAATTTGGATGAAGAGTGGACACAACATAAGTAGATGCAGAACAAGACAGAAAAATTGAACAAAAGTGGATGAAAAAGTAGATGCAATAGTTCATACAAACTTGAACACAAAATAGGACTCAAACATGGATGAAAAAGTGGAAGAAAACATGGGCACAATAGTAGGCATAAAACTTAGCCTGAATTGTGGTGAAACAAATGTGGATACTCCAATGAATGTAAAAAAAAAGGGACACAAACTTGAATGCAAAAAGGAGGAAAACTTGGATGAAAAAAGGGATGTAAACATGGCCCAAACATGGGTGCAATAGTGAACACAAAATTAGTTGCAAAACTAGACAAATCAAAAGTGGATGTAAAAGTAAATTCGAAATGGGATGCAAAAAACATAAACAATATTTGATGCAAACTTGGACACAAAAGAGGATGCAAATATGGATGCAATAGTGGAAGAAAATGTGGGTTGCAATGATAGGCATAAGATATGGCACAAATAATAGCACAAAAAAGGTGGATGTAATAATAGACACAAAAACATATGCAAACTTAGATGCAAGACAAGATGCTATAAGGGATGTAAAAGTGGATGCAAACACGGGTGCAACATGAGAAACAAAATTGGATGCAAAATATGGATGAAATGGAAGTACATGCAAAAGAAGATACAAAATGAGATGCAAAACCCAACACAAAAGTGGATGCAAAAATAGATGAAATATTTTATGCAAAAGAGGATGTGAAGATGGATGCAAAATTGGAAGCAAACGTGGGTACAACAGTATGTGCAAAACATGGAACAAATTTTGTCACAACAAAATTAGATGTAATGATAGATGAAAAAAAAGAAGCAAATGAAGATGAAAAATAGGATGCAAAAAGGGATGTAAAAGTGGGTGTAAACATGGGTGCAACAATGGATGTAAAATAGCTTTTGCAACTTATTTGAAAGAGCAATTTTGTCCCAACAATTAGACTTGTAGCATAAAGAACATGGTTAATACATATGATTCGACCAAAAACTAGTTACTACCAAAATTCAACCAAAAAAAATATTACTGCATAAAAATAGAATTAAAAACAAAAAAAATAAAAACAAAAATTTCCCAAATTAAAAATAAATAAATGATAAACTTTTTTTTACCAAAATTTAGTGATTTTTTTAGTGCTAATACTAACATCACCATTACAACAAGATATTTTTTTAGTGCTAATACTGCCATTACAACAAGATATAAGAGGGATATAATGCAAAAAGTTTAATAATAATATGTATGTAGAAGATGGTCTTCAGACTGGTGAATTCATGATAATCAATGGGACTACAGTCAAAATAATTGGATGTTATTTACTTTTTTACATAGATTGTCAAAATAATTGCATAAATCGATTTTTTTTAACCAAAATTTAACAAAAACTTTGCTAGTGCTAACATTAGAACCACCATTACAACAAGATATATTTCTAGTGTTGACAACACCATTATAGTAAGATACCTCAAGAGAGACAGAAAATTTAAAAAGTATGATAGTAATATGTATCCAGAAGATGGTAGTGAAACTAGTAATTGTTCATTCTCATTATCATAATCATTTTCATCATCATCACCATCATCCTTGTCATCGTTATTGCCATCATTACATTATCATCATAATCACCATTCATGCCATCATCATCAGCTCCATCATCATCATCATTATGGACATTGTTTGCAATTGTTTATAATTATAGACGTTGTAAGAAATATCATCAACCCAAAAAATGTGATTAGTGCTAGAAAAGGGCTGTTTAGGACACATTGATATACGTAAGAGAAATAACAACTCTATTTTTGAGAGATGATTGATGATGATCATCATCACCACCATTATCATCGTCATTGTCATTTTTATCATCCCCATCATCATCATTAATGTAATTTCTATCAACATTGTTGTAATCATCATCATCATTCATGCCATTATTGTTTTTGATGATGCCCTAGATGAAAATGATGATGATGACACCAAAGATAATGCTTATGATTATGACAATGACAATATCTAAAATTGGGAAGATTCGCCAAGGTCATTAGCGTCGTCATCATCATAATCATTACCATCATCATCATTAATTTCGTTGTAACCACTATCGTCTTTATCATCATAATCACAATTCATTTCATCGCCATCATCTTCATTTTCATCATTGTCAATATTATTGACATTGTCATCAATTGTTCATAATTGTCAATGCCATAAGGAATATCATCAATGCAGAAAATATGATGAGTGTTGGAAAAGGGACGCAAAAGAGAACATAGAAATGGGGGCAACAATAGAAGTAAAATTGGATGAAAAGTGGATACAACATAAGTAGATGCACAACAACATGAAAAACCTAACACAAAAGTGGATGCAAAAGTAGATGCAGTTGTCAATGCAAACTTGGATGCAAACATGAAGGAAAAAGTGGAAGAAAACATGGGTCCAATGGTAGGTGTAAAACTTGGCACAAACTGTGGTGAAACAAATGTGGATGCAACAACGGACACAAAAGTAGATGCAAAAATGGATGAAACAAAAGTGGATACAATAGGGGATGCAAAAACATACACAATATCTTATGCAAACTTGAACACAAAAGAGGATGCAAATGTGGATGCAAACGTGGAAGCAAATGTGGTTGCAATGGTAGGCGCAAGATATGGTGCAACAAAAGTGGATGTAACAATAGACAAAAAATATGCAAAATAAGATGCAAAAATGGATGTAAAAGTGGAAGCAAACATTGATGCAACAGGCAAAACAAAATTGGATGAAAAAATGGATACAATGGAAGTAGATGCAAAAGTAGATACAAAACGAGATGCAAAACCCAATGCATAAACCTGACACAAAAGTGGATGCAAAAATAGATGCAATATTTGATGCAAAAGAGGATGTGAACATGGATGCAAAATTGGAAGCAAACATGGATACAATAGTGAGTGCAAAACATGGTGCAAATTATGGCATAACAAAAGTGGATGTAATGATAGATGAAAAAAAAAAATCAAAGTATGATGCAAATGAAGGCGTAAAAAGGGATGCAAAAAGTGAAATTTAAAATGGGTGTAACAGTGGATGCAAAATTGTATGCAAAAGTGGATGCAATAGAAGTTGATGCAAAAGTAGATGCAAAACGAGACACAAAACCCGATGCAAATCCTGGTCCAAAATTGGATACAAAAAGGGATGCAAAAATAGATGTAGTAGTTGATGAAAACCTAGATGCAAATGAGGATGCAAACGTGGATGCAAAATTATAATCAAAAGTGGGTGCAAAAGGAGGTGCCAAACTAGGCGCCAATTGTGGCACAAAAATATTAGATGCAATAGTGGGTACAATAATAGATGCAAAAGAGGATGTAAATATGGATGCCAAACAAGATGGAAAAGTGGATGCAACAAAAGTAGATGCAAAATTATATGCAAAACTAGACACAAAACTCGATGTAAAACGTGGCGCAAAAGTGATGCACAAATGGATGAAAAAATGGAGGCAAAAAATGATTTAAAAATGGATGCAAAAAAGGATGCAAAAGTCGATGCAAAAGTTGATGCAAGTGTAGGTGAAAAAAGTGGATGCAAATGAGGATGCAAAAGTATGTCAAACAAAAATAGATGCCAAAATTGATGCAAAACCTGGAACAAAACCTGGTGCAAAGGATGACACAAAACTTGGCATAAAATTTGGTGCAAAACGTGGTGCAAAACCTATTGCAATACCTGGTGCTAAACTTGGTGTAAGATTTGGTGCAAAACTTGATGCAAATTTTGTGTCAAGTTTTGCACCATATTTGATAAATGGATGCAAATAGCACCAAAAATGGGCTCTAGATGCAAAAAAAGAAGTAAAAAGGGACGCTAATCACTGGTTTTGTTGTAGTGCTAGTTGCTTGTGTATTACCCACGCTAATTGCTGTAGAATTGATTTTCTCAATTCTGCCTCCTGAGTCCATTAGTCCTACTAGTCCCTTGCTTTTCTCGCTTGCTTAGTAGCTTGTTTTTCACTGTTTATGGTTAAGGCACTCTTTTGTCAGCTTTATTGAATGAATCTTGCTTTTTTGCCTATGTGACCTAGTTCATTATTTCAAGTTTCTTGAATCAATTGGCTTGGTTGGTGGTTTGTTCAAGGTTCATTTGCAGCTTTTTGTTAGTTTGATTGAGCTTTCCCCATTGCTCGTTTTTGGTTGATTGTTTAGTGACCGTTATTGAACCAATCTTTGGTATTTATTCGATTTATTTTCACTATCGAACATAGATCACAATTGTTTGGATCAACCGGTTTTCTCCACACTTGCTTGTTGCTTATTTGTTTCTTCTAGATTTAAAGACATCAAAATCAAAAGGATTGCATCCATTTAGTATACGAAAGTGAAAGTGAATTCGCATTTCAAGTTTGCATATTGGAAAGTGAATGATTAAAATCTCTCATTAGTAGTATCCGTGCACTTTAGGAATTGGTGTCTGTATGCATTGAGTGCCTGTCCTTGTTCATCTTGGTTTTCTTGGTTTGGGAATGATCTCTCTACCCCCCCGTAGGTAGGTGTTCATTGAAGAAAAAGGATATTTCATTCATTCTAGCTGCATCCTAGGATTTCGTGTATACATACGGTAAGACCTGAAAATTGAAACATAATTCAAGATCAACTCTAAAATGAATTGAATAAACCTAACAACGCATTGGAACATAATGCACACTATTTAGAGGTCTAGGCTAGAGACGTGCTACGGCGTCGTTAAACCTAGTCACTATTGTTTTCACTCAAGGTTGGGTAATTCCTCCTTCTATGACTCAATAGCAGTCTAGTACAGAATTTTGCTCCCATGTACCATCGAGTATATGTTGGGAGACCCCACTAGGTTATCATCCTTTATCCTTAGGAAGCTGTGTCTGCCACCTTGCAAACCATAACGCACCGAACACAACATTCGGGAAGATTGACTACCGTACAGAAAGTCCTTAGTTTTCATATGACTGCCAAGGTGTATATGCAGTTTTACGGGTTGTTTGGTAAAACTTTTGCTTAGTTCTCCAGAGTAGTTGCTTTCATTCCTTTTCAGACTCCCTAAAAGAAAAGATCCATCTGAGCACTTGTCACTTTAGGCTCATTAAATATTTGACGGTGACTAGAGTCATCTTTTTGTCCTTTTCTCGACTCTTTAAAGATGAAAAGGTCAAGTTTTGTTCCTGTGTCTTAAAATTTATTCAGCCACGTTCACATTTACCCTATTAGATCTTGTTTGAGTTAGCTTGAGTAGGGTTCTTTATCGTTAGTTTTCCTAGAGTTTTTTGAATTAAATCATCCTGGTGGAATCACCGATCTCGTCTCCCGTTCCAAGTGACCAAGGGTCTCCCTCTTCTGTTTCTCCTGAGATACCGGTTGTTAGTGATACTCTCCCTGTTATTCTGAGTATCCATTCGATTAACTCTCGCACTCCAGAAGACAAGTCTTATGATATTCATTGGAACCCCATTTGGGAGCCTTCTGAAGAAGATATTCTCGGTACTCCTCCTAGTGTTTAAGTCCCAATGTCTTCTTCTTACATGGATGACACATCCCCCATCATGAGTGAAGAATCCGTTGTGACGATCGGTGAAACTCCCATCCCAATGGAAACTGTACCCTTCCGTGTCACCCCTCTCGGTGTCACGCTGACTTTACACTACAAGGCTTTGAGGGATGTTATGGGTTCTATGACTTCCCTTACGAGTTCCATGTGGTCTCACACCGTCACTCCGACTTTGAAACCTCAAATTCACAATGTGTCTGTCACCTTAGTCCCCACTATTCCAACTGTCTGTGTGGCTTCTTCAGCCCCTGTTTTCGGTGTCGTCACTGCATCCTCAGTTGTGACCACTGTTGTTGGCCCTTCGTCCGAATCGGAAAATAGTAGCCCATTAGCATCTACATCCAGAGTTGTTGATCCTACACTAAATGCCCCACCTTCTTCTGGTTCTATTCTAGCAGGGGGGCATACGATCAATATTTACAGGCCCTTCAGAATCTGGACCCCCAAGATCCGTTTCATTATTACGATTCTTGAGGAGCTCATATTTATTACCTCGGACCTTTGCCATCTCAACTTACGGTAGAGGTCACGGTTCCGTTATCTGTTGCTTGGGGTACCACCGGTTATCATGGTGGCCAAGTACCCCCTGCCAATTTTCAAGGACCACCCTATCAAGGTCAGCCATCTTACATGTAGCCCTCCTATGGGTAGCAGTATTACGGACAGCCTTATCCAGGGCAACCTGGAGGACCACAAGGACAACCCTTCCAGGGACAACCTTGTTAATATTAGGTATGTTCTATGCTAGAGCATTTTATTTAAATTTTCACAGTTAGCAAGCACATCAGCATTATGATAAACTGCAGATAGAACATAAATATAAAACGCAAAAGACAAGCCAAGACAAGAGGACACAAGATGTGGTGCAAGCCAGGGACAAACCCCACAATGTGTGGGGAAATCCTTTGATCAAATCTTCTTTTATCTTCAAAGTTCAGCAGAGAAGGAGAGAGAGAGAGATTAATATATTTACAATAGAAGTCAACACTTTGACTTATCTGAATCTGAGCATAAATCATTTCCTATAATGATGACATCGGTTGAAGATATTCTGCTTCAACTGAATCTCCTAGGTGACGACTTCACCTATCCATTTCGTTCATCTGCTGCACCTTACCGTGTAGCACCATCATCATGCATCTGCATGCTTCATGCTACCCATGCATCATTGTTATCATGCTGCCTGTGCATATGTTGCCCCTGCTAGTATGAATCATAGTCATCATGCTACCTGTGCATCATCATGCTGCAACACTATAATACTGTTATCAGCCTTAGCTGCTTGCTATGGCTTGCAGCCTAGCAAAGCAGCTAGGCTATAGTTCTGAAATCCTCCATGCAGTCTCAAACTACAGAATCATGTTATCGTCTACAGTAATCCGTTTCCATTACTGCGTATATATATATATGTATATATATTGCTTGAATGAAGCTGTGCGTGTATATATATATTTGCTGTGTGTATATATATACTGCCTGAGATATATATATGCCTGGGCTGCGTTGAATATATACCTGAGTGACTGCGTGCTTGCGTATATGTATCTATTGCTGTGGAAGGAGTCTCTGGACAGCGTATGAGACCATATGTGACTGCATTCCAATTTCATATATGACTGCGATCCATATATAAATGTTGCTGCGTTCCATATATGAATGCAAGTTATATATAACTGCGTTCCTGTTCCATATATAACTGAGAGTTATATGATCCATATATAAAAGCGGCTACGTTCCATATATATAAATGTGACTGCGTTCACATTACAACGTGTTCCTTCTGCCTTGACAACATTCCATCATGTGACTGCGTTCCATGTATACTGCCTTCATTACCTTGACTGCGTTCATAAATACATCACTGCCTTTATATGTACAACCTTCATTACTTGACTGCGTTCATATGCGTGTTAGGGTTTACAGCATCAACGTACCATAAATATATCAGCGTATACAGCGTATTAGCGTGTTAGGGTTCAGTTTGTAGATGAATACATCTCAACGGATCCATGACTGCGTTGGATTATGACCTGCGTAACCATGAACAGATCATGACTGCGTATATTATTTATAGCCATGAACAGCGTATACTGTATAAGGTTTCCAACGTATCTGGTCTCCTTGAACAGCATATGAAGATTCATCATTTAGATAGATGTCTTCTTGACCTGCGCAGGATTAGAGCATCATTTTGCAGCTAGGTCTTCCAATGAGTAGCGTATATATATTTCATTGCTGCGTGCATCTCAATGTATGGTTGCGTGGATAAGGTCACCATTACAGTGTGTGGATGGCCTTCATTATAGCGTATGGACTGCTGCTCTTTCTACTGCAGCTAGGGCATCCAACGTATTCTCTTTTGTGTCTTCTCCTTCTCCAAAAACCCAAGACGTGGAGAGGAGGAGTTCACATGGAGAATGTGTGTTCTAAATGACATCAAATCCTCTCTTATTTATACTAAAAATGTAGAGGTTGAATAGACATGTCGGTTGGGCTTCTAGAGCCTACATAAGTGCTGGTCGGCTTGATAATAATTACATAAACAAAACAAATTCATATCTCCATAAATACTTATCGGAATCAGATGATCTTTGGATCAATCCTACACCTCTCGACGAGAGGGATCCAATAAAAATATTAGCTGCCATAAATAAGCTGACCCACATGGATTTTGGCCCTAGTTTCCAATTTAACACTCCCTCTCAACTAGGGGGAACTCCATCTACTGATCCATATGTCCGATTGTACTATCTCTGCCATCAGTGCCCTGCACTGCTCTGCCCATGTTTGCTTAGCTCTGCTGGCTCTGCTCTACTCTGCTAGCTTTGCTTTGCTCTGCTCAGCTCTGCTGGCTCTGCTAGCTTTGCTCTGCTCAGCTCTATTGGCTTTGCTAGCTCTGCTCTGCTTTGCTCAGCTCTGCTGGCTCTGCTCTGCTCTCTCAGCTCTGCTCTGCTCAGCTCTACTGGCTCTGCTAGCTCTGATCTGCTCAGCTCTACTGGCTTTGCTAGCTCTGCTCTGCTCAGCTCTACTCAGTGGTGCTAGCTCTGCTAGCTCTACTCTGCTCAGCTCTGCTGGCTTTGCTAGCTCTGCTCTGCTCAGCGCTGCTGGCTCTGCTAGCTCTACTCTGCTCAGCTCTGCTGAACTATGGAGAAGAAGAATTGATCGAGAATGTCTCATACCATTCTCCACTGACCCGAAGTCATACTCAGAGTGCGTACCACTGGTCCTAGACCAGTCTCAACCGACCCAAAGTTAGCGTCATAGTAGGTACCACTCCTCTACTAGTCCCAGACCAGTATCGTAGTCTCAGAGAGTGTACCACTGGTCCCAGACTAGTCTCAGTGGACCCAAAGTCAGCGTCATAGTATGTACCACTCTCACTGGTCCTAGACTAGTACTGCACTGACACGAAGTCAGTCTCAGAGTATGTACCACTGGTCTTAGACCAGTCTCAACCGACCTGAAGTCAGCGTCATAGTATGTACAACTCCTACCACTGGTCCCAGACCAGTATCGCAGGCTCAGAGAGTGTACTACTGGTCCCAGACCAGTCTCAACTGACCCGAAGTCAGCGTCATAGTATGTACGACTCTCACTGGTCCCAGACCAGTCCTGCACTGACACGAAGTCAGTCTCGGAGTATGTACCACTAGTCCCAGACCAGTCTCAGCCGATCCGAAGTCAGCGTCATAGTATGTACAACTCCTACCACTGGTCCCAGACCAATATCATTGATCCTAGATCAATGGAGGACATCCTAGTGTAGGGAGTACGGTAGATACAACGATGCGTCCATCGGTACTACTATGGTCCCTAACTTCATTTCCCTGCTCATTGATCAGATGAGAGGTACTTCCCATGAGTCCCAGACTGCATGGGTAGGATGCCTCGACAGGAGAAATTAATCAATCCTGTCCTCATATGAGAACACATCAATCCTGCTACAATCGCCATGGAGAACACATCAATCCAGGCCGCCATGCAGAACACATCAATCCAAGCCTCACAGGAGAACACATCAATCCTGCTACACAGGAGAGCAAATCATCCTGTTCCAAAAGAGAGAAAATCATCTTGTCCCACAAGAGAGCGAATCATCTTGTTCCAGTGCGCACCACCAAGGGAGGATGAGTCACCCTGTGGTCGTATGTTGCTCCAGTGGAACTGCAAGCCCCCCAGAGCTCCCAGAGCTCAATGTATGCAACATGCAGGACCCTTTTACAAAGGTCTCTTGATGACTCCAAGTCATTCGGGAAAATCACAAATTTGATCTTTCCCCCGAGGCTTTAGCGACCTGTATATCATCTCAGTGCGATGGAGCCTCCTTTCTCATCGACTTTCCATATCCCAGATAAGGCAGTATCTGATGTCTGTCTGCTAGAGCAATTGTGGAATACAGGATTCCTCAATAATCGAATCACACCTCTGGTTGTCATAGAGAAAAACAGCTAACATAAGAAATTCTGCAACCATGCAGCTTCATACGAGATCATACTCGTAGCCATGTATTCGGTCTTGGCGGTGCTTATAGTGACTGACTTCTGCTTCCTGCATTGAAGTAGAATCCAAAGAGAACCAACACTGAAAAGTGCTCTAGTGATCCTCCACACTGCCTACCCACTCATCATTCGAATAATCATGTGGTTTCATATTTTCGGCAGTGTATCTCAATCCATGAGAGATTGTACCCCTGAAGATATCTCAGAAGATTCTTGGCACCAATCTAGTGAGGCTCAACTAAATATGAGCTCACCATGCTAACTGCAACACATATGTCCGAACAGAGGTTCCCCAAGAACATCAATGCGAATGAGTTTATGAATTTCAAAGGCATTCCCAAATCAGGTCTGACATCACTACCATATAACTTCTTGAAAGTTAAGATCCTTGAGGTAGTCACAGGCTTGCAACTTATCTTTCCACATTCAGAATCCAACTCCCTCTGTCTCCTATAAATGATAGGGTCTGCACCTGTCAGACATACGTGCTGGTACGAGAGGTTTATCATCCACAACCTTCGAGTAATGGTTTTGATCGGTTTCACTCCTAGTGAATCTCAGCTGCATTAGACAGCTATCAATCCTCTCATACTATGCCTGAGGTGTTTTGCTTCAAGCAATAAAGGGCTTTCTTCCACCTATATACATGAGATTCCTGATCACGAGTCTCAAAACACCTCGGGTTGTTCCAAGCCTCTGGACCTACTGCATGAGAGGAATGGTCCCATTATAAAAATTTTCTTCCATGCATCTCAGACATGTACCTTCATGCTCCTTTTTGAATTCAGGCATCCTAGTCACCTTCTGACTCACAGACCTCCAGTGTTGAGTCAATGGACATGGTCCCAAGTGGACTTCCTGCAACTTGATACAACCCTGAACTCAAAAACATCTTTGAAAGATCTTTTTTTTTTCAAACACATACCTTTCTATCGATAAGTTCCATCCTGTAAACTTTGACTTCCATTTTCGAGATGGACATCAGGTTCTTCTTGTGATCAGGTACCTAAAAGAGATTTTGGGGTTCCTTTCTTTCGTGGAAGAGTCGACCATTTCCTTGATGACCTGCATTACCAGTCATTCTTTTGATCATTGAAGATGTCCCAGGAATGATTGTTATCTTCATCAAGAGATGTGTCTCTGCCATTCGAATATTCCTTCGCATAACGGCCGAACTTATTTCAACAAGGCATGTGCCTTTCCTTCCACCCTTAGATCTGAACTTCCCAATGAAGTGATCTTAAGATGGACCATCAGAATCTTTCGTTGTGCCATTCTGATAACATTCTCTGCTTTGACTTCACCCTAGGTGAATTATGAGGAACCCATTGATCCTTCTGTCTTGTCCCAACTGTCTTTGGTGATAGCTCTTTCACTCTTGCTTGGGCATTGTCTTCACCTCAGCTCTGATACCATGTTAAGATTAGGTATGTTCTATGCTAGAGCAATTTATTTAAATTTTCACAGTTAGCAATCACATCAGCATTATGATAAACTGCAGATAGAACATAAATATAAAATGCAGAAGACAAGCCAAGACAAGAGGACACAAGATGTGGCGCAAGCCAGGGACAAAGCCCACAATGTGTAGGGAAACCCTTTGATCAAATCTTCTTTTATCTTCAAATTTCAGCAGAGAAGGAGAGAGAGAGAGAGATTAATACATTTACAATAGAAGTCAACACTTTGACTTATCTGGATCTGAGCATAGATCATTTCCTATAATGATGAGATCAGTTGAAGATATTCTACTTCAACTGAATCTCCTAGGTGACGACTTCATCTATCCATTTCGTTCATCTGCTGCACCTTACCATGTAGCACCATCATCATGCATCTTCATGCTTCATGCTACCCATGCATCATTGTTATCATGGTGCCTATGCATATAGTGCCCCTGCTAGTATGAATCATAGTCATCATGCTCCCTGTGCATCATCATGCTGCAACACTATAATACTATTATCAGCCTTAGCTGCTTGCTATGGCTTGCAGCCTAGCAAAGCAGCTAGGCTATAGTTCCGAAATCCTCCATGCAGTCTCAAACTACAGAATCATGTTATCGTCTACAGTAATCTGTTTCCATTACTGCGTATATATATATATATATATATATATATATATACATATATATATATATATATATATATATATATATATATATATATATATATATATATATATGTATGTATATATATTGCTTGAATGAAGCTGTGCGTGTATATATATATTTACTGTGTGTATATATATACTGCCTGAGATATATATATGCCTGGGCTGCGTTGAATATATTCCTGAGTGACTGCGTGCTTGCGTATATGTATCTATTGCTGTGGAAGAAGTCTCTAGACAGCGTATGAGACCATATGTGACGGCATTCCAATTTCATATATGACTGTGATCCATATATAAATGTCGTTGTGTTCCATATATGAATGCAAGTTAGATATAACTGCGTTCCTGTTCCATATATAACTAAGAGTTATATGATCCATATATAAAAGCGGCTACGTTCCATATATATAAATGTGACTGCATTCACATTACAACGTGTTCCTTCTGCCTTGACAACATTCCATCATGTGATTGTGTTCCATGTATACTGCCTTCATTACCTTGACTGCGTTCATAAATACATCACTACCTTTATATGTACAGCCTTCATTACTTGACTGTGTTCATATGCGTGTTAGGGTTTAAAGCATCAATGTACCATAAATATATCAATGTATACAACGTATTAGCATGTTAGGGTTCAGTTTGTAGATGAATACATCTCAGCGGATCCATGACTACGTTGGATTATGACCTGCATAACCATGAACAGATCATGACTACGTATATTATTTATAGCCATGAACAACGTATACTGTATAAGGTTTCCAATGTATCTGGTCCCCTTGAACAGCATGAAGATTCATCATTTAGATAGATGTCTTCTTGACCTGCACAGGATTAGAGCATCATTTTGCAGCTAGGTCTTCCAATGAGCAGCGTATATATATTTCATTGCTGCGTGCATCTCAATGTATGGTTGCATGGATAAGGTCACCATTACAGTGTGTGGATGGCCTTCATTATAGCGTATGGATTGCTGCTCTTTCTACTGCAGCTAGGGCATCCAACATGTTCTCTTTTGTGTCTTCTCCTTCTCCAAAAACCCAAGACGTGGAGAGGAGGAGTTCACATGGAGAATGTGTGTTCTAAATGACATCAAATCCTCTCTTATTTATACTAAAAATGTAGAGGTTTAATAGACACGTCGGTTGGGCTTCTAGAGCCTACATAAGTGCTGGTCGACTTGATAATAATTACATAAACAAAACAAATTCATATCTCAATAAATACTTATCGGAATGGGATGATATTTGGATCAATCCTACACCTTGCGGCGAGAGGGATCCAATAAAAATATCAGCTGCCATAAATAAGCTGACCCACATGGAGTTTGGCCCTAGCTGCCAATTTAACAAACCTTCAACCTCTGGTGGTTCATCTTTCACTTATTTCGGGCAACATTCTAGTAATCTGGGACAACCTTACATGCAACAAGGCCAACCTAGTGTCCAACAAGGCTACCATTCTGGGCAAGTTAGTTAGCCTTATGTTCAGCAAGGCCAACCCACCATCTAGTTCGGTCAACCATCTAGACAAATTGGTCAGCCTTAAATCCAATCAAGCCAACCAACTGTCCAGTCTGCTCATCCATCCGGTTAATCAGGACAACCCTCAGTTGTGCAAGGGCAACCCAATACCTAGCAAGCTCAACCTTCTGGGCAAATGGGTCAATCTCAATCTCAACCAGGTCAACCCTCTGGCCAGATGGCTCAACCTCAGTTCTCTCAAGGACATCCATCTGGGCCTGCTCAACCGGGCACTCAAATGATTGTTGCTTCTCAAGCTCCACCTAATTTTCAGCCCCAATCTGGGCTCCAGACCTAATCGGGTCCTCAAATGTAGGTTGGATCTCAATATCAACCTACTTATCAAATGCAGCCTGGCCCCCAGGCTCAGTTTGGAGCCCAACCGCCTTATAGTTTCCAGCAATCCCAAGGGCAAACCCAATTTGCCTTGTACCAAAATTATCAACAACTGCAAGTGAGTCCTTATCAAAATTACCAGCAACCATATGTTGCTCCTGCAAACCAAGTTGGTAATCAATTGAATGCTGGGGGGCAGATCCAGGGTCAACCATCCAGTTATAGCTATAACCCCTATGGACAAAATCCCTATGGACAGAACCCTCCTGGGCCAAATTCGTTCAGACAAAATCAATGGGGGCAACAAGTAGCTGGCTGGAACTCTGGTGCTACCTCCTACCTGCAGCCTTAGATGTCCTTTAACCCTCAATTACCCTTTTTAACAAAGTTGGAGTTACCGGATGTGTCAAAACTGACAAATGATCCTATTCTTCATAATTCATATTGGCCACCGGTTCCAACTAAGATTCCCAGTGATTGTCCCAATTTTAATGGTAAAGTTGGAGAAGATCCCCAAGCCCACGTTATGACTTATCATCTATGGTGTTCGTCAAATTCGTGGCTTGATGATTCAATGCGGCTCAGCCTTTTTCAACGGACCCTCACTAGCTCTATTTCTAAATGGTATATTGAGTTAGTTCACGAATCTTTTCAAGACTTTAACTCGTTGGCTATGGCATTTTTAACTCATTTTCAGTTGTTGATTCAATATAAAATAGGCACACATCTCCTAACATCCTTAAAACAAACAACGGCTACACATATCTTCGATCATATCCATGAATGGAGACAACATCGCCATTTGATTAAGTTTTGGATTCTCGATCAGCTTCTGACCGACTGGTTCACGACCTCATTTGTCGGTCCGATAGCATGGGACATTGCTATGGGGGCATGTGTAACTGAAGAGCAAGCTATTGTGTGTGCTCAATACCTTGACTTGGTTTAATCCCAGTCCGGTACACTATATGATTATTTGCCTGATGCCCCGAGCCCCGGAACTTCTAAAGCCCCACCAACACCATCTATTAACGATGTCATTGGTTTTGTTAATCCGTCCTCTAAGAAATCTTCCGCGAACCCTAGGAAGCAAAAGTCGAATGCTCCAAATGAAAATGCTTCTCAGGCTATATACAAATCCGGTAATACTTCAGAGGTTAACGTCGTCCAGTCCACCACGGTGGACAAATCCTCGAAAGGGAAAAAGAAGGGAAAAGGGAAGAATAAAGCCGATCAACCGAAGCAGGATTTCCCTAAACCTCCACCCGAGGAAGGTGCCAAACGCAAGCCTAAGTATCCTTGCATTATCTGTGATGAGGATCACTATACCGAAGACTACCCGAGGTGGTCCGAAGTTAGTTGCTTGTTGAAAGGTGCCCCCGGGACTCTTGCCATGCTCAAAGAGCCTTTTCCCTCGCAGAAAACGCAAATGGTGGTTGATCCATCCCAATCCTCTTCTCCCTTTGGTTCTCAGGTGTTTATGGCTGGGACGATTCCCATCCACATTAGTACTTAGGCAAAAGAATATTCGTCACCTGCCAGGAAAGAGCCCGAGGTTCCCTCTAGCACTCCTCCGTCCAGTTCTAGTCCCCTCCATATCGAGAGACCTAGCACTGAGACGACCATCTAACCCCTTCCTAAAGGTGTACTCTAGAAATATTCTTACAACCCTAATGCTCCTGTCGCTCAGCACTATAGCATCATTGAGGACTTAGCCCAGGCTTCGTCAGCTATGTCTGCTTTAGAAGTTCTCTAGTGCTGCCCCTCTCAGAGGAATTCCTTGCTATCAGCGATCGGTGGCATTGACCTGGCCGACTCAGATTTGATCACTTTTGACCTAGATAGCCATATACCGAGGCTGCCTCACCAAATTTTCTTCCTTATCCAGGTCATCATCAATTCTAAAACGATTCATCTAACCGTCGTTAATGAAGGCGCTTCTACTTGCATCATGTCTGTTGCTTATTGGAAGGCTATTGGTTCTCCGACTCTGAGCCACTCTCCTACGACCTTCGAAGCATTTGATGGGAGAGAGTCTTGCCCTTATGGTATACTCAAATGCTAGCCTATTACTTTCGAAGGGAAAACGGTTGAAGTGGAGGTTGAAGTCGTCGATGCCAATCTAACTTACAACCTCCTTTTGGGACGACGTTGGACATATGCCATGCGAGCTGTGGCTTCATCTCTATTTCATGTCATTCGTTTCCCTCATCAGGGGAAGATCGTCACAGTAGACCAGCTATCTTTCTTCGCCTCCTTCTCTTTTGATGGCAATGTGCCTTTTGTGGAGCATACCTCCATTCCATGTGAGAGTGTGGGTGCTGGACTCTTTAAAGATCTTTCCCTTATGGGTGTTTTTTCACTCCCACCTCCCAACATCACTCCTATTAATATGATTATGTTCGCTTTGATCCTTGGGTTCTTCCCCTCGCTGATCAGATAGATGCCTGGGGCGATGAGATGCCGTTGAGCCCTGCCGAGCTCAACTATGTCAAAATTGTTTCTGCATCGGCTCCACCCTCTGAATCTGCTCCTTCTAGCAGAGCTCTCGACTCGTATGCTCATTCCCCTTGTCTTGGAGACAACGTTTCTTTAGACCCTTTAAAGGAAAATTTTCCTTCTGATGAAGCCATTATCGAGACCATGTCTCTCGAGGAACCCCCTTGGTCTGATCATCAACATCATTCCTCGTTTCTCCCTGCCCACTGGGAAATGCTTACCTGTCTCGAGCGTTTTGCTCCTTGTCTCCCATCTCAACCCCTTCAGACACCCATTCAAGTTTATCAAGTGTGTTCTGAAGGGACCATGGGAAACATCACACAAACTCAGCCAGTCGACATATCTGTTAAACCAAGGATTGCCGAGCACATCCATGTTGGAGTAACTTGTACTACGACGAAGATTCAGCTCTATACTGATCTTTTTCACGAATTCCATGATGTGTTTGCTTGGTCTTACGAAGAAATGCCCAGCATCGATCCTAGCATCGTGGTGCATGAGATACCTACATATCCAGGTGCTAAGCCTATTCGATAGTGTTTATGCCCCGTGCACCCCCGAAAGGCTGCAGCTATTAAAGCGGAAGTTGAAAAGCTTCTTAAGGCTGGTTTTATTTACCCCATCCTACTCATAGATTGGGTCTCCAATATCATCCCTGTGACTAAAAAACAGGACACTATCAGGGTCTATGTTGATTACCATGATATTAATCTGGCCTGTCCCAAAGATAACTACCCTACACCCTTCATTGACCATTTCATTGATGAGTGTGGTGGGAGTGAAATGTACTCGTTCATGGACGGCTTTTCTAGTTATAACCAGATTAATATTGTGCCCGCAGATCAACACAAGACCGCCTTTATCTGTCTATGGGGTACTTTCACCTACAAAAAGCTCCCTTTCGGTTTGAAAAATGCTGGTGCCACCTTCCAACGCGTAATGTCTTACACTTTCCATGATATTCGACACATTGTGCAACCTTACTTGGATGATCTGATAGCTCATTCAGCAAAACGCCAAGACCATCTAGCTCACCTTCACGAAATCTTTCTCCATTGTCTACACTACAGCATCCGGTTTAATCCACATAAGTGTGTATGCTGCGTTGAGTCAGGCAGACTTCTTGGGTTCATCATCTCACGAGAGGGTATCCGTTTGGATCCCCTTAAAGTCGAGGTCATCCTGAATCTCCCTCCCCCTGCTTCTTTGCAACAATTGCAGAGTTTGCAGGGCAAAGCGAATTTTTTACGACGATTCATTCTGAACTATGCTGAAGTGGCCAAAGGCTATACGCGGTTATTGAAGCGGGATACCCCTTTTCTTTGGGACACTGCTGCTCAAGAGTCATTTGAGTGCCTCAAGGTTCTCCTTGTTTCTACTCCGTTGTTGCGTCCTCTTGATTATCACCGTGACTACACTCTGTATTTGGCTGCCGCTGATACCACTATTGACATGGTTCTCGTTCAAGATGATGATGATGACACCGAGCATGTCGTTTATTATCTCAGCCACAATCTACTAGATACAGAAACTCAATATGCCTATGTTGAGAAGTTGGCATTGGCCGCCGTTTGTGCCATCCAACAATTCTGCCATTATATCTTATTGTGCACCACAACGGTGGTTTTTTATTACAACCCAATGACGTACATCCTATTGCGTCAGTGGCTGGGGGGCAAGTACTCGAAGTGTTTTGTTATCCTCCAAGAGTTCGACTTGGAATTCACCACTGCCAAGTCTAAGAAATCCCTCGTCTTTGCTGAGTTGCTTTGCTCTCTTTCGTCTCTTACCGCGCCCTCTCGGTTAGAGGACCATATTCTGGATGAAACTCTGTTCTTAATTAGCACCCTCGATCCTTGGTACGGGGATATCATTGTCTATCTCCAGACGTCCTCTTTTTGTCTTGATGTGTCTAAGGATGCTCAGCGATGGATTCGCCATCAGTCTCAGCCCTATCATATTATTGGGGACATCGTGTACCATCTTGGCGCTAACTCTGTTCTCCGCCGATGCTTGACATTCGAGGAAGCTGAACGAGTTCTTAATGACTACCATTCTGGCGCCTATGGTGGTCACATGTATGGATATGCTACTACTCAAAAGATCCTCCGTGCTGGTTACTTTTGGCCCTCCATCTTCAAG
Source organism: Pinus tabuliformis (assembly GCA_031772625.1). NCBI lineage: Eukaryota > Viridiplantae > Streptophyta > Pinopsida > Pinales > Pinaceae > Pinus > Pinus tabuliformis. Next base: position 1,110,579,318 of record CM062820.1, on the reverse strand, counting down.
GATGGCATTCTTTCTGTCTGCTCTTGTCACGAGTGCCAAATCTACCAATGGAAGATATGTGCGCCTCCCGCTCCATTGCACCCTGTTGTTACCATCGGCCCTTTTGTCAAATGGGGCATTGATTATATGACCTGTAACCCTCGCTCGGCGAGGGGGCATGGGTATATCATCGTTGCCATTGATTACTTCAAAAAATGGGCCGAGGCAATGCCTACACTATCTGAAGACGGTCACACAGCGGCGCAATTTTTATTTAATCATGTTATCTCACGGTTCAAAGTCCCTCAGGCTATCGTCACTAATCATGGTAAGAATTTCCGTAACCGTATGATGATTGAGTTAACAACCCATCTAGGCTTGCAGTATGATAGCTCGTCACCTTACTATCCTCAGGCCAATGGCCAAGTAGAAGCCGTCAACAAGGTCCTAGTTATGACGCTTCAACGTACCATTGGCATGCACAAGTCCAACTGGAACTTGATGTTGTTCTCCACCTTATGGGCCTACCGAACCTCTATGAAGGATGCCACCAGTTTCACCCGGTTCCAATTGGTTTACGGACTGGAGGCTACCCTTCCCATCAAGTGTGAGATCCCTTCTTTGAAATTAGTCGTCGAATTACTCCCCAACACTACTCCAGTAGAAGAACGCCTTCTCTACATGGAGCGGCTGGACGAGACTCATCGACTAGCCTCTCGTATTGAAGCACAAAAGAAGAGAGTGAAAACTCACTTCGATCACACTGTCTATCCTCGTTCTTTTGTTGAAGGAGATTTAGTCCTGCTCTATGATCAAGAAAATGATACGCTGGGGGTAGTCAAATTCAAGACCATGTGGCATGGGTCTTATATTGTAAAGCGAATTTTTCAAAAAGGGGCCTATGAGCCGATTGATTATGAAGGGAACCCTCTAGATAAGCCCCAAAATGGGCTTTACTTGAAAAAATATTATGCATGAATTTCATGCACTCTTATTTGTACATACGTGGGTTTTTAGCAGGTGTGTTGTGTGTGTGTTTTCATGTGTGGCTTGGTGTGTAGGCGTAATTTCCGTTTATTGTGTCTTTTTCTTCTTGTGCAGATGTCTGGTGCACCTTACGTTGGTTTCGCTGATGGTGCATGCTGCAGTACCTGCAACCTATCTTCTGCGGCATGGGTGATCTACGATCCTCACGGTGAGTTAGTAGACCTTCAAGGTGTTTGTCTAGGTTGTACCACAAACAATGTCGCTGAATATAGTGTTGTTATTTAGTTACTGACCGAGGCGATCAATCTCAATATTTGTACATTGGTTGTGAACCTGGATTCTTAGCTTGTCGTCCACCAGCTTAATGGGTTATATTCCATCGGAGAACATCAGATTTTAAGGTTGTATTTACATGTTAATTTATTATAAAGTAATTTTGATTTTATCACATATCAACATATTCCACGAAGATTAAACACGTTAACTGATGCATTGGTAAACCATGTATTAGACAAACATTTGTGTAACATGTAATCAAAACAGCATATAAGAAGCATGTAAAACACAATAATGAACCATAGGAATATATATCTATATATATATATATATATATATATATATATATATATATATATATATATATATATATATATATATATATATATATATATATATATATATATATATATATATATCTATATATATCGTGTGGTACACCAAGGCGCTCAAAAAATAAGTGTATATGTCCAAATAGAGTCTATGTTCTCCATACATCTGAGACACATGTCTCTCAAAAAATCATTAGCAGGAAATAAAACCTAGGCATCTATTGTGATGGGTTATGCTCCCTATAGCACACCACTGCTCGTGCCACCCGCCTCAATAGGCAGTGCACCCTTGGTACCACTCCTTCTGTGTGAATCTGGAATGCTATGGGGACCTCCTCGACCCCCATGTAATCAGGGATCCCCGTTGTCAGGCCCTCAAGATTTCGGGCCACTGTCTCCACCAGATCATCAGCTGGGAGAGCCAAGGCTAGCACTGCAATGCCTTGTGCATCCCTCCGTGCTTTTGGTGCCAGCCCTACAGGTCTCACTGGTCCCACATATGCGAATACCATAGAGTTCGTCATCACGACATATACATGAAAAAATCTAAAAAACATCATAAAAAATAAAATGAAAAAATAATGTGATCAAGTGTCTTACCACCATCATCCCACTGCTCACCAGCAAGCAGCTGGATGTCAGGATCTCCACGGAAATCCATGCCAGCATATGGCCAATCCTCAACGAAGATCATCTGGTGATCCAGCCACTCACAGAACAGTGTCGCCCACGACACTGGTCATCCGCCACCTCCTCGTGGCATAACGTGGTCCCACCGTGTGATTCTGGTCTCACGTGGTCTAGGAAAATCCAAATCCATGTCCTGTAACTGCAATGTTGGCACCCGCTCCATCATGAGTAGGACTAAGATGGACCCGTAGCCAACTATTTTGTCTCTCCCCGACGGCAGTTGGTAAGTTGTCTTTTCATATTGGCCGTCACTGCTTCCGCTCAGTTGAACATGGTCGAATTGAGACACTCGGGAGCCAATCGGAAATGGGTCTTTGATGCCTCGTGTTGGGCTTGGGAGCCCACTGCCCACGTCATCATAAATAGCATTGCACAAAGAACCACGTCTTCCACTGTCAGGATTTACACGTTCCCGCTCCTTGATTTGCATGCCCATGGGCACACTCGTGCCATTAGCATCTCTAGAGAATCGCCCCCGGGTCGCTGCCCCTCTAGAATGGGCCTCTCACCGTGACGGGACAGCCCGGTTAGGAAATATACATCTGTGGCATCGAACTCGATGTCTTGGCCTCGGATTATGAATTTCCCATCTGTTGGATTCCAGGCACGGATCAGTAGCTCTAATAGATCGGGTTGGGACCGAAGGTGCGGAGTAAGGAAGAATTTTAGCAATCCGCATGCACGTAAAGCATTTCGGCACCTAGCATCAGCAAAAGCTTCCACATCGTTATCATCGTGCATTTGTTCTTGCCAGACAAATGCCATTATGGCCTGCATGACGAGAAAAAATGAATTAGAACTTCGTTTGCAAATTTCAATCCATAATTTGCACAAAAAAATAGTTTTGCGTCGCCATTGCGACTGTTTTTAAAACAGTCGCGATGACGCGAGGTTTCCAGTTCAATTTTCTTGCGGTCATCGCAGAAGTACATCACTTTCCCGCAATGATCGGAAAGCGATATGTGTAAATATTTTCGGTCATCGCAGACCCGAGTGGTATACCCGCGATGACTGAGCGGCAGACTCCGACTCAAAAAATCCGCCTAAACTCACATGTCTAATGTCAAAATGCATAAAAAAGACACTGAATTGAAGCGCAGGAAGAAGTCTATTTACCTGGTAGAAGTTTCAAGATGAACGGTGGACGAATGGAGCTGAAATTAGTTCACCAACTTTGGTGCTCCAAAACACTCCAAGGTGAAATGAATAGTGCCACTGGTAAAAATGAACGAATTACCCCCCCTTTTATAGTAATTTTTGAAATTAGAAAATTATATTTTAAAAATGTCGTTTTTTCTCATTTTTATAACGTGGTTAATTAAAATTATTTTTTTTAACTATGTTTCCGCATACATTGTTCATTTCATGTCGAATGGGTTTACATTTGACGTGTTTTATGCAAAACTACAGGTAGTGGAGTTGTGTCATGCTTCGTGTACACTTGATCCGTAAAGTCTTCTTTAATGCTCTTTTCCGACTTAAAAGAGGAAAATATAGCCGACTTGCTCCTCTTGACTCGTTAAAAGGAATCAGAGGCGGTCTCCTTTAAGCTCTTTTCCGACTGTGTAAACACGAAAAGATTGCCGGGCCTTTGTCGTTTCAAGCTCGTTATTGGTTACGAAACGACGTGATTTCGATCGCTTTTCTACTTTTTCAGGTCGAAGTCATTAATCACGAAAAGTACCCCTCATTCTTAATGGTCGAGCGGTTCTTTCGAGTATCGTTTTATACTTTTTCGGGCTCAAGAGACACAAATCTATGAAAAAGGACCCCCCTAGAGTTTTCTTTTCTGTGTCTTTTTCAAACTCTCTAAACATGAAAAAGACTCTGAGTTTTACCTATGTCGGACTCGTTAAACCCTGATAACATTGGACTCATCACCATGACAAGGCTCGAGCATCTCCTCCCTATGGCTCATTAAACCATTACTAGGTTGGATTCGACTGACGGTGGAACTTATGTTACAAGCATATGCTATCCCCTTCAATATTGTTTTCAAAAATATTAGGGGTACTTACCAGCAACGGTGGGGGAAAATTTAGAAATCATCATTGGTAGTTAGTCACTCTTGAACATCGACACTTTTGCTTCTTGTCAAGTTGGGACATCCATACATCGTCATTTGGCCTTCTACGGGTTTGGGTTACCATTTAGCCTCATTCCATCCAATTCATGCCATCTCCATCGTGCCTCTAATCCCTTGGTACCTGAATACTGCCACCCTCCGGAGTCATGTCGCCGACATGTTCAAGACTATAATCCTTCTAGTGTTTACACCCTTGCCTCCTCCTCTGATACTCTGTTTCACCATCTACTGCTTGTTCCTTATCTCGTGTCATTGATGGGGGAAACATTATGGCCCTCCCGCAACGATTCATCTCCTGTCGACATCAGCTCATTATCCAGGAGATTGATCTAGAGATCCCCTTTGGTACCTTAGAGCTTGCATGCCTTAATGGCAAGTTCTTCGCGCCTAATAGTCGACTTTCATCATTGGTCGTTGATTGGGTGATTCCACAAGTGTTTGACTTCGGCTCCTTCTTCACACTTTGTGGATTGTGCTAGACAGTACCTTGATAACCATTAGCATTATTGGTGGTTTCTCTCGTGCTTGTTAACGATTTTCATCATTGACCGATCATCAAGCGACTTTCTATCATGCTTGACTCTAGCACATCTATTCGCATGCTAGAATTTGTACTATCATTGGTTGGGTTCAAGACCCCGAACTCAGATTACACATGTTCGGGCTGTGTGGATTGGTTTGTGATTACATGACTCATTGATGGATGGTTGCGACCATACCTGAGTCTTCATGGATGGCTGCAACCATACCTTTATCATTATCATGCTCTTATTAGTTGGATGGCTGCGTCCATACCACAGACCTAGTTCTTATGTCTTTTGGATGGCTGCACCCATGACTAGACTACATGTATTTCACTATCAGATATATCAGTTGTACTTGCGTGCAGGTTCTTCCAGATGGTGTTTCTAGCTCAGTTAGTTTCGTAAAGCATTTCACCCCTCCCACTCTCTCGGGCTTCATACTTTACGGGGCATCTATTACACAGTAATTTGTCACTGCCTTCACTCCAGTCCTTCTACTATGTCATGTGTCCAAGTCAAACATGCTCATATTGAACAAATGCTCTCTTGTGTTGCCAAATGACCCACTTTTCCTAAGTTATCTACCTCATCATGACTATGGACTTAATATATGTGCTGAAGGGCACTCCTAAATAGTCTAGCTGCACTGCTAGCGCGAAAGTACATCTGATTCCCGCGATGGTCTGATTTCATGCTCCAACACGAGGTTACTTATTATATTTAGCGATGACCTAACTGGCTACATTGCTCACTAGTGATGTCGGCTCTAGAGCTCAGTTATGCCCCCGCAATGATCCAGCTTGGGCGAATTTGTTCCAATAGTCAGCCTTCTGGATGACTCTAGACCTGGTTGTTGGCATAGTTTGTATCGCCATCCTTTCTCTGGCATGGAAGTTCCATAAATTGTGCTACCTTCCTTGGAGATAAGCTCACTCTTCCACCTTTCATGGAGACTTCTTCTCCTATTTAAACTCTCACCATTGCTATGCACTACTAGTTTTTGATAGTTGGCTAGTTGGTAAATTCTTGGGTTGAGTAGTGTTGTTAGTATAGCTGGTGTGAGTGTGACAAGTGTGGGATTGTTGATAGCTTGTGGAAGGTTGTGAAGTTCCCTTAATTTTGTGTAAGACTTATGAGTGAGAGAGATCTTGTATGTTGGTAGATCCATCTTCAAAGAGTGAATGCTTGAGGAACATGCTGGCTGGATCCCTCTAAGAAGGCTTGTGACATTAAGACTTTGGTTGTAAGCTTGCTCTTACTTTATTATTAATACAACCAATGATGTTTTCCTATGTCTTTTATGTAATTTACTTGATAGCTCATGACTTCTTGACTTTGTGAGTAAATAGATCATTGTTGTTTTCCAGTTACGTGCTTTGTTGTATTTCCTTTGCATTGTTTTAGGTTGATTACTCATTAAGGAAGTGGAAGCTGGTGGAGTGCAACGAAACTCCATCGACCACCAGTTGAGGTAGGCCTCCAAATATGAATGTTTAAGGAAAGCTATTGTTGATCTGTCCTTGTTTGTGACTAGACCCACTCTAGGGCTAGAGGGGTTGCCTCTGTCCGCATAGGGAACACTTTCCTGTATCACAGTATATTGCATAATCTGTCGATATACAGTGGGAATTTCTACATGGTATCAGAGAAAAGGTGATCAAATCAAAGAATAGTATACAAGAAGGGAGAAGTTCAAATTTTCAAATTCCTGAATATAGAAATCAAGTTCTTATCACATCTCAATTTCACCAATGATTTTCAATGGTTTAAGACTCGAGTATGCCCTTGATGGCAGCTCAAATTATATAGCCTGGAAGGATCATATGGAAGTAGTATTATAGGATAATGATCTAAAGGACTTCATTGATCAAGAAATCCCCAAGTCGACTGATGCTATAGAATTGGCGAAATGGAAGAAATGTGTGGCTAGAGCAAGGAGAATCCTCCTGAAGGGAGTTTGAGACCACATTGTCTCGAGCCTCCATGGGAAGGAGACACCATTTTCGATGTGGAAAACATTGAAAGATCTATATCAGAACAGCAGCGATCAGAGGAAGCTGGTGCTGAAAGACAAGCTTCGGAAAATAAAGTGCAAAAAGGGTGACACGATCTCTACATATCGAAACAAGCTCACCACCTACAGGGATGAGCTTGGAAGTGTAGGGATCACGACCACTGATGATGACATGGTGAGTCTTGCACTCCTCCGTCTTCCTAAGAGCTGGCATAGCTACCAAGACTCGGTTAATGGAAGAGAAAAATTGCCAAATTAGGAATGAATTAGGTCGGATTTGATGCAGGAGGAAATAAGAAGAAGCACCAGAGATGGATCCTCATTGAAGCAAGATGATGAGGAAAATCTAGCCTTAGCAAGTAAGGTGAGGAAAGGGAAAGGGAAGGCATCCCATCCCAAATCCGGTTCTTCCCATGGTGGGAAGAAGATTGACAAACCAAAAGTGCGATGCTTTCATTGTCATGAAGTGGGCCATTATGCTACAAATTGTCCACAGAAGAAATCCAAGAAGGAATCCTCGAAGGGATCTGATGGTGAGGCATTGGCCTCACATTTTGAGCTAGATTTCTCTCTTATCGCATGCATGGTTTCATCCATGGTGGGATGTGTGTAGTACCTAGATAGTGGAGCTTCATTCCACATGTTAGATGATAAGAATCTTTTCAGTACCTTGGATGAGAAGGATATCCAGATGCGGATCGAGATGGGCAATGATGGAAAGTACTGTGTTTCAGGTGAAGGTATGGTTGTGTTTCAGAGGGAGCATGGAGCTCTCGTCACCCTAACTGATGTAAATTATGTACCAGGTCTGAAGAAGAATCTTCTGTCCATTGCTATGCTAGAAGATAAAGGATATGATGTAGTCTTTAGTAAAGGAAAGGTATTCCTAGGGCATATTAGCACTAGACAGACCAAGTGAATTGGGATTCGATTAAAGAATCTCTGCAAGATGGGGTAGATGACTGTGCTGCATTGAGTTCCAAAGCTGAGATGGTGTAGAGCCAAGATGTTGGCGAGATATGGCATAGAAGACTGGGCCACTTGCACCATGGAGCCATGAAGATCATCCAGCAGATCTCTACCGGACTACCCAAGGGGAAACTGGAGCTGACGAATACATGCAAAGGTTGTACCTTGGGTAAGTATGTGAAATCTTCCTTTCTGGATCAAGACAGTAGAGCTGGAGCAATCCTAGAACAAGTTCACTCAGATGTTTGTGGACCTTTCTCTATAGCCTCCATCGCTAAACAAAGGTACTATGTTATTTTTATTGATGATTTTTCTCGTAGATGCTGGATCTACTTTATGCAAAAGAAGGATCAGACCTTCTTGAGGTTTTGTGAGTTTAAAGCCTTGGTAGAGAAAGAATCTGGAAAGAAAATAAAATCCTTGCGTAGAGAAAATGGTGGAGAGTATGTCTCCCAACAGTTTAATGACTTCTACACTGCAGAAGGAATTAAACGGGAGTTGACAACACCCCATAACCCACAGCAGAATGGGGTGGCCGAAAGGAAGAACAGATCGATTTTGGGAGCATCTCAAGTGATGTTGCATGACCAAAGCCTACCACTGCATTTTTGGGCTAAGGCATGCAATACAACAGTATACTTGCAGAACAGAAGCCCGCACCATATACTAGGAATGAAGACATCCATGGAGGACTTTTCCAGGAAGCGATCAGATGTGAGTCACTTCTGAATCTTTGGATCATCTATTTACTGTCATGTGACCAAAGATTCTTGGAAGAAGTTAGATCCAACAGTTGAGTTGGGAATACTTGTGGGGTACACGGATACATCCCACAGCTATCAGGTGTACCTGCCTACCAGTCAAAGGACAGTGGTACATAGGGATCTAAATTTCGACGAGCAGAAAGCCATGTGATTATCACTTGAGAGGGAGCTCAAGTTGCATGCAGAAGAGGAACTTTCAGTTTCTAAGTAGGAGGAGCCTCAGATTGATGCAAAGCAGCCACATGCAGAGGATCCAGGAGTGGAGACATCCACTCATGCTGAGACTTCCAGAGATGGGCCGAAATGCTCAAGGGAAGCTAACAGGTTGATGCCCGATGCGTGAGAGAATGTGGGATAACCATCTTCTCGGTGCAGACAGAGGAGGTCCCTCAAGCGGTACACTGGGTACATGGCCCCAGTTAGGGAGTGTGTAGATACCGAACCTTCTTCATTCGAGGAGGCAGTGCAACAACTAGTCTGGGTTGATGCAATGGTAGAGGAGTATGACTCTATCATTCAAAACAATGTGTGGGATGTTGTCCCAAGACCTCAGGGCAAGTCAGTGGTGAGTTCCAGATGACTTTACAAAGTAAAGTAGGTAGCTAATGGCAATGTTGAGAAACATAATGCAAGGTTTGTTGCCCGAGGTTTCTCACAAGTTGAGGGGATCGACTACAATGAGACCTTTGCTCCTGTAGCAAGGTACTCATCTATCAAATCGGTGTTGGCACTATCATCTCAGATGGGTTGGAAGATCCATCAGATGGACGTGAAGACAACATTCCTCAATGGGAAGATTGAGGAAGAGGTGTACATTAAGCAGCCAGAGGGTTTCAAGACCTTCAATCGTGAGTCACATGTGTGCCGACTCATGAGGGCTTTATATGGGCTGAAGCAAGCATCCCATGCTTGGTACACTAGGTTGGGATGCGAACCTTTACCACATCATGGTAGAAGGTAAACCATTGATCATTTTTCTTTATGTCGATGATCTGATTTTGACAGGTGATGATCAGATGATATAGTCTTTCAAGGAGGACCTTGCAAGAGAGTTCAAAATGAAAGACATTGGCCTTGTGCACTACTTTCTAGGCATGGAGGTGTGGCAGAAAGATGGTGAAGTATTTGTGTCTCAAGGCAAGTATGCCAATGAGATATTCAGACGCTTTCACATGGAGAAGTGCAAGCCCATGCAGACTACTCTAGCTGGGAACTGGACGAGGGAGGATGCTACTTCAAGTGAGGTAGTAGCTGCTATTGTTTATCGACAACTGGTGGGTTCACTTATGTGTCTAGTGAACACACGACCTGACTTATGCTTTGCAGTGAACCAGTTGAGTCGAGCTATGGTTCAACCTACCAAGTTGTTTTGGAAGGTAATGAAGCATTTAATGAGATACCTCAGAGGCAAATCTCAGTTCATATTGTGGTACAGACGGACATAGGGAGTGAAGCTTCAGGGCTTCACAGATGCAGATTTGGCAAGGGGTCCATCAGACCAGAAGAGCACTTCTGGAGGAATCTTCAACCTTCATTCAACTACAGTTTCCTGGTACAGCAAGAAACAGAGGTTAGTTGCACTTAGCTCAGCAGAGGTTGAATACATGACTATTAGTCAAGTTGCATGTGAGGCCATTTGGATGTGGAAGATTCTATTGGGATTGTTTGGTCAAAGGATGGATCCAACCGTGGTCTACTGTGATAATCAGAGTTGTATCAAACTCTCTAAGAATCCAGTTTTTCATGATAGGTCCAAGCACATTGATATCCGGTATCACCATCTTCGAGGCTGTGTGGTCAAGAGGATCATGTTGTTGTTGTATGTTTCGACCGAGGAATAGGATGCAGATATTTTGACAAAGGAATTGTCAAAATGCAAGTTCGAGTTCCACAGAGACAGGATTGGGGTTACTGATAATCCCTTTCTTGTTGAGAGGGAGTGTTGAAAATAGCAACAAGAAATGTTAAATATAGAAGTGTTAAATTTAGTACTGTTATAAATAGCATGTCGGGATACTTTCTTATTTTTAGTTAGTCCCTAAACTAAAATAGAGAAGTAAAATTCAAATTTGATCTTAGCAGTGGTTTGTAAAATAATTAATTAATTCACCTTGAGTTAATATTGAGTTGTAATTAGTTGGCTTAGTTAAATGAGTCAAGTCCAGTTAGATTAATTCAAACAGTTTGTTGAATTAATTGTGAGTTCAATTAGTTAATGCATGCATGCATGCAACTACTGCACTTCAGATAACTGAATATTCTCTCATATAAAACTCATGCATGTCAGTTCAGACAGAGACCCAGTTGAGATTAGATGGAGGGGCAGTGTACTATCAGTTGTAGGAATATTCCATTGTGAATATCTCTTGCATGCAGAAGGAATTCTTTCTTGAGGATTGCGCAATTACTTCTTCAGTTTTAGTGAGTGTGATGAGGCCAATTCACACATGTGACATCAATGGACCCCAAGAGAAACTACGGAAGGAAATAGGAGGCTTGAAGGGCTGAGGGAAGGAATATCTAGTGTCTACTCAATTTGTGAGCTATATTGTTTGATTGCAGAGAGAGCAGGATAGCTTGAGAGCTGATTCCTTTTGTAACTTGAACATATTTCCACTTGTATGATAATAAAGAGGTTGGGGTTTTAGGCTGAGGCTTTCCCGAGGTTATTTATTCTATGTTATGTGTGATTGATTTCTCATTCTCAATTATATGTGTTCTCATTGATCTTGTTCATATTCGATTAAGCTTCCGCAAAGTTTGTTGTAGAAGTAGATCTTGTATTTTTCTTTAGTATATTGCATAATCTGTTGATCTACAGTGGGAATTTCTACACTACTCCCATGTAAATTTAGCTGCTTCCTTTTGGGAAACCTACTTTTGGGCAAGGGATTCTCTCTCAACTTGATATTTCTCCATTTTTAATTGAAACAAAATTATAGCCCATTGTTGGATGTTTTCTTGCACAAGGGTTAGAAAAAAATACTTTATCTATAGGTTGTTAAGTCTAGTCCAAAAAGAGAAAATTGAAGATTTAATTATAAACCCTAGGATTGACAACACAATGTAGTTTTTCATAAGATATGTATAATATACTAGAAAAGAGACCAGGAAAAAGGAGAAATAGATATATATCACTACATAACATGGGAAAACTCCATTAACCCAAAGAAGACTTTTATTATCTTCTTGCTTGGTGAGAAGCTTGGATTTGAGAGTGGCTCAAAAGGACCTCCTGCTTGGGAGGGTTTCTCTATAATACTTGGCTTAGATTGTGTGGTTCCCTCTCTCCAAAATGAAAAATTATTCAAAACAAAAGAAAACTAGAAAAGTGGAGAGCTTCTACTAGAGAAATCTTGAGATTTATAGGATCATAGATTTGATGATGAAAATGCACCATGTGAAATGTGGAAAACCTTTGTATTTATTATAAAATGATAGTTAGGTTTGATGATGTCAAATATAATAAAATATTTGTTGGACCAAATCAAGATCTAACTAATTTGATATTTTATTATTCCTGAGAAGAAAAGGTCAAGGATAGTGGTTAATAACCTTTATTTATGTGGACTAACTAAAACAAAATGATTTATTGATTTAATTAATTAAAAAATGGGTAAAATAACTAAGAATATTTTTTTGTTTTCTTTCAAGTGTTCTGAGTTCATTAGAGATTACATCAGGATTGATTAGTGGCTTGAGAAACCATGACCCAGGGGTATCTAAGTCGTCAAAATCACCGAGGGAAAATAATTAGAAATCATTAATAAACAATGAGTTTATTAAAATATTTCTAGGTTAAATGGTAAAATAGGTTAGAAATGATTTATAAATAATGATTTAATAAATTATCTCTATGAGAATGTTTAATATATTTAGGAATGATAAATAAATAAATGATTTATTTAATTATTCCTATTGAAACAAGAAAGGCGAATGAAAATATTTTATATTGTTTTCACCTAAATGGGTGAAATTATGAGAATAACATAAAATTAATGAATTTATGGGTTATTATCATGTAGGTGGATTAATTAATGGAAATAAGCTATGAAAAGTGGTTCCTTAGGCTATTTCCTTAGGTGAAAGTAGGTTTAATGTGTAGAACCCATGCTAACATGGTGTATTTCTGTCCACCTAATAATTTTCTCTAGGTGATCATAAAAACTATCTTGAAAATAACCTCCAACAATTTCAAGGAATTTTTCTATGTTTCTTCTTCAACCCTTGTCTTTTATTGGTAGTCCCACATGTATTTTCATGCCTTTAATGTTTTTTTACCAAAAGGTTGGGATCATATTTGTGGTATTTTAGATCCCCAAATAGAAGATTTTTAGGGATTCAAATTATATTTTGGATTATTTCATGTCTTTCAAATAATAGGAGCCCACGTGTAATGGCATGTGTGGCTAGGGAGCTTCCTCAACCAATGAGAGTGATCTACTTACACTTGTGCATACTTGATATGATCATTCAGTCAGTTATAAAATTGGGAAGTAGGTGAGGAGGCTTGGTCACTCCAAAGGGCCTGAGATATGTGTCATCCTAATCAACAAAACAATCAACAACTATGAAGGTCACCTTCCTAACTCTTTTAGACATGCACAAAGCATGTAATTTTAAGAATATTCTATAGAGTGAGATCGAGAATTCTTGGCATAGTTTTTTGTATGATAGGATGTAGTGAAATTCCAAGAGGACATTTGCAATAAATATAAGTTGAATCCTCCTAAACTCTCCTTTTCTAGCCCATTTCTAGGAATGAATTCTTTACACAAGTGATATCCAAGGGATGAGAAGCCATGAAAAGTGAGGCTAATAGTTGTACTTTGGATTATGACATTGTTTGAGGATATCCTTCAAGGAGAGAGATATGATATCAACCAAGTTTAAAATGATTCCTTCAATCATTTTAGAGTACATCAATGAAACCCATCCTTCATATAAGGGTTGTGCATTATATCATCCAACAATTTTCATAAAATGGTACCCACTAGCTGAAATGGATTCTTCAATAGATTGGTAGGATACTCCTTATTTGACTGAGACTTAAAGGTTCCTATATTTCTCCACCATGTATTCAATAACTCTCTAGGTAGGATCTTAAATTCTACTAGCTAGTCATCATCTAAGGTCGTCTCTTCCTTGGGAAGCTTGAAATACATCTCAATGTTTGAGGCATTAAATGAGGAAGCATGATTTTTTTGACTGTCCTTGATCATGGATTCTTCATGGTTAGCATGTTTCACAATCCAAATTATTTCCTGTTCACATGGAAATACATGGGGATGGGTAGGAAACTTATGTGGCCAAGACTTCCTAACATTAATGTATAATTTTGAGTTTGGGTCATTTGGTGGAAATTTGTCTCTCTGGATTAATTGGTACACCTTTAGTCATGGATATTTTGTATATGTGTCAATGAAGCATGGTTTTTCCTTCAAGTTCAAACCAAGTGAAATAGTGGATGGATCTTCATCCAAGGTCTCAACCATGGGGTCTTTTCAAGCCATTTTTCTTGAAACATACACAGTTTTCATACACAACTAATAAAAAAAACACTCATTATACATATGATCTCACAAATATTAAATCCAAGGAACTTTGAGGTTTGGGATTGAGGCTTATTTTTCTTGTCTATTGATTTATTCCTATGATTATTTGAATAATGGAAAATGATTTAAGTCCCTATGGTGAAGGAAAAAGTGGGTTTGGTAAGAGTGATCTAGGTCATGACTATGAATGGCACTACAACTCACAAAATCACAATCTTGACCAGGATGGGTGTATTTTGTAGCTCATAGATGCTTCTCTACATTAGGGAGGATGAGGCTAGGGATTTTGAGAGATAGGTTCATGTGTTCTTTCTTTCCAAGGAGAAGAAACCAAAGAAGGTGATTAGAGCTAGGGATTAGGTTTTATTAAAAGCTATACCAGGGGCTCAAAGTTGATGCCTTGACCATGAAATCTTAGGTGATTAGGTAAGCTTGAGGCATAAAATATGATGTGACCAAGGGAATAATGGTAGAGAGCATAAGTATTTGAAGCTCTCTATGTTTTGATGGAATAAAAAAATAAATTATAGGATAATAATAAACTCACAACTTTTAGGGTGAATCCTTAGGGCTTAATCTAGGATAAATTAGGCAAGATTAGCACGCTAGGTTTTGTGAGATTTTTCCCTATATTGAGAGAATTGGTTGGGTGATATTATGAGTTATATGAGGTGATTCTAGTACTCGGAGAGCTTGATAAGACTAGGACTTAATGGGAAACAATATGGAACTATCATATACCTTGGAAGGAGTGTTATAATTTCACTCTTGATGGAGGGAAAGTGGTGAGGGAGTGTTTGAGAGAAAGAAAGATAAAATTATGGGTAAATTGTTTCATTAAATAACAAATAATACAAAATATGAAGTTGAGTAAGCATAATTTGACACATACCTAAGTTGAGTTGATTAACACCTAACTCTAATGAGGTGTGAGAAAATGCTTTGCCAATAGATTTCTTAATTGCCATAAGAGGAAGATAGAACTAAGAATTATGAAGAATGAGGGTGATATAGGGACATTTATAATGTTTTAATCAAGTTTTGGCATGAAAATATAAATAGTAAATTCTTCTTAATGTATAATTCCAATTTTACTTAAGCCATCGATAAACTAGAGGAAGTTGAGGTCTAGAGTGATATATGGTTGAGAAAGGTAGAGTAGGAGATGCATTTCTAGGTTATCAATCATTAGATTTATACAATGCTAATATGGCCACTTATAGAGCAATACAGGTTTGCTTCAAAGAAATTTTAAGGTAATCTTACTAAGTGAAGTCACTTTTGATTGTTATTTCATTGGACTAATGAACATTGAAGTGATACAAGGCTAAATAAGCCTCCTGGATGTGATATAATGCTAAGATTATCATCATCAAGGAAATACAACACTTAAATGATCATCATCAGGGTAATGTAGTGCTAAAATGATCATCATCTGGGTGATATAGCATTAGAGGAGGGAAGATTTAGGAGTTGATAATTCAATTTTAGCCACTTTGAAGTGTTGTATCACTGACTAGAAGAAGATGGTTGTAATGTGTCACTGGCTAAGACATTATTGAAGAAAAACAGTGTCAGAAAAGGAAATTTTGAGAGAGAAAAGGATAAATTAAGTCATATATTGAGTGTTGTGTCATTAGGATGAGGAAGAGCTTAATGATGTATCATTAGGATAGTCATCATCAGGGTGATAAAGTGATTGAAAAATAAGTTTGCAAGCCAAAATTTGAGTTAAGGTCATTTCACAAAGTGTTATCTCACTGGGAAAAGCCAGCTATTGGGTAATGTATTGCTGGTCCAACCCAGTTCCCAATACTATATCACTAGAATTATTATCATTCCAACTTTGTATTTTTGGGTGAAGAAACATCTATCCCATGTTATGCTAGGTTTACCAACTCAAAATATTGTTTAGAATTCATCGTAAAGTGGTGTCAAGGCTAACATAAGGGTAAAATTAGTTAAGGGAAGGGAAAATTAGGCCTAGTAAGGGTATGATGAGACTCTTTAGTTGATGGGATCCTCATTTTTCTCTAAGAATATGTGATACTTGGAGAAAATATAGTAGTTGTTGTAGCTATCACAACATGTCCAAAATTCCCATTTGCTGAACTTGGAAGTATCCTTCATGCTGCATCTAAATTATATTTTATTAAATTACATGATTAGCATCAAGAAAAAACATTTTAAGTAATGAAATATGAAACACACTAATTAACCCTAATTAAATGTTACTCTCCCTATATAAAGAGTCTAGTCTAGAGCTCATTTTCACATTCATTATTTGCTTTGGAACTTTGTGCATTCTTATAACATAATGAGCATTCTTGGTTGCAAATACGCCATCTTCTAGGTGAGTTTCTAAAATGTCACTTTTCTTTTGAAAGTGTCACTTTTTCTTTCTTTCACTCTTGCATGTGTCATGTTTGCTTGCTCTATCTTTCGAAAGTGTCACTTTTTCTTTCTTTCATTCTTGCATGTGTCACTTGTGTTTTATTTTTTTTTCACATGTGCTTCTTTTGCATATCTTAAGAGCACCTTGGCACACATTTTAGAGGTAGCTCCAATGCACTCTTTTATGCTAGTTAATGTTATGTATCATAAGTACATGTGTTGGACACTCTCCCATAGCATAACACATTTTTTTATTGTAGTCAACACGTGTCGTAAAGGCTTGCATCCTAACTGCCACACTTGTATATAAGTGTCATTTTATTTTCGCTTCAATGAATACATGTTGGTTTTGGGTACTATGCATATCTTTATCGTATGTATGAATATGTATGTATGTGTGTGATAATGTTTAGGTCATGTTATGTATTCTATTGCTCTCCTCTTTGTTCCATTGATCTCACACTTAGTCAATTTCGTATTTCTCCCTTGCCCTCACATCATGCACAAGTTATGGACACCTTTAACCTTTAGCCAAGTGATGAGCACATTGTGCACTTACAAGCCTCATTCATGAGCCTCTTACTCCTTACACTTTCCCCCTGCATCCATGTTGAGGATAAATCCCTTCACATTTCGCATTGTGCATTTCTAAAGCACAACCACTGAACCCTTGTTACTTACACTTTCCCATTATGCAATGCCTTGATCAGATCTGCCTTGTGTCATTGAGCACTCCTAGTTAATAGTGAGGTCTCCTTTAGTCACATGCAATGGAAACCTGTGCAATACCATTTCCTTCGTCCCTTGATTGTGCATTGAGCATTCCTAGGGCATAATGATCCAATTTCTTACTGCTTATGCTTTCCCTTTGCACAATGCCTTAATCAACCTTGCCTTCATTGTGAATTGCACAATCCTAGTGGATGGTAGGGTCATCCCCAGCGCTTGCATTGGTGACTTGTACAATCCCTAGATCCTCTTCCTCCATGATTGTTGATTGTGCAGTCACAATGCCCAAACTTGTCACCCTTCTCTCCTAGAATTTCCCATTGCACAAAGCCTTGCCTCTCTCTCTTACCATTATGCAGTGCACACTTCTAGTGGCTAGACCTCCATCCCCTCCCTCTTGAATCTACACTCTCCACCCAAGAAGGTCCCTCTCTTATTCATTGTGCATTGTCCCATCACAATTAGCACCTCACATGAGCAAACAAAGATAGAATATATGATTTTGGGGTTGATGTTGTCTTGTCATGAGTGAACTTCATTCACAGGCATTATCATCTTGTCATGGCACAATCGTGTTCAAGGAGGTCATTAAGAAGAGGTTACAAGGAGACTTGTGGAAATAAGGCACAAAAATGCTATCATGTAGGAGTAAAGGAATCTTTGACCATGACAAAGAGATGGAAACTCGTTGACTTAAAAGGTTCCAATATTTATCTAGACCCTTTGGAGGGTGAAGATGGAGTACAAGCTATATTTTCCATGAAGGATTAAAGAAATAGCAGCAAAGCGAAGAAATTTTCAGTGACACATTACAATGAAGTCTCAAGTCATAGTTACCAAATTGTAGCTCTTCAAAGTGTTAACATAAGAGTGTTGTTTTGTATCATGTGTTTTTGACACATTATTGGTGAAATGTAATTATGTAATTTCAAAAATTGGAAAATGTAAAATATGTGGAAGCCCAAGGGTCACACATGGAATCTGAAGAGTCACTAGTAAGTCTAAAAGTCACGTAGGAGCTCAAAAGTCACATGGGAGCTCAAGAGTCGTGAGAGAGGTCAAGAGTAACATGGGAGGTGAATAGTTGCCTCATTTTCTATAAATAAACCCTCATTTCAAGAAAATGGATTACACCTTGGATTCTCCAGCTTGGCATAAGAAAGAAAATCATTCTTTGGAGGAGCAATTGGTGGCTTAATGTTCCACTATTGGGGCTAGTGTTGCGTTACTGTAATTGTGTACTTTGACCTTTCACTTAATATATTGAACCTCTTAGAGTCTGCACACTTTCATGCATGCATCATGGAGGTTGTTAGACTATTCTTTTGAAGTTTACGATATACATTTGTGTTCATACATAGTAAAGAAAATGAACTATTTCGTTGGCTTTAGTATATATCTTGTTGAATGTGCATTGTTAATTTGTGAACTATTTTGAAGGTTAATTAATGATTCTTCCTATGCTCATGTATGTCTTTATTAAGATAGTACTATTAATTTTCTTCTAAAGGACCACTCTTTCTTTTCCCATCTATGAAAATTCCTTATATCCATTGCAATTTTTGTTTGAGAAGGTTAACTCACTTGTTGATCAAAAAATTATGTGCATACTCTCTTGTGTTGCTTATTGTAGCCAAGGAAATGGTGGTCAGGCTTAATTCCCTAATGGGGCTCCTATCCCAAATGGTCTGAGGTCTAGTTGGGACTTCATACCATGGATACCCATATTTTGATGGACTTCTAGCTTCATCAACACTAACTAAATACCATCATAATATGTATTAAAACTATGATGTCCACAAAAAGGGAGAATTGTCCACAAGATGGGGAATATATAAATATCCTTCATAATAAAATTAATTTAAAGGTTATTATGTGAATTAATATTCCTTAACTAATAAATATATCACATATATTAAATTATAACATAATCTTATTCAAGTAAATATCTGTAAAAATCATGTCATGATTTAGCAGGCAAGTAAATTTTGAATCCTATTGAGTTAAAATAAAAAATAAATATACAAACAATCTGACACCCTAATATCAATTTCAAAAATCATTTATTTAAAATTAATTAATATTTATTAGATATTATTATACAAATACATAATCACTAGCATGATTTATTTATGTTAATAATATTAAAAGTTTAAAGTTATTTGACAAACGTAGTCTTATCTAAATCTAAACCTGTAAATAATAATCAATGCTCCGATTGATGGTATGCATATTTTGAATTCGAAAATAGTTTAAATTTTATTATTTGTATATTCTTTGCTACTCATATTTACATGGTTAAATTGTCAACAATCTACATTGCAATCATGTATTTCTCCAATTTAAAAGTAATTTAAATCCAACTATCTATATATAGCTCCAACCACACACAACTATTTAAACTGGTAAAAATATATGAAAGGAAATATTAAATTTGTGATATATTACTCCCAATGCTAAAAATATATGAAATGAATTTTCTTCCTTTACTCCCAATGGCATATTATTTTAGAAAAAGTACATTTTATAAAGTCCTAAAATCATATCACGGAAACCCTAAATTCCCGCATGTATAAATACCCATCGTATCAATTTGTCCCCATCTAATATCAAATAGGGGTCATTCATCTAAGTCAATTTGATCCCTCATATCTCATTGCGCTTATAGGTTAGCTGGAAAGGGATTGTCTATAATGTAATTTTTTGGAGATTTCGGTAACGGAATTTCACAGAAAAAATTGAGGTTAAATCTTGATTTGTATTATTTAAAATGGTTTTTTAATTGTATATTTGAATTCAGCACCCTGAAAAACTTCTGGGACGCTTTGATTGTGCAGAGACTAGTTATCAAACTTGCGATTCCAATAAATTGTTGCCGGATTTTGACCAGAAAAATTCACAAAAAAAGCTTCCAAAAAATCGTATTATAGACAACTCCAGCTCGAAAATTCGGAAGCCTTTTCCACCCACTGACTAAATTAAGCTATGATTTATTTCCTCCAAGTTTTATTTACCGCCACGAAAAGTATATTTCATTGTAGGAAACTTTATGGCTGGGATTCGATTTGATATGTGAACAATCGAATTGACCTGCATGAATGGATTCCAAAATTTATGATTTTTATTATAATTTAGAGGAATTTACCAAAAGTTACCGTAGGGATCAAATCAAGAAAACGATTAAATATATTTGTTGAGAAACTTAAGCTATGTAAATGGTGTTTTAGCCGAATAATTTTTGCTAGAATTATTCTGCATGAGTTATTATGCAATTATTAAAGATTAACTCTTATTTGCGTGATGCAGCTAAATAATTATGATTTGATTAAATATTTGGGCAAACAATTTAATAGATAATTATGTACAATGACAATTTAAAGAGGATAGAGAAGTCTAATCTCTATTCTAATGATAATTTAAAGAGGATAGAGAAGTCTAATCTCTATTCTAATCAGGATCTTTAGATTTTCGATGAATGTTTATCTATGTTTTTCTTCATTTCTAGAATAATTTTGAAACCAAAATTATTTTCGTGGCATTACTGGAGAGTGAAGTGTAAAGATTTTGGTTTCTTGGTAATTGATAATTATTAACACTTTAGTTGGACATTTGGTTTTTTACGAAAGGTTGGTGGCATTAAATATGTTGGCATTGATGTCAACCAAGCCAACATTGTTGTGCATCATGTGTTAAGCTCAGGGGGACTGCTATGGTTGCTACAGTCTCTTGTAGAGAATCATCATAGTATAAGGCTTATTGGAGAAGCCATAATAAGATGACTATGATGGTTAGGGAGACCCAGGATTTGAAGGAATTTATTCCTAGGAAAATTAGCTCAAATTCTCTTGGAGATGACATAGTTGGATAGTCCTTGAAAAGATCTTTCCAAGGGTATGTTGAAGTCTGCAAATGACCTCTTGGATCAAAATCTATTGATAGTTAAGGTCAGGATCTCCATGGTAAAAGTTGTTGTACTCGAATGCATAGAAGCCCATAACTTTATTATCAAGTGAACCGGATAGCATGGATTTAGGCTAACGAGAACAATGCCTAGAAGCCCAAAAGATTGTAAATTTATTTATAAATGACATGGGGCAATATCGAGCAAGGCTAGTGGGAATAATTCCCGGAAGGCCGGAAGGCCAAAAGCCCAAAACTTTATTAATAAATGGCACAAGATAGCATGGAGTTGGGATAACAGGGAACAACTATTGATGGACTGTTAACCGATGGAACCCGTAACAAATAATTTTTTGAAAGGTTGAAATCCTAGAAGATTGGAATCTTGAAAGTGAATGTAATTGAAACTCGAGCACTTCAAGTGGGGCAAACAACGGAGGTTCTAGGAGGTCGACATGTGGAAAGAGGGTTAACTTGGGCACGATTATATTGGTTCCCATTAGAGAGGGAGGACCCCACCTTATAGCATAGCCTACTAATAGGAGTTGAGTGATGAAGTTAAGTGCTCGGACATGGTTCCATTGCGGTATTAAAATCAACGACGCGAAAGTATATAAGGGAATTTGGCCACTTCATGCCAAAAAAGAAGTCTAGTGCCTAGAGGCCCAGCCGAAGGTCACAACACCTAGTCTAGTGGATGAAAATAGGTCAAGGCACCATACAAAAGGTGCTAACGAATGCTAATAGGAGGAAAGTAGGCCAAGTTGGAAGCCCACAAGCCTGTAAGGTGTATACGTTTCATTTTAAAGAATTTACGGGCATGCAGGCATCCAGGCTCAAACTCTATAGCGGTATATGTATATGAGTAGGGGACCTAGGAATGTCTAAGTGGGTGTTTCTCATTTTTTGTGACCAAGGACCCTTTTTCCATAGCACTGTGAACTTGGGCTTTGGAGTTCAAAGCATGGATGAGTCAACAACTAAGTAAATATGCACAGTGACGTTAGTGCCATTTGATTAATGGCAACTGCGAAAAGTGTTGATTGAAGACATAAAGGAGTACAATTGCATAAGATGAGTTAATGGAGCTTGTCTCATACATAAACAACCCACCTTTGATTTACCTTGCATGCGATAAAGGATTAAATCAAGTATGGCCAAGTGAAAAATTGTAGAGCACGAGAAGCCATGCCATTAGTACACTGTAATCTCTGTGTGAAATCAAGAATGATGAGGAGAATTACTGTAACTATTGAGTCAGTAAAGCCCATTCTTAGAGATCAATCAATCTTCATTTTGCAAGCGATTTGATGGAATAGCGGAATGGAGAGCCTTGTTGTAGTTATGAGATTAAAGAGGAGGACATGTCCTACACAACATGGGTAGCCATGATGGTGTATGCTCTTGGGAAACATGGATGGAAGAGTGATGGTTGACATAGATAACATTGTTCCTTCTGCAGTAGAGGAAAAAAACCATGGATTGTAGTTGTGTAATATGGGGGATGCAACATTGTTGTGATTTGAAGTATGGAGAGTTGTGTCAAGAGATTGAGGTGTTGTCTGTGAGTGTGAGAGTTGAGGAGTGATTGGTGCTGAGAGTTAACATTTATACAGAGTAGGTGAGTGCCAAGACTAGAGTTGGTTAAGCAGTAAACAATGTAGTGCAAATAAGTAATGTAGAGCAGAAGGGAGAGTATTGAGTCGAGCAGCTGATAAAGTTTATATTGCTGACCATTTGTATAAGACTTTTTTTCAGTTTGAAAATTGTATGAAAAGCAAAACAAGTGGCTAGAGAAGGTAGTGGCATGAATTCATAAGAGGTTGGTACCTCTTGGCAAGTAGTGGATTGCATTTTTAAGGGGCTTGAGGCCTCCTATGAGTGGGTGCTCACAAACAACTTGATGTAATTAAGTAGGTACTTAATTTACATCATAATAACAAAAAAATTGGTGGTTTTCTCCCTTTCGATTTCCACGTAAAAATATATGTGTCATTATCCATCTTCTGCTGAAATTGATGGATTGTGTGCTCATTTGAATCATTTACATTGTTGTATATATATTTTATTAAGAATTCTCACATAAGTAATTGACAAGAGTGAATAAGAGTAAATAATTGAGCTTAAAGCTTTAAAATCTCACTAATTACTGATTCAACCCCCCTCTCAGTAATCCCTTATTATAGTAATTCGTATCAAAGCTAAGTTTCCTTCAGGAACAATTTAACAACTGGAAGGTAGATCTATAAGGAATTATGTCTAGACAAGAAATTCAAGATGCTTACTAAAGTAAGATATTTGTATTTGATTGGAAAAACTATGTCTTTTGGAATGTTAGGATGGAAGCCTATCTTATGTCCCTAGGAGTAGATGTTTAGATTTCTAGTTTGGTAGATTATGTTGTCCCTACAGTCCTTCCTCCTGATGAAAATGGTAAAAAGGTGTATGGAAATAATGCAAAGGCCAAGAATTCCATTCTCTTTGGTCTTAGTTAATCTGAAATGTTAAAGGTTCTGCATTGTAAGTCGACTAAGGAAGTATGGGTCAATCTTAATCAAATTCAAGAAGGAGATGACAAAGTAATGCAAACCAAACCTCAAACCATCAGGATGAGGTTTGAGAGATTAAGTATGAGTGAATAGGAAACAATAGCAGAGTATTTCCTCATAGTTAATTAAGTAACCAATATAATCAGGGGATTTGGTGAAGGTATCAATGAAGATATAATTGTTCTAAAGGTCTTAAGATATCTGCCTATGAGATTTACTGCTAAAATATCATCCATTGAAGAAATGAATGACCTAGTCTCATAATGGACCAGCTACTTGGTACTCTCACAACCTATGAGATGAGAGTAGGAAAAGAGAAGACTGAACCAAAGGAGGCAACATTCAAGGTGTAACCACCCCTCTCGCATTTACCCACTTTCATCGGTCTGTTAGGGTAAACATGAGTTGAGGTCTATAATGACATGACTCAATCTCCTATGTACAGTTAAAGAAGTGGAATTGACAAACTGAAACCTTATTGGCCTTCCTCAGGAACTACACGACCTCCAAGAGATAAAAAACCACTCCAGGTGTCCAAACCCTTAGCTAACTTGATTTTTGACTAACCTGGACTCCCAATTGCTTGCATAATAAGGAAAGCCAACAAATGTAAGCCTCCATTCACATGGATAACCCTTCCTCCCAGCTACTACAGTGTAAAGGTTTCAGGGATAGGATCCAATCCTCTTCCCAAAACTTTATATAACTTTACAGAAAGATAAATGACACAAGGAAAAAGCCATTAATGCAAAACTTAGACAAGAACTTGACCTGACAAGGCCTGACCATGACAAAAATTTTGTTAAACACATAGTGAACATGTAATCTACAAGTTATAAATGCATATCTGAACATAGGGGTCTCATACTTATATGACAATCATCAAGAAGGTTTTATTCCCTCTCATAATAGTTGAATTATCATATATTGGGTCATACATTCATTAACCATTCATTTACTAATCAAAACATGTTGAGAGCCATAACTAGAATCTGCCATAAAAGCTTTCCCATAACCAGCGTATAACCAAAATAATAACAGTGATAAAACAACCATCAAATACACATAATAACAATTATAATTACTCATGAAATATTAGAGGAAAATAACTCTTATTAACATAAAATCCAACCAAGTTAGGGAATTCCACATACCACCCAACCATAGATTCAGCTGAAACAAATCTTTCTTTTAGCCAATCACCCGTGTGACATATTCCAAGAATGAATGTGGGAGTCACAACAAAACAACCAAGAATTCCTTAGGATTAAGATTAATCCTGCCAAAACTTGTCAAGGGACTCCTAGGCCTGAAAACCTCAGCTATATAACCAGGATTTACTGCAATCCTACCATTACTGGTTAAGGGATTCCTAGGCCCAAACAAAATATACACTAGGCTTTACTGCAATCCTGCCAAAACTAGTCAAGTGGTAACTACGCCCTAAACAAGCTTCGATTCCTCTGGATTTCTTCACCAATACCTTGAGGAATTTTCTTGTCTCCAACCTTAATATTTACTGCAATCCTACCATTACTAGTCAAGGAATTCATAGGTCATTGGGAATTTTCCTGAGACCACCTCAGCTGGTTCCAAAACGATCCAACAATCCAAATCTCAACCAATAAAAGAACCTGATCACACCATGAATATCTGGAAATGGAAAGGTAAGATCGAAACCACTGTCACACCTAGAAAAACCCATGCCAATAAAAGTAAGAGAACCAAATGCAGACTTGCATGTATCATGCATGCCAAAACTTAGCAAGGAAATCATACATGTAACTCGATACCTGCAAGTAATTTGTTGCAGTTGTTTGATCTGATTTTCATTGCTTTATCATACTTTCCTTTGCTTTTTTGTCCTTCATTTTCCTTCCTTTATCCAATGTTATAATGCTCCAAGAATTCTCTAAGTGTGCAAGAGTATGAGACAATCAAGAGAGATCCAAGCTAAAGCTGACAAAATTCTAACTGAAAAAAGCCATGAAATGATCCTTAGAAGCCCTTTTTATCATTGAGGCCTCTATTTTCTTCAATTTCCTCTATCTTTCCTTCAATTTCCTTCTCATGCAAACCTGTGACCTTTCATCTCCCTTTCCTCCTATTTTCCTTTATTTTCATAAATAAAATGCCAATTAATGCCTCTTTTCCTTTTCGAAGCCTTTTCCATTTCCTTTTCTAATTTCCTTAGCTATAATAAACCAAAATGAACACCCACTAGGATTTTTTTCCCACCATTCATCTTAGAATATGTGTCCCATGACCTTGGTATTATTTTTTCCTTTATTAACTTTATTACATGAATTTTTAACCAGGGGCTATTACAGATGCCTCCCCCTTAGGGGAACACCGTCCTTGATGTTCTATGACACCTATAACCTTGTAACCCACTAAAAACACAACATACTACCTATGGAGCTTTATAACCCAACTCGTTACAATATTTACAATGACATCCTACTGAAAACGTGACGATAGTATTGTTTAGTGGAGCTTTATAACACAAATCATTATGATATTTACAATAAGAACCATACATAAATATGTACATATATTAAAACTCCTTTCCTCAACCAATAAAAAATGAAGAATACATAGCCCACATCAGTAAGAAGGGAATCCATAGGCTCACACCTCCACGCTCAAAGTAATACCAAGTTTCACCTCCTTCCCAAGAAGTCTAGAATCAATTTCCAAAGTCAAAGTCTGCATCCAATACCCAACACTACGAACCTTGCGCTACTTTTTCTCTCGGTGAATAGTTGTTGACTCATTGTTCTAGGGTAAACTCCCAATGTGCATTTGATTCCATATGGCAATGCTAATGGCCAAAACGAATCCATCCTCCATCCTTCCCTTCTCTGCTACAAAGTCCCTTTGGCAATCTGGCCACCCCCTTCCGTGTAGTCACTCACCTTCTAAGTTCCCCGAAATCCCCTTTCCCAGATGATCCATCCCTTAGAAAGGTTTCCTCGCATGTCTAAAAACCAAAGTGTATCCCTTCCTCAAAATAATCATACCAGTCATAGCATTCTCATGGAAGTCAATGGGCACTATTTGGTACCAATGTTCGACAATGGCCCTACTCCTGAATGCTTTACAAGTACACTGATACATGTTCCACTTCCTTTTTGTTGTTGTTGCTAATTCTTTGGAAGTCAATCCAACCACCCAAATTAGGTATTTTCATGCTTCTTGTACCAAGCACATAATTTTCATTAGACTCAAAACGAATTGAATTAAATTCAAATCATACCTCATTGGTAGCTTGTCAATAATGTACACCTACATTTTTTTTACTTGTTGTCACAACATGTCAAACTAGCTCTTTGATCAAATCATCATGTATAAGCATATCACATCCGATTAGCTCAAAATTCAACCATAATAAATATAAACCATAGATCACATGCATAGCTAAAACTGAAATAAAATACTTATACTTATCCTTCAATTGGTCCTTTGCTTCTGGCTTTGTTCTTTCCATACACACACATGATTAGTTGCCACACCTAACAAGCACCCAATGCCTTCGATTCTGTTTAATCACATACACATACACATACACATAATGTACACCACATGAATATAGCCAAACATGGCATACAACACCACGCAATACATGCACCTACACCCGACATACAACGCATACACCTACACCTGTCATACAACACAACACATACACCAACACCTGTGTACAATACAATACATACACACCCAGTGTACAATAGAATACATACACCTACACTCTATGTACAACATAATACATATACGTACACAAAGTACAACACAACGAATACACATGTCATGATACCACGAGTACACAATGCACATACACAATACAACATGTACACAACACAACATGTACAACATGGACACAATAAAACATATATGATATGCACACAATACCACATTTACAATAGTACCACTTGTATACAACACCACCTACACAACATGTACACAAAATCACATGTACATAGCCCCACCTACATAACATGTACACAACACCACATGTACATAGCACCACCTACATAGCATTTACACAGCACCACGCCTACACATCGCCACATGTATAACATATACATAACACTGCATGCACACAAAAGCTCATGTACAACATGTACATAACACCACATGTACAACATGTACATAACACCACATGTACACCATGTACATAGCACCATATATACACAACACCATATGTACAATGTGTACACCACACCACATGTACATAACACTGCATATAAAACATGTATACAACACCATCTTTACGTAGAACTGCTTATATGATGTGTACATGACATCATCTGTATCCAACACCGCATATGCAACATTCACACAATACTATATATACAAAATGAACACAAAACCATATGTACACAATACTGCATATGCTACATGTATGCAACACCAGTACTGCACATCCTAATACCACAGTATCCTTATCCAACAACCTTGCTTCTAGTATCTTATCCATGCTTGTCCCAACATGTTGTAAATCACACTACTTTCGTTCCACTATTGCATCCCTCAACGTTACATGTCCATAACATAAACATATGCAGAGTATAAACATATAATATCAAATCATATCCACATGATTATGACCTCATAGATCTATTAGGGCTACACTTCCCTCTTGATTCCTCATAAAACATGAACCTCTTCATTCCATTCACTTCCATAAACAATCAATCCTCCACAAGAATTATCCCTGATGACCCTATTAGAAAACGACACACATACACACATATACACATATAAACATTAGCATAAAACAATCATGACCTCTTATGACCCTGTCAAAAAATGACATAGATACATACATGTATACATATAATCACTAGTATAAAACAATCATGATCCCTCAAGAACTTGTCAGAAAATGTCATATATACATGCATGTGTGTATATATATATATATAGACATCAACATAATCATGACCTCAACATAATTACCAAATATCATAAGGTCAAGGTTAAGCGAACTCCTTTTATCCATGCAAGACATGCACAATATTGAGATCAATAGTTCTCAACATAGCCAAGGCATCTAATGCCTAAAATGCATTTACTTTACCTTTCCTCTTACATTTCTCATGGTTGTCCTTCCATGATTCATTTACTCTAATGGAACCAACTAATCCAACTAGTTGTCATATTCTTGCCTTTAGTTGCCCTTATACAAGCACCAGGCTTCATCTAAGTCTTATATTACCTGTTAGGTTTCATTCGGATGTTCCCGAGCTCCATTAACTTTCATCTTTCCCAAACAAATGCATAAGACCCTCAAAACATAGAAGGAAAGAATAAGAAACAAAGAAGAACAAAACCATGAAAAACAAATAACAATACGACACCACAAACAAAGTGGCATGGCCATGCAACAGACATCAACAAACTTCAAATCTAGCGCAAATAAATGACAAAGCATCGAAAGCACAAAACTAGAAACAAACATCATGAATCAACCCCATGGGCTCCCAATGATTCCTAGGGAAGGCTCACAACATAATTACTAGATATCATAAGGTCAAGGTTAAGAGAACTCACTTCATCCGTGCAACACACACACAATATTGAGATAAACAATTAATAGATTAAGGATTTCATTTATGGGATATGCTTGCAATAAACCTCAAAGTTTTAAAACCATCTTATCCACTTAATTTGAAAATTGATTCCCTTTTAATACCCTTGATATCATTACCATTAAATGATAGGGAAAGTTAATAAGATGAGATAAATATTGTACCTTGAAATATTGTGATAATGACAAGTGGCGTGTAGGAAATCAATTTTGTGGAGTGGGAAGATGTGTGAGAACTGAAAAGTGTCGAAGAAGTAGCTGGAAGAACCAAGACATGTGCAGAGTTTGTGACGTGTGTAGAATAAAAGTGTTGGAAAGAGGGGGTATATGCAAAATAATGAGTTTGTGGAGGGAATGTGTGTGGAGCAAGGAACACAATCTTTTTTCCACATACATGAAATTTGGATAACTATAAAAACACTTAAGAGAGAAATTTCAAGGGTCAAAATGCATAAATTGGGGCCAAAAGGAAATATTTCATTTATAATTGTGTTGAGAAAGTGACCAAGATATTTAAAATTGGATAAAAAAGATAAATAATAAAGTTGTGAAAAAATTAAGAAGCAGTACTAAGTTACTAAATAAACCTTGAAGTTTTAAAACCATATTATCCACTTAATACAAATATTGATTTTCTTTTAACACCCTTGATATAAGTACCATTAAATGATAGGGAATGTTGATGAGGTGAGATAAATATTGTACCTCAAAATCTTGTGATAAGGATAAGTAGTATGAAAGAAATCAATAGCACAGAGTGGGAGAACACGTGAGAACTGAAAAGTTCCAAAGTAGTTATATGGAAAATCATGTGTGTGGAGTTGGAAAGGTGTGTGTTAGGACACAGAATTGGCACTTTTTTGCATCCATTCTCCTTAATGCTTCTTACCATTTTGACTCTTGTCACTTTGAGAGCCATCATTGACTAAAGTATGTTTCCTTTTTATATGTCATGCTTATTATCTATTTTTTCTTTTTATCTGACATAAAAACTAACCAATTAGGTTATTTTATTAATGAATTGATGAAAGGATGTTTCATGTTGTGTTTCTTATTGATATGTTGTTACATGACAACATTTTTGCTAGTTTTTCCTCACTAAGGATGGAACAAATATTCTGCTAATGTTGTTGATACACATTGAGTATATTTTGGAGACTCTATTCTCCTATGTTTGGTAAAGAAGAATGATTTGGATAGGTACCTGGTTAGAGCCAACTTGACCATTGAAAAGAAAAAATCATGGATAACGTAGTTGACTCATTTGAAACAATTAGGATTCACAATTGATAAATCATTGTAATTTAGAAACATTGTTACATTTTTATTTCATCTAGGATAATTTCTTATGAAATAGTTATTGTATACTCTTAATTTGGATTACATGAAAATTAAAATATTCTCATGATGATCCTATTTTATGAAAATAAGAATGTATTCTAAGATTATAAATGGATGTACTTTCTGCTCATGAGGCATGCATAGATAGGACTAGAAAGGGAGTATCATCATTGTAATCTTGTACTGCAGCTTTTCATTAATAAAAATATCTACCATTCGTGGCTTCATATGTTTATTTTGATTAGATTTTGTGTTGTGTAAATTACCACCCCATGCTAAGGATGAAGAGCCCTCTTGTTGGTAGGGATCACTAGTAAGAGAGGTATTGTAGATGTGCATTTATTTTCTCTCAACTATGATTTATGTGTGATTATTGTTACTATTACAGATCTTGTTCATGCATTGAGTAGTTGCATAATTATAACCTCTATTAGTGTGTAACAAAATAGGTTCTATACTAGTCCCTTCAATAGTGCGATATCTATTTCAATACTGCTATAGTTCTAGGGTTTGTTTATTTTATTAAATGGATGTTTCAAAAAAAAATTGAGTGTTGAATTTTTTCGAGGAGTGATATTTCATTTGAATAAGAGAGAATGTGTGACAGAGTGTGATTTTTTCAGCAACTGTGTGTCTTCTTTCTCCAAGTGTGAGCAAGGTTTGGGGTGTGACAACAAGTGTTTTCTGAGTGTTGAGAGTGACATTGCAATGATTAATTTTTATATTTTATTCGTGCTAGTGTCCATATTTTCCTACATATACTTTGCATGATAGAATTGAAAAAAAAAATCCTACTGATATTGACAATTTATATGCAAGTCAGACTGGTTGATTTGAATTAAAAAGACAATTGATCCACCCAACATTTTGGCATCATTGTCAAGGAGGCTATTACAGGTGAAAATGTGTGACTATATTGTTTGAATTCATTGATTGAAAGTGTGGTAGATGTGTTCCTAGGTCTAAAGTTTATGGGAAGTTACCTACACATCACTTTGACATCCTAAAGTGGGCTCAGCCTTGTGAGGAGTCAAGGCACATAGGATTACATTGGTCGACTAGTGAGGAAGAAAAATATAGTTCCCCCAAACAAACTAACTGTGTAGGAAGAATAGGATGAGGAAGAAAGAAGAAGAATTAGGATTTGGAATAGTAACATATATACAAGAGATCATCTCAAAATCTAAAGAATAATCATGTACTTGGAGAAAAAAACCTAGGAAGAAAAGATCAGGTAAAGCTGCTCAACATAAGCCAACCTCCCCTAAGTCATTTGTTCTAGGTGCACATATTAGGGAGGTGGAATTTTATGAACTTTTCATCTCAGAGACAAGCCCTAGAGTCTCTAGCTCATATATATCATCATGGGAGGGATATCAAGGCTTGATAGAATGACAAGGGGATATGGATGAACGCAATTTAGAATCAATTATAAAAGAACAACCACATGATAAATATATCCTAGATTTAGTTAGCGTTTTGAAACAACCTGCTAAGTATAATATTACTGAAGGTGTTGTGAAATCATTAGGAACACCTAGAAAATTTGAAAAGTTTGAGCAACATGAATAGCTTGAACAACCTGAGCAATCCCCATCATCAAAAAGAGAGAAATGTCCTTCACTGGGGGAACCACCTGTAATAGTTGTATAAAAACCTCAAGATTTTAGGTAGAACCAAATAGTAGGTAGACCAGTTACCACCTTTGAGCTACCCATTGGAAATCTCCAGGGATAGGCCTCTATGAAGAACATCCCTTTGTCTACACTTCCTACATTTCATGGTACAATTATAGAAGATGTGGATACATTTCTATTTGAATTTGATGTCCTTTATATGATTTATGATTACACCACTGATGAACATAAAATAAAATTGTTCCCAAACACATTAAATGGAGTTGCACTTAGATTATTAATGGGACCCGATTGGGCATCATACCTCTAGGGATGGGATGAATAAGGCATTTTTAGAAAAGTATAAAGATTATTGTCATTCTAGAAATTATAGGGAAGAGCTATCCAGGATCACTTAGCCACCAAATGAAAACTTGGAAGAGTATGTTAAGCACCTTTAGTATAATCTACAAAAATCTCAACATAGTAATATGGACAAGGAAATAGTTAAAAGAATATTAATCAAAGGGATGTTGAGTGACTTCCTTGACATGCTAATTTTTTTCGGAAAGGACATATATTCAAGGAACCTTATGATAAAATTGTCCAACTTTTTCGGAGGATTTATCGAGGATAAAAAATAAACAATATGATGGCATATGATGCTTCTAAGAGGATTGTAAAGTTATCCAATAATGGGAAAACATGAGTAGAAATTGGAAACCTACTAGAAAATTTTAAAACTAACATTATGAAGTTATTGTCATCTGAGTTCGATATATTTCACAAAAGGAAAAAAATATGGAAGTAGAGAAAGATCTAGCTATATTTTTCTCTCAAGGTAGGAAAAAGCATGCTCTAAAGGAGTGCTCACTTAATAGCTACAACATATGTGAGAAGGAACATTCTATAGAATAGTACCCTCATTACCTAGATATATATATATATATATATATATATATATATATATATATATATAGATAAGGAGACATGGGAGGATACTAAAAGAACATATTTCATTGGCACTAAGAAGCCTCGATAGTCTAGGTCATCAAGTATGGTGCAAGAACCCTTCTCTTGTTTTAATTCTTGGTCTAGCATGTATGGTCCTAAATAAATTCTCTAGTAAATGCATTATTAAGTAGCTCCGTGGAAGCCTCCTAATCCCCCTTTAGTCCAATACAACACACCTTGGCCTTAATGGCGTTCTCCTTTATGCCCTCAAGCATGGTGATGGACTTCTCTTCCTAACCAAATGCATGTTCATATACAAATTCAACAATAACAGTTACAACTTCACTCCAATGTAGCTATGAGTGGACCTCCATTACATACCTAGCTACTTGTACAACCTAACCCTAATCCCAATAATAATGCAATGCAACAAGTTGAAACACCAATTCTCCCTACTTATTATATCTCACCTATGAAATGCAATGAAATAAAATTACAATCAGGAAGGATAGTAAACCCCACTATTTCTCCTGTTATCATAGAAAATGAGGAAGAAAATTTATTAGGAGAAGAAAAATTAATTCAAGTATCTTTAGAAAAATAACAAGATATAATAGTTGATGTTACCACTAGTGCCAAAACAATTGATAATATCTATGAATTTGTAATAGATGGTGTTATTACTAACACCACTCTAACAATTGGTAATACCCACACTACTGTAACAACTAGTGCTACTATTAACACCATTGTAACAAATGATAATACCTATGATATAGATGATGATATCCTAGCTATGAGACCTATAATAACTGGTAGTAATGAAACTTTTTTGCATCCTCATTTTCCTGAAAGATTAACTAAAGTCAAAACTACTCTTCAACTTGAATCTGAATTCTTAAAGGAGTTTAAAAAAATCATGTCTAAATTCCTTCAAGAAATATGGGATGTTCCAATTTATGCTAAAACATTCAAGAACCTATGTGTTAAAAAGGTAGGTAGAAAACCTTGGGATCCACCATCTGTACATGTAATTGGAAAATTATGAGAATTAATGATAGGGGATATCACACTTATTAAATATGAAGATCTTTGGAACCCAACAATATCTTTTTACATCGAAGGAAAAGCTCCAAATACCTTTATTGATTTAGGGGCATAAATTAACATAATAACTAGGAAAATTGTTTAACTACTTTGGCTTACCAACTTGATACCGACTCCTACTATTTTAGAATTAGCAGATAGGTCTAAGATGTGGCCTGAAGAAATATTCAAGGATGTTATTATTTCAGTAGACTCTTGGCAGTACCTAGTTGATTTTGTGGCGTTTCAACCTAAGACACACCTAGGGGGACATCTTGAAATTTTGAGTAGGCCATGATGTTGTAGCTCCTACAATCCCCCTCCAAAATTTTTCCTATGCTTCAATTTTGGAGCCTACCTTTCGTCTATAAGAATTAATATTTCATTGTCATCAAGTGTTCCTCTTGATTTTCTAGTGTTGTAATTACTTATATTTTCATGCAACCCTTGTTTCATGTCTTAACCGAGTTTGGTTGATAGAAATTGCGCAGCTTTTAAAGTCAAGTAAAGTCCTTTTTCAAACTCAAACTAAATTTTGTCCTGATCTAACATTGATTGTTGGTCTTGCCTCTAAGAACTACACAATCTTATATCACTGGAAATTGTACAATCCCTTGCAGCACTGAACTACATAAGCTTATTATAAATTTAATCATTGGGCAAGAAAAATGTGCAATCATCCTCAAAGAGTTAAAACTTTGAAATCCACTGAGCCATTGAACAACACAAACCCTTTTCACTAGGAATTGTGCAGTCCTTTCCACCAGTGGACTAGACAATCTTCCAAAACAAGTGAATTGCATATCCCTAGAAATTAGGGAGTACACATTCCTATTTAACCATGTGCACAAGTTTCTATTTCTTAAAAAGATGAAATTGCAGTCAAATTCTACTTTGGAAATATCACTTAATGGATATAATTTTTGCATTGAATTCCTCTTTTCGAGAGGACAAAAATCGACCTAAATATCACTCAAATCATATAAGGGAAGGTGTATTTGTCAATAAAACCCACATGTGCACATTTGATAAGGTCAGCCCTAAAGAAAAGTGGACCCTCTTGGAAGGTTATAAATACAAGTGACCTATACCTCATTTGGACACAATCATGAGACACTCTTCTATCTTAGTTTTTGGCTCACATAGGTCTGAGGCTTGTCTACGGAATAATGGGTTCAATCTGATGTCAAATTGTAGGATCTGAAGCTCACATTTTAGATTTAGGGTTTTGGGCCATAGTCATAGGAACAACACAAGATGGATTCGACCATAGTCACTCGCAGAGAAGCTCATACATGTGTCTAGAGCCTTGCAGTTGCATAGACAACTCCCCATCGACATGACTGGGAGTTAGGGTTTTAGATTTTTGGTTACAGACCCTAGTCGCTCACAGACCAAGCTTAAGAGAGTGACCAAGAAGTTATAGTCACTTTCTCATAGTGTTTCAGACAACGATTGGGAAGCCAAAGTCACTCGTATAACATCTTGAAGGGTGCAACTGAAGCTCACAGATAGATATGGATAGATCTAACCACAGTCGCTTGCTTGCAGTGCTTCAGAGAAAAACCAAGCTGCTATAGTCACTCGAATGACTCCTCCTCCATGGTATCGGGAACTAAAATATGAAATCTTAGTTTTCTAAATATTTTTCTCAGTAACTGCATGGTTCAATAGTTGACTGTAGTCAGTGGCAATTCAGTACAGACTTCAGAATCAATATTTTGATTATAAGCTTTTTTGGGTTTATTTCATGGATGTTGTAGTTTTTTTTCTTTAGCTTCATAGATGAGGATATGGATCATTTTACTCTCTTTTGTTAAACCATTTGATGGAAATCTATAAGAAGAAGAACTTGCAATGGTTTCCCCATAGTGGGTTTTTCCCTAGTCTTTGACCAATCCTGGTGTCTCTATGTGTGAATGTTTTTCTTCTGTTGTTCCTTTATGTTCTAATGCATTTATCATGATGATATTATTCTTTCTACATAATTGCATATGTTGTTGAATAATGATGTAAATTTGAATAACATTATGATGTTATGTGGTGAACTTAATGTGTTAATGATGAAATGAAATTATCAAAGCAAAGAAAATATACCCCTAACAAAAGATAATAAGGTATCAGAGGTGGGTTGAAGAAAAGTCATGGATATCACCCCCATGGAGACACATTTGATGGAAGCAAGAGAATATGGAGGAGACCTAAAATAATTCTAGGGTTTGAGAGAAACCCTGGTTTATAACAAATATTTGAGATATGAAACCTCTCATGGTCAATGCGAATATTATCAAGCACTTTTGATATCCTTGATGAAGCCATAGATGAGATAGTCTCCAGTAGGCCTGGTTCTTGATAAATGTGATTGGAGGAAACATTGTTATGTGGAAAATGACCAATGATTTCCCTTGAAGGTTGGTTCAAGAGGGAGAGGATCACATCCAATTAAAGGTAAGTATTTCTTGATTTATGATGCTTATTTATGTCTCTAATTTTGTATATACTTATAGATCTGTTATGTTTTTTTATCAGTACTTATATTTCTTGCATGTATATTTGTGTATTTGAATTCTTCTAACCTTTTGATGAGTTGTGATAAGTGGATCCTTCTTAAGGATCATAGATAGTGCAAGAAGAGGAGGGCTAGTGTCGGAAAAAGGTAAAGAGGCACTTGATGAAAAGGTGACAATATGCTACAAGATGACTATATAAAATAAGAAGGTGCACATG
This sequence comes from Pinus tabuliformis, assembly GCA_031772625.1. Taxonomy (NCBI): domain Eukaryota; kingdom Viridiplantae; phylum Streptophyta; class Pinopsida; order Pinales; family Pinaceae; genus Pinus; species Pinus tabuliformis. The sequence continues at coordinate 1,110,542,253 of CM062820.1, read as the reverse complement.
TATGTGAATACTAAAAGGTATGCATGGTAATTTTTTTCAATGTTATGTTTTAGTTGTAATATTGAATGGCAAGGTAAGCCCTAAGGTATGATGAGAATGTTTCATTCACAAATGGATCTTGCATACATAGGAAAGTGATTTGGATTCATGTTTCTTATGATGAAATGATGCACCTGGTATTGAAAATTTTGATCATGATGAACTTATTAAATTCTATGAAGCTACTTAATGTTGATATTTGATATATTGGTATACTTGATGTTTGGCTAACATCTATCTTTTGGATATCTTGATCCCATAAAGAAGGCTAGCACCTTGATTCTAGTAGATGATACTCTTGACACTTGACATGCATAAGACATGATGGATTTCATATAGAAGGTTAGTTCATTGATTTCTATATACAATACTATCGATGATGATTGTGATGAGAATGATGAAAGTACGGAAAAAGGTTTGACACTCTCATTGTTTTTCTAAAGTTTTATTGAATGAACTGACTTGATCCTATTGATAATGATAAGCATGGTAACCATGATTATGGAAGTCTAACAATAAGTTTGATATTCATAATTTTCTTGTTGACCTTGGTAAGTTAGTAATTATTCCCTATGGTAAATTTGGATGACTTAATTTAGTGGATTAAGCTATTTAAGTGATATTGTGTTCTTGATATTTAAAGTGTGATGTCATACCTGTCAGTTTCCCTTATCATATGACCCTAACCCTAGACAAAATATTGATGACGTTGTGATGATGTAGTAGTTGATGTTAGCATGTTATGACCATGATAGGTATATGTTTGACTTTATGATCTAACATATCTACTGATGCATGAAAATATTATAGATAGGTTGATGACATGAATGGAGATGATTGAAGTGGATTCCAATTTAGAGGGATAATCTCTCCATAGGATTATTACTCCTATTACCACTTTCATTATATGTATATTCTTTGCTGTTGAAATATGATTTATGGGCATTAATAGATAGATATATGACATTGCTAATCTGCAACAAAGGTATGATATGAGGTGAGATAGTTTTATCTCACTCTAAGCTTTAGTTGCATGGAAGAAAGCCTACAGGTGTGACTACAATGTCCTAACTGCATGGATGCAAGCTCAAGGGTGCAACTGAGGCACTAAGTCAATTCTGAGCAAGGGTTTGGCAGTTGGGAAGCCACAATTGCTCACATAACACCTTGAAGTGTGTGGTTGTAATCTCCCAACATCTGATAGGAAGGCCTATGGGTGCGACTATGCTTGTTGGACATAAAAATGAAATTTTGTACATGAAATTAGATGTACTCCAAGAGGATATCAGTCCTATAGAAATGAAGCAGACAACATAACGATCTGTGAGAAGGAAAGTTTGGATGTTTACTATAATATGATTATGAAGACTGAACTCATGTTTTCCGGTGGCTAGGATATGAAGAGAGATGTGTCATTATGTTTGAATTTGTGCTACAAGGGTTTGACATGATTTGGTTGATTAATATAGATGAGTAGTGTTTGGAGATTTGACATGATGCTTGATAATGACATAGAACTTTGAATTGATGATTGAGATATGTTTTGAAATATAGATCTCTCTATGATAGCAAATTTGGATTTGACATAATGACTAATGATTTGATTTGATGGCTAATGATTTTCCTTTATGACAATGATAATAAGCAAAGTGACTTCCAATGACTTATATAGGTATTCAAAAATGGTTTTGTATTGTCCTCCTTGTTCCTAGCACAATGGTTGAAGTACTGATAGTTGTGATTAAGTATGAAGATGGAACCTGCATGACTTATCCTTAGTGTTTGCATTTTCATTTAGTGTCAGAAATGACTTATAGTATGATCATGATAATGACTCAATGAATTTTGGATTGGTATTACATGATAGATGACAGCTTGTTTACATGATAATAGATGATGTCATGTCTTAATGAAACCTCTACCTATCACATGGTCTAAAGAATTGACATTGTGATATTGATGACTTTGATATTAGTGTCGATTAGGCTTCTAAACTTTGATGAGATGACTTAGTTGATGTGATTGAAAAATATTGATTTATTTGAGGCTGAGCATATTAGTTTGGAAAAGTGTTATGGTTTCAAAGAGATTTGAATGAAGTTAGCTCCCCAATCTAGATATGTCTACATTGATTGTTATATGGTGAAGCCAAGAAGATGTGATGCTCCAAACCTCTACTTTAGAAGTGTTCCAAGGTATGACTTTAATTTTGGTTTTGGATTTATATACCGATGGTCTACTATTGACAGGTAATGAGCCTCTGATGCTCTAAGTAAGGGGGAGATGGCTTCTGAAGATCAAAATGATGAATCATGGCATGATAAATCGATTTCCAAAGTTGGAAAAAGATAATATATATTGTGAAGCAGTATTGGAAAGTGGAATTGAAAATCCTTGGAAACTCTGATTGAATTTCAATATGTTGTGAATAAATATTGTTTAACTCAACTTGGAAACTGACAATTGATTGAAGCATTGTGTTGGGAAGTGGATTCCCTGCGTAATAGTTTTGGGGCTTAAAACTCACAATTTTGGGTAAAAGTATGGTAAAGGTTCCGCGAAGTGTGCAGAGCGCAAATTGTAATGAGTCAAGTCAAAGGGTTGTCCGCCCGAGAAAAATGTAAGATAATAGAAAGCGAGTTGGCCTGCCCATGGTCTGTAGACCATGGGAATGTATAAATAGAGCAGGGCTTTAGGTTTAGAAGGCAGTCTTTTGGTAATTCTTGATCAGATCTGAAGTGTAATGGGTTGTTCGCTCTGAGTCTGTAAGTCCGTGTCATGGTTGGTAGTAGATAGTGTAGGCTTTGCAGCTATGTGCACAGAGGCCTAGTAGAGTTCGCAGTTGTGTGCGCGGACCCCTGCAGTTGAGTGCGCAGGGTGGAACTGATTGTACTGAACAGAAGATTAATAAAGATAAGTGTTTCTGAATTATTGAGCAGTTGGTCGCAAATCCATATGTTTATGCTTATGTTCTGATTTTATGCATATTTGTAAGATCTATGGTTGTGCGCTCTAGTTATAACTGTTGAATGATTGATTAAAGACCTTAGGAATTAGATCTGATCTATAATAAACACATTAATAATAAGAATCTAAGAAGTGCCTCATCACCGAGCTACGTGAAGGCCAGACAGCTATGCAGAGTAGCGCGAGTGCTTAGATCGGTTCACAACCCGTCCAATCCTCATCAAGACATCCCTAGGGTGTAAAAACCCAGTTCCAGTACCCTCCCATACTACTTCCGGTGAGACTTCAATCCGCGCTCCGCAGATTGTTGCCGAAAGGGCCAGTAGTGCGACATTTTCTTGGCTAAAACACTTTTGAACCTGGGTCAGGCCTCATCAAGCCAACAAATGGTTCTGTTGCCGGGACCGGGATCTGCCTAAGGGATGTCTGATGTCAGAACACTAGAACCCTATGAAGAAAGAGATTAATGATTGGCTGGACCAGAAGCTTCACGAGTTCGTGGTATAGGAAAATAAAACTCCACTGGTATCTGAGAAGAGGTGGCTGGATTGCTACATATACACAGTAATCCGCAAGATCTTCTTCATGTCCTTCTCATTAGAGCTGTATGAGTGGATTGCGAGGCTAGCTGATAGTCAGGGAAGGTGCAAACTCGATCAACCATTAGTTAGGACCCTAGGGTTGGTGTGCCGGCTAGAGGCATCTGAAGATAAAATCACACAGGTGGTAGATCATTGGTAGGATCGAATAATAGGAGGGTTTATCACTAAGTTCGCGATAGACACAACAGTGAGCTACAATGAAGCTGAGTGGCGTTTTCTCAAGGGACCGCAAGGTAAGTACATCAAATCATTGAATACCTGGATTAAAATGTTGTGATGTGAAAAATGGGTTATGCGAATCCATTGATGTCTGGGATTACGCGGAGCAGAAGAGGCTACCAAGGGATCAAAGGATTAGAGAATAGTCCCCGGATTTCACTTTCACGAGAAACGAGGAGGAGGTAGCTGGGTTCTCTCCGAGAAGTGTGGTCTAGTTCATAAAATAGCACATTCCATAGCTACCACCTCCATCCACGCCATCACCCACTTCACCTACATCAACCCCATCTTCACCCACCCCACTTCCACCACCTCCAAGGGTTGGAATGGTGAGTGCGATCAAGCTGCCCGTATTTAAAGGAGTAGGAAATGCTGAACCAGATCAGTTCTGGTTCGTGGTAAAGGTAGTATGGAAAGCCCAAGGAGTTATGGATGAAAACATTAAAAAGGCTACTTTGGTGAGCGCACTACAGGATTACGCGTTGATGTGGTATATCAAGCACTCGAATGATCATCTAAATGCCAGAATAGTGGAAATCTAGATTGCATTAAACAAAGAATTTAGCCAGCCAAAATTGGAGACGCAGTCAATCATCGGATTCTAAGAGATCGCGATGCTGCCAGGCGAAACCCCCTGGGATTTGGATCAGAGACTAAAGAGCACGATCTGTGAGGCTAACATGACACTGATGGATGCGCAGCACTGCACGTGGTTTGTGGTGTCTTTGACACCACATCTAAGGACGGCGCTATCACAACAGAAGATTTCAACCCAGGCAGAAGCGTTGGAAACAATGATGAGGTTGCATGAAACTCTAATACAGGATACTAGGTTAGGAGACTAGTAGATCCACGCACAATTACAAAACCTATGCTTGGAGATGCAAAGTTTGAAGTAGGAAAGGGTGCCTCGACCAGAGGCGCGCGAAGAAGTGTGGTGTATCAAATGCAAAGGTTAGGGTCACGACAAGGATCATTGCCCTGTATTCACGAACTATTTGGTGGGAGGGGGACCGATGCCGGTGAGACTGGAAGTACAAGCAGGGCCAATTGTGGCACGTGCACCTTGGTACGCAATCTCTCAGATAGGAGGAAAACATGCGATAGACAACTGCCATCTCTTGCAAAACTATACACAGACTCTGCAGTAACTATACTGTAACTTCTGTAGATCAGTGGGTCACGACGAGCGAATGTGTCAGAGCTATGAGCTAATGATGGATAGAACCCCAGCCTATCAAATGCGGACTGAAATGTGAGGTTTCGATGCAGCCACAACGATGGTGCATGGTGGATTCCAAGGATGTAGACAAGGGCGAGGAGGAATGGGACCTAGATGAGGGCGCAGACAGCTAATCTGTTATAATTATGGAGGATCAAGGCACTACGCTCACGATTGTACCAACCCAACTAGAATATCTTGTCCGTACTATGATCAGTTTGATCATGAAATGGTAGATTGTCCGACGTTAATCACTCAAATGCACGAGAAAGGGGTACTACAGCATACTCCCATTCAAAAAATCCAAATGATGAGGTTCGAGCCATGCGAAGAAGACCCCAACATAAACATGGTACTCAGAAGCGGTGCAATTACAGGGGAAGATAAGAGGAAACAACATGGAGAAGATTCATGGGTTCGCGAGGCTCCTACAAAGGAACCTGAGTCTGAGCTGGAACGTGGGAAGGAAACGGTTAAGGAAGCTAAGGAGAGCTTCATGGCGGCCTCTACTTCAAGTAGTAAGGATCAACCTAAGCCTGGAATGGATCCTTCTATGCATACTACCTTTTTAGAGACATGTATGAAGCTGCTACGCGACAATAAGGCAGTTAAGGGATTACAAGAGTTGATCACTAGGTGCGCAGGGTCAGGTGAGCCACCCGTGGTCTGGAAAATTGGAAATCATGCTTTGCACACCAAACGGGAAACACGATTGACGGTGAAAATTGGTGAGTAAGAGATGGATCAGGTCATCCTAGACTTGGGGTCAGATGTGAATGTGTTACCCAAACAGACGTGGGAATGCATGGGCAGGCCCACGCTGCAGTGGTCTCCTATTCAATTACGGATGGAAAACCAACAAAAGATCTTACCCATGGGAAGGTTTCAAGGGGTGACAGTGGACATTGAAGGTGTAAGTACACAGACGAACTTTGAGGTAATAGAAATTGTTGATGACAGTAATCCGTACCCCGCATTACTAGGAATAAACTGGGACATGGACATGAATGGGATCATCAACCTAAAAAGATGGAAGATGATATTCGAGAACAAGTCACTCAGCGTAATAGTTCTGCTGGACCCAGCCGAAGGAGCACGCTACACTGAACCTATTTGCGATGAGGACCATGATGATGAACTAGACTACATCTACCAGATAACGACGCAAGACCAAGATTAGGTGAATCAAACAGAAAATAGGAGAATCTCATGGGAGCGTGATAGTTCCTGCACATCGGATTCCGATGAAGAGATAGAGTGATGGTAGAACCAATTGCATGAAGTAGCAACGCTAAATTGTAATATGATGATTAGATCACTGCGACACATGACAACCAAAGTAAGGAAACTACCAGCAGATGACGGCGCAACAAATGGGGAGGAATTCGTAGACCACTGTGGAACTACAATCATGGAGCAAAAGCAGCACTGTGCACAAAAAGGGGCACTGCGCGTGACAACAATGCAAGGTTGGGATACCCCTAGAAGATTAGGTGGAATGGATGCGAATGTAGAAGGCAACTGCATGTACGAGTTGGAGCCCTCCAACGTTGAATGCGGTTTGGGCAGCTAGGACGAAGTGGTTTGGGAACCCACCTACGATGAGGGATGCAGCCGTATGCTATGCAACCACCGCCCCAACTAAATCTGTGCATACCAGGGGCTCGATGGGCCTATAGGAACATAAAAAAAATGGGGTATGCGAAGATGACCCTATCTGTGGTCAGACACGATGAAACTAGGAAGGCGGAGAGAATTTCCCCGACCACCGCCCCTGCAGTTTGGACTAAGCGCAAGGACCTAGGCAAAGGAATTTGGTGGTTGCATGAAGCCATTCAGCGCAGGAGCTTGAAAATTCACAGACTCGATGAAGAATGGGCACAACTGAGGAGGAAAAGCATGATGTTGAATGAAGAAATTAGAAAAATGAAAACCCGAGTCACACAAGCGGGCCATGCGAATCTGAGAATAAGGGGGTTAGACTTGGCCGGCCCTACTATAGTACTAGAACAAGCTATGACCCTGCCATCATGGTTGCGACCGCACCAACGAGGGAGTATACCATATATAGTAGAGAGCGAGGGGCTACAGGATACAAAGGTACTCAAAAGGTGCCCACAGCCTGGGCGACCACCTAACTATCTGTAGGAGGCCCAGTCTTAGCGCTCCACATAGTTGGAAGAGGGCGCGAGACTATAAAGGAGTCTGTAGGGGGGTTGCGCGGCTCGGACGTGGTGCAAAAAATCAGTATGAAGCATAGAACGCGTTCGCGTACAAGGGACTGCGCTGCCACACGGGGAGGATGGAAGTTGACCGTTGCAGATACTGTTCATGACAAGAGGTCCCATTAAGACACCAAGGAGCATTGATAGTGGACAACGTGGAGGACAGAGCTATGGTAGGCCAGCTCATGGGACTTGGATTAAACTTGGCTCCCTCCCACACGAAATCTTATACCACCTACAGGATGGCACAACGACAGAGCTCTGTGCTGGGGAAGGAGATGTGGTACAAATGCTCAGTGAACAATGAATTAACATCGAGCAGTTGAGCCTCCAACATGATGAAGTAGTAGCACAGAATCGGCAGTTGGAGCAAATTATTGAGGAAGCGTATTGTTGTGCCCCTGGGCTCAAGATTGTAGTAGATTTACCTGTAGGCATACGGATCCACAAGTTGGCGAGTGGGTTTCGCGAAGTGAAGGAGGAAGTACCGAGGATCCAGTTGGACCTCAGCTTGCAAATTGCAGAACTGAGACTTAAGGCACAACCCTATATGTCACCAGAGGTTAGAGTGCAGCGGCAATGCGCCATCCAATCCGGGCGGGAAGCAATAGCAAGTGCCATACAGAAGTGCACCAGCTTGTTATATTAGTCACTTATCACTGTCACTTTACTATAGGAAGACCCAACATTACAGTGGTTAGAGATCGAAGCAATGGAATTGCAGCAGGCCTATGATAATGTCCAGGGGACTGCGCAGACGGTTGCCTTTACTAAGCTATTGGCCAAGATGAGGGAGGTCCAAGCTCTCAAAGCACAAGTCGATGCTGCTTGCCAGAAAGAAGCAATGCTTAAAGAATGCATCCAGCCTTGGCTTGATGAGGCATTTGCGGTCACCGCCAACATCGAGGGAAAGCTGGCACACATGTAGGCAGTATATGAACTCAGAAAAGCAAGTGAAACTGATAATGATGTATCAGAAGCTCAAAGTAGATGGAGGTTGTTGATGCATCTCAATTAGGACTCTCAAAAATGGATATCTCGGCTCTTTTTATGATTGACAGGAAGGAAGCGGATGGAGGCTTGCGCACAACAGGTACAACAAATGATGGAAGAATGTGTTGCAGAGGTAAGCAAAGTGCAGAAGTTGTTGGGTAACCTCCGCATGAAGATCACCGCACCAACCGAGTGACTCGAGACGTGTCACGATGATTGTGTTGGGGGCCTATTGGGCAGCAGATCCCTCGCATAATGGTTTTGAGGCTTAAAGCCCACAATTTTGGGTAAAAGTATGGTAAAGGTTTCGCAAAGTGCATGGAGCACGAATTGTAATGAGTCAAGTCAAAGGGTTGTTCGCCCGAGAAAAATGTAAGATAATAGAATGTGAGTCGGCTTGCCCTAAATAGAGCAAGGCTTTAGGTTTAGAAGGCAGTATTTTGGTAATTCTTGATTATATCTAAAGTGTAATGGGTTGTTTGCTCTGAGTCTGTAAGTCTCTGTCATGGTTGGTAGTAGATATTGTAGGATCTGCAGTTGTGTGCGTAGAGGCCTGATAGAGTCCGCAAATGTGTGCGCGGACCCCTGTAGCTGAGTGCGCAGGGTGGAACTGATTGTACTAAACAGAAGATTAATAAAGATAAGTGTTTCTAAATTATTGAGCAGTTGATCGTAGATCTATATGTTTATGCTTATGTTTTCAGTTTATGCATATCTGTAAGATCTATGGTTGCGCACACTGGTTATAACTGTTGAATGCTTGATTAAAGACCCTAAGAATTAGATCTGATCTATAATAAACACATTAATAATAAGAATCTAAGAAGTGCCTCATTGCTGAGCTACGCGAAGGCCAAACAACTGTGCAGAGTAGCGCAAGTACGCAGATAACTTAGTACAAAAATAATGATGCGTGCAAAAACATAAAACTGAGCAATGAAGTACATGTTGAATGGTACATGACACGCTGGCATAACTGAGCCAAAAAATAATACAATGTGTCCCATATACAGAATGCACCTGGAAAAAATATGATCCAGGACTTAATACAATATCATCTGAGTACATGAGATATAATGGCCCTTCCCTAAAAAGAATGGATGGGATGGAGGGTAGAACCACTGAAGAAGCCTTGTTGAATAGAGAAGGGCTTTGCAAAACTGAATGGATCATCTGAAGGAGATGTGCATGCTATGAACATTGCGATCAATAGGAACCGAACCCATCAAATATGCAGAACTACATATGAGGTTGTAGCATAATATGGAGGCATTTGAGCATGTGGGGGGCTACCTGAAGGGCCACCCCCTCATGAGGGTTAAAACATCTCACACACACTCGGAAATCACTGGTACAATCTGCTACATCACTGGACCATCAAGTGGATTAATCAAAAGCATGAAACAACTAATTCAAAGGGAAATAATGAGTCCCTCTACTTGATCTAAGGTACCAAACAAGAATGGAAGTTGGAACCAAGATACACTACCCTCTAGGCCATTCTTTTGGAATAAATGAGCTAATGTTGACATAATAGGGCCCACAATAGGTGAGGCAATGAGGATCCTCAACTAAGGCATGAGGGAAAACAGTAATATGACTGATGCACTGACACCAAGGACAATGGAAGATGTGAGACTGAGGGAAAAATAGAGGGCTTCCCTTGCTAGTGCATAAAGTGCATGGTTGACTTGGTAGCAACTGACTCGACTCTAGAGGGTATGGTGGGAAATATGACTAGAAGCCAAAATGTGCAACATGGGATGAATGGTATGCAAAGATGGATGGAATACTCTGACATGATGTAATGGGATGTGAAATAGACTCCATGGATGCAAAGGTGACTCATCGTGGATGATTTGAACAAGGGTGACTCGATGACACTTCCACACAGAATAGGCCTAGTGGGGACCATGAAGACATGAGAAAATGATGGTTACTCATGATGAAAATTGACACATGGGGTGACAAGTATTAAGGGAAGGTGATCCCTAAGGTACAAGCGTCGCATATGAAGAAATTTGATCTTAAGAGGCAATGAAGTGACCCTTCTTGGAAAAATGGCTTCTGGGTGAAGTGTCAAATCATAAAATGAAATGATGCAACCTACCTAAATGCATGATAGAAATAAATAGGCACAAATCAATTGGAGATGTTATAGGTAAAGTTTCCTAAGGTAAAGTGCATTGCAAGGATTAAGAAGGAGTTGGCCTTTCAAATCCTCCGGGAGATATGCCCCCTTGCCTAAGTCCTTACAAATGATGTAAGGTTTAGGCCATAATGATTCAAACTTCCCATGTCCTAGGGTATCATGGGCTTGGTCATACACCAGAACAAGATCACCTTCATGGAAGGCATGAGGGTTGAATTTTCAATCATATTGGGCTTTGATGCATTTTTTGGCTGCTTCAATGGTTTTCAAAGAAATACGATGGTCTTCAGAGGCGCGTTCAAGCATGACAAGTATTTGTTCTAATGGTTGGGTGTCAGGGAGAAGTTCAATAGCTAGGTGAAGGGAACATATCTCACACTCGACTGGTAAGACTACCTCCTTGCCAAAGTGCAAGGGTGATCAGGGGTAGACATGGCTTCCATGATGTCCCCATCATAATGGAAGATGGGTGGATGGGAGGAAGACTAACTACATTATGCGTCGACTATACTTGGTGCACCATTTTGAGGAAGCAGGTTCACATACACATCATTTGGAATGGTAGATGACGAGCTAGTAGATGGAAGATCTACCAAGGTTGAGACCTGGGATTCTGCTGAAAGAGGTTCGATAGAAGCATGCGCAGAAACCTCAGAAAGGTTTTCCTACAAGGAACTCAAGGATGCTGACAAGTAAAGGATATGGCCCATGTAGTCCATCATCTCGACATTGGGGGGAGGGATCATGATGATGGGACCAGAGTCCACCTGTTCTAGTGTACTAGTGGTACCAGAATCCACAGGTAGAGGAGTAGGTGATCCACTATGAGTGGTATCGTATTCGCGAAGAGCCTCAAGGAAATTGTGAAATTCGTTGAGATGAGGGAAACAATGGGAATAGTAACCATGATGATCACACAAGGAAAAAGGGTTATTTATTCGTAACCTTTTGAGTTTCATGGCCAGTCTCGATAAGGTAACTTGGACCTCAAGGATATTTGACTCAGGGAATGTTTCATGAACCAATGGTTTGAGATGAGGAAGTTCATGACAATTATTAGTGGTGTGCTCAACAACTTTACACAAAGCACACAGAGGTGACGACTTTGGGGCTTTTCGAGCTGGAGGTGCTTGGGGAGCCTTATCCTTAGGTTCATCCTCTTGGCTTTTCCCCCGTGTCCAGATGCTTTCAAAACAGGAGTGCGTTCTTGTTGAGGTTGTGGTGGAACTGGAACAGAGACAGGGGCCATATGGACCAGTTGAACCGGGGTCAAAGCATGATACAGTCTTAGCTAACCAGGCGGATTGCTTGCAGGGGGATCAATGTAACATCCTGGGATCCCCAACGTCATATTAGGGAGGACCAACAAAGCCAAGATAGGGACATAAAAGATTCTTGGAGGAGGAAACAAGAAAGGTATTTGGCCTACAGAATAATGTCCCAGTGGAACAGATCCTAGATGGTTGAGACCTGGAGGAAAAGTTCCTGGTGGGAACATAGGAAAGGCACCCACAAATGAAGGGGGTCCTAGGTGCGTGGATCCATATGGCTCGGTGGAGGTGGGAATAATAAGGTTTTGAGGAGTTGGCTTTTGTTCAGATGTACCAGAATTCTTGTGAGTAGCCTGTGATGCTTGTAACATGAAAACACTCAAAGAGCTAGGCTCGGAGATAGGAGGGGAAGGACTAAGGAAATCACCCAAAAATGATGAATCTTTGTAGACTCCAGGTGAAACACTGGTGAGAAGGGTAGAAGACTGCTTATCAGACATCGATGAGATAATGGACTCTGGGGAGATTAAGTATGATGGCTCATAATATGTCAACTAATTGATGGTGATGGTATTCGCTTCATGGGGGAATCACATCTTGTGGAAAACCACAGATGCGATGGATGACATGGCATATGTTAACTACGAACCAACAGAATGTTGTAATCTAAAGGGGCATCAATAATCTTAATGTCGACATGAACAGTCTTGCCCGTAAGAGTCACTGGACAATTGCAATACATGCCAAGAGGCTGGGAGGAGTGACTATCCCAGGAACGCAAAGTGATGGTGGATGGGGACAGTTCAAGAGACTTAATTTGTTTCCAAAGGGTAGTGGAAATCACAAGATGGATATTGCACCTTTGTCAATAATGCATCGAGAGATGATGGCATTAAGGATGAAGGTAGTGGGGGATGTTTTGATGTATCAGTTGGGAAGAGAATCAAGCGATCGTTGAAAGGATCTACTGTGCCTAAAGAAGTTAGTAGAGATTTCTTTTGATATGGACACGATTTGAGTATTTCCAGCATCGACATGGCAGCAAGTGATTGTGCCAATTCATATATTATATTGTATGTATGGGCATCCTTGTTAGAAGCCACGTTACAATGTAATGGTCTCTTGGGGATCAACTTTAGGTTGAGGGATCTATAGAGGACCATTTGGTGTCATAAGAGGCTCAGTGGATGTTTTTGTTTTGGACTTAGTGTTGGATGAAGTCAATGGCTTGTCATATTAACGCGGCTGAGCTTTCAAGTTAATATCAGAGGTATTGACCTCATCAGAATTCATCATGAGGATCTGGTAGTCACCAAGACCAAAAGGATGCGGAGGATGGGCTACTTGACCTAGCTAAGATTGAGTAGCAACAAATCCTTGCTAACGGAAAGGATTTGTAAGCACTGTCGATTGAGATGGTGCAGGATTCTGAGCCAATTACTGGATGGGCGGTTGACCTCCAGAAGCTTCTTAAGCTTCCCACATTTGGCACATCCAGGGTAAGAGAGGAAACTCATGTGTATAATGTCCACGTACACCACAACATGTACAAGGTTTGTTCATATGAATAGCCTTGTTTTGCTTGGGATGATCTCCCTGTTGCTGGATGTTGGTGTTAGGCTAGTTCCTGTGGGGTTCACTACGTTGATTACCTTGATTACCTTGGTTACCCTTGTTACCCTTCCCCTTATTTGTTTTCTTCAAATTTTGGGGATTGGTCACACTCTGCTATGCAAACACTTGACCCTGAGGGGGCGGTGGCTGCTAGGGCTAAGGATGCATGGGAGGCTACGACACTAATGCCTGAGGGGCTAGAGCGCTTGGCAGTGCATAGGTATAAGATGGCGAAGGGGCAACAATTTGGCAGACAGGTTGAGCATTGCTTGGCCCTGAAAACATGTTGTTAGCAGGAGGGGTATAAGTATTGGAGGAACTGGTTCCCCCCTGTGAATAGCCATAACTCTACTATGTGTATGGCGAAGGATGTGAAATGGTTCCAATGTTACTGTCGGCGGTGTGAGATGCCCTCGGTGCATTGGCACCACCAGGACAAGGGAGGTCTGGAATAAAGATATAGACATAATCGGATTGTGCATAAATCAAGTCATATCTCAAAGCGTTTGGAGAGCTTCTTTCTTTGTTTGAGTAAAGTGAGACACGACATCTTTGGCAATGGGCGATAAAAGGCTCCTAAGAAACCAATCGAGGTAGACACGGTCTTCGAAGGGAGGGGCACGACATGTGATCCTCCTTCTACACCATTCATGAACAAGATCAGAAAGATGAGGGGCAGAGGACTGATGAAATGCGGTCAAGATCTCCATACCAGTGTCATATTCGAGAGGTAATTGAAAATATGAGAGGAATGATTTAGCAAGTGTCACGAAAATGGAGTGAGAGACAACAGGTTAGTCTACATACCAATATACAGCATCTCTAGTGAGCATGCATTAGAACAACTGAACACAAATGGAGTCATTAATGATGGAATTGGATAAACACCACATATGGAAGGAGTAGACGTGATTGGTGGGGTCCTCTCTTGAATTACCCTCAAACTTGGGAATGTTAGAGGGAATCTTAGTCGGCATATCTAGCCAACCAGCATCGTGGTGTATAGGGCCATTTATCAACTGGCTAAAATTCAGGAGACTTAACCCAGCCATGAAAGGTAGCAGAGGAGCTGCCAGAATGGTTCAGGGAGTGGTTCCACTAGATGTGACTACCTGGGTAGAACCGAAGCCAACACCAGGTTAGGTTATTGCACTAGTAGTGGGTCCAGACATGGTGATGGCATGCGATGAAGGAGGCTCGAAATTAGATGAGGAATCAGATGAACCAGAAGAAGAGTCGGTATGGTGACTCGGGGGACTATGAACTCAAACCCTGTAGGGAGGAGTAATATGCCCAAGTGGAAACTGGGGATGAAGACCCAATATTTTCTGTGACAAATGCCTTGGTGGCACAATGGTTGTAAGACACAAGTGACATGAAAGTGGTGAAGGGAGATCAACAAGATGTTTTTGTCTCTGAGTGGGGAGATAAATTAATTAAGTTAAGTCTTGTCTTGGTGGTGTAAACCAAGTACCCTTTGCTTAAGGTGTGAAAGTGTGTTTAGTAATTAAGCCCAGATTGTGTTTGAGAAAAGAAAAAATATTTCTGAAATAAACTGAAATTAAAAACAAAAAATGAACAAAAAATCAATTAACTAAGCCCCACCCAAACAAGGTTTTCAAACACTATACTAGTTGGTGGCGAAATCAACTTAAAACACACTAAAAAGGAAAAAATATCTAAGCATTGGTGTGACTGGGATCAAATGACACTATGTTGTTGGAAAGTGGTGTAACAACAACAAAAAACCAGAGAGGAAAATCACTGCAAAAAGATAGGGAGATGGGTGTAAAACCTAAGGAAACCAATGGGACCCTAAGGAAAATGACCAAACATGGTTTGAGATGAAACTTTAGATGGAAACAACCTATCTTTGAAGATCTGAAACAAAATGATACAGATCTGGAAAATATGGCCAAAAGCGTTGCAAAAACTCAGACTTCTTACTTAGCTAAACTCCTCTTATAAAGGTGGAAGTGTACTAGAAGCCCTAAGGGGATAAATTATAGTTTGACGAGAAAAAAAGAGTAGATCAAGGCCTAAGCAGGATAGGATAGTGGTCAAGCAACCTAGCAAACACCTCTCGGCTAAACCCAGAAACAAATCTGAAAAAATCTTAGAAACCCTAAAAATCGTAGGTATAGACCTGATTCTTGGGAGATTGCACTTTTTGGGCTAGGTGTGCTTTGGACCTACATATCACACTTTTGGGGCAGAAAAAAGCGATTTCTTCTCCTTGATTCCTGGTCGAAAAGCCTTAGAAAAATTTGTTGTCTCTGTCGCAGCCGGTTCCTGTGATCTGCGGAAAAGACCAGAGAACTTACGGAAGTTAGAATTTTGAATGATATAGGGTTAGAATGCTAGGAAACAACATTAAGAGACTGAAAAAGAAGAAACCCTAAGCTAAAAACTAAAGGTAACCTAGGTTTCTGGATCAGAATTAAAACCTAGTGGAGTCGCCAATTTTGTTATAGTGTTTTCTTCTCATATGTGTACGAAAAGAAATCACCTAAGATTGTGGATGACAAACAATCACAACAGTATAAATGGTTGCCAAACATTATATATATGCAACAAATGATAGAAACAAAACGTACCAAAGCCCTGATCTATTGCACAATCATAGTTAAACAACAGAATGAAATAGTAATAAATGTGGGTAACTCCAATAATCTAGTGGAAACCAGATACACAAAGAACATATTTTACTAAATAGCACATGTGAAGGGAACAAATAAATGTTACCAGCCCCACTCTATGGGATGAGTTCTTGGCTATCTTCAAATGTCTTCAGTTTTTTTAGAATTTCTCTCCTCTATAATGTGTAAACCCAACAAATAAAATGTTTGAGCTCAGTGAGAACTCAAATGGAAAATAAAAATGGTGTGCGACAGTGATAATAATTAGAGCTGCAGCTGTGAGTGAAACAATGAAAATAATCGAAAGTGAATAATGATTGGAAAACCCTTCTATTTATAACAAAATATTAGGTTATCCTCGAATAATGAGCAATAATAAAATATTATTAACCCCATTCTAGAAATAACCACTTGGAATGTTTTATTATATTTGGCTAGGAGGGAAAAAGTATTTAAACTTTTATTTAGAAATAATAAATAAATAAATGATTTATTTATCATCTCAAGAAGGTTAAGGAATAATAAAAAATATAATCATTTATTTAATTATTCATGAGGGATTTAGTAAAACTTGACAAGGAATAATAATTAATTAGTGATTAATCAAAATTCCTAGAGAAAAATAAGATGATTAATAATTTATTTGTTTATTTTTCACAATTGGGTCAAATGTGACAAGGAATATTAATTAAACAGTGGTTTAATTAATTATTCCTAGAAGATAATTAAATAAATAGTGATTTATTTAATTATCCTTCATGGGTTTAATTATAAATTGCTGAACAAATGTGGTTTCTTAAGTAATTTCTCACAGTGAAAGAAATTTTACTTTGGTAAAATTGGTCCTACATGGTGTACTTCAATCCATCTAGTAACTTATGGCTAGATGATCAATTTTTTGGTGATAACACACACACACACAGATCTTTATATATATATATATATATATATATATATATATATATATATATATATATATATATATATATATATATATATATATATATATATATATATATATATATATATATAACCTCAATGAGTTCATGACTAAGCCACTTCACTGACATAGAGGTGACACCAAGCATCTGTCCAAATACTTGCATGAGACAATCAATTTTTAAATTTTGAACTGAGATATTCATCCTATAATATGTGGCTGCATGAATGTACTGATGTTGTTTGGGATTATTATTGATGAGCACATTTGGATGATAATTTTGTATGAGATCTTCCATGATATCTTGGATGAGAGGTGTATTGCATGACCCAGATTGAGTATGATGTTGCTAGTATGGATAGGTATGAGGCAGGATGAAGAAGCTCCTTAGAGAGTTTTCTGAACAAGATCTAAATATGACATGGATACATTGTGATGACAAACAGTGGGGTCTGATTGGAAGAGAATGCCATATATAGTTGAGACAGATTCTTTCATATATTTAGATAGTGCAACTGTATGAGACAAGATTAGGCTTCTGGTTGACACCTCCTTGAGAGGGAGGATGAATATGGTACCCTTTTGTGATTTATATGATTATTTATGTTCTAACATGATATTTGATTTGATGCCATGTATGAATAGGAGACAGTTACTAGTGAGCGATGATGATTTCCAGATACGAGTATGATGATATGTTGATGATTTATAGAAAGCATCATTGATCAAGGACATTGAGCCAACTCTTCCTCCTCTGTTTGAGCTCCCAAGGTGTGGAATTGAGATGAAGGGCTCCTGGGGTTGACAGAACTCTAGACAATAGGGTCGTAGATGTTTCTTCCCTATATGTCACCCATGGGATGTGTGTGATCCTTGTCTGTATTGACAAGTCAATTATCTCCCCCACCATTGGTCATTGTAGAATGTACCCTAGTTGGAATCATACCCATAAGTAGGGCTTGTTGGGATTGTCCCTCCCCATCTGGCCAATGGGTTGAGGAGCTTGAATTCATGTGATGCTTACCTCTTGTTAATTTCAGTATCTCATCGAAGCTAGATTATGATATAGGCGTTCTACCAGATGAATGCTTAGAGTCATCGATGGGAAGATCAATAGGCAATAGGATTGGGTTGCTAGTTTCTCCCCTACAATATTTTGGGTTGAGAATGGGCTCCCCGATGTGATACTAGGTTTGAGATGTGCTCCCTTGTGTGTTTTATATCCTATGGTTTGACATGGGTGAGAATATCCCGTAGGACCTTCCCCAATATCATAGACATGAGGTGAGAAGTGTCCAATAGGACCTTCCTCACTGTCATTGGTTTCCATGTTGAGATGTGCTCCCTGATGATATGCTCCTCGGTGATGATGAGAATTGAGTCCCAACTGATGATATTTTGGGTAGTAGCCCCATGTTAGAGATACCAGGTAATATCTGGATGAATAGACGGTGGTAGCTTAAGCTCCCTTCTGATAAAAAAATCATCTTCTTCTAGATTCGACAATGTTGAGCATATGAGAAAGGACAATCAAGAGATAAGTAGGAATAAGAAATATATGAATTAATATGACCTGTGGCAATATGTGATGTTACTTGAGACTAGATAGGATATGATGACAGGATTCCATGTTGAACGATGGTCATATATTGGTAGGTAAAATTATCCCTTGTTGAGAGGAAGCGTTAAACATATGCAACTGCAGTCTAGTTCCACTTTGTATAGCTCACATAATGGAGATAATATTTTCATTGAATTCATCTTTTCTAGAGGACCAAAATTGACCTAAATATCACTCAAATTGGATAAGGGGATGTGTATTTATGAATAAAAACTCACATGTGCACATTTGATAAGGGCGACCCTAAAGCAAAGTGGACCCTCTTGGAAGGATATGAATAGAAGTGACTTCTACCTCATAATTTGGACACAATCATGAGACACTTTTATTTCTTCTTTTTTGGCTTGCACAGGTTTGAGGCTCATTTGTGGAATAATGGGTTCACGTTGAGGTGAAATTGCAGGGTCTGAAGCTCACATTTCAGATCTAGGGTTTTGGGCCACAGTAACATGCACAACATAGGAAAGATCCGACCATATCCGCTTGCACATAATCTCATACATGTGATTGGAGCCTTCTAATCGCATGGAAAACTCTCCATCCATGCGACCAAAAGTTAGGGTTTCATATTTTTGGTTGCAGACCCTAGTCGTTCGTAGACCAGGCTTAAGAGAGTGACCAAGAAGTACAGTGGCTCACTCACAATGTTTTAGAGTGCAACTAGGAAGCCAAATTCACTCGTATAACATCTTGAAGGGTGCAACCAAATCTCAGAGACATATCTAGATATATCTGACCACAATCGCTCGCTTGCAGTGCTTCAGAGAGTGACCAGACAATTATAGTCGCTTAGTTGACTTCTCCATGTGACTAGGAACTAAAAGATGAAATATCAGTTGTCTGAATATTTTTCTCAATGACTGTAAAGTTTGAAAGCTTACTGCAATCAGTGACAATTCAATATAGACTTCAAAATCAGTATTTTGAGTATAAGCTTTGTTGGGTTTATTTCATTGATGTTGTAGTTGTTTTTGCTGGTTACATGCATAGATGAAGATATGGATCATTGTACTTTCTTTTTCTAAATCATTTGATGACAGTCTATAAGAAGAATAATTTGCAAGGGTTTTCCCCACAGTGGGTTTTTTCCTAGTCTCCGACCTATCGTGGTGTCTCTATGTGTGAATGCTTTTCTTTTGTTGTTCCTTTATGTTTCGCTGCATTAATGATGCTGATATTGTTATTTCTACATAGTTGCTTATGTTGCTGAATAATGATGTAAATATGAATAATGTTATGATGGTATGGGGTAAACTTAATGTGCTAATGATGAAATGAAATTATCAAAGAAAATAACAATATTTCCATAAGAAAAATTAATGTTATTTTAGATCTATGGACACGTGTCACTTTCTCCTTGATTTTGGGCATGAGTGTTAGAAACCCTAACCCTAATCCCATGGGGATAAATCTATAAAATAAATGATTACAGATCTCATTTTCACATTTGACATTGGATATCTAGCCATCCCCATGAGTTCAAGGAGTTTTGGATTTGATTTGGAACGCTTTTCTGGGTAAGTTTCTAAAGTGTCGCTTTTTGCTACA
Source organism: Pinus tabuliformis (assembly GCA_031772625.1). NCBI lineage: Eukaryota > Viridiplantae > Streptophyta > Pinopsida > Pinales > Pinaceae > Pinus > Pinus tabuliformis. Next base: position 1,110,522,201 of record CM062820.1, on the reverse strand, counting down.
TTTTAGTTGCATTTGTCACTTTGGCATTTGTAAGTGTTGCTTTTCCCATATATTCTTGTAGTTATTGGAATTTCTGCTATTACTACCTTGTACAAGTGTTGTTTCAGTATTTTGAGTCATCTTTACAAGTGTCATATCCATTTCAATTCTTTCAACCTACTAGCAATATTGTTTCGGGGTCTTATTATGCATGCATGCTCTTCCTTTTGCATGATATTTTGTGGTCAATGCTAGTGAATGATATAAATCATTCTAAGGATGATCTACACTCTTCTCTTCCTTAGTCCTAGATCTGAATTTTTCCTCTCTCCCAGACTGAGCTACAACATCCTTGAGGTGTGTTTGCTCCTCCTACTACGCATTGTGAAATTCCAAGAAGAAGGCCCCATCCTTTCAAGTTGAAATTGTGCAATGCATAGTTACTAGCATCCTCTAGCTATGCATTAGAAAATCCCATCCAAATGTGACCCAACATGGCCACTGAGACTGCGCACTGTATAATCCTTCCCCTCTTATGCTTGCTGAGACTGTCTGTTGTGGAGTTCCACCTCGATCCAACCCTCTGTCAGTCAAGACTACACAATTCCTTTATCACTATGCATTGTGAAACTCTAGAGCCCAAACTGCCCCAATGCAGCCAAAAATTACACAATCTCTCTCCTTAGTCACTATTTTGTTTCTTTAAGATTGATTTTTTGACTAATCTGCTAAAGCTAACTTATTATTCCCATGAGTGCATCTCTTACTACAGGTACTGTAGGTCTCTTTCTCTTGTTGAATTGAGGCTTCTGTGATCCATATCAAATTTATGAGAGATTTTTTGGCATAAATCACATGAAATTTCATTTTTCGACACGTTTTGAACAACTTGTCCTGACAATGAACCACACTGCTTGGTTCGAAATGCGTCGACAAATGAAATTTCATGTGATTTACGCCAAAAAATCTCTCATAAAAAAGGTCTCTTTCTCATCAGAAAATAATACCATGCCTCCGAAGGGATCAACATCAAAGGAGGCTTTATAAATCAATACTGAGGAAGTTTATGAAAGTCCTTCAATATTAGTTCCCATTCTATCTGATACAAAGTTGTACATTGAGAAGGAGTTAGTATCACTTAGCATACTGTCAAGGATGCATTCACTACTACGAATTTAAAGTAGATTTGGAGGATTAACAAGTTTTTATCAACATCCAATGGTTAGGGATTCACAACATCTCTTGCATATTCCTAGGATTACCATGCACAAATGTTATTAGATGGATTTTACAAGGATTGGATACCAAAAGCATGTCTCTAAACAATGCTAGTGGGAAATAAGTTTCCTCCTACCAACCAACTAATTTCCACATGATATACAACTTGCCTAATCATAAGAAACACATGGACTCTCATTTTTATGTAGCGACAACCCATCTAAACAATAAGGAAGTGGTCAAGATGTGGGTAAAGGAACTGGAGAAGTTTTTGTAGACACCAAACAATACTTATAAGACCGAATCACTTAGAAAGGTGTTTCAATACTTGATAGTGTTGTGTTATCGAGAGTATGGACTCAAGAATATTGAATCCTTCCCAAAAGGATGGGTTTACCTACTATATTATACTATATCAGAAGTAAGGATATTTAATTGGTCTAATTGTGCGTCTCAACAACTAAATATCAACATAAACAAGGCGAAAAATCCACCAAAAGGAAAGAAACAATAGTTCTACATGTCTTCTTACTTGTTGGAGGGAATATGTGCTTACAATTCTTTCCCTAGCATGGATTGGAAATGGACACTAGAGAGCCTCCTATACATATTTATTGCAAATTGTTAGAAAAACGCAGCTACAAAGGGGTCTTTGAAAAATTTCCTGATCACTTCTTCACGGTCTTGTACCAAATGGTATTTGAAGAAGAAGTCCTTTGCATGTCTTGCGAGGCAATTAGTACAGTGTTAGAAGCTACATATTTGTTTTCCTCATGAGATGGAACCTACCTCAAAATGTTTGGCTTCCATGAACCATCTCATCTCTTACCGATGTATGTCACAAACAAAGTAGTCATGCAATAATTTTCTTATCATTTTGTCACAAGTCTAATTGCAGTACTACAGAGGAAGAAGAAGGCACCCTGGCCTACTTTTCCCTTGCAGGTGGGATCTTATGTGATTAAGAACTTGAAGTTCGTAGAAGCTAAAGTCATAGAATTATAAAGCCTCAAGATTGGTATGATAGATTTTCATCAGTATGATCCCAGAGGAGTTTTCAAGAAACATTGTGCGAAGTCACACTTTTTCTATCCATATGGTATCTATGCCAGACTAAAGGAAGAAAAGATAAAGAATTGCTATAATGTGTCTCAGTCACATACATGAGGCAACTAGGAAAGCCCTCCAAATGTAATTCCAGAACAATGTGTTACCTAGGAAGTAAAGAAGTCAAAATGGTTCTCCCTAGTGAGTATTAAGTATAAGAGGAAGGTTTCCCATAACACAATAGAGGAGAAAAGCCACAAGTTCAAAGTTTATCTAGTTATTCTAAAAACATTTATGGAACCAAAGAGGAAAAGGAAGCAATGGGAAGCAGAGAGGAAGTAAGAAGAAGAATGGAGGAAGAAGGAAGAGCGGGAAAGGAAGGAACAAGAGGAAATTTAGGCACAAAAAGAACTAATAAGAAAGGAAGAAGAAGAAGCCAAACTAAAGCAGGAAAAAGAATAAAAGTAGAAATAACTTGAAGAAGAAGAGAGAAGACATAAGCAGGATCATGAGCTTATTCAATAGATTAAGGAGAAGATATTAGCCTGACACATGGAAATAGAAAAAGGGAATTAGAACCAATACATTGATCACATTCCTAGTGTAGAATAGATATTTAGTCAACATTCATCTCCCCTTACAGATGGGAAAACCCGAGGTGGAGAAGAAGAAGTCTCTCCTCTAGATGATGACCTAATCATGGTTATTTCTAGACTAATATTTAATAAGATACAAAACATAATTATACAAGAAAGGAAGAAATAATTTCCTAATGATATGGAACCTCCTACTTTAATTCATATAAAAAGGGTGATCATCATTGACACTAGAAGGAATACTTAAACCATTGTTGTAGCTAACTTAGCCTTTGCAGGAGCATCAAAAGAAAATATATATTTCCTAATGGTAGAAAAAAAAAATGGAAAAGGATTTTGATGTTGCAAAGAAAAAAATAGAACAAATAAAAGCAGAGAATCAAAGGTTATCCTTTATGCATGCTTACTTGAAGGAACTTCAAGTAGCTATATATGGCGAGATATAGGCATTAGGAGATACTATGAGGTATCTTTACGGAGATTTGGTCACCTTGCATAAAGAATTAGTTCCTTTACATGATATGCAAAGGAAATCACGATAAAATGTGAAAGCCCTGAAAGTTTTTCATGCAGCAATTATTGCGATCCATGAATGGCGAAATAAGTACAGGAGTGCAACAATAGAATTGGCCAAGAAGACAAGGAAGGAATAAGAGTTGGAAAAGGCTGAGGTCAGAATGTTCATAAAAAGAAACAAACAACTTCGCACCTTTGAGGCCAACATTTTAGCTTCTTATGCTTGGTTATACAACAATTTGGATTCTTTGGTTCAATCACAAAAGATCCCCTCAGTAGCTCCATTTGTAGAGACAAAGGGTAGAAATGTTGTCAGACAGGAGATCGAGGAATACTTGAACTAGATAAAGAATATCACTACCAAATAATACTTGGATATTAATACTCACAACATGCAGAAGTAAATAGGTGGTCCTGCTAAGGTTAATATGAAGTTTTTCTTATTGCAGAATGAATTACATGCTAGTTCCAAAACCATCTACCCAAATGCTATGGAAGTTAGAGTCCATTTTTAGCCTAATCTTCCTACAAAATTTAAGGATACAATAACACAGTACAAATATTGCATCAATATGTAACTAATAAGTACAAGTTGAAGTTGTTGAGCTAGAGTTTCCTCAAACTCAAGCTTAATGTATCTAGTTTGTCTTATTAGGCTCTACCTATTTTTTTCCTATATGGGTTTTATCTTATTGTATTTGAAAATAAATATGTAAGTGGAAGTCCAAGAGTTAAATGTGGAATATGAAAATTCATTAGTTAGAATAAAGACAAAAGAAGTCCAAGAGTCATGAGGGAAGCTCAAAGGTCATAAAGGGAGATGAAGGGTCATCTCATTTGTTATAAATAAACCCTCATCACTCTAACAAATGGCTTGGAGCCAAAGATTTGGATCCTTCACTTATCTAGTCTAGTATAAGAGGAATATCATTCTTTGGAGAAGGAAGTATTGGATTCATGTTCCACTATTGGGGCTATAGTTTTATCAATGTACTTGTACGCTTAGAAATTTCACTTTATAATGAGAAGCTCTTAGAGCTAGTAAACCTTCATGCATATGTCGTGAATGTAGTAAGATTATTCTTTATATATTTGTGATGTATGTTGTTTCATTTACGCTAATGCTAATGAACTAATTCATTTTATTTAGTGTGTATCTTGTTCAATGCATGTTGTTTATGCTATTATGATCGTTGTTATCTTGTGAACTATTTTGCATGTTAACTAATGATTCTTTTGTATCGCTCATGTGTTTCTTCTAAGACAATACTATTACTTTATTCCAAGGGACTCACATATTTCCCTTTTGTTAGTGTCCTATATTATAGTAGTCAAAAACAAGTTTTGTCTTTTAAATTTATTTTGGAAAATGTGTAAAGGTTGGGCTATGATCTCTTAAAGATCAAGCTATTGGTATTAGCAAAAAATGAAAAAATTAATTTCTAATGTGATTATGTCAAAGTGTGTGAAAGATTTATGTAAAGATAGTTTATGATTTCCTAAAGTTGAGTTAAGTAAGTTTAGGTTTATGTCTCATAAAAAATCATGAGTGAGGTCATGGTGTGTCATGTTGTTGTTGGGAAAAGTATCCAATATGGAATGACCCTATCCCACTCTAAGGGTGATAGTTCCTTAGCAACAATCAAAGCAAAGCTATTTGAGATTACTTCTTTATGAGATGTAAAAGAGGGGAGAAAGAGATCCACTAACCGATGTCTTTCGCTAATGATTGATCCAATCTTCTCTCCTTGCTACTTGCCCCCAGCTCCTTGCTCTTTCACTGGCCCAGCTACACCAAGATCTTGCAAAATGGCAAGAGAGGGAAACTACAAGAAGCATACATTCATAATTGATTCAAGGATTAGAATAAATCAAATACACAAGTATAACAACACACCATTGAGACACATGCATGTAGAAGAACCTCAAATGCTTTATTAATGGAAGAAGTAAGGTTTAGGAAGTGATACAACCATAAGAGGCCCAATCCAGCATCACCTTCCCAGCAGAAATAAATCTCCTCTTCACCTCCTTCAAAGCAAATCACCCAATAGTTCTAAACTCAAACCAACATCAATTCTTTACATTCACAAGATTCCAGCCTCCCTAGACCTCATGAGAGAGATCTATATATAGGAGTTTTGGAGAAAGGATGAGTCAGCTTGAGGCTGGCATGAAGCTGACTAGTGTCCTCTCTCACTTCAGTTCTTAAGTCCACTTGGAGGTTCTTGCTTCCACTTGGAGATTTAGAACCTCTTACTCATCACCAGTCGAATTCCCTGATCCAAGTGTCATTTTGGAAGCTTCCTGGGCATTGACACCTTGAGGAATGACTGTGCCACATGTCCAAACTCGCCCAGCGCAGGTAGCCTTCTTTGCAGTTGACATTCAACGCAGGTAGACAGTGGAGCAGTTGACATTCAGCGCAGATGCTCAGTGGAGCAGTTGACATGATCCAGAATTGCCTTGTTTTTGAGTGTTTTCAGGTGGAGAACTTTTATTCAGTGCTGTGGTTTGCTGACCTTGTTCCTCTAGGGGTAGGAACAACATGTTTAGGGACTCTGGATCCCTTAGATTATGGACATTTCATGCTTCATGCTGTAAGGCACAAAAATGTCTATAACAGTTGCCCCCTAAAGTATGAGGTCGTTTATCGGGTGAAATGCTTTATCAGGAGGATCCGAAGTTCATTCAATCGCTGAGAGGTGACCTGTAATAAGATACAATACAATACATTATTTTTCATACTGCTTTCATGATCTAGCTGAGGCGGGCATTCCCATGCTCAGCTTTATAAATACATTTTTCTGTACATAGAACAGACAATCGTCTGATGGTAGACTGATAATTCTCTGCTGAAATTATCATCCTTTGAGTAGGATGATCATCTGCTATACATGCCAATGTCTTTATTTCCTGAATATATATCGCAGCCCGGATGGATGAAACTAGATCCGGGGTCTTCAAACTCGTTCGATCTTCACTCTAAGTACAGGTCGATCCATGTGAGAATTGCGCTGAAGTCGAACATGGAAAGACATTGCTTGATTACCGGCCAATGATGTAAACCGTTAACAAGCGCGAGAGGAATCATCGATAATGATAATGATCCTCAAGGTACTGCAGTACAATTCACGTGGTGTGAATAAAGGACTTGGCGTCGAACACCACGCAAAATCTTCTGGTCGCAGGTCATTGATGTATACCTGTCGCCGGAAGTGAGAAACTTGCCATTGAGGCATGCAAGTTTCAAAGTACTGAGGGGGGTGTTCCTAGATCAACTCCTTGGATAATGAGCTGATGTCAACAAGAAGCGATCCGTCAAAGGAGGGCCTTAATGAATCCCACATCAGTGACACGGAACGGAGCTAATGATTGTGATGAAGGTGAAAACGATCTGTGAAATATGATTCAGGGTCGCGGTCATGAAAGGATGAAAGATGATGTATGGTAGTGGATGGGACACGGTTGACTCTTTCCGAACAACATCTCTTGAACATATAACGACACTGATGCGATGGATCGGTAGCATTACCCCAAATGTGGATGGTTTGGCGAGACCATGGTGATGAGACCAGTGAATGAAACAACCCAACCCGATGTGGTACGGAGGAAAAGTGTCATGTTCAAGAGCGACTTGCTACCATTAAAGCTTTGAGGTTCTCCCAATTTTTCCCCAGTCATTTCTGACTAGTACCTCTTTATTTTTGTCAAGCTTGAGGAGGATAACATATGCTTGTTCTATAACCTGCCCTTCGGGAAAGCCCATTGCTATGTTTTAACGAGCCTAGCGATAGGGAAACTCGTTCTTGTCTAAAGACAAGTTTGTCGCTATTTAATCATTTTAACGAGTCTAACGACAAGGAAAACTCGGTCCTTTTCATTTTTAGAGAGTCTGAAAAGGTACGTAAAGTTAACTCCAAAGGTCCTTTTTCGTCATCTAATCCCTTAAGTCCAAAAAAGTATAAAACAATACAGAAGGGATGAATATTCGATAGTTTTATCGAGCCGAACCAAACAAGCGCTCGATCTTTTTGTGCAATAATCCCTCAGGTCCAAAAAGATTAAAATCTAGAGGAGGGATAGCTCTTCCGGTCATTTTAACGAGCTGGAAGGCCAAAACTCGGCAAAATTTTCATATTTTACGAGTCAGAAGAAAAGAGCTCAAAGAAGACTCATATTTTGAGGAACGAGTGATAAACAGGGATAGCAGCAGATTCCAGGTACAGGTTGGAATTTTCCAATCACGGCAGTGTCACAAGGATGGCTAGGTGAAATCACTCTTCGTAGTTGTTCCTCAAAATAGGTAAACAATCAAGTGGATGTGAATGATCGGCCAAATGAAAAGTGGAGGTGACGGTGCAAACACGACCAAGGCTTTTATGGCTGATGAATTTACGGTCTCAAATGGCTATTTACCGGTACTGGGTTCATTTTTTAAAGAGCTTGAATGCGCCAAAACACTACTCAAGCTTATGTTTATTTTTTAACGAGCATGAATTCCGCGTTAAAACTGCTCGGATCTTGCGTTTATTTCTTAACGAGCATGAACTTTATGCTAAAAATGCTCGAAATACCAGTCATATGATAAGAGTGTCTCATTGGAGATCGCTATTTTTTATGGAGCTTCATCTCCCCACGCTTTGCTCCATATCCTTTCTTTATGCAAGTTCGAAAACGGCTAACCCAAAAAATAGATAAATAACCGCTCTTAGCTTGCACTCCAAAAGGTTTGCATGCCCCCAGGTATAAAATACAATTTCAAGGCTGCCCCTCCTCCTTCTCACCTCTGCTTTTCTTTGGGTGCTCACAGCTACTTGTCGTCTTGCCAGTCTAATGTTAACGATACTTGTCTTCTCGTTATTTTAACGGGTCTTATGCGATACTTGTCTTCTCGTCAGCCCAACTTTTAATAGATTTTTCGCAAGATTGCAAGAGAACAGCTACTTGCGACAAGAGAGCAGCTACTTGCGACAAGAGAAGAACACTACTCAAAGACAAAACATTGGTGTTACGGAGGGAGGCTTACCTCTTTCTGGTTACCCAAAGATTGTCTTGTTAGCAGATTAAACAAAACACTTCTTCGGCAATGCCTACCGAAATAGACAAAGGTGAATGACCCTGTTCCGTCAAACACATAACTTTGACAAAAGAATCTTATTCCAGAACAACCCCTCTTCCTAGACGGACGGGGTACGAACTAGTCATATTCTCCCGTGGAAACCTACCCTATACCTGAGGTTTTCTCTGCCCGAAGCAGACCAGGATGCATGCCCCTTGGGTTCCAGTCCCATCTTTCCAAATCACTCGCACTCATCGGGAAGAAGGACTGGGGGTGGAGACACTTCTTGATTGAATAGACCATTCAGGGTTGGTATGTGACTATTTGCGATGCGTGATCCCGGAAATGAAAGTTGGTCTACGAGCTTGACCATTCTTCCTTTGTGTGGAAAACACATTACCCTAAAGAGTGAGGAGACTATTGTTCCCATGGAATATATATAGTCTCGTCCAAGGAGTAGGTTATAATCCAAGGGTCCTTGAACGACCATCACGTTCATTTGAACGGCCTTCCCTTTCAATGTAATGGGCACATTGGGGAGGATCCCTAATGGTCGACTGGTTCCTTTATCGAAACCCGAGAGATTTCTTATCTCAGGCAAAAGCGCCGGGGAACCCAGTGCTTTCCAAGCAATAGAGGAAAGGATACTCACAGATGCCCCTTCATCAATGATAGTGCCAGCCATTACCATTCTGTATATTTGGACTATAATTCTCAATGGTATACTGGCTGGCAACCAGGGTCTGCCTAGTTGGTTCCAATCAAAGGACACAACCAGGTTGCTTGGCGGTGGGACCGAATACATGGCCGGATATGACCCTGACGATGTTCCTTCCTGCGATAAAGGAATGGGCGCATTGCCCTGACGCTCGTCAGAGTCTGTGTTGATGAAAAGAATCTGGATGGTGTCATCCTTATTCTCTTCAGTGAGGGTGTCATTTGAAGATGAATCTTCAGTGACGGTGTCATTTGAAGATGAAACTTCTAAAGGGAGAACCGGGTCAACTACCGTTTCGACCTTTGGACTTTCGTCCGGTCTGGATTCAGTAGGTTCATTTTCAATGACTGACGCTTTAGGTGACCACTTGAGCGGGCCAGTTGTATTCTCAACCAACGAAGGACTTGGCACGAGTTTTTTGTATCCAGGAGGAAGTCTCAACGGTGAAACCGGACGATCTTCCAAAACTCTCCTCGCTTCGTCTAAGAAGGGACAATGATGGATGGCATGATCGCCTGCACACAGTCTACAGGGGGATCTTGCTCCCCCTCTTTGTCTTGAACCTTCACTTTCGCTGGTTGACGGTAAGCATTCAACATGGCTGTCAGAGGTTAATGCTCCCGAATTGTGCAAACGAGGGGACTAGTCCCTTAGTATCTGGGGAATACAGGGACAATCTCTATGGAAGTGGTCTCCTCTACATATGACACATGGCAATTTAGGCCCGGTCTGTGCTGTGTGTGGATTTTTGTCAGATGTCTTTTGCTTGCCCCCAGTCGCCTTAGGATCCTTCTTCTTCTTCTCCTTCTTCTCCATGGGAGCTTGGATTTTGCTGGCTCTACCTTGCGAAGATGAAGGATTGGAGGAAGGGTTATAGGAAGTAGAAGGCTGGTGGGCAGCTCTAGACTGATCTAACTGTTGACTCGACTGTTCAGGAACCATGGTGTTCTGAACTACATTGGTTGAGAATAGCCAAATTGGCAGGCCAATTGTCAGTCCTGGAAGCGACAATGTGGCCATGTGAGGCGCACCAACTTCTCCCCAAGAGGAGAAAGGACTAGGATTTCCATCAAGGGGAATTCCTTGGTTGGTGCGTTCCATGTTCTCAACCTACAGATCAACGCAGGAATAGGAGGTGATTATGTTCCGTTTAAAATAAATTTTATAACGACGCTTTAGACACAACTTGCTTTTTCACTTTTTAAGAGTCAAGAAAAAGCTAAAGATGACTCTAGTCTCCTTCGATGTTTTAACGAGCCTGAAGTGACAAATGCTCGGATGGACTTTTTCAATTATAGAGTTTGAAAAAGGCCAAAAGAAACTACTCTGGAGTTCTAGGTAGAGGGTGTGCCAAACTTTTCGTAAAACCACAGAATACGTTTTACGGTACGGGTGGTCGATCTTCGTGAATGTTGTGTTCACTGCATTGCGATCAGTATGGTGGCCGACACGGCTTCCTATGGATAAAGGCTTTGTTCCTATAGGGGTCTCCCAATATATACGCGACGGTACGTGGGAGCACAAGTCCGTATTGATACTTATCGCTTCACCGTGGAGGAATCACCCAACCACTCAACGCTAAGATATCACGTTTAACGACACCGGAACACGTCTCTAGCTTAGACCTCTATGCGTTTGTGTTATGTTTCAATGCGTTGTTATGTAAATTCAATTTATTTTAGGTTGATCTTTTTTAGCAGTTTGCCTTTATGGATCACCACGAGATGTATGGTACAACTCCTAAATGCAGTCTAAAGATGAGAAGCAAGCTTTTTCAATCTTTTCAACTTATGAAAATCTTAACTACTGAGGGAAAAGAAAGACATCATCTTTTCACACAGATCATAGAGCACACACTAATGCACTTTTTCCTAAATCAACATGCAAGCTGTCAAAATGCACATGCACAATGCAGGTATTTCTTTTCTCTTTCTTAATGTTGGTGTAATACAAAAAGAAAGTTGTTGTATAACTTTGAATTCAATTTCAAGTGAAAGCAAACAAGCTTTTGCCCAAAATCAAAAGACACCTTAAGATTTACTTGTTTCAACACTAGAAATACATAAATTCAAACCATATGACGAAAGCAAAAACTCAATCAGCTATGAACAGCAAACAAACTAACTCTTAAGATCAGAACGACACTTATCACAGGTCTAGATCTAAGAGGCCACAGCAAGACTAGTTCACTTTCGTTATAGGAAACTGTAAATGATGTAAGAAATACACAAAGAAAAAATACAGTTTCTTTATACAACCGAGGCAGAATAGTGGCAAAGAAAGGTGGTTTCAGATAGGTACATTGACCGATAACAGGCTGCAAAAACAGGGATGAAAACAGGGCAACAGAAAGCAGAGAACCCCAGTTGCACTAGGCCACACTGGTTCAGCGCAGGTAGAACACTGTCAGTTTGACATTCAGCGCAGGTAGCCCCTTCAGGACCTGCGATGAAATGCAGACTGCCTTCACAGTGCCTGCAATGAAGAGAGAAACTCTCGTTTCCCTCAGGTTCTGGGTTACAGATTGCTCAAAAATCAACAGTTTTTGGCCAAATCAAAGCTACCAATCAGTACACACTAAAGGATGACTCAAAGGAGGATGAAAAGCTATCACTAAGAGCTGTTCAGAGTCCTTGTGGATCAGCTCTTCAAATCATAAACATGCCCAGAAACTGAGCTAGAGTAGCTGCCCTCTACTTTGCATTTGAAAGATCCAAATGCAGTTCGATTCGGTACTCCCTGTGTTTAGGAAATGAATAGCAAAAACACAAACAACCAACAAGATACGATCCCCAGTGGAGTCGCCAATTTGTTGTTGGAAAAGTATCCAATACGGAATGACCCTATCCCACTCTAAGGGTGATAGTTCCTTAGCAACAATCAAAGCAAAGCTATTTGAGATTACTTCTTTATGAGATGTAAAAGAGGGGAGAAAGATATCCACTAACCGATGTCTTTCGCTAATGATTGATCCAATCTTCTCTCCTTGCTGCTTGCCCCCAGCTCCTTGCTCTTTCACCGGCCCAGCTACACCAAGATCCTGCAAAATGGCAAGAGAGGGAAACTAAAGAAGCATACATTCATAATTGATTCAAGGATTAGAATAAATCAAATACACAAGTATAACAACACACCATTGAGACACATGCATATAGAAGAACCTCAAATGCTTTATTAATGGAAGAAGTAAGGTTCAGGAAGTGATACAACCATAAGAGGCCCAATCCAGCATCACCTTCCCAGCAGAAAGAAATCTCCTCTTCACCTCCTTCAAAGCAAATCACCCAATAGTTCTAAACTCAAACCAACAACAATTCTTTACATTCACAAGATTCCAGCCTCCCTAGACCTCATGAGAGAGATCTATATATAGGAGTTTTGGAGAAAGGATGAGTCAGCTTGAGGCTGGCATGAAGCTGGCATGAAGCTGACTAGTGTCCTCTCTCACTTCAGTTCTTAAGTCCACTTGGAGGTTCTTGCTTCCACTTGGAGATTTAGAACCTCTTACTCATCACCAGTCGAATTCCCTGATCCAAGTGTCATTTTGGAAGCTTCCTGGGCATTGACACCTTGAGGAATGACTGTGCCACATGTCCAAACTCGCCTAGCACAGGTAGCCTTCTTTGCAGTTGACATTCAACGCAGGTAGACAGTGGAGCAGTTGACATTCAGCGCAGATGCTCAGTGGAGCAGTTGACATGATCCAGAATTGCCTTGTTTTTGAGTGTTTTCAGGTGGAGAACTTTTATTCAGTGCTGTGGTTTGCTGACCTTGTTCCTCTAGGGGTAGGAACAAAATGTTTAGGGACTTTGGATCCCTTAGATTATGGAAATTTCATGCTTCATGCTGTAAGGCACAAAAATGTCTATAACACATGTCTTCTCATCATTAGCGTAGATTTGTAGGGTCAGTATGGTCAGTTAAGGTGTCCAAATCACATTGGGCCATATCATCATCATCAGTACAACAGTTATGAGATTTGTTTCACTTCTGATAGTTGTTGTGCTTTCATGATCTAGGATTTTGTTGACTTTGATGGATTCATAATTATATTGAGGGGAGGTGAAAGACGGGTTTGAATCAATATATATATATATATATATATATATATATATATATATATATATATACTTATTTAAAGTATTCAACTAAATTAAACACCAATATCATATAAAAAACATAAAACACAATGATATATATGAAACTCCTTTAGAAGAAAACTAGAAAACTTATTTTAATTGATTGATCTATGTAGGCTCCAACCTATTATTACAATATATGTAGGAACCAACCTACAAGAGACACCAATCCTCTTGAATTTGCAAGAACCAACTTGTAGGAGACACAAATCCCCTCATATTTATAAGAACCAACTTGCAAGAGACACCAATCCCATTATATTTGCAAGCACCAGCTTGCAAGAGACACCAATCCCCCCAATGCTTTGTAGGAACCAACCTACAAGAAAGACAAATCTCCTTTGTTCTCTAATATACCATCTTTATTCTTTGGTCCAATCTAATTTTATGAAATTCTCTAGAGTCACCTAAATCCTCTTTGATCTTTTATCTTCTTTGATTTAATCAAATTTTCTACAATTCTTTATAGACTCCTTAATTATCTCTAATATTTAACCTTATTTTTGTCTTGATCACTACTTTATTCTGAATTATGCAGTCAACTTACTTAATATCTTCTGTGCACTTGGTTGTTCCTTCAAATTCAAACTAAACCTATACTCATTGTTCTCTAACTCTATTAATTCAATTATTACCTCTAAACTATTAGTTTATTCTCTCTTAATGACAACACAATTCACCCACATCACACATACATGCTTCAACTTTGTGATTCTAATCTTGGCACTATATTCAACAATACCTTTATATTTTCATGCTCTCCTTTATTTCTTCTCATCTAGACTCCAACCTCTCTCACTTATTTAAAGACTTAACTACTAACTACCTAAACACTTTATTTTTCCTTAAAGCTCCCTTATATTTAAATATATTCAAACAAAGTTCTTAAACACCTTATATATTCCAATAGATGTGGCCAAGATCTATTTCACGTCAGGATATCGAATACACATCAAACCTAAAATTTGGCTTATCAACACATGCTTTAGTTCACATCATGATTGGTGGCACTAGAAGGACCAAATAACCAGATTTCATATTTCAGGTTGCAAACATTCAAACCTAAAATTTCTTCCTCTTCTTTGGAAATTTAGGAAAAACTTGAAAAAAATTTACATTGTAAATCCTTGCCAAAAATGGTCCTTCAAGGTAGGGATGATGTGAACAATCTATTGACTATTAACAATTTCATTGCACTGGCATCATAAACATTTGGATATGTTGATATGTTGAAGGCTTTAAGCCCTTATGCTAGGCCCTAGCACCCATGTGACATGGGGCCATGACCGGGGGCTTAACTATACTAGATATTGGAAATTTGAAGCACCTCACTCCTTGCCATATTTCTAAATGGAAACATGTTGAGGGATTTAATCCCTTAGGCATTACAACATAGCACCTCATGACTGGGAGTGAAATCAAGTGCCATTCATATCATATATTAAGAAATTGATATATTGCACTCCTTTGTGAAACTGGTGATACACCAAGGTTCCACTTGCTCTTCGCACTCAAATGCTAACCATTATCACCATGTGCCCAATGGATATTCCATATTGGATATTGGGTCAAATGAAGTGTTGTTGATGTGTTAAAACACTGATTTTGCAGTCCCTTTGGTAAAAAACTATCTCTTGATAGTGGCCTATTTGTAAATTAAAGGATACAACAGGACCATTAAAAAATGGATTTGTGAGTCATTGGTGTATAACGAAAATTGGGATTTTCTACCCAAATTTAAGGTTTCCTCTAATTTGAGCTTTTGGACCAATGAATCTTAGGTTTGACTTCATGCTCTTACCTTTGGGAAAATTTGAATTTTTCCATCTGTTTATGCCTAGAAATGACCAAGGAAACATTAGGGAGATAACCTAGCCAAGGCCCTGTTTGGTCAATTCATTGTCCTTGAATTGGAAATCATAAATTATCAACCATGGTGCATAGAATGATGAAGTACTGGTGCAAAATATGTGCTTAGAAGTTATTCATTAGGTCTTTATGTATTTGTTAAGATATAAACTTAAGATGGGGGCGGTGTTCGTCAATTGTATTAGTGGTGTAATTCTTAGGGATGTTGATTAAGTTTCCTAGGAACTAATCTCTATCCAATTAGTATGTAGATGATGTGAGAGTGATTTTACTTATGTTAGATTGTTTGGGATTTTTGATATTAAATCTCCATATCGCATCTCCTAATTCTCTATGTGCAAAAAGAAACCTATTCTATTAGCTTTGAAGGAATATTGTTGAACTCAATTGTTTTAGGAGATGTCTTCTTGTTTGTTCAATTTATGCTCAAACAAAGTAACCCAAGTGACATCTCTATTGTGAATTGAACACACTTCAATTATGCTGGATAATAAGAAAAATAAAGAACTGTGCAATACCAGGTATAAATAAAATTAGATAACAGTCTAAGCTAGGTATAAAGCAAATTAAAGTTCTTATGCAGATAGAAATTCACTCGCAGAATCATTATGCAGCATTGTTACACAAAACAGAGCAATTGAAAATTAAAGGAAATCAAATTGTATTTGATTAAAAAATGCCACTATTTGTAGGGGCCCTCCACATAGCAGTTCAGAGCTTCAAATTAACACAATGTTTGCACAAAAAAAAACAATTATATTCATGCAAAATTCACAAACTGTTCATAAACATATCATTCGGTGCACACCCAAATAACAGTGCGACCATTGGCTTTATAGCAGGTCTCTTGGCATAACAGTATGAAGATTTCAAGCCTAATATCTCTAACCTATCTAAACTTATACCGTTAAACCGTTGTTTTTCTATTCCAAAAGAAAAACGATAAGGTTTCAACTGATCTCGGGTTCTGTTCTACGTTAATCCGGTGGTTGACTTGGAGTTTGACCGTGATCTCCTGTGTTTCTTTTAGCAAACAGTTTCGAGTGGATAGGAAGGTATCCATGAGGGAATCATCCTCTATCCATCCACACCTTTCGCTGCTAACCTAGAACTATGGAACCTTGCGAACAATGAAGACAACTACAGAAACCTGGATTAGCTGTGAAAACAAGATGATTTGGTAGCCAATTGCAACTTGAATAAAACAATAGGGTATACAGTTAAATGTGAACAATAAAACATACTATTGCATACCTTCATCAAAACCTGGTAGATATGCCTTTATTTAAGTGATCAATATATATGAAAAAGAGACGATCATTAGGCAAAAAGGATGTCATGGTAGGATAAGATTTAGACTCTACATTCCCCCATACTAGAGATGTTGTATGTCCTCATACACTTCTTCCTTGTCTTTTTCTTGTGCCTCTTGTTTGTCATCTCCCCATTTCACTATTTTCTTCTTTTTGGTAGAGATTGGCATTCTAGGCTTCCTCATTAGAATTTTGTACTTTAAACTGATTATCTCTCTCTACATAATTATGTTCTCTTTCTTCAGCTTCTTGTTTTTCTTATACCACAAGCTTAGATGTAGGATCAGAATGTCACTCTTGGCAATCTATATCTCACTCTATGTCTTCGAGGCTTGATTTTCATTTTTAAGATACCAATTTAGTGTTTCTAGTTCAAAGATTTCTTGCTTCAAGATGTTTGAGGCCAATTGTTCATTCACCTGGTTGCTTCCTTTTCCAAGGCTCTCTATTGTTTCCTTTGTTGTTGTCACCTTCCTTTCTAGTGACCATATGTAGTCATATATTTCTTGCTGTGTGGGGTCAATTCCTAGACTATGTATCGGGCTTCCTAGAGGTGA
The DNA here is from genome assembly GCA_031772625.1 of Pinus tabuliformis. Classification (NCBI taxonomy): domain Eukaryota; kingdom Viridiplantae; phylum Streptophyta; class Pinopsida; order Pinales; family Pinaceae; genus Pinus; species Pinus tabuliformis. The sequence goes on along the minus strand of CM062820.1, from coordinate 1,110,505,187 downwards.
GATGTAAGGTTGTGGTGATGATCTTGGTGACCCATTTTCGAGAATTCCTAGGGCTTTCAATTGGCTCATCCTCTATTAGCTCAATCTCTGTTGGGGTGTTCTCTGTTGGCTCCTTTTCATTTGGCTCATTTTCCTCAAGGTTAATGTATTCTTGATCCAAAATGGATCCTAGAAACCTCTAAGTCTAAGTCTTTAAAACTATCGGAAAACATTATCGCATCGAAAACACTAAGGAATGGTGGAAAAACCAAGTTCAGTGGAGAATGCAGTCGTGTTACACCAGAGCTGTTGGATTGGACAGATCAATGGCCCAGATTGAATTGGGATATCATAATCGGGAGAGGCCAGCGGAGTGTATCGGAGGCAGCCTTGATCGAGTGTGCAGATCAATGGCCGAGATTAAAATATTGCATCACAGGTTTCTAAAGGGAGGAATTACCACAGATCTAGAGACTCAATGATATGCAATTGCGACTTATCGCATCGCAAGAATGCAAAGGGGTAATGCTGATAGGCCGTGCATAATGCGATTGCGATGTGATGATGACGTCGATCGACAATTGGCAAGTGGACTGGTGGAACAACATAGAGACCCGTGACCCCGCGATATGCAATACACCGATATCAGCGATCAACAATTGGCGAAGGAATGGGATCAAAACCAAATACAAAGGGGCCGTTGACATGTGATATACGATTGTGATCAGGGCGGACCCAAAAGGAATTATAGATGCGGCTGTATAAAATTTGAAGTTTGATAATAAGCGTTTTTCTATGTATTTCTATGTATTCTTTCTATGCACCAAATACAAAGGGATTATGACCGTAGTGCTGCAAGTTGCGATAGCAATCAAGTGCAGACCCGATTATAGGTCGGACTTGATATCTTTTGAAGTCTGGCATGGTCAGTTTTTTCATGATTTTCAATGTATTTCTGTGTATTTCTCTGTGTAAACAGAAGAGTGTATTCCTGGGGACTTCACCCGCACCAGTGGTCCTTTCCGTTATAAATAGGTGGCCTTCATGATTCAACCATTTCACAAAGATTGTTTAAATTCTCATGAAGGAGATGAAGGGGCAGTGCTGGGAGTCAGAGAGCCCGAAAAGGAATGCAAACTGACAGCACCAATAGGCTTAAAAGCCATTCAATGGTAGCATAGGGGAGGTCAATTGAAGATAGTCATAGAAAGACAGTCAGTCAGTCAGATTGAGGAAGATTGAATACAGGAACAGGACAAAGGGAGAGTCTGTGCACTCTTTTAGACTCAAGGTTTTCGAGAAGATCCCTATTTGATGTCATTGTAGTTGAGACTCTGTTTTTGAGCTCACTCTTGTAATAATATGTTCTTAAAGGCTTAATATAGAGGTCAACACTGAAAGCTGGACCAGGAGACATAGCTAGGAAGTCTGGTGAACTCCTTGATTATTTGTTGTGTTGATGTGTGTGCCTGTTATATTTTCTAACTACTCATTGTCTATATTATTCACAATATTTTAGATCCATTGCACTAAGTAATATAGGCATTCCTGCACGAGTCTGTAATACCTTAATATTGATTTAAGATCTCATTTTCAGGTCATGTGGTATCAGAGGGTTTGGTTTTGTTAAGGTTAGACAAGCTTGTGCTGGATTTCAATGCTAACTAGATTAAAGCTTACACCAGGAGAAGAAGAACTTGTTGAGGCTAATCCAAATATTGGAAGAGTCTTTCTCAGAGAAGAATGGTAGAAGAAGCTCCACTGGGATCAGAATCTCAGTTCATGGATAGTTTTATGGCCATGCAAGCCATGGTGGAAGAGATGTATCTAGAGTTTAAGAAGGGTCGAGGTGAAAGCACTTCAACACCCAAACCAGACAAAGGAGAAGAGGAACCTTTTCTAGTTGCCCCTCCTGAAGGCAAAGGAAAAGGATAAATGCCTTCTCCACCATCTCCTCCATCATCACCCTCATCATCTTCTTCACATAAAACTAGCCCTGATAAGAGAAAGTAGAAATCTTCTTTGATTAATTTAGATGTCAAGTTTGATTTGCCAATTTATGATGGAGAAATCAATGCAGAAAATCTAGACAATTGGATTAGACAAATTGATGTATATTGCAGGGTACAAAACATTGATTTAGAAAGGAAGAAGATTCAGCTGGCTAGCCTTCGACTTGGAGGAACTGCACTAGTACGGTGGGAAGGCAAGACACAAACTGATCTGCAAAACATGGTAAAATCATTTCTACCTGGAATGAATTTGTTTTTGCTATCAAAAATCAATTCTATCCTTTAGCTTACATGCAGCAGGCAGTGATGAGTTGGAAAACTCTTCATCAATTGAAGGGTCAAACTTATACTCAGGAATTTAGAAAGAGAGCTTTAACTCTAGGTATATCATTAGAGTCACCTGAGACTTTATTGAAATATATAGGTGGTCTTCATAGCTATTTAAAGCATACTATTCTCATGTTTAATCCCACTAGCTTAGATGATGTATCAATTCAAGCCACACATCTAGAAGCTAGAGGTAAGAATGTAAACCTAGAGGTTGGGGGAACATCTAAATATTCTGTAAGCAAGAACAAGAAAAAGAAGAAACTAAAATGAAAGGAGAGGAAAGAAAACATTCTATAGAAGGATAAAACTTCATGCACTCATTGCAAGAAAGAAGGACATGATGGGGCACACTCCTGGTCTTTGCATCCAAAACAGAGACCTAAGAAGTTTGGTGGAAGGAAGAAAAAGAATGCTGCAACTATTTAGCAGGACTTGGGATCAGATTCAGGCTATGAAACAACAGTTACAGCCACAGGTATTAAAGGTAAAGATTCTGAAGCATCCACCAGTAATTCTGCACAATCCGTTGATAATGAAAATAATGAGAGGGAAAGAAATGAACTTTTTTCTATTAGAGTAATTTCCAAGCATAATAAGATTGATACCTTATTTGATAGTGGATCACAAGTAAATTTGATTTCTGAAACAATTGTAAAGAAGTTGGGATTACAAACAAAACGTCATGAGAAGCCATATCCATTAGGTTGGGTGCGTGATAAAACAAAGCTACAAGTAACAAGACAATGTAAACTTAGGTTTGCTATTGGATCAACATTTATAGATGAGGTTGAGTTAGATATAGTTGCATTGGATATATGTGGTATTGTTTTTGGAAGTCCATACTTGTATGATAGGAAGGATATTTTCTATAGAGTTGAAAATAAGTATCAACTCACTAAAGATGGAATAGAATATATTGTAAGAGCTGATAAACTCAAAGATAACTATTCTCTCATAAACTTAGGACATATGAAAAGAATTGTGAATTCAAGTAAGCAGTTTTTACTAATGGTTGTAAGGGCAAAGGATCCTGAAAAATCCAATGCATTTGAAGGTTGTGATGCTAAAAAAAAGGCTGATTTAGTTAAAGTTGTTTCAAAATATGATATCCTATTTCAAGAACCTAAAGGTCTGCCACCAAAAGGGAAATAGTAAATGATATTTGTTTGCAGCAAGATGCTCCATTACCTAACATTGGAATGTACAGGTTGTCAGCTTTAGAGAATGCAGAGATAAAGAAGCAGGTACAGGAGTTGCTCGATAAAGGGTTTATACAACCAAGCACATCACCATGGGGATCTCCAATCGTGCTAGTGAGAAAGAAAGATGGTTCACGGAGAATGTGCATTGATTATAGAGCACTAAATAAAATAATGATCAAGAATCATTATCCTCTTCCTCATAGTGATGATTTATTAGATCAATTAAAAGAAGCAATTTAATTTTCTAATTTAGACTTGTGAAGTGGTTATCATCAGGTCAGAGTTGTAGAATAAGATGCATGGAAGACTGCTTTCCAGACAAAGCAAGGATTGTACGAATGGTTGGTTATGCCTTTTGGCTTAACTAATGCTCCAGCTACATTTATGAGAGTTATGAATGATGTAATTAGACCATTTATTGATGACTTTGTAATTTTTTATTTAGATGACATTCTTGTTTTTAGTAAGACATGGGAAAACCATGTAAAGCAGACTTTAGATGTTTTAAAAAGAGAAAATCTCTATGTAAAATTGTCAAAATGTGAATTTGGCAGAACATCTTTAAATTATTTGGGTTATATTGTAGGGGGTGGTGAATTGAAGATAGATCCCTCTAAGGTTGAAGTCATTGTGAACTAGCCTAAACCCAAATCTGCTATAGAGGTTAGGAGTTTCCTAGGGGTAGCACAATATTGGAGAAAGTTTATTACTAACTTTTCTTTGATTGCAGCTCCATTACATGCTTTAACAGGATTGAAAAAGGTATTTAAGTGGGGAGGAAAACAACAGAAAGCCTTCGACACCTTAAAAGAGAAAATTAGTACAACACTAGTACTAGCACTGCTAGATCTTCAACATCTATTTGAGATTGAGAAAGATGCCAGTGACTATGCCATGGGAGAAGTGTTGATGCAACACGGAAAACCCATATGCTATCATTTTGAGACATTTACTTCTACAGTAGTTAATTATTCCACATATAATAAATAATTGTATGCATTAGTACAAAGTGTGAAAAAGTGGAAACATTACCTAATGGGTAAGGAAACAATCATACACACAGATCATCAACCACTTCAATATTTGCACTCACAAACTAAATTGCAGCAATCAAGAGATTATAGGTGGATGGGTTTTCTACATCAATTTCATCTTGTCATCATATATAAGAAGGGCATACACAATAAGGTTGTAGACATGTTGTCAAGACCAATCATAAATGCATATACTATACTTAAGCATAACTTAGTAATGCATGAAAGTTACATTGAACAATATGCTCAAGATGTAGATTTTAAAGTTGTATATGCAACTTTAAGTCATGGAAAGCAAGTAGAAGAATTGGAATATTATGTAAAGGACCAAATCTTATATCATTTGTGAAAGTTATGCATTCCAAAAACTCAAAGAGTTAACATAATCCGAGAAGCACATACTTCTCTCATATCAGGTCATTTTGGTGTAAGTAAAACAGTTGCAGAATTGCAAAGGTTATGGGTTATGTTATTGGTCAACAATGCATGAGACAATTTCTAGATATATCAAAGGGTGTACTATGTGTGCTACAAGCAAGCCCAGTAATAGAAAATTAGGGTTGTACACTCCACTTCCAATTCCTTCTCGTCCTTGGGAAAGTGCTTCCATGGATTTTGTTGGGGGATTTCCAAAGTCTAGGAAAGGTCATGATTATTTGTGTGTTGTTGTGGATAGGTTCAGTAAAATGTGTATTTTGATACCATGTAACAAATAGGTTACAGCGGAACAAACATCAAAGTTGTATCAGTTCATTTTGTTTTACCCACTTCTATTGTATCTGATCGAGATTCTCAATTTATTGGGAAGTTTTGGTCAAGTTTATGGGAGTTGATGGACACCAGGTTGAAGAAGAACACAACATTTCATCCACAAACAAATGGTCAGACAGAGGTGGACAATAGGACAGTGATCCAGTTGCTCAGAGGCTATTGTAGCAAGAATCCAAAGCTTTGGGATGATAATTTGTGTTATGTGCAGCGTGCTTACAACCATGCCAAGCACTCTTCTACTTAGAGATCTCCTTTTGAGACTTGTTTTGGTTTTATACCAAAGTCTCCCTTGGATTTTATCTTTGGTAAAGACATAGCAGTTGATGGACACAGTGATGTGGACAAAGCAACCAAGTTCATTGAACAAATCCAAGAAATTCACCAGGCAGTACAGGAACAGCTGGAAAGAAGTCAAGCCAAGTACAAGGCAAGACATGATAAACATCAATTTGACCATAGTTTCCAAGTTGGTGATCAAGTCTGGCTGTACATCAACAAAGAAAGAATGCAAGGTGAAGGTAAGAAGCTAAAACCAATAAGGTATGGACCTTTCAAGATACTTGATCAAATTAGTGAAAATGCTTTTTGCTTTGATTTTCCAGCTTAGAGGCAGATATATTCAGTCGTTAACAAAGAAAACTTGAGATTTTATAAACCTTCATTGATTGAAGATACTGAAGAGCAAAGTCAGTTGCCTTCTATTGAGGATCTGTTGCTTGAATATCTCAATGAGTTACAGAAGGCACAGTTCTGGATAGGAAGGTGAGAACTATGCGTCGAGGGGATGTTGAGTACCTGAGAGTAGGACTTAAAGGTACAAATCCAAGCAAAGCATGATGGATAGAAGTTTTACTTGATCGATGCCTAGAAAAAAAATTTTGGTGGTCCAAAAGCTTTTCAGTGGGAAGGCGTGATCCAAAATGGATCCTAAAAACCTCTAAGTCTAAGTCTTTAAAACTATCGGAAAACATTATCGCAGCGAAAACACTAAGGAATGGCAGAAAAACCAAGTTCAGTGGAGAATGCAGTCTCGTTACACCAGAGCCGTTGGATCAGACAGATCAACGGCCTAGATTGAATTAGGATATCGCAATCAAGAGAGGCCAGCAGAGTGTATCAGAGGTAGCCTTATGGGAAATGCGACTGCACACCAGTGACAATGTGGATCGTTGATCGAGCGTGCAGATCAATGGCCGAGATTATAATATCGTATCGCAGATTTCCAAAGGGAGGACTTACTGCAAACCTAGAGATTCAATGAAATGCGATTGTGACTTATCACATCATAATATTGCATTGCAACAATGCAAAGGGGTGATACCAATAGGCCACAAGTAATGTGATTGCAATGGGCCGATGATGCCGATCGATGATTGGCGATCGACAAGTGGGCTGGTGGAACAACACAGAGACCTACAACCCCACGACCTGTGATACGCCAATATTGGCGATCGGTGATCGGCGGAGGAATGGGATCAGAACCAAATACAAAGGGGTTGTTGACATGCGATATGCGATTGCGATCAGGGTGGACTCGAAAGGAATTATAGACGTGGCTGTATAAAATTTGAAGTCCGATAATAAGCATTTTTCTATGTATTTCTGTGTATTCTCACTATGGACCAAATATAAAGGGATTATGACCATAGTGTTGTGACTTGTGATAGCAATCAAGCGCGGACCTGATAGGATTATAGGTCGGACTCGATATCTTTTGAAGTCTGTCTTGGTCAGATTTTTCATGATTTTTAATGTATTTCTGTGTATTTCTTTGTGTAAACAGAAGAGTGTATTCCCGGGGATTTCACCCATGCTAGTGGTCCTTTCTGTTATAAATATGTGGCCTTGATGATTCAAGTGTTTCACAATGATTGTTTAAACGCTCAAGAAGGAGATGAAGGGACAGCGTTGGGAGCCAGAGAGCTTGAAAAGGAATGCAAACTGACAGCACCGATAGGCTTGAAAGCCATTCAATGGCAGCACAGGGGAGGTCAGTGGAAGATAGTCATAGAAAGACAGTCAATCACTTAGCTTGAGGTAGATTGAATAGAGGAGCAGGACAAAGGGAGAGTCTGTGTATTCTTTTAGACTCGAGGTTTTCAAGAAGATCCCTCTTTGATGTCACTGTAGTTGAGACTCTCTTTTTGAGCTCACTCTTGTAATAATCTGTTCTTAAAGACTTAATATAGAGGTCGACACTGAAAGCTAGACTAGGAGACATAGCCAGGAAGTCTGGTAAACTCCTTGATTATTTGTTGTGTTGATGTGTGTGTATGTTATGTTTTCTAACTACTCATTGTTTATATTATTTGCAATATTTTTGATCCGTTGCACTAAGTATTATAGGCATTCCTACACATGAGTCTCTAATACCTTAATATTGGTTTAAGGTCTCATTTTCAGATCAATGCTTTAGTTTTTGAGGTTGTTTGTGGAATCGTGCTCAACTTCATGCTCCTTCTCAACCCTGGGGTTTGTGTTTTCTGCACTTTCCTCCTCTTATTCTCTGATTTTTCCTCTAGAGGAGAGGTTTTGGTTTGAGATAATTCTTCTTTACTCTGGCTAGCTTTCTTTCTTTTAGGGTTTCCCCTCTTCACTCTCTGCAAAATACTATAGGTAGCTCTTCTTCTATTACCTTTGTCTGCGTTTGAGGTGCCTGTTCCTTTATCATTTCTATGGTTCTCTTTCTCCCTCTGAGGGCCCTGCTACTACTTGGATTTTCTAGGGATTTTTCCTCAAAATGGTTCCTTATTAGGAAACTCTCCCAGTCATCCCATATACTTCAAAGGTGAAATTTGACCAATATTTTTACCAGACCATGATCATACATGGTTTTTTCTATGCATTGAATTTTATTTTGAACATTTGTATCCATTTTCCTGAGACTATACAAGAGAAAATAGGGGAGGTTCATCTGATGATCCTTAAGGAAGTGCATCATCATTCTAACATGATAAAAATACATTTTCTCAAACCTACCCTCACAAGTGATAAATTTCTGATGCACAAGTAACAAGTTTCTCCATTTGTTTTAAGAGTATAGATTAGAATACCTTTGTTGTAGACCACTGTGTCCATTTTTGGATTCTTGAGGAAAACCTTCCAGTCCTCGTTGTCAATCCCCTTGTTTTTAACCCATTTTTCTCCATGTCTTGGCAGCTCGGTGGCCTTAGCAATCATAGACTCCATTACTATGAGTTTTATATCCCCAATTTTGGCCTCCATTCCATCAAATGAGCGCGCAAATGTCTTGGTTACCTCCTTGTGGAAGCCATCAAATTTCTCAATGAACTGCAACCATTGTCTTCTTTGCACCAGCTCCCTAGTTTGTTCGTACCCCTCTAGGAATTGCTTCCCTGCTGGCTTAGTTCGAACAATTACCCCCATGCCGAAGGATGCTTTGCCTCGAAGATTGGCTACCTTGATAGGAAAACAGGACTGGTAGGGTTTTCTAGCTGGCAGAAAGATGGAGTGGCTGTGAAAGATCAAAGGAGTGTAGGAATAGGGAAGAATGGATGGGTTATCAAAAGGATTATGGGAATGAATTTGACCATTAGGCGCATTCAAACTTATGATTTGGTAATTAATTTGGTAGATTTGGCACAAGGTCGTGACATGAATTTTAGAGTGGTGGCATATGATATTTCGTTAGGCGGCCATTACCCTTAGGTTATAATGATTGCACTTTAGTACTATATCTTCTTACTCATACATGCTATATAACCTTCCCTATTGTTAAATTAAAGCAACATGTACCTTTAATTTTCTATTGCTAACCTTATTTGTTGTCCTTTAATCTCCTACAGGTGCCTTGTTATCAACTATCCTTTAATCTAGATCACTAAGCATCCTTATAGACTCCAAAATTATTAGGTTGCAGAAACTTGTCCAAGCTGCGGAAAGTTGTCCAAGTTGCAGAAACTTATCCAAGTTGTGGAAAGATGTTGTTTCTATAGCTTAAGAGAAAGAAAGCTTTTAGTACATGAACTTTATTGTTTCCTTTGACAAAAAAAGAATTTGAAGCACCAACAAATTGGTTTTCACTTTAAATTTTAAATATTCATATTATTATATGTGTGTGTGTGTGTGTATATATATATATATATATATATATATATATATATATATATATATATATATATGTATGTATGTATGTATGTATGTATGTATGTATGTATGTATGTATGTATGTATGTATGTATGTATGTATGTATGTATGTATGTATGTATGTATGTATGTACATACGTACGTATGTACGTATATATATATATATACACACACACACACACATATATATATATATATATCTATAGATGTATATATATATATATATATATATATATATAACTATATATAGATGTATAGATGTATATATATATATAACTATATATGTATAGACTGCTATCTTATGGGTTTGGATCTAGAACTCTATTGGAAGTAAGACTTGCTTCCCATAAACAAGTTCATAGGGAGTATGTCCTGTAGTATTACTCTATGTAGTCCTATAGGCCCATAAGGCTTCTGGAAGCTTTTTCACCTAGTCTTTCCTATGTAGATGTATAGTATTTGTAAGGATAGCCTCGATCACCTTATTTATGGACTCAACTTCTCCATTGGCTTGTGGATGGTATGGAGTTGACTTCCGATGTTTTATCTTGTATTGGTCCACAAGCTTCTGCATTAGTCTGGATGTGAACTATGTCCCTTGATCTATTACAATTTCTCCTGGAACCCCAAAACAAGTAAAAATATCCTCAAAAAGAAATGAAACTACAATATTTTCAGTAGCAAAAGGAAGTGCTTTAGCTTCTACTCATTTCATGACATAATCAATACATACCAGAATATACTTCTTTTGCTTTGAAGGTGGGTTGATTGGTCGAACAAAATCCAGTGCCCATTTTTCAAATGGTTCGATAAGTACTTGTGGTTGCAGTGGAATATCATTTGAAAGAGTAGGTCTTCCCATTCTCTAACAACTGTCACATCTTTTAACATATTCCTTGGTGTCCCTGAAAATGGAAGGCCAATAATATCTTAAAAGCAGGATTTTGTAAGCAGTTTTCTTGTCAGAAAATTTTCCTCCACATGGCTCATTATGACAAGCTTTTAGTATATTTGGTATTTCATCCTCCCGAACACATCTTCTGATGATGAGGTCTAGCCCTGTCTTATATATTTCATTATTTATCCATGAGTAGTATGTGCTATTATGGAATATTCTTCTTTTTTATCTAAGAGATAAATGAAATGCCATTTTTCTTGTGGCTAAATAGTTAGCAATATCTGCATACCAAGGTGATTTAGTAGATACTGCAAAAAAATATTCATTAGGAAATTTATATTCTACGGGTCAATCATTGTTTTTATTTTGTATTCTAGATAGAAAATTGGCAATTGTGTTCTATTTTCTGGCCTATCTAGAATGGTTATGTTGAATTCTTGTAAAAGTAGGATCCATCTAGTTATTCTTCCATTAGTGACTGGTTTATTCATTAAGTATCTAATGGAAGAATGGTCTGTTTGGACAAAGGTTTCATAGCCAGTTATATAATGTATGAATTTATTAATGGCATGAATTACAGCTAAGAACTCCTTCTCGATTACAGTATAATTTAACTTTGCAGGGGTTATATTTTTACTAGTATAATAAATGGCATAAGGAGTGAGATCTTTTTGTCCTAAAACAACTCCTAAAGCTGAACCTGAAGCATTTGTTGAGATATGGAAAGGAAATTTCCAGTTAGGTCCTTTTAAGATGGGTGCTTCAAAAATTCTCTTTTTCAATGTTTCAAAGTAAAATTGGCATTTAAAATCCCAACTGAATTCACAGTCTTTGGTGAGTAATTTAAAGAGTGGGGATGCAATTTTTGTGAAGTTTTCTATAAATCTTCTATAGTATCCAGTAAAATCGAGAAAAATTCTAACATCTTTTTGACAACTTGGCACTGATAACTTGGAAATGACTTTCACCTTAGATGAGTCTACCTTAATTCCACCTCCAAAAATATGGTGACCTAAAACAATTCCTTCGTTAAACACCATGACACATTTTTCATGGCTTAATGAGAGGTTTATTTCTTGACATCTTATTAAGGATTTCTCTAGGTTTTCTAGTGCTTCATTGAAAGAATCCTCATAGACTGTGAAATCATCCATGTACACTTTCCACACAATCATGTACAAGGTCAGAGAAAATGCCAAGGATTGCCCTTTGGAATGTTATTGGAGCATTACATAACCCAAAGGAAAGTACCCAGTAAGAATAAGTTCTCCATGGACAAGTGAATGTGGTTTTATCTTGATCTTTAGGGGCCACCTGAATCTAGTTGTATCCACTGAACCCATCCAAGAAGGAAAAATATTTTTTCCCTGCTAAAGTATCTAATACTTGCTCTATGAAAGGTAACTGAAAGTGATATTTTAATGTTGGTTTATTCAACTCCCTGTAATCGATGCATACTCTCCATTTTACATTACTTTTAGGGACGATTACTAGGGGTGAAATCCACTGACTGTTAGATATTGGATAGATGAAATTTACATTTAATAATTTCTGCAATTCTTCCTTAACAATTTCTTTTAGATTTGGGTTCATTCTTCGCTGAGGTTGTCTAACTGGTCTTGCATTTTGTTCAATGTAGATATGATGTATGCAAGTTTTAGGATCAATCCCTCTCATGTCAGTGTATTCCCATGCAAAAGAAGAAGAATGTTTATGTAAAATTTCTATCAATTGTTTCTTTTGCATGTCTTCCAAGTTTTCATTGACATTTAAGGTTTTTCCTAGAAAGATTTCTATCGAGGAATTCCCAAATTTTTCCATGGACAACAATGATACTTGTTTAGAGGAGAGATATTCATTTCAACTATGCTCATAATGTGAGGAAGATTCATTATTTTCTAGTAAATTTAAAAGTTTGTCTTCCTCTTTTACTTGTTCAGTGACAAAAATAGGTTGTATATCTTCTCCATCTTCTATCCATTCCTGAGTTTTTGTATCTATTGTTGTTCTTGTAGGGGGGTATAAAGTAAATTTCTTTGTATCATTTCCATCTGAGATAAACATATCACCTAACCTACAACTAATAAAATCATCTGTTGTAGCCAACCAAGGCCTTCCTAGAATTAATGGATGTCCTCCTAGATTGTTCTTGAGTGTTAAGACCATGAAATCGATAGGATATTCCCAAGAATCTAAAGATAAAAAAACATCCTCTAACACACCATCTGGTTTAATAACAGATCTATCTGCTATTTGCAATAATGTTGGTGTGTATTGAAGATTAGGAAGCCTAAGTGTGTCCATAACTTTTTTTCTCATTATGTTTACAGTTGCTCCTAGTTCAATCAGTGTGTTTGGTATTTCAGTTCCATTGATGTGAATTTTTACAATGGGGCTTCCTGGGTCTAAATATTTTTGAATTGTCATTTTCCCCATCATAATGTCTGCAATTTTTCTAACTAACTGAATTCCTTTTATATATTTTCTTCTTCTCCCTTATTTTTATGTACTTAATTACTTAATTGTTTTTGCAAAAATTGGTATTTCTTTTATGGCTTGTAATAAAGGAATCTTAATACAAAAATTTCTCAATTCATCCATCATATTGTAATCAGGAAAGATAATTTTTTCCTTTGTTCCTTCATCGATTTTCAACCTTTCTAGGAAAGGTGGTTTAACTGATATTGAAAGTTGTTCTATGATAGGAGCATCTATTGGAATTTCCTCTATTTGTTTAGTTTCTTTTTGAGGGAGAGAAGTCTCCCCTTCTTTTGATTGATTATCTCATAGCATTATTGATTAGATTCAATGCTTCATAGGGTGAATTATACATCAAAAAATGTTTTGTCTCTCATTTCTATTCCTAAAATAAATCCAATGATCTTGGTTTGGTGTGATATTGTGGCCCCTTTTCCTCTCAATATTCTAGGCATTAAATTTGCATATTTTACCGAATAAACATTTGTATATTATTCTCCTCAGTTTCCAATGAGTCATCTTGCACCTGATTTGGTGCCCTAGAACTCGAGATATGACCTCTGAAAGTAAGCACTTAGCCATTGTTGTTCAAATTCGTGGGTGATTTTTATCCATTGACTTAAATCACAAAATATTTATACCAAATTCATAGGGGATAGGAAACTTGAAGTCTTTATGTTATATATTGAGTTTGTAATAATTTGTGAGTGAAAAGGAGGAAGGTATAGGAACATTTGTGTGTGTTAAGAGTTTGATCTTGGATAGTGAATTAAAAATAGGAATTAAAAAATAATAAACAAAGTCAAACCTCAAACTTTGTGAAGTAGTATGTGTAGAGTTTTAGGTGGAATAAAATTTAATAGCATAAATAAATCATATTCAAACTCCAAAATTTGTGGAGTATAACTTTCGATAAAATAAATAAGTCATCAAACCTTTCATTTCATTGCATCATAGCCATTCACCTATGATGAATTTCAAGTTAGAGAATGAAAAACGTGTATTAAAACTAGGAATTAAAAAATAATAAACAAAGTAAAACCTAAAACCATGTGAAGTAGAATGCATGGAGTTCTAGGTGGAATAAAATCTAATAAAATAAAGAAAAACAAAAATCACAATCCAACTTCAAATTTCATGGAGTTTGAGGAATGTAAAATTGGATAAAATAAATAAGTTGTCAAACCTTCCTCATCATTGCACCCGAACCCCTTAGCCTTGAATAAATTTTGAGTTAGACAATGAAAAAGGACTAGAAACCATGAAAAAAAAATAAAAAACAAATAAATCATCTCATCTCGCCAGACTAAAGGGACTCGGGTTCTCATTTCCCTAATTAAAGACTCTCAACTCCCCTGGTCCAAGGTTCTTAGGCCCAAATGCCCCTAACCCAAAATTTTTGAGCCCCACCCTAATTTAGATAATTCATCAAAAGTTCCATGTCAACATGCCATGTAGGTCACCACATCAGCATGTCATGTAGGATGCCACATCAACCTACGAGCTCATCAAAATAAGGTAGAGTTTATATCATTAGAAAGGTATTGACAAGGAGAATATGATGAAAATACAAAACGTGAAAAAACTTGAACATCAAAATCACTCAAAATTGGAAACCAAGTGCAAACCAAGGTGATATTTTCAAAATTTCTATGGAGGGGCATTATTTTTCAAGAAACATTAAGAGGAGTTGTTGAGGCCTCAATACCCTCATTCCACCATTTTACACACAACTGGTTCCCACCTTGGAATACAAGAAAGGTCTCCCCATTTTCTTTGAAATCAATGGAAACTTTTTCCAATAATATCTCTCTTTGTCATTGATGGCAAAAAATTCCCTTATCTGCAATTTCTTCCTTACGGAAATTTCCTTTTGTCTTGCAACTTCTTCAATGAATCTCATGCTTTCTACAAGATTTTGTAGAAAACCCCATATATGTAAGCTCTTTCTATCTACAAAACAAACTCCTCTTAATTTTATAATCTTGTCTATATACACACAATTTTAAGTCTCCCTATCTATCTATTCCTCATATCAATATGCAAGCAATTTGGACTCTCCCTGTATCTCTACAAACCCTTCATCTCGACATTTTTTCTAAAAAATATTCCCATTTAAAATCAATGGCAAAGTGTTTCTCCCATTGAACCACTATATATTCTTGAATGCATTTCTACCCCTTTTTTAGACTGCTCCCCCTAAGCATATGATTTGTAACTCTATAGAGCCAATTCCATGTTCTAAGTATCTTCTAGCAATACACTTTAATGATACATTTGAATGAATATGTCCCTATTTTAATTCGCATGCAACTCAATCAGTTTCAATTGTTTCCACTTACTCTTCTACTATAACTCACCCTTTTAAGGTTTCATCTTATTGATGCACTCTTGATAGTTTATGTCTCATGTTGCTCCTCTTACTTACCTTTTATTGAAGAGATGAGAGAGATATTGCTCTCAACTTCTATCTCATATGTACAAAATTTTACATAGATGATTGGTAAATATATTTGTAATCTTCTCTTTAGTAGTAATATATTCTAGCTTAACATTCTTATTAGATACCTGTTCTTTGAGAAAATGATAGTTGATAGGAATGTGCTTTTTCTCCAAGTGCATGAAAATATTATTATAGATATTGATTGCACTAGTATTATCAAAAATAATTGATATAGGTTGATTGTAATTTAACTTGATATCCTTTGGATTCTACTTCATCCAAAGGACTTGAGTGCAACATGTTTCCACTAAAATATATTCTTCTTTGGTGATGGAAAGAGAGATTTGACCATGTTTGTTTCTTAAGCATAAAACCAAACATTTCCCAAAAGGAATTTTCCTCCACTAGTTCTTTTCTTTTCATCAACACTTCCATCCCATTTTCAATCTATATATGTTGTTAAGGTGAAGTCTTTACCACTATTACCAATTTCCATAGTTCCCTTCAAATATCTAAAAATTCTTTTATCATTTGCACATGGGTTTCCTTTAGGGTAGATTAAAACTTTGGAACTAATCCTACAAATTGCACAATATCAATTATTTAGGATGTGAAATATAGTAACATTTTAATCATTAACCTATGAAATATTTTATTTACTTATGGAGATTCATCAACTTTACTAATTTTGCATCATGTTACCATTCGAGTGCTAATAGGCACCCCCTTCCAGATTTATTCAACAATTTATTTAGATATTTGGTTTCAGAGATGAATATACCTTTGTCTAATTGAAAGGCTTACAATCGTATAGATAATGACATTTCTCCCAGCACAAACATCTCAAACTCATTTTTCATCCCTGCTACAAAATTTTGATTAATTATATCAAAATCACTTTCAAAAACGATATCATCCACATATACATTAAAAATTAGTAAATTTTCATTATCACTTTTAGTATAAATAATAGTGTCTCTTATGCCTCTTTAGAATCCTTGTTATTATAGATATTTATCAAGTCTTGAGTACCAAGTCATGAGTGCTTTATTTAATCCATAAAGAGCTTTCTTTCATCTGCATGCATGGTCTTCATCTTCAAATAGTTGAAATCCATCTAGTTTTTCAACATTCGCTTCTTATTCTAGGTCTCCATTATAGAAATCTCACTTGACATCCATTTTATATGCTTTGAACTTTATAAAACACATAAAAAACATTTTGATTTCTTCAAGTATAGAAACAAATGAAAAAAATTCTCCAAAATTAAAACCTTCTACTTGTGCATATTCTTTGTAAGCCAATCTATCCTTATTCTTCAGTACTTGTCCATCCTCATTCAATTTGTTCCTAAAGACCCATTTGGTGTTAATTACATTCTTTTCTTTTGGTCTAGAAATAATTTCTCATGCCAGATTTTTCTCAATATGATATATCTCTTCCTCCATGTGTTGACCCAATGTTCATCTTCACTAGCTTTGGAAAACAATTTGGGTTATATTTTGGACCACAAGGCAGAGTTTCTGTGCCTCAGTGTGCTTATCAATTTCCTTCTAGCCTAAAACCATAATTATTTATTACCAAGGATTTAATTTCCTAGATGAAACTTTTGAACATATCTTGATGGAGTCTTTGGATGTAGAAGTTATATCTCCTACTCTTCCTCTTATTCTTCGTATTCTTCCTCTTCATGCTCTTTGTTGATTATCTCATCTGAATATTCATTTATTTTTCACGTTTCTCTATGGGGTAATGCACCATTTATTATCACATTAATGTTTTCTACTATATTGCATATCTTTTTATCATATCAGTCATATCCTTTACTCCTAGATTAATAGCCAAGAGATATTGCTTCATATTTTCCTGAATCAAATTTCCCCATGGTGTCTTCATTTATCTTTATGTAATACTTTCTTCCAATTAATTTGAAATGTTTGATTGATGTAGGTATACCATTCCATTATTTAAAGAGTTTTTTATTGGTGTTTACTCTGATATGAGCCTTATTTATGATGTGAACAAAATTTGTATGAACTACTTCTAACTAAAAGGTGTTTAGAACATTTATTTCATTAAGTATTGGTCTTTCAATTTCTTACACATTTATATTCTTTCTTTCAACAAGTTCCATTTTTCTAAGGAGTTATTTCTATTGATAAATATATTTTGATTCCTTTTTTTCCATAAAATTTATTGAATTCATTAGAAGTATATTCTCCTCCTCTATAAGATCTCAAGAAATTGAACTTTAGATTAGTTTCATTCTCAACTTGGCCTTTGAATATTTTGAACTTGTCAAATTCTTCAATTTTTTCATTGTTTAAAGAAACTCATGTCATTCTAGTATAATAATAAATTATAAGCATAAAGTATCTCTCACCTCTTAGATTTTGTGTTATTATGGGGCCATAGAGATTTGTGTCAACTAGTTCCAATGGTCATGTTGATGAGTTCTCCTTTCTCTTGAAGTGGACATGGGTCTGCTTCCATCCATACAAGAATTACAAATAGTATCACCTGGTTTTAAATTATTAGGAATCTCTCTTACTACTTCCTTTCATATGAGTTTCACAAGATTTTAAAAACTTATATGACCAAACCTTTTATTCCATAACCATCTTTCATCCAGTTTCCTCAGCACCATTTTTCTTTACCTCCATCTAGTATATATGCACTACATGAGGTTTTAGTTGCATTTTCCACCACTCTTCCAAATCCTACTTTATTTGTTTCACATCATTGAAACGTGAGACCATATTTGACCACACATTTGGATAATACTCCGGAGATTAATTTTTAGACCATAACATGCAAACATAGAGCATTATCTTGTCCAATGTCAAGGATAATTTTTCATTTACCCATTATTCAGTTTGGTGAATTGTTTCCAAAATTGATACTTCCTTCTTTGTATTCCTTTAGAGATGTAAATTTTCTCTTATCTCCAATCATATTCTTTGAAAATCCATTGTCATTATACCATTGAATTCTTTGGTTTTGGGAATATAAGTAAAATCCGCATTCCTTTTTTTTTCCTTGCTTCCTAATCATAGAGTATTCTTCTTGCTTATTTTCCTTGGGAGGTATTTTTGAGATGCTTCTACAATAACTTACTTTGTGTCAAACTTTATTTATTTTTCAAAATTAAATGTGATTCAACATGGGAGAAAATGATTTTGGATCTTCTAACACCACTTTCTAAAGTGTTGAGAAATGTAGTGCATATTTTATATTAGGATTCTTCAAATGATTTCTCTCAACTTGACAAGTTCTTGTGATGTCTTTTAATTCTTATTAATTAAATTAGTATCATTTCCATCATCAAGACAAATGCCAAAACAAGTGAAGATCAAAAACACAAGAAAAATGACACAAAATGAAGGTACTTAGTTAGGGAAAAACCCCTATGAAGGGAAAAACCTAGTCAAACTCTTGCACTATAGATTCAAATCAGATTGAGACAACCAAGACCCCTATTGAACAAAGCAGAAATTTCTTCCATCCACCAAGTTAACTTCCAAGTACTAGCTTCTTTCATTTATTCAATGTAAGTATACTCTTGTAAGAAATTTGGCTTGCACTGCACTTCTGTAGCTATGTTTCTATCTTCGACCTTGTAATAAATGGTAGAATTTCAACTCCCAAATATTTTTCAATTCTTCTTCCAGATAGACACTTTCACACTTCTTATTTAAGATAGACTTCCTCATTGAAACACCTTCAAAACTATTCGAGTAGCATAAATATATATAGAGTGGTTGTGTCTACATTATAAGGATGACATGAATAAGTGATTGAGGTAAACTTGTTAAGAGAAGAAGCCTACTAGTTGGAGGACAGATAGGACACATAAAATATCTTTTTCTTTCTTTACTTTGAGGAGCCCAAGAAGGGTCTCCTACGAATAATGACTTTGGCTTTGACTGGAAAAAAAAAATCCTATTTACAACTAACCTAAGCATGAAACCCATGCTCTAATAAATCTATCTTTATTTAATAAAAAAATATTACAATTATGAAGACTGACACTAGTTACATTCTTCAACACCCCCTCTAAAATAGGGAGGTATTCATAATTACATATATACAAAGGTACATGGAAGATATCAAAATGATAAGTTTTATTAAGAGTCACAACAGACTCGGTGCTATAGATTAGATACCTAACCAAGGTATTCTAATCGGGAGGGACTAAGGTTTGTTCCAAGGTTTAGCCACTTTAGGTACCATCAGGCTTCATCTCTAACACTAACTAGGGATCTAGGTGTGTATCCAAGGTCGAAGCTCCAAAACCGATGCCACCCTCCCTACTTTGGGATATAGACATCATCACAAGTTGGTTTGATGTCCCCCAAGAATCTTGTTTCCCGAAGATGCTTCATCTTTCCTTATCAAATAAAACATATATATCCATCAATCCAAGCATGCTTCAAACATTCAACCTTCTTATGGAGAAATCTTGCACAAGCACAAACCCAATCAATAATAAACATTCAATATATACATATATTTTTAGCACAAACCCAATCAATAATAAACATTCAATATATACATATATTTTTAGCACAAACCTTTGAGGTCTTTAGTTATTTTGATTCTACTTAAATCATCATCATATTATTTAAATACCTCATCGAAAGCTTCCTTCTTCAATTTTCCAGCAACACCAAACTCAACCTCAACACTTTTCAACGTAACCAATTTTTTTTTTACAATTTCGTCAATCATGTACAACATGTCTGTAGTTCTTTAGCTATTCTTTGATCTAAATCATCCTTATTATTTTTATATCAAGTTATCAACTCTAAGGGATTAACTTATCAACCAAGCTCCCTCTCAACTAGGTAGATATACACTTTCCTTTATCCAAGTAACTAGAGGAAAATTCCATCAACTATATTATTCTTCCAGTCACATAGGTTCTTCCTTTATGCATAAAAAATTCATTGAAGAATTTATACCTTCCAAAACTTCATCATTCCTTCACATGGAAATAAGATCATCTATCAAACTTTAATGTCATTGAGGTTCTCATAGCTCACTCTTTCCATCATGCTCAACATCATCATCAAACTATCATCAAATATAAGTTAAGCATTTTCACCATCTTTAAGATTTTGTACATGTAAAATTTCAACAACAGGTATAACAAACACAAATATATATGTGCAAGAGAATGAAGTCAACTTTATCAATATAGGGTTAGCATGTCATTATAATAGGAGCATAATAAATCAGATTTTATACATTCAAGACAAAACCTAGTTAGGTTTTATAATTAATCAAGAGTTTCATCAATTAGACTTCTTGCAACAACATTTACTAAGGTTCGTCACAATCCCTAGATTTCATCAACAAAAATAAATCATATCAATAATCGAAAACATTATAATTCTGGGGTCTCATTATCATGTCCTATAATATCAATCTCTACTATGGCTTTGTTACAAACCCTATATTTCAAAAACTAAACCTTGAATATCAACATCAAGTTAGCATACCAATATTTCATCCCTAGGGTTCTATTATTATTTCCTACAAACTTATATTAGTCTCATATTAGCATTTTATCATAAACCATAGATAAACTCCAAAACTAGATATACAACAAAATTTAACTAGCTAGCACATACAACCAAAGATCCATTTATAGGGTTTTATATTGACTATTACAAGGGTTTTTTAATAAACTCTTATTTACCAAACCCTAAAAATCTATCGATTCATTATATAACATAGATATCATTGACAAAACCTTAAAGGCTAGGATTTCTTCCCAAAATCCTAAACATCAATGGAGTAGGATATCATTATCTATTCTAGACTTTATTAATGAACCTTACGTAAACTAGGGTTTCAATAGACCCTAAGCATAAAAAAGGCTAGGGTTTTATAGTGAACCCTAAAGGTTATGGTTTCACAAAAATAAATAAATGGTGAGAGATGATATAGTAAGGGTAGATTTAATATAATTCTTAATCACCTTGACAAGAATCTTTACGATTCAAGACCTTAGTCATAAGAGAGTTAGTAATATGAAGAAAATTTTAAAAATGATCATACTCTTTTAATGAAAAAGAATAGCTACAAATTTGGTGGTTTTGAACATACCTGAAGTTGCTCCTTTTAAACACCTTTTAGGGTTTTTTTTTAATTATTGAAGGGCTCCCTCTGAGTTATGATAACATCTTCATGGTTAATTTCCTTATGTGTTGTGGGGAAAAATGCCTATGCAGGACGATCCTATCCACCTAAGGTGTGACAGCGCCTTAGCAACAAACGAATACAGCTATTATGATTTCTTCCTTTATGAAATATGAAAGAGGAGAGATTGGCAGACTTACCATTGTCTTCCGGCTGTCCCTCGATCTAGATCCTCTTCCCTTTGTGTGTCTACAGCTACTCGTCTCCTCGCTTGCTCAAGAGAACAGCTACTTGAATCCCACGAGGTCATAAGAGAACATCTACCTGTGACAAGAGAACAGCTACTTGCGACAAGAGAAGAACACAATACAAAGGCACATATACATATTCATAAATGATTCAGGATTAGAAGTAAATCAAATATACTAATGCAATCATACAAAATACACCAGCATATAGGAAAGAATCAAGATAGCTTTATTGATAAGTAACAGGGTTTAGGAAGAGATACAACCCATAGGGCTCCAATCCAGCATCTCCTTCCCAGCAGAATGAAATTCCCTCTTCAGCTCCCTTCAAAGCATTAAGCACCCAATGTTTCTAGCCACAAACCAACAACAATTCTTTGCAATCACAAAATTCCCGCCTCTAGATCCCATGGAGGTGAGATCCATATATAGATATTTGGAGAGAGGATGAGTCAGCTTGAGATCTGACTAGTGTCCTCTCCCTCTGTCAGTTCTTGAGTCCACTTGGAGGTTCTTACTTGCACTTGGAGATTTGGAACCTCTTACTCATCACCAGTCGAATTCCCTGATCCAAGTGTCATTTTGGAAGCTTCCTAGGCATTGACACCTTGAGGAATGACTCTGCCACTTGTCCAAACTCGCCCAGCGCAGGTAGCCTTTGTTGGAGTTGACATTCAACGCAGGTAGACAGTGGAGCAGTTGACATTCAGCGCAGATGCTCAGTGGAGCAGTTGACATGATCCAGAATTGGCTTGTTTTTGAGTGTTTTCAGGTGGAGAACTTCAGTGAATTGCTGTGGTTAGTTGGCCTTGTTCCTCTAGGGGTAGGAACAACATGTTTAGGGACTTTGGATCCCTTAGATTATGGACATTTCATGCTCAATGCTGTAAGGCACAAAAATGTCTATAACAGTTGCCCCCTAAAGTATGAGGCCGTTTATCGGGTGAAATGCTTTATCCAGGAGGGTCCGAAGTTCATCCATCTACTGGGAGGAGACCTGTAATAAAATACAATACAATACATTATGATTCATACTGCTTTCATGATCTAGCTGAGGCGGGCATTCCCATGCTCAGCTTTATAAATTCATTTTTGTACATAGAACAGACGATCGTCTGATGGTAGACTGATAATTTTGGCGAAATTATCATCCTTTGGGTAGGATGATCATCTGCTGCAATGATGTACATGTCAAATGTCTTTATTTTTCCTGAATATATATCGCAGCCCGGATGGATGAAACTAGATCCGGGGTCTTCAAACTTGTTTGATCTTCACTCTAAGTACAAGTCGATCCATGTGAGAATTGCGCTGAAGTCGAACATGGAAAGACATCGCTTGATTACCGGTCAATGATGTAAACCGTTAACAAGCGCGAGAGGAATCACCGATAATGATAATGACCCTCAAGGTACTGCAGTACAATTCACGTGGTGTGAATAAAGGACTTGGCGTCAAACACCACGCAAAATCTTCTGGTCGAAGGTCATTGATGTATACCTGTCGCCGGAAGTGAGAAACTTGCCATTGAGGCATGCAAGCTTCAAAGTACTGAAGGGGTTATTCCTAGATCAACTCCTTGGATAATGAGCTGATGTCGACAAGGAGCGATCCGTCACAGGAGGGCCTTAATGAATCCCACATCAGTGACACGGAATGGAGCTAATGATTTTAATGGAGGTGAAAACGATCCGTGACATATGATTCAGGGTGGCGGTCATGAATGGATGAAGGATAATGTATGGTAGTGGATGGGACCCAGTTGACTCTTTCTGAATGACTTCTCTTGAACATATGGCGACACTGATGCGATGGATCGGTAGCATTACCCCAAATATGGATGGTATGGCAAGACCATGGTGATGTGACCGGTGAATGAAACAACCCAACCCGATTGTGGTATGGAGGAAAAGTGTCATGTTGAAGAGCGACCTGCTACCATCAAAGTTTTCTTGATTTTTCCCAATTTTTCCCCAGTCATTGCTGACCAGTACCTCTTTATTTTTGTCAAGCTTGAGGAGGATAACATATGCTTGTTCTATAACCTGCCCTTCGGGCAAGCCCATCGTTATGTTTTAACGAGCCTAGCGATAGGGAAACTCGTTCTTGTCTAAAGACAAGTTTGTCGCTATTTAATAATTTTAACGAGTCTAACGACAAGGATAACTCGGTCCTTTTCATTTTTAGAGAGTCTGAAAAGGTACATAAAGTTAACTCCAAAATTCCTTTTTCGTCATCTATTCCCTTAAGTCTGAAAAAGTATAAAACAATACAGAAGGGATGAGTTTTCGATAACTTTAACGAGCCGAATAAAACAAGCGCTCGACCTTTTTGTGCAATAATCCCTCAGGTCCAAAAAGATTAAAATCTAGAGGAGGGATAGCTCTTCCTATCCTTTAACGAGCTGGAAGGCCAAAACTCGACAATCTTTTCATATTTTACGAGTCAGCTGAAAAGAGCTTAAAGAAGACTCGTCTTTTGAGGAACGAGTGATAAACAGGGATAGCAACTGATTCCAGGTACAGGTTGGAATTTTCGAATCACGGCAGTGTCACAAGGATGGCTAGGTGAAATCACTCTTCGCAGCTGTTCCTCAAAATGGGTAAACAATCATATGGGGGTGAATGATCGGCCAAATGAAAAGTGGAGGCGGCAGGTGCAAACACGACCAAGGCTTTTATGGCTGATAAATTTACGATCACAGTGGTTATTTACCGGGATAGGTTCATTTTTTAATGAGCTTGAACTCTGGAGGAAACTCTTGCTCAATCTTATGTTTATTTTTTAACGAGCATGAACTATGTGCTAAAACTGCTCGGATCTCGCTTTTCTATTTTTTAACGAGCATAAATTCCGCATTAAAACTGCTCGATCTTGCGTTTATTTTTTAACGAGCATGAACTTTATGCTAAAACTGCTCGATTATATAGTCAAATTTTGATTTTTTACCATAACTAGCTTTTCTCTTTTCAATGATAGTACTGCATTCTCAATTGCTGCATCAAACTTAGTCAGAAATGAATAATATTTGCATGAAAATGAGATTATAACCCTAATATTTCGCTTTGAATTATGTAAAAAGCCATTAAAAGGTGTTTTTACCTCTCGTTTTACCATTTCATTTGACTTGGTTTGTTGGAGCCCTGGAGGTGCCTCTTCCCCCTTGATTTTCACCAGCTGATTCCGGGAGATTCTGCGGACGATTTTCAGTGCCGTCTGGACCAGGTAGGAGCTAAACCCTAGCTCTTTCTTTTCATGGTTTCCTTTTTCAATTTTGTGCCTGTTTTCCTGTCCCCATGAGCCCCTAGGGTTTTGCTAGGGCGCTCTGGCATCAGCGCAGGCAGTCCATTCGAAACCTACGCTGAATGTCAAGCTGCCTTAAGGCAGTTTGACCTTCAACGCAGGTAGGACACTTGCCAACTGCGTTGATCTCAGAAAAACAGTTCTATGCACAGTTTTTTGATGAAATTTTGCCAGTTTCTCATCAAATTCAGGAACTTACTCTTTCTCTTGTTTGTTTTGCAGGGATCTTTGAGCAATGTCCCTTATATGGCGAGAACGAGAACATGAAGAGGAGGACATGATTGCCCTCCATGACCTTGTCACGGTGAACGCGCTGCGGAACTGTGGCCTGCTGAAGTTTTTCCGTATCTCTAGCATGAGAGCACAGATCTCTTTACTGCAGTATATGCTTGATGCTTGGGATCCTATCAACCAAGTATTCCAGATTAGGGGAAAATCCATCCCCTTGACCATAGAGGACATTTACTTCTTGACTGGGTTGTCAAGGCGGGGTGCCCCCATTTCTTTGTCAGGTTCGGCCCGGGGGAATGACTCCGTGAGAGATTATGTTCGTCAGTATTGCAGGGAAGGTTCCCAGCCGAGCAGAGACGGCAAGGTTGTTATCCGTGAGATCACTGACAGGTCTCTCAGGTCCATTCTGTATACTATTGGTAGGATGGCCGGTAGCGCATCTCTACATGTTGCCAACAGATCTTATGTGCAGCATGCCTTGGAGTGTCTCCAACCGAAAGTATTCAACTGGTGTGATGCAGTACTTTCTCAAACGAAAAGTCAATTGACCAAGGTAAAGGACAGGAAGCTGAAGAACTTTGGGTATGGTTCTATTCTGACTGCCTTTGCCTTGGAGAAAATACCACTGATGCAGCCTCAGTATATCGCACTCGACTTGCCTTCTCCCACCGAGCCATGCATGCAGAGATGGGTTGATCACATGTCTAGGCATGCTGGTCAATCTCAGATTACTTTCACTGATACCTTCTTCAGGTGGTTCGAGCGCCAGGAGATGGTTTATTCCGAGTACCCATATGTTGGCATGGATTTCCGAGGTGATCCGGACTTGGTACTGCCGGATGGCGAACAGTGGGGCGCTATAGGTAAAATATTTGACCATATTACTGTTTACTGTTCTTATTTATAATGTCCTTGTTATTTATTCTATCAAGACTTTAATCAAACTCATGTGTGCATGCAGATGTTGGTCCTGTTCGTCCAGCAGCTCGCCCGAAAATGCCAGTTGCCGCCCCAACAGGGGAGACTGCTGGGAGGGTTATTCTCTGCGACCTTGATGTGGCAGAGATTCTTACAGCTGTGCAGGAGCAGGTTGAGAGCCTTACTCTCGGCATTCCCGATGTGAGGATTGATGAGCTACCTTTACAGCTGCAGCGCCATACTACTGGTGTGCCTAGACGATGGACTCGTCTCTTGCGCATGATTGCACAGGCCGTGACGTGCTATCATGAGCATCACTAGGCTAGGGTGCCCCCTAGCATTTTGAGTTTTGGGTCATATGACCAATTTTTGTCTTGGTTACAGAACATTATGTATGAACGATAAACAACTTATATATATTTTGATTTTCGGGATTTATTTTGGTTGAGTTATATGATCCATATGTACAACATTGATGATGTATCTCTTTTTATAAATGTCGCAAATGTCTATCTAACACATAGTTTGCTAATGAGTCGGTTAATGTGTTTAAGTTTATGGAAATATGCTGGTATTGAATTGAATCAAACTGTCTTTCCAAAATCTTAACCCTTAGGAACATGCGATAAATAGCTGGATTGCGAACGGAATATATACCATTGAGTTGTAGTATCACGAGTTGTGAGTCTAGCCTGACGATTAGTCGGCGTATGCCACGGGTGATGGCATCAGAGAGTAGTTCTATCAACGCGCTATACTCAGCGATGTTATTCGTTGATTGCCCAATACACACACCTCTGAAACTTACTAACTCGCCGCTTGGATCAAAAATGGCCCAGGCTGCGGAGGATAGGTTCCGCGAACTACGACTCGCTCCGTCAGCATACCCAACACATGTCTCCAGAAGGTTTGACATCTGCAACAAATGAAAAGTTGGATCACTCAACCAAAACAAACACTTTTAGCGAAAACAAAATACAACAAAAGCATACAGGTTACTATTTAAGCATAGTAACGCTTGAGGTACAACCCGTTGCGGGGTTGCGCCAGTGGAATTCCGTCATAATCCATTAACTCGTAGGCTCCTTTTACTAACACCCTTTTAAAAATATAGGGGCCCATCCATAAGGAATTAAATTTACCTGCTCCCAATTTATCGGATTCTTGGTCATAAAGCAAGACCAAATCACCTTCTGAGAAGACACGGGGTTTGACATTTTTGTCGAACTGCGCCTTGACTCATTTCTTATGGGCTTCGTTAGCCAAAGCGACATCACGACGGGTTTCATCCAATTGGATTAATTCCAAGAAACAAGCCTCTTCTTCCGAAGTTCCGGGGAGGAGATCAATTGCGAGTTTAAGCGACGAAATTTCACACTGGATTGGCAAGACTGCTTCCAGGCCATACACTAGTTGAAAAGGTGTGAACCCGGTCGCGTTCTTCATCGATGTTCAGTAAGCCCACAAAGCTGAGTACAGGATTAGGTGCCACCTTCTTTTATGAACCCCGATCATCCTTTGCAACATACGCTTCAGGACCTTGTTGATTGCCTCAACTTGTCTGTTGGCTTGCGGATAGTACGGGGTAGAGCTGTCGTGAGATAGCCCTAGCTTGGCAGCTAATTCAACCATCATGTGATTGCGAAAATGCGACCCATGATCTGTAACTATAGCCTGTGGTACGCCGAACCTGGCGACTACATGATTGAAAAAGAAAAGGGCAGTTGTTTCACCAGTGTTATCTAATGTAGGCATCGCCTCGACCCATTTGGTAAAATAGTCAACAGCGACTATAATATACCCATGCCCCCCGGTCGAGGTGGGGTTACATTGCATGAAATCGATGCCCCACTTGGCGAAAGGCCCAACAGCAACTATTGGTTGTAAAGGTGCGGGTGGTCTTCTGGTTTTGCTATCAAAAATTTGACAAGCATGGCAACTTCTGACTGCGGTTATGTAATCTTTGAACATGGTTGGCCAGAAGTATCCTGCTCGTAAGATTTTCTGTGCTGTTGCATATCCAGATTGATGCCCCCCACACGCGCCTGAATGACACTCATTCAGGGCTTTTTCGGCCTCCTCATGGGTAAGGCACCTCCTCAGGACTGTATCGATACCACGACGGTAAAGCATATCACCGATGATCATGTAGTCTTTAGCTTGATATCGTATACGTTTCTGTTCTGAGTGAGAGGTGTTAGGCCTGAATTTTTGGGTTTGGAGATAAACTATGATATCTCCATACCACTCATTGCTTGTAGATATTAGAAACAAACTTTCGTCCACGATTGACTCTTCTGATGTTTCATCATTGGACGACGATGGGAGATCGCACAATAATTCTGCGAAAACTAGAGCTTTCTTTGATTTGGATTTTACAAATTCCAGATCAAACTCTTGAAGGATCGCTATCCATTTTGAATATTTGCCCCCCAGCAACTGTCGCGACAGTATATAAGTCATGGGGTTGCAATCTGATAAAATGGTAGTTTTCCGAAAGAGGACATAATGTCGAAACCTTTGAATCGCTTGAACAGCTGCAAGCGCTAGTTTTTCAACATAAGAATATTTACTTTCTGTATCATTTAAGTTTTTACTTAAATAATATATAGGATGTTCAATTCCATCGACTTCTTGAACTAAAACCATCGCAACGGTCGTATCCGCTGCAGCCAGATACAGGTTAAAATCTCTTTGATAGTCCGGGGCATACATTAATGATGCTTTTACTAGACAATCTTTCAGAGCATCAAAGGAAGCTTGCGCCACCTGGTCCCAGAAGAAAGGTACATCCTTTTTCAAAAGATGAGTATAACCTTTAGCAAGTTCTGCGTAATTTGGAATGAACCTCCTCAAAAAGTTTGCTTTCCCTTGGAGTTTCTGAATCTGAAGCAAATTTGAAGGTGGAGGCAAATTAATGATTGCCTGAACCTTGCAAGGATCGAGACGAATCCCATCCTTAGAGACTACAAAGCCAAGTAAATGACCAGAACCGACGCAAAACACACATTTGTGCGGATTGAGTCTTATCTTGTAGTGTCGGCAACGTAGAAATATCGCTCTTAAATGCTGCGGATGATCAGTCCGCTTTCGCGAATGAGCCGGAAGGTCGTCGAGATAAGGTTGAACGATGTTCTTGATGTCATGGAAGGCATAATTCATTGCCCTCTGAAACGTCGCCCCTGCGTTCTTTAAACCAAAGGCTAATTTTCGATAAGCGAATGTGCCCCAAGGACAAATAAATGCAGTCTTTGACTGGTCCTGTGGGCGGATATTTATTTGATTATACCCGGAAAATCCATCCATAAATGAAAAGATTTCACATCCGGCGCATTCATCAATTATCTGGTCGATGAAGGGTGTAGGGTAGTTGTCCTTTGGACAAGCTTGGTTTACATCTCTATAATCGACACACACTCTAATCGTCCCTTGTTTTTTCATAACAGGGACAATATTCGATACCCAATCGGTTAGAGGAACCGGGTAGATGAATCCAGCATGGAGAAGTTTTTCAACTTCCGCCTTAATGGCAGCGACTTTCTTGGGGTGCACCTGCCGAAGCCGTTGTCTTACTGGTTTGACATCAGGATACATTTTAATTTCATGTTCAACGATACTCGAGTCTATGCCTGGCATTTTATCATATGACCAAGCAAAGACATCTCTAAATTCGCGAAAAAGAGCGTTATATATTTCCAGTTCTGAAGGGGAACAACCTTTGCCGACATAAATATTCTCTACAATATTTGTTTTAGTCGAGATATTTATGGCTATAGTCTCTTCAATATTGGATAAGTTTCGCTCGGAATCCACCGTATTTACAGTATTTGATAGGAATTCAAAAACTGAAGGGTGATAAAGATCTTGTTGAGTATCTTCTTCATATTCTGGAAGAAGGGAACAATGGTGGTGATCATTCCATGGTGTCCCTTCAATCAACATTGATTGTAAGATTCCTTCGTCAGTCCCATGTACTTTCGACCAAGGATCTAATGGGGTACCATATTCTCTAGACCTATCTACCCAAACGCTTGACGAGCGTTGATTTGGGTTCGCCTCCCATGCATGAAACATTGATTGCTACAAGATTTCTATAGGGCTTGGGGGCAAAACCATTGCATGATCCATGTCGACTTTGTCTTCCGCAACCTTCGTGGAAGATATCATGTTGCAGGTTGCTACAAACGGTATATTTCCTATGTAGATAGGAGGCGGTAGCGCGAAAGTTCCCATCATTGTGGGGTCTTTCAATAGGCCTACTCCGATATCTTGAATTGAATGGTCGCTCCCATGGATCATGGGAATGCTTCCTGTAACTTGTGAACCATTAGGGAGGAAGTTCTGTTGGTCAACGACCGTAATCCCTCCTTCAAACGGGAATGCGATCTTCCTAAAATAAGTCGACACAACAGCCGCCATGGCATATATCCATGGTCTTCCCAGTAGGATGTTATATTCAAGATTCCCATCGATGACTTCAACATCTATTTCTACTGTTTTTCCTCCTAGTTCAACCTTCAAGTTATTTAGGATGCCGTACGGGGTGTACGTCCTTCCGTCGAATGCTTTTAGTGTCATCGAAGATCGCGACAAGGTTGGAGATCCTAAAGTTTTCCAGCAACTCATCGACATAATACATGTAGATGCCCCCTCATCGATAATCGTTCGGTGAACAGTTTTGTTGAGGGCTTTCACTTGAATAAGGAAAGCTAGTTGAGCTGGTAACTGAGGATCATATCCTTTGTGATCAAAGGACACAAGATTGGAATCCTTAGGATCAACCCCGCCAATAGCTGATAACAAAGCCTGCCTTTGGGATGGGCAATTTTGTAGTACCTTAAGAGTCGACATAGCAGATGGCGATTGGGCCAAATCTTCCACTATGTTATAATGCTGCGCCGCCCTGGCGCGAGGATTAAATGTCGACTTGTGTACTACTCCCTTTGGCGGTTTTATTGTTAATTCAGGAATGATGGGCAGTATAACTTCTGCCGAAGTTGTTGTCGAACTACTTGGTTGATCTTTACCTTTGTCGTTCGACAGCTGCGGATTCCCGTAATCTTTGTTCCTTGTCGAAATCAAAGCATCATTCTGCTGTTTTGAAACCGACAACATAAGCACTTGCGACGGGGAAGCATTTCCACTATCAACCAGGTTTTGACCTGGGTTGGGAAATGGATTAGTTAACACAGCTGAGGTTTGTGAACTTTTAAAGAACCTTTTCAACTCAGCTTTGAATATCCTCCTCATCACATATTTGACATGGATAATTTAGTTTCCCTTTCCCAGGAGGGTTTGAAGAAGTTTTTCCAGGAGATGACTCATCCTGTTTCTTCTTCTTCCCTTTGTTTTGCTTCTTCTTGCTTCCTAGTTGATTGGTTTCTTTGCCTTTATCTGCTGATACGACATTTACTTCCGAAGCAAGAATTTATTCTTTTGCATTTTGATCCAAATTCTTACGGGCTTTCTTAGACGAAGCCTTTATCGATTTCATGTTTGCTGTGCCAATCATGCCATCACCGGCATGAGAGTCACTATTGGATTTAGGAGGAGGAGGAATTGAAAATTCCGGTCTAGGGGCGTCAGGTATTTTGTCGTAGAGCGTGCCAGACTGAGTGTAAACTAAGTCTAGATACTGCGCACGAGCGATAACTTGCTCCTCTGTTACGACTCCCCCCTTTGCCACATCTTTCGTTATAGCAGGAAGTAACGACTTTATAAACCATTCAGCTAACAGCTGATCGGGAACGTAAGTTTTAACCATCCTACGACGATGACGCCATTCATGTATATGATCGGATATATGAGTAGCAGTTGTCTGTTTAAAGTTGGTTAATATTTCTGTTCCCGTTTCATACCTTATCGGTAATTGAAAATGGGTTAAGAAAGTCGTGGCGAGGGAGCTAAAATTGTCGAAAGAGGCTCTAGGTAATTCAATATACCATTTAGCCGCTGGACCTGTCAATGTCCTCTGAAAAAGGCGAAGCCTTATCGAATCATCGTTTAGGGTGTTCGACGAACACCACAGATGAAAAGTCATCACGTGATTCGATGGGTCTTCTCCTAGATTTCCATTGAATTTAGGAATGTCAGATGGAAATTTGTGAGGAATCGCTGGCCACCAAGGGGCATAAGCAATCAGATCGTTGGTTAACCGGTGTAAATCAGGCAACTCTAAAGTTGCCACAAATGGCAACTGCTGATTCAGGTTAGGCGAAGCATAACCAGGGTACGATGGAATCGCTTGAGCAGTGGGTCTTTGCATACCAGCATAATGTAATTGATGTTGGTATGACTGATATGGTTGGTGGACTTGACCACTGTAAAGTGGTTGGTTTTGACCGTTTTGAATATACGGTTGTCCACTGTTCGCAAAGATCTGCTGCTCAGAACCTTGGTACACTTGCTGGAATTGTGGTTGTTGGTATTGCACTAGCCATGGTTGTGAAGCCATGTTTTGTTGCGCTATGCTAACCGTTGGACCAAGGTGTGGGGTAATTGTACCCGTTTGGACCTGTGTCGCCCCACCAGTTGGCGATTGTGGTTGTGACCCATGGTCAAGGGGCTGTTGCATTACAACCTGAGAAATCTGAGGTTGACATGCAACAGGCATCGCTTGAACTTGTGACACTGTTACAATAGCCGGTGTGGTTGGGATGTTCGTCATAGGTACACACTGTTGCATAGAATATACAACCCTTGGTTGTTGAGGTAGCATAGGTACCCAACCACTTGATGTAATTCCAGTATAACCTGAATACTGTTGTGAAATCCCGTACGGGTACCCTCCCGGAGGGGGTAATGAAAGGGCATATTGCCCCCCATACAGTAGCAATCCGGAACTCAAGGGGATTGATTGTCCTTGGGACTGGATTGCCCAAATTGACCTCCAAATGGATCAATCTGGTGAGTCTCAACATAAGAGTTTCCGGATATTATTCCGGATGAACAAACTGGAACAGACCACACTGTCAAAATAGTCCCTTGGTGGACTCCTTCTAGCCGTTGCAAGCTAGTTGGGACAGATGGTATGCCAGCAAACATTGTCAGAGTGACAGCAGGGGCTTCTGCTGTCGTTGTGTCATTTGACACAGTCCTAGATGTTGACGGTTGTTCAGACATTTTAAGTCTATCCAATAGATTGCCTAGCGATTCTACAGGAACTTCCACTTGTGGTGGATTAACTTATGATGAAGGAAATAGAGTGACCCCGACTCCAAAATGGGTTGGAGTACTAGCTTGCGGATCCTCTACAATTTCCTCTATCGCAATCAAACCAGGTGGAAGAGGAAGACCGTCAGGTCCGTAAAATATTTCTGGTGCCGAAGAAGGGGTTGTTTCGATAGCGACAGTTGTTTGAGGAACAAGACTCTCTGAACCGGTTGCAGATGGAACTGGTTCAGTAACACAAGTATTTGTTCTCAAACTAGGATCAGTATTACTGTCCCTCTGTGGCTGTTGAACTTCTTCTATAGAGGCATGGATTCCAGAAATGTTTGGAGTAATCGGAATCTCAGATGTTGTCGGAACACTTGTTCTAACTTTGATAGGAGATTTTGAACTGGTTAAACGAGTTCGCTTTGTCCGTACTGTTTTCGATTCCGGAGACAAAGACGGTTGACACGTAAGCCTCCGCTAACGATGGGGTTTCAATTGACTTTCTTCCACGATTGCGGATTACTCGATCAACCAAAATAAAAAGGGGAAATTGGTGTTTCCGAATTGAATGAATTTTATTAGACGCTTTAGACACAACTTGCTTTTTCACTTTTAAAGAGTCGAGAAAAAGCTAAAGATGACTCTAGTCTCCTTCAATGTTTTAACGAGCCCGAAGTGACAAATGCTCGGATGGAATTTTTCTGTTATACAGTCTGAAAAAGGCCAAAAGAAACTGCTCTGGAGATCTAGGCAGAGGGTGTGCCAAACTTTTCGCAAAACCACAGAATACTTTTTACGGTACGGGTGGTCGATCTTCGTGAATGCTGTGTTCACTGCATTGCGATCAGTAGGGTGGCTGACACGGCTTCCTAAGGATAAAAGATATATGCCTATAGGGGTCTCCCAATATATACGCGACGGTACGTGGGAGCACAAATCCGTACTAGCGCTACCGTCTCTCAGGAGGAATCACCCATCTTCTTCGAGATCGACAGTCACTAGGCTTAACGACGCCGGAACATGTCTCTAGCCTAGACCTCTATGTTGTGCGTTATTTTACAAAGCGTTGTTAGGTTCATTCAGTTTATTTTAGGTTGATCTTTTTAAAGTTTGCCTTTCAAGGTTCACCACGAGATGTATGATACAAATTCCTAAATGCAGTCTAAGATGATAAGCAAGCTTTATTATCTTTCAACTTTGAAAATCCTAGCTACTAAGGGAAAAGAATAGCACTATCTTTTCTCAAAGAGCAATCAGCACACTCTAATGCACTTTCCCTAAATCCAACATGCAAACTATCAAATGCAAAATGCACAATGCAGGTGTTTGTTTTCCACTTTCTTAGTATAAATGCCTACAAAGAAAGCTTTTTGCACAACTTTGAATTTGCTTTTAAAATGATCAATACAAACAAGTTCACTCTTTTCGAAAACAACAAGGGTAGAAGAGATTACAATCACTTTGCTACTTTCGAAATAAAGACTTGTTTTGACACTTAAAAGACACAAATTCAAACCAATAAGCAAAAGTAAATCTATAATCAAACTGCAAACAGCCAATGAACTCTCTTCTAAGATTATAATCAAATCTGAATCAAAGGCTACAGGATGACTACTTTACTCATGCAAAGGAAGACTGTAAATGACGCCACAAACACATAAAAACATTCACAATCTTTTTGTACAAAAATGAGGCGGAATTCAAGCAAAGAAAAGGGTTTATCAGATTGGCACCTATGCTGGTTAAAGGCTGCAAAAACAGAGATCAAAACAGGGCAACAAAGGACAAAGAACCCCAGCTGCACAAGGCCACACTGGTTCAGCACAGGTCCAACACTGTCAGTTTGACATTCAGCGCAGGTAGCCCCTTCGGGACCTGCGTTGAAATGCAGACTGCCTTCACAGTGCCTGCGCTGAAAGAGAAACTCTCGTTTCCCTTGGTTTCTGGGTCACAAAATGCTCAAAAATCAACTGTTTCAGGCCAAATCAGAAACACAAGCAAGGTATAAACAGAGGGATACTTTGATAGGGTACTAAAGACTATCACAAGGATCATCAAATCATTTGTGGATCTAGTTCAGATCATAGACAAGTCCAACAACTGGATCAAAACAACAACTTTCTACTTTGCATCCGGGAAAGATGCAGTTCAAAGTTGTTGTCAAGTCTATGAAGTAAACAAATGACGGAAACACAAATGAAATGAATAAACAAGTTCTCCCTAGCGGATTCGCCAATTTGTTGTGGGGAAAAATGCCTATGCAGGACGATCCTATCCACCTAAGGTGTGACAGCGCCTTAGCAACAAACGAATACAGCTATTATGATTTCTTCCTTTATGAAATATGAAAGAGGAGAGATTGGCAGACTTACCGTTGTCTTCCGGTTGTCCCTCGATCTAGATCCTCTTCCCTTTGTGTGTCTACAGCTACTCGTCTCCTCGCTTGCTCAAGAGAACAGCTACTTGAATCCCACGAGGTCACAAGAGAACAGCTACCTGTGACAAGAGAACAGCTACTTGCGACAAGAGAAGAACACAATACAAAGGCACATATACATATTCATAAATGATTCAGGATTAGAAGTAAATCAAATATACTAATGCAATCATACAAAATACACCAGCATATAGGAAAGAATCAAGATAGCTTTATTGATAAGTAACAGGGTTTAGGAAGAGATACAACCCATAGGGCTCCAATCCAGCATCTCCTTCCCAGTAGAATGGAATTCCCTCTTCAGCTCCCTTCAAAGCATTAAGCACCCAATGTTTCTAGCCACAAACCAACAACAATTCTTTGCAATCACAAAATTCCCGCCTCTAGATCCCATGGAGGTGAGATCCATATATAGATATTTGGAGAGAGGATGAGTCAGCTTGAGATCTGACTAGTGTCCTCTCCCTCTGTCAGTTCTTGAGTCCACTTGGAGGTTCTTGCTTCCACTTGGAGATTTGGAACCTCTTACTCATCACCAGTCGAATTCCCTGATCCAAGTGTCATTTTGGAAGCTTCCTGGGCATTGACACCTTGAGGAATGACTCTGCCACTTGTCCAAACTCGCCCAGCGCAGGTAGCCTTTGTTGGAGTTGACATTCAACGCAGGTATACAGTGGAGCAGTTCACATTCAGCGCAGATGCTCAGTGGAGCAGTTGACATGATCCAGAATTGGCTTGTTTTTGAGTGTTTTCAGGTGGAGAACTTCAGTGAATTGCTATGGTTAGTTGGCCTTGTTCCTCTAGGGGTAGGAACAACATGTTTAGGGACTTTGGATCCCTTAGATTATGGACATTTCATGCTCAATGCTGTAAGGCACAAAAATGTCTATAACATTATGGGTCAACTTTTTATCAAGGATCCCACTTGATTTATCAAGTTTCCACCCTTGCAATATTAATTGACAAGAACAACCAAAATATACAACTATAAGAGCATAATTACCATCTAGGGATTCCATTACTTTAAATGAATTTCAAGGAATTTTGAGTACTAACCCTAACTAACTCTATTAGAAACCTAATCATCACTCAAATCTATTTGCATAAATAATTGTCATACTCTAATTAACCTGAGCTAGGAATAAGAGTATTGGGGTGAGTGTTTCTATATACATTCAATATTCATCTAAAATAGAAGTTGGAAAACCTTAGAAGATAAGTCTTTTCATACTAAACAATGAACATATATTACATACCTTAGACTTATTTTTATTGAAGGATCAGCGTTCCATAGGACTTGATGCTTTTCTTTGAGACTGAAAAAATATTAGTAGATAAAAATAACAATACTTACCTGATTTTAATAAAATCTTCTAAGCTTATTCCACATGATGGAGTAAGACAGTCAGATGGCTTCCTTCCTTAAGACTATTTCTTCTTTTCTTCAATGATTTATTATGCATTATTATAGTAGACTGATCTTATAGTAGAGATTTTATAATCGGCTTCTCTACCACTTATGTGTTTTGGTCTCCAAGTATATATATACATAGGTATCTTCAATCCTTAGATCTTTTGTTTATAGGATTATGGAGTTATCACCGAAGGTCTCTATTAGTGATGATTGTGGACTTTGTGGAGACTAGAGTATTTGGAAATATTTTATAATGAGATTATGAATGTCTCTATGTTACTAGGTTAAGTAAATTATTTTAAGGATTCAAGAGCTATCTCTAGACTCCAAACATATAATTTGATTACTCATAATTCTTTCGATAGGTTTCTAAAGTTTCATATCTCATAGAAGGTTTAGATTCCTTTGAAGTAATTTCAAACCTTGACATTTGAGCATAGTAATTCACTCTCCCCTTCAAAGGACTCAACCTTGAATGGATTATTTTCTTAGCCTTTTGTATTTCTAAAGAAAATCTTTAATGTTCTTCAAAACCCCTCACTCTTCATTGGTTAGGTTTACGACCTAGTCACAGTGGCAAGGGCTAACTGAATATTTCTAGAATTCATTTTAACTTTCTCCTAGGAGATAAGTATTATAGATATAGTGCTAATTCTTTGTTTTTAAGCTTGTGCAATCTTATTACTACCCTTATGCCATCAAACCAAGCTCCGATACCATGTTGACAAATCTAGGGCAGATTTTAAATTATGATTCTTTAAATGATCTCTCTTAACTTGACAAGTTCTTGTGATGTCTTTTAATTCTTCTTCATTATATTATTATTATTTCCATCATCCATACAAATGCCAAAATAAGTGAAGATAAAAAACACAAGAAAAAGGACATAAAATGTAGTTACTCAGCTAGGGAACAATCCCTATGAAGGGGAAAACCCAGTCAAACTCTTCCACTATAGATTCAAACAGATTGAGACAACCAAGACTCCTATTGACGAAAACATAAATTTATTCCATCCACCAAGTTAGCTTCCAAGTAATAGCTTCATTCTTTTTGTCAATGTAAGTATGCTCCTTTAAGAAATTTAGCCTACACTACACTTCTATAACTAAGTTTGTATCTTCAACCCTGTAATAAATGGCGTAATAAATGGAAGAATTTTGGCTCCCAAAGATTTTACACTTCTTCTTAAAAATATACACTTTTGCACAACTTCTTCTTGGACACTTCCAAACTTCTTATTTCAAACAGACTTCATCATCGAATCACCATCAAAACTGGAAGAGTGTCATATATATATATAGATAGATAGATATATAGGTTGTGTCCACATTATAAGGCCAACTTGACTAAGTGATTGAGGCTGAATTTGTAGTAGCCCTGGTGAAAATTCCATGTAAAATATATAATTCCACAGTGATGGGACATGTATTCCAAGCTGAATGATGGGTGAAAACATCCTAGTGGGTGTTGATTCAGTTCATTATGGCTAATAAATTGGCAAAGGAAATTGCTAAGGCTTTGGAAAGCCAAAAGACATTTATTGGCATTTTATTTTTGAAAAAATGGAAATTAGGAGAAAAGGAAGGTGAATGGTCATAGGTTGTGTGTGAGGAGGAAATTAAAGGAAAATAATGGAAATTGAAGAAAATAGAGGCCTCATTAATAAAAATGCTTTTGAGTACCAATGGGCAAGACTTGGTCACTTCAGTGTTGGATCTCTCTCTCCCATTATTCTATCTCTCTCATACTCTTGGAGAATTAGATTTTTCTTGGAGCACTCTTGGTGGGTGTGGCATACTTGGATTCTTGGAGCAAGAAGGCATTGGGATCAACAACTACATAAGATTTTCTTGCAATTACCGAGTTGCATGTACGTTTTCCTTCACTAGTTTTTTCATGCATGCCACATGCATGTGGTTTCTTTGTTGTGATCTGTCATTGGCATGGAGGATTGCCTAGATTGATAGTGGATTTGCCTATCCTTTCCATTTCCTGGATAGCCATGGAGATTGTGGGTTGATTTCCTTGTTTTGTTTTGGCTAATTCTCATGTTTCCTTAGCTTAGGTTGCGTTACTAATTCCTAGAAGCCTTGGTTGGGAAAATGCTCTAGAAGCCCTATAATGGCTTGGTTTGAGTTACTAGTCCCAAAGACTTGGTTGGACAAATTCTCTGGAAGACCTGTAACAAATCGGGTTGAGTTATTATTCAAGGAAGCCTTGGTTGGAAAAACGCTCTAGAAGCCGTTGGTGGGTTGATTTACTAGTCCTAGAAGCCTTGGTTGGACAAACACTCTAGAAGCCCGAAAACAGTTGTGGTTGAGTTACTAGTCCTAGAGCCTTTGTTGGACAAACACTTTGGAGCCCGACAGCAGCCGTGGGTTGAGTTACTAGTCCTAGGAGCCAAGTTGGAACAAGCACTCTAGAGCCCTAGAAGGTTGGGATAGTGTGGTGAAGTAAAATTATAAGTGTGGGCACAAACAAATTCCTCTAGCCCGATAATGGGTCTAGCCACAACAGATGCATTCTATGGAAGATTTCCTTAGGTTAGAACCAATTAAGAGGGCCTACCTCTTAGTACGCTTATCCTGTTTGATGATGTCCTTGCTTGCTCATTCCAATTATCTTTTGCTTCCTTCTTCAAACACCTAAAACAAGTAAACAACAACAAACAACAATCGTGATAATAGACAATTTTTAATTCAACCTAATTAAAAAGTCAAGAAACATTAGGCCATGAATATGTAAGATGAAAAAACATGTAGGAAATCAATCGATGGTTGCATATATATTGATATCAAGAAGAGATTACAACCATTTCCTTGACATTGTGGTTCTCCTCTGACAAGACTAGGTTCCCACACACTTCTGCTAGCATTCCATGATGGCCTCAATCAACAATAGTTTTAAGGCTCTCCCCTTTAATCTTCACTCCAAAACAAATCACACTTCTCCCTTACACAACTAGATAGCTACAATTATGAATAGATTGTTGTTTACTCCAAACCAAAATAACACTAGCACACCAACATTAACACTAGCTTGTGCTTGGGAAGAAGGGAGGTTTTATATAGGATGAATGGATGGGATATGGATCCACTCCTGATGGGATAAGGTATTATATCTTGAGGTAGTTCCATCATTATAGGGGAAAGGAGCCCAAACTAACATCCTCGACCCCATCCGGCCAAACCATTTACCAGACTTCCATTACGAAACTTCTAGAGCTGGAAGCTTCGGCTCTTAATTTAAAAAACTTTCCATAACAAGACTGGCATGACTGGAACGCAGTTCAGTCGCTTCCGTTGGCGCTAGGGATGGTGCTAATCTCTGCACATCGGTGCGGGGGAGACAAAGGTCATTAGCGTCGATCTTGTCAACTAGGAAAAACAGAAGTTTCACGGGAAATGGTGAAAAAGGGAATTGATCTGCTCATGAAGAGGGACATAATGGGAGTTTCTTCATGAAAGAAAATCATGTGGGGTTCACTATAGAGGCCCTCCAAGATCAAGGAATAGGGAGTATAGAGACAGTGACAAAATGTTGTGTAATAGATAGAGATTAATCGGATGATGGTTTTGGCGATGTCTGACCATGTGGTGGAATCACTATTTGATGGGTTGAGATAGATGGCCTTTGGAAGCCCTAAGTGGGTTTTAATTGGTATGTTCTATGACATCCCACATTCATGCTTAGAATATGGCACAGGGGTGAATGGCTGAAGAGAGATTTGGCTCATCCATTATACGTTCGGGTGGAACGCGGAAGTCCCATCCTGGGTTTGGACATTACTTCATTCATGAAAGGTTATTTATCCTAGTATTTATATGATTATTATGATGGATTATATGTGGTGTATATCATTGTGATTTCATTGATATTTATTTCCCTATTATGTTGGTTATGTATATGTATTATGACAACAACCATGAGTGGCTCTCATCATATTCTTACTTGTTATTGAGTGATCAATGTATCTATGACCTAATGGATGAAATGGAAGCTAATGTGATAAGGGACAATGCTTAATAGCAAATCTCAGATAAGTATGATACCCTTATGCTCATATCTATTATTTACACATGTAGGTTGCATATTTACTAAGTGCTTGACAAAATATCTATCATGGCTAGTAGGGGTCTAGTCAAGGTCTTGAATAAGTATTTCCTTTAGTACTTTCATTTCCATGTTATTTTACTAACTTGAAGAGATGGTTCAATTTTGGCTAGTGACTTGGGCTCTAGGCCTAGTAAAGTGGCTCAAATCCTAGATTCGTTGGCATAGCACTAACTATTTAGTTCTCTGGTCATTGGTAGGCAAGCCTGTGAGAGTGACTATAGGGTTACAGTCACATGCATGCCTTGTCATGGGAGCAATTTTGGGTTTAATTCATCTAAATGCTAGATTAACTCAAGGGTTGGTCACCTATAGTGGTGGATTAGCCTCTAGGGGTCTTGAAGCACCTGAGGGAAGTATGCTTTTTGTGTTTCCATCAATTCCATTTCCTTAAGCTTACCTATGAGGTTGAATCATATCATAGTAGCCTCTCATTGCATGTTTACCATGGCTAGCCGATTGCTTGGGTAGATGTGGGAGGAGGGTATTACAGAGTCGTATCAGAGCATGGTTGCACTCTCCTTGGGTGAATGTGTTTGTCACGCACGCATGTCAGTTTAATGTGTGTCTCTTACACTTGCATTCCATGTGCTTGTTGCATTGCATAACTATTGATCATGATTGTAGTAAGGTTTTCATGAGGAATTTGATGTTGATTTTTTGGAATGCATCATTAGGAGTATATTATTGGTTACATGATTATATATCACTTGATTAAATCCTTGTATGTTAGATTACATGTATCAGTCTTGTAGGTTGGTTACAAGAGTTGATCGTTTATTCTCGACTACATGCATTCATGCATATGTGTATTTGATTAGGCATTGCTTATGCATGTTGATGGTTGCATGTGGCAATGTGTACAATGGAGTAATGGTTGTTGTCATGCATGAGGTCATGGTTTGTGTAGTTGATATGGTCATGAATTGATGACTATACTCTAGCTAGAATGATGTGTATATAGTTTTGTACTTGTGTTATATGTCTATATGCAATTGTCATGCATGTATGGTCTTGGTCATAATTATGCATGAATAGTAGGTCAAATATGCCTTATGAAGTCATGGTATGCAATTTAGGTCATTAGGGTGATATTGGTATGTCATGATGCTAGTTTGTTGGCTAAGATAGACCAGGAGATGTAGATCATCATAATGAGGTTGCAACATTAGACTTAGGTCTAAGATCTAATCATCATACATGTATTGTATGTTGGCATGCCGGTATGTAAGTTAAGGATTATTATATGCATTAGGTTTATGTACATGTATTTTGATGTTATGATTACATTCATGATAGATGCTATTTTATTAGTGTAGTTATTTGCACACGTGTTAGATAGTCAAGAATGATAATAACCTATAGTTATATGCATTTCTATTGTTGTTTTACATTAGATAACCTGATGATTAGGTTATATGTTGTTGATGAGCATGATATATAGCGTATTTATTTTATATGTTATTAACTTGATGATTAAGGTTATTTCATTGAGATCTTGATGTTGCAATTTGGATTGGTCATATGCATGATGGTTATGCTCATTGCATTGAATATATTGATGTTATATGTATTTTGTTAACCTAGATTGGCCAATGCAGACAGATATGGTTGCGATATTCAA
This sequence comes from Pinus tabuliformis, assembly GCA_031772625.1. Classification (NCBI taxonomy): domain Eukaryota; kingdom Viridiplantae; phylum Streptophyta; class Pinopsida; order Pinales; family Pinaceae; genus Pinus; species Pinus tabuliformis. The sequence goes on along the minus strand of CM062820.1, from coordinate 1,110,462,336 downwards.
ATATGAGCCGACATATTTGTGACTTGGTGTCGTACTATTATAGACTGATCTTGCATATGTGATTGTTATGCATAAATGATAATTGTTTATGAGTTAGGATGTGAACATGTTAGTTAGTGATTGTTATGGATAGCATGATCTTATGTATGTTTAAGATGATGTGTTGAGAAGATATATCATGCTAACTAGCTTGATTGTGCAGACAATATAGCCTCCCGTGAGATACAATAAGGTATAAGTTTGCTTATGTTGTATATTTGGTGCTTGACTGTTTCATTATGTCATCTAGTTAATTTATTTAATATGGTATGTTACAATTTGGTTGAATGTTTGATGAATTGCATAATATGAGTATGTATTCAAATGATATTGTTTTAAGATTATTGTACTAACACATATGTGTTGAGGCAGTTTACATGTACTTGAATGTAGTTGAAAGTTGTAGAATTATGTCTAATGGATATGAGTTGATTATGAGTTATGACATGATTTTTTGTAAAAGTTGATTTCAAATAGAGAGATATGATTATCTTGATATTTAGAACATGTGGTTGTCATGTGTGAGAAGTTGCAGGAAACATGCCTGGTATTAGCATGACAAGTTAATAGTTGATGTGTTTATATAACTAATACTTGGGTGACATGACAATACATAATAAACCTCGGTTGCAGCAAGATGAAGGGGTAAAGGAATGGAATTGGGCAAGAATTCCTTTGGCTATGTTTGGAAACCCTAATTCCAAAGGAATGAGTACCTTGCACACAGGAACTCTTATTAACCTTGATTCATTTGAAATTGCATGGATACGTGTTATATTCATGGACATGTAATTGATAGATACATTAGCTAGTCTCTAGTTACAGGTGGATCTGTCAAGGAATTAGAGTTCCATGAGAGATGGTGTGGATGTGTTTAGTTGCAAGGAAACATACTTGGCACAAGAAAGTAAGGTAAATGGTGTATTTTTATATTTAATTATGCACTGACAATTATGTATGATGTAGGGAGTTGCATGGCAAGATAGAGACTACCATGAGATCTTGAAGAAGGCTCAAGTTGAGCTTTCCTTTGGGAGCACTAGGAACCATGGGGATTGAGTGATGGTGTTTGTTGCTAGTCTTGTGCTTTTGGTCTTTTGGTGCTTTGTTGTGCTTGATTGTAGTTTTTATTTGCATCTTGTTCATGGCCATGCCACATGGGTTGAGGTGTCATTTTTAGTTTCATGGTTTCCTTCTTGGTTGTTTCTTCTCTTGCCTTTTATGTTTTGAGTGTCTTGGGAATTGGTTGGGGAAGAGGAAAGTTGATGGAGCTCAAGGAGAGCTATGTGGAACCCCAACAAGTAATGTAAGAACTCAGACAAAGCTTTGTGCATGAGTGAGCATAGCGGAATGTAATACTATGATAGTTGGTTGGACTAGTTGGGTCCATTGTGGTAAATAGACGGTGGCAGTACAAACATGAGAAATGTAACTAGAAAAGGTAAAGTAAATGGATCTGAGATGTCAGATGGCTTGACTAAGTTGGGAATGGTGATTCTCAATATTGTGCACAAAAAAAGGAAGTTTTCTTAACCTTGACCTTGATATCTAATATTGAGTTGTCGTCATGATTTCTTAATGCTAATGACTATATGCATATATGTATGTATGTCTGTTGTTATCTGATAGGGTCATCACGGATCATGATTTTTTTATGCTAATGTTTATTTATATGTATGTATGTGTCTATGTATCTATTTCGTTATCTGACAGGGTCATCAGGAATCGCTTTGGTGGAGGAATGATTGCTTACGTGGGTAAATGACATGAAGAGGTTCTTGGTCTTACGAGGAATCAATTGGGAAGAGTATTCATGACAAATATATGAGGTCAGTCTCATGTGGTTATGAGTTGATATTATGTTATTATATTATGTCTATGTTATGGATATGTTATACCAAGGGATACATCAGCAAAATGAAATCAGGTTGGTTTGCGGCATGCTAGGATAAGCATGAATAAGACACTGGAAGAAAGGTTTCTTGGTAAGGACAGTGTGGTTTCAGATGTGTGGTATTATTGTTGTGCATATGTTTTATATTTTGTACATGTTTCATCTAGGATGATTGTGTGAATTTAGTATTGTGCATATGCAGTGTGTGTACAAGTTGTTTATGCAATATTATGTACAAGGTGTTAGTACATATAGTGTTGTATGAATTTTGCATATTCAGGGTTGGGTATATATGGTGCTATGTACATGTGGGATATATGGTGTTGTGTACATATTGTACTATGTGGATGATGGATATGTGGTGTTGTATGCATATTGTTGGCTTGAAGGGGCCTGACCTAGGTTCGGAGTTAATTAGCCAAACAAATCCCTACACTACTGGCCCTTTAGGCAATAGCCTGCGGAGCGCGGACTGAGGTCTCACCCAAAGAAATATGGGGGGATGCTGGAACCAGGTTTCTACACCCTTGAGATGTTTGAGGGGTCAACTTAGTCCAATTGTGAATGGCTTCACACAGGTCACTTCACGCACTACCCTAACCTATGAGGCCTTCGCAATCTGTTATAATCGCCTTCGCGCAGCCCTAGCTAGGGGTTGAGGAGATTTCACGCTACTAAGGCATTGATCTGCACTATTTCCCCAAGTTATACCACGAATCTTACTTATCTTCTTATAATTGTTAGTTAACTTCATGTAAATAGATACTTTATCTTATATTCACTTAATCAACACAATCATATATGTTCACGTATCATATAAACAGAAGAAATGTAATTTACACTCAATACATTCGATGCAGAAAACAGTAAATAAATACATAGAAATGGTATAAAACTTCTCTTTATTAATCCTTCAATCAGCTATAGACTCAACCTGCCCTGCGCACTCAGCTGCATGGGTTCGCGCACTCAGCTGCGAACTACTAGGCCTCTGCGCACTCAACTACAGAGCCTCCTCCTACTCTACAACCCAACGACTCAACTCTACACTTAGTTCAAACTCAATTCTTCATACTTCATTCATCTATGACTCTACTTCTCTTACAACTTAGAACCTCACTCTATTTATACAATCCCATGGTCTACAGACCATGGATAGATCTCTAAAGCCGACATTACATTACAAAAATGAGGGTAGACAAACCTATGACTCATTTACAATTTCATGCTCCACGCCCATAAAACATCGAATTTAGTCAAAATCTGGGCTTTAAGCCCCAAAACTTCCCTTAGGGGATCCTGCTCCCAACAGGCCCCCAACACAAACATCATGAATCGCCCCCGAGTCACTCTGTCAGTGCGGAGATCTTCGCGCAGTGACCTCCCAACCCTGCCTGAACCGCTACAAGGTCGGCAGTGCACTGAGTGGTTGCTTGCTGTACCTCCTGGACATGTTGTTTAGAGACTACGGTAGCTAAACTACTACCCTGCACCTAGTTATAGTCCTGTGCCTCCTCTTAGCTGCTTGGAGCACTAAGACTGTTCTTCAATTGGCTAGTTAGATAGTCGGGCCACTCGTGTATGGCTTCAACTGACTGTCATTCACTTTTCCTGGGAAAGGTTCTCCATTTAGCTTTACCAACTACACCGCACCACCATATGTGGTTTCCTTAATGACACACGGTCCCATCCAATGCATTAAACTGATAAATTCTCGGTGGTAGTCCCCAACTTTATCAACGTAAACACGCTCATCCTATTCTATTAGTACGGTCTTTCTATCAGGAAAGTCCTTCTTTATTTCTTCCTCACACTTCTTGACTTCTGCGTTTTCCATGGTGATTTTCTTCCTTAACCAAGCTCTTTCATTCATGAGTACTTGGAGCCTAAGGTCACCCTTTTGAATTTCTTCATCAAGTACCAAATGTTCCTCTTCGAGTTCTTCCATGCGCAATCCCTTCTTCCGAGGCTTCACGATCCGTCATATCGATGGGTGTTGTTATGCGCGGACTAGGCTTGATATACTCCATCGGTATTACAACGTTCACTTCATAGGCCAGCCTAGAAGTCGTCTGTCCCATCAGTTTCTTGCATGTTGTCCTATAAACCCATAAAACTACTGGTATGCGCAGGTCCCAATCAATTTTTTGTGCACTACATACCTTGTTCAGTTCTTTGCATACCTCTTTAAATGCTTCCACATGGATAACCTTCTGCGTGATTGTTCTCTCCACATTCTGTCGTTCTAACTTGAGGAGCCATTGGCACATTTTCCCCCCCAGTACATGCTTATTAACTGTATCTCCCAAAGCAAAGTTCATGTGCATCCACGCAGGTTGTTTACCATATGCATGTACCCACCTGGATAGATGCACGCGTGGACCATCCTGTCCATTGTATTTATCGACCAATCACAGTCTAGGATTCCCAAACCATGTGCGCATCATTCTCTTGCATTTGCGCCAATCTTCAAAGCTCCCTTTGTGCGTACCCCACCACCTCGCAAGTGTAGCACGTAGTACCCAATTCAAGGCCTAGAAACTTTGCTTTTTTGGCACCTCCCTTTCAAAATTATCTAGGAAAGTATCTACCTCACTTAACCCATCATAAGTAGGCAGATCCCTTAATTTTGTTGATATGTAGCGTAGTGATCTTGTCATCATATTACAGTTCAGCTTGGTTACCTCATGTAGCTAGTTATTCCATCACTCTATCTCCTCATCAGAATCCGATGTACAGGAGCTTTCACACTCCCATGAGATCCGTCCATCCATGGTGGGATTTACCCAATCTTGTTCTCGCACAGTTATTTTGTAGATGTAGTCCAACTCATCATTACTTTCATAGTCACGCACCAAATCTGTATAGCACGATCCTTCCGCAGGGTCCAAAGGTATAACTACACACAGAGACTTATTCTCAAAAATCATCTTGTGCTTCTTCAAATTAATCACCCCGTTCATGTCAATGGCCCAATCAATTCCTAAGAGCATGGGGTAGGGATTGTTGTCATCAACAATCTTTATTACTTCAAAGTCTGCTAGCATGCTCGCTCCCTCAATATCCATAGTGATTCCCTACAATCGCCCCATAGGTATTATGTTTTGCTGGTTCGCCATTCGCAGCTGAATAGGAGACCATTGGAGCATAGGCCTCCCCATGCACTCCCATGTATGCTTAAGAATAATGTTCGCATCCAATCCTAAATCTAGAATTACTTGGTCCATCTCATATTCTCCAATCTGTGTGGTTAACCTCATTTTTCTTCCCTTCCTTGTTGTATGTTTTCCAATCTTATGGACTACGCACGGTTCTCCTGGCATGGTCCTAGCGCATATATTAATGAGTTCCTGTAGTCCTTTTATAGTCTTACTATCACGTAGTAGCTTCATACATGTTTCCAGGAATGTCGTAAGCATAAATGGGTCCATTTCTGGCTCCATTTTATCTTTTCTTCCTAAAGTGGAGGCATCAATGAAGCTCTTCTTAGATTCCATGAAGGTTTCCTTAGCGTGCTCTAAATCAAACTCTGCTTCTTTCGTTGAAGCCTTGCGAACCAAAGCACTATCCTTGGGTTGTTTTCCTTTATCATCTCCCATCGTGATTCCACTTTGGAGCACAATGTTCACATTCAGATCTTCCTCACACGGCTCAGATCTCATCATCTACAGGTTCTGAGTCGGGGGAGGTGGTAGCGCTCCCTTGTCATGTATCCTAACTATCAACGTAGGACAATCTTCAGTCTCATGATCAAAGAAGGTACAACATAGACATGATGGATGCGTTGGATTTGTACAATCACAAGCATATGTCCTCGCCCTCTGTAATTGTAGCATATTAACTGGTCGTGACCTCTTCCAGGTCCTCCTCCACCTCGGCCTCTTCTGCACCCCTAAAATCTTGTTCACGCCACTACTGTATTCGGGTCTAGGGGCCGCGATTTGGCCTAAACCCTATAGGTGGGAGTTCTATCCATCATCAACTCATAGCTTCTACAAGTGGGCTCATCGTGTCCAACCGATCTACAAAAATTACAGAACAATTGCTGTGAATTTTGAGTATAATTATGTAACAAATGGCAGTTGTCTGTAGCATGTTTCCCGCCTATTTGACAAATCATGCACCAAAAAGTAGGTGCCACGCTAGGTCCTGCTTGTGCTTTTAGCCTTAATGACATCAGTCCTCCTCCCACGAGGTAATTCATGAACACTAGGAAGTGGTCCTTATCATTACCCTGACCCTTTCATTTTACACACCATACCTCTTTGCACACTTCCGGGTGAGCTGTCCTGTCTTGTTTCAGACTCTGCATCTCAAGGCATAAGTTTTTCAACTACGCATGGATCTGCTGAACTCCAAAGTTAGGATCTTGCATTGGGGTCTCATGCAACCTCATCACGATTTCTAAGGCCTATGCTTGAGTCGTTAACTTCTGCTGCGAAAACGCGCACCTTAGATGTGACGTTAGTGATGCTACAAACCATTCACAGTGTTGTCCATCCATCAGATTCATATTATCTTTGTGAATAGTACACTTCAATCTCTTATCCAACTCCCAAGGAGTCTCTCCTAGTATCATTGTGATGTCTTTGAATCCAATGATTGACTGTGCTTTTGACTTCAGCCTATTAAATTCCATGTTTAGCACAATTTGGATATCCGCGATTCCCACATTCGGATTGTCATTAGAATGCTTAATATACCAGGTCTACGCATGGTCCTGCAGGGCACTAGCCAGTGTTGCTTTCTGTATATTATCATCTGTAACTCCCCGTGCTTCCCATATGGCTCTTATCACAAACAAAAACTAGTCCGGATCCTCATTTCCCACTCCCTTGAACACATGCAACTTTATCGTGCTTGCCATATTGACTTGCAGTGGTGGAAAGGGTGGTACAGTTGAAGATGGAGGTGATGGTGGTGTGGGTGGGGGTGATATGTGTGGAATCCTTTGCCTTATAAAATGGATCATACTTCACGGAGAGACCTTCGCGAGCTCTTCCTCATCCTCTCACAGAGGTGAAATCAAAGGGCTATTCTCTGGTCCCTTACTTCCTTCGTTTATGTAGGTTTTTCCACTTCGCGTAGCTCTGAACATCAAGGAAATTGCATAACCCTCTTTTCACGCAATAGCATTTTAATCCAAGTATTCAGAGACTTTACGTACTTACCTCACCGTCCTTTGAGAAAGCGTCTCTCTGCCTTGTTATAGCTAACTGAAGTATCTACTGCAAACTCAATAATGAATCTTCCTATAATTCGATGGAACCAATGATCAACAATGCATGCAATCTTATCCTTTGATGCTTCCAATCTACACACCAACTCTAGGGTCCACACAATAGGACCGTCAAGCTTCCACCTTCCATGGCTATCTGCTAGCTTCGTGATCCACTCATATAGCTCAGTAGGGAAATATGTGAAAAAGATCTCATGGATTTATATGTATAGGTAGAAATCTAACCACTCTTCTTTTGTTAGTCACGGATTTCTATTCTCCTGCACCATGAACTCGTGAATCCTCCTATCAAACCAACCTTCAATTTCCTTCTTGGTTGGATTCCAATGATACGACATCAGACATCACTATGCAGATTTTTGTCCTGGCAATGGAACCATTTGTTGGCTTGAGGGGGCCTAACCCAAGTTCGGAGTTAATTAACCAAATCCCTACATTACTAGCCCTTTTGGCAACATCCCGTGGAGCACTAACTGAGGTCTCACCTGAAGTAGTATGGGGGGATGCTGGAACCAAGTTTCTACACCCGTGAGAAGTTTGAGGGGTGGATTTAGTCCAACTGTGAATGGCTTAGCATAGGTCACTCCGCGCACTGCCTTGACCTGCGAGCCCTTCGTAGTCTATTATAATCACCTTCGTGCAGCCCTAACTAGGGGCTGAGGAACTTTCGCGTTGCTAAGGCAACAATATTCACTATTTCCCCAAGTTATACCATGGATCTTACTTATCTTCTTATAAATGTTAGTTAACTTCATGTAAACAGATATTTTATCTTATATTCAATTAATCAACACATTCATATATGTTCACGCATCATATAAACAACATAAATGTAATTTATACCCAATATATTCGATGCAGAAAACAATAAATAAATACACAAGAATGGTATAAAATTTCTCTTTATTAATGCTTTAATCAGTTACAGACTCAACCTGCCCTGCGCACTTAGCTGCAGGGGTCTGTGCACTCAGCTGCAGACTACTAGGCCTCTGTGCACTCAGCTGCAAAGCCTCCTCCTACTCTACGGCCCAACGACTCGACTCTACACTTAGATCAGATGCAATTCTTCATCCTTCATTCATCTATGACTCTAATTTGCTTACAACTTAGAGCCTCGCTCTATTTATACAATCCCATGTCCACGGACCATGGGTAGATCTCTAAAGCCGACATTATATTACAAAAATCAGGGTGGACAACCCTATGACTCATTTACAAGTTTGTGCTCTGTGCCCACAAAATGTGGAGTCTTTACATCAGATTTAGTCAAAATCTAGGCTTTAGGCCCCAAACATCCCTTGGGGGATCCCGTGCCCAACACATATGGTGCTCTGCGAGTGTTGGATATGTGGTGTTGTGTACAGATGATGCTATGTACATGTTGGTTATGTAGTTCTATGTACATGTGGTGTTGTGTGCCTATTGTACATGTGGTGTTATGTACATATGGTGTGGTGTGCATGATTATACAAGTGGTGTTGTGTGCATGTGGTGTTGTGTACATGTTGTACAAGTGGCGTTGTGTGCAGGTGGTGCTTTGTGCATGTGGCATTGTGTACATGTGGCATCACATACATGTTGTGCATGTGGTACTATGTACATGTGGTATTGTGTACATGTTGTACAAGTCATGTGTAGTGTACATGTGGCGTTGTGTACATGTTTTTTATGTGGTGTTGTGTACATGTGATATTGTGCACACATTATGTAGGTGGTATGGTGTACAGGTGGTACTGTGTACATCTGGTATATATGGTATTGGTGCATCTATGATATTGTGTGTATGTCATACATGCTGTGTTAAGGGCATGTGGTACTAGGTATGTGCATTGTGTAGGTACATGTATTATGTGGTGTTGTACATCGAGTATAGATGTATTTTGTTGTGTTGTACGTCAGGTGTAGGTGATGTATGATGTTATGCATTGGATGTAGGCATATGTATTGTATTATATACATTGGGTGTAGGTGTATGTGTTGTATGTCAGGTGTAATTGCATGTATTGCATGGAGTTGTATGTCATGTGTGGTCATATGTGTGTGATGCAAACTATGTATATGTACACCTGATTAAGGAGAAGGCATTGGGTGTTTGTTGGGTGTGGTGACCAATCCGATGTGCATATGAAATAAGAATAAAGGCAGAAGTAAGGATCGATTAAAGGACAAGTATTGGTATATTATTTTAGTTTTATTATGGATGTGAATTATGATTTTGGTATATGATGATTACATGTGAATTATGATTTTGGTTTATGATGGTTACATGTGATTTATGGTTTTTACCTATGATGGTTACGTTTTGAGCTAACTTGATGAGATATTTTTATACATATTGATTTGGTCAAATATGCTAGTTTGACTTGTTGTGATAAGAAGCGAGTAGGATTGCAAATGTACCTTATTGACGAGCTGTAAATGAGGTATGATGTGAATTTATTTCCATTTATTTTAAATCTAATGGAAGTTATTTTATTGGTACAAGAATGCATGAAATGCCTTGTTGGGTGATCGAAATCGACTTCAAGAATTTGCAACAAAAAAAGGAATTGGAAAATGTAGTAGTATGCTAGTAAAGAATTCAAGAACAAGGCCATTGTGGGACACTGGTACCCAACAGTGTCCATTGATTTCCATGAACATGTTATGACTAGTATGATGGTTTTGAGGCAGGGACATGCCTTGGTTGTTGTATCTTCTGATGCAAGGAAGCATTACCAAGGGATGGACTCCCCAAGATGGGGGTGCCAGCAAAACTTGGAAGGTGAGTGACTTCATGGAAGGGGTTGATTAGATTTCCCAAGGGACTGTGTAGTAGAGAATGAAAGGTCAGGGATGAATTTTTTTTGGGTCTTTACCATTGCCAGATGGAATCAAATGCACATTGGGAGTGTGCCCTAGAGAAATGAGTTGGTAACTGTTCACTGAGAGGACAAGTGGCATAGGATTATAGCACTAGACATTGGATGAATCTTGATTGTGGCCATGGATATTTGACTTCCTGGGAAGGAGGTGAATCGTAATATTACTTTGAGGGTGGAGGTGTGAGCCTCTAGATTCCATTGTTGTGGATGCATACATCATATCCTTTTATCTTTTGGTTGAGAAAATGTGCATATGTGTATATGTGTGTATTATTGTAAATACTGTATCGAGTTGCATTTATAAAGCTCGATAGACAGTATGGTTATTTCTTGTTTGAAGAAAATGTGTGTGTGTGTGTGTGTGTATGTGGTTATTGTAAATAACTTAATGATTTGTGTTATAAAGCTCCAGTAAATAGTATGTTTGTCTTGTTTCAGCAGTGGTCATTGTAAATACTAGAATGAGCTATTTTATAAAGCTCCATGGGTAGTATGTTTTGTTTTCAGCAGTCTTGTTGGTTATAATTGTCGTTAAACATCGAGGATGGTATTCCCCCTAGGGGAAGGGTTCTGTAATAGCCTCGATGAAAATTCCATGTAAAATATATAAGGCCACGTGATGGGACACGTATTCCAAGCTAAATGGTGGGTGAAAAAATCTTAGTGGGTGTTGATTCAGTTTATTATGGCTAAGGAAATTGGCAAAGGAAATGGCTATGTCTTTGGAAGGGAAAAAGGAATTTATTAGCATTTTATTTATGAAAATAATGGAAATTAGGAGAAAAGGAAGGTGAAAGGTCATAGGTTGCATGTGAGGAGGAAATTGAAGGAAAATAATGAAAAATGAAGAAAATAGAGGCCTCATTAAAAAAAGGCTTCTAAGGATCAGTGGGAAAGACTTGGTCAGTTTAGTGTTGGACCTCTCTCTCTCATCATTCTCTCTCCCTTATACTCTTAGAGACTTAGAGTTTTCTTGGGACACTCTTGCTGGGTGTAGCATACTTAGATTCTCGGAGCAAGATGGAAAAGGAAGAGCCGGAAAGTGCAAGAAGGAATCAGGATTAGTGACCACATCAAATTTTCTTGCAGGTACCAAGTTGCATGTATGTTTTACTTCACTAGTTTTGGCATGCATGTCCCATGCATGTGGTTTCTTGGTTGTGATATGTCATTAGCATGGAGGATTGCCTAGGTCGATAGTGGATTTGCATAGCTTTTCCATTTCCTAGATAGCCATGGAGATTGTGGGTTTATTTCCTTGTTTTGTTTTGGTTGGTTCTCATGTTTCCTTAGCTTGGGTTGAGTTATTAGTTCCTAGAAGCCTTAATTGGATAAACAATCTGGAAGCCCTATAATGGCTTGGGTTGAGTTAGTCCTGGAAGCCTTGGTTGGACAAATGCTCTAGAAGCACTTGGTGAATTGAGTTACTAGTCATGGAAAAAGGCTTTGTAGCTCAGCAACAACTGTGGGTTGAGTTACTAGTCCTAGGAATCGGATTGGAACAAATGCTCTATAGCCTTGGAAGGCTGGGATAGAGACTGATCAGATGATGGTTTTCATTATGTCTGATAGTGAGGTGGAATCATTGTTTGATGGGTTGAGCTGGATGTCCTATAGAAGCCCTGGATGAGTTTTGATTGATGTGTTCTATGACATCCCATATTCATGCTTGGAATATGGCACGAGGGTGAATGGATGAAGAGATATTTGGCTTAGGCATTTTATGATCAGGTGGAACATGGAAGTCCCATCTTGGGTTTGGATTTTCCATCATTAATGAAAGGTTATTTATCCTAGTATTTGTATGACTATTATGATGGATTATATGTGGAGTATATGGCTGTGATTTCATTGATATTTCTTTCCCTATTATATTAGTTATGTATATGTATTATGACAGTAGCCATGAGTGGCTCACATCATGTTCTTACTTGTTATTTAATGATCAATGTATATATCGCCTAATGGATGAAATGGCATATAATGTGATTAGGGACAATGCTTCATAGAGAATCTGAGATAAGTATGAGACCCCTTTGCTCAGATCTATTATTTACACCTGTAGGCTGCATATTTACTAACTAATTGACAAAATTCCTGTGATGGCTTGTAGGGGTCTAGTCAAGGTCTTGAACAAGTATTTCCTTTGGTACTATCATTTCCATATTATTTTATTGAATTGAAGAGATGGTTCAATTCTGGCTGGTGACCTGGGCTCTGAGCCTGAAAAGGTGGCTCAAATTCTGGAGTCATTGGCATAGCACTGACAATTTGGGTCTCTGGTCCTTGGAAGGAAAACTTGTGATAACGACTATAGGGTTACAGTCGCATGAATGCCTTGTCATGGGAGTGATTTGGGTTTTGTTCATATAATTTCTAGGTTAACTTAGGGTTTGGGCACCTGGAGTGGTGGATTAGCTCAGGGGGTCCTGAAGCACCTGAGGGAGGTCTGTGTGTTGTGTTTCCATTGATTACATTTCCTTAAGGTTACCTAAGAGGTTGAATCATATCATCGTAGCCTCTCATCATATGTTTACCTTCGCTAGCCAGTTTCTTGGGTAGATGTGGGAGGAGGGTGTTACAAACTTGTTAAGAGAGGAAGATGACTTGGTGGAGGACAGATAGGACACATAAAATATTTTTTTCTTTCTTGACTTTGTGGAGCCCAAGATGGGTCTCCTACAAATTATTACTTTGACTTTGACTCAACAAAAATCCTAGAAGCCTACGATGGAGGCTTGAACTATTGACCATTTTCCCAAGCATGAAACCCATGCTTTAATAAGTCAATATTTCTTTAATAAAAATGTATTTTTCTTTTCTTTTGAAAATACAATTATGAAGACCAACACTAGTTACATTCTTTGACATAAAGGAGTTATAGATTTTTTTCTTACAAATTGATTCATTGAGTTCTTGTATGATCATCTACTTCTATTTCTAACATACTCTTTTCTTCTATAATTTGTTTCCTTATGACCAAAATTGTTACAAGAAAAACATAACCATAAAAGAAGTTTTGATACCTATATATGAAGGGCCTTCTTCTAGGAATAGTTCTTCTAAAATCATTATGATTGTAATTGTGAGGAAGCTTAGATCTCTGCTAATTATTTACACCATTTTTTTGTACTCTTTGTATTTTTAAGTTTCATTAATTTACTATTCATTTACTTCTTTCCTAATGTTTCTTTCATTGGTGATGGAAATTTTGAGCATATTCGAATAGGTTTTGGGATGTTGTTTTTTAGTGTCTTTGATATTGATTTTGATTTGAAAAATTCATGATTTTCTTGATTATGAATGCATTTTTTGATAGAATGGGTTATCTAGTAGCTAAGAATGTCATCCAATGTTTTATTCCATTTTACAAATTATAATTTTTTATTCAATTGCGGATTTGATTTCTCTATATCTTTTCTCAAGGAAACTTCCTTCACTTCTAGCTTGTCACAATTTCTTTCCTTTTATTTCATTTGATTTATGATCTATAAACTGCCATGGTTATTCCATTAGATAATTCGTCACAAAAGATCTCATAAAAGCATATTTAAAAATCTAAAATCTACACTATTAGGGTTTTATTTGTCTTCATATTTCTAGATATGTAGATTATTTTTAATTGCATATGCATGAAAATTAAAATTATACATAAAATAGAGAAAACCAATATAAAAAATCAAAAACCATGATTTGACACAATATATAATATGGGAAACCCTTTCAAGAGTACACTCATCTAGAAGGTGAGGCCACTCTGCTCTCTTTATCTGAATGAAGAATGGTTGCGAGTACACAGAAGTAAGGCATGTGGCCCATGGGCTATTACAATGCACAAATCCTCTCATTGTGCATTATCCTCTATCCCTCATGACTATTTTGTTGGTCTACAAAACCAATGCACTCAAAAACAATGGAACCCTTTTTCCTTTTAGTGGCCTAGTTATAACATAACCATATAGCCCACCAGTGGTTAGGTTTTCCACTTCAAATCTTAAACAAAAATATAATAAGGACTCTTCTAGAGTATTCTTCATCATAATCATGTGGCTAGACCCTTCTCCATAAATAATGGGGGTTGACATGGCATCCTCTCGAATTCTGGTGGTGAAAATAGGAAGGTCAAATTTTGAGTGGCATAACATTTTCATATGAACTCTGATTGAGGAAATTCTCGCACTCTTAGAAAATTATTTGTGTCTAGAATATGAAAAAAAGGTTTCAAACCTAAAAGGTTTTAGACCCACATTTTCCAAATAGATCCCACTAGTAAAAATGGTCCTATGAGTTAATTCCTCCACCTTTTTCTCTTTGAAAGCATCGAGATGTATGAAAAATAATATAATGATCGAATCTCTATAACACCTCCCCATTTTGGGAGGATTTTTTCCCCATAAGATTCTACTGAATAAGGTGAGGAAATATTTCCTCCACCTACTCTTGGTTGTACCATTTAGTTTCACCTATAAGTTGTCCTTTTGACCCAATCTTCCAAAGGACATGTTGCTCATGTCTTGTAGTTATGGACCTTTTCTACAAAATTGTATCTTATGTCAACTCAACTTGAGCATCTAATGTCAAATCCTCTACAAAATTTAGGACCTATCCTATTCCTAAACTAGCGTGGAAGGCTCATAGAGCTTTTGATTCTTCACATTCACAATTAGGTAAATGTACATGTATGGGGGTAGACTAATCTCCCACCTTCTCCAGCATCTCAAAGGGACCATGTCAAAGAGCCTTTATTTTCTTACCAAGACTATGTAGCCTCTCCTTGTTCAATTGTAACCATACTTTGTCTTCCACCTTGACCAACTTCACTATTTTGTGTTGATCATGGATGGCCTTATATTTTTCATGTGACTTTTGCAATGTCTCCTATACCTATATATGGATTTTCATGATCTTTTTTAAAAATTGTTCAACCCTCAAGGCATTGCCTATAAGATCCTCCCTTAATCCTTGTTTCATATATGTAATATCCAAAGGTGAAGTTGGAAAACAAAACATGCATCCTCTTGTAATGCCTGAGTTGTTATAGCTTACTTTTGGGCTTGTTGTAGTGGCTACAACACCCTCCAAAATTTTAGCCTGCATCCAATTCTGGAGCCTCCTTTGAGAGTTTTTACTTAATGTTTGCATGAACTCAAGATCACCCCATGAGCTTGTGTGATTCTTCACACCCACCTTCCTTGATCATTCAATAGACAACTTTTGCATGTTGGTAAAATTTCTGCGCCTGCGCCCATGTTCTGGACATACACAAGGTCTCTGCTTCATGTGTACATGTTGTGTTCGCTATGTAAACATACATCACACTCACACACCGAGTCGTATACACCATCGTGCAAGTGTCACCGTGGTCGTCCAATGATCAATCACATGCGTTGCACTTGTTGACTTGCACCGTTGGTCATTCATGTTGAGAATGTGTGTCTGGATGGTTTGATTCATCTCGTCGTCAAGTCATGCAAGTGTGTGCTTGCAATTTTACGTATGCACCTTTTCACTCGCTCACACACTTAGTCGTTTTGCTAAAGTTCAGACGACCAGTTCACCCTCTAACAATCAGACCTTCACCCTGCCATCAACTTGACCGAATGTCACCCAGAACAATGTAGAAGAACCCAACAAACCATTTCACGTTGCACTGCCTTCAAGCCGATCAATCAACCCTCCTCTGGTCAACCAGAGAGTTTGACTCGGCAATCACCTCAAGACTGACTCCCCTCAAAAATTGCGTAGACACTGCAGACCGTGCCCGCTCTGCTAGCAGAGAAAATTGTCTAGGCAGTTCGGATAAACATTAGTTCCCGTCCCTGTCTCCCTTAGTCAATTGTGTAATTTTACCATCTAGCCCATTAGTCAGCTGACTGGCTGCTCACCCGAAAAACTGTGTAGATTTAATGAGAAAACCATGTATTGCCCAGCAGTCCGCTTGGCTCAGAAACTACGCAGAAGTGATCAGAAGTCCATCCTCCCAGCATCAACGCATTTTTTCTCACTAGAAAATCCTAGTAGCTCGTTGCCAGTTCCCTCCAAGAATTGCGCAGTTTTTGTTGCCAAGCTCCCAATAGCCTACAGCTAGTTCCCTCTAGGAATTGGGGAATTTTTGTTGCCCGCTCCTTCCAAAAAATGTGCATATTTTGTCTACCCAGCCTTCTTGCAGATCAGACTACTCCTCCCAAAAATTGCGTAGATTTTTCCTCTAGTCAAGCCAGACCCCACAGAGAGTCACTGTCGATACAGATTGCCCATCACCATCTCCTAGTGACTTTTGCGCAGTTTTCACCAGCAGTGCCCAGAGCCTACATCCCAACTCAAATCTTGCCTCGCGTGGTTTCGTAACCTTGTCTTCTTTCCCGGTCACCTGCATCTGAAAGGATCATGCATAATAGTATACTAGGAGGTTTATGAATTTGATGTCATCTCATCATGAGTGACTACAGATACAATTACACAAGCAAACATGGCATGATGATAGATGGGATGAACAAAGGGAGTACATGGAGAAGGACATGTTCATGAACATACAAACAAATGATGCATGTGAAGAGATGTCCTTGCAAACAGACAATCATGTAAAGATGTGTTCACGGATGGACAGATGAACAAACATGTGAAGATGTGTTTGTGGATGGACGGACGAACGAACATACACTTTTCGTGAACGGATGAACTTGTCAAGCATGCCAACATACCAGCAAGGAGAACCATGTGAATGAAACATCAAGCAAACCTAATGATCATCGAAGATTCTGTGCACCTTGCCATGCAGAGGTGAAGCTGTGACACACCATGAGGACATCCATCACCTAGAAGCATTACAGCTCGACATGCACACTAGCAGTAGCACAAATGTACCATCATTGTCATGTCGAGTCTTGTCATGAGTCATGTCATCCAAATCTCTACTCTGGGCCATATTCTCAATCAATGTAATGTAACATGGAATTCAAAGAGATCCACTTGTCATATGAAGAGTCATGTAAAGTTGAAAGGTCATGGAAGTCAAATAGTCATGAGGGAATTCGAAAAGTCACAAGGGTCAGTTTCACCCTTGACTATAAATACCCCCTCATTTGTAGATGCAAAGGACTTTCACCTTGGCTCCTCCCACATAGGCTTGAGAGTCTGTAATATTTTTTTTTGAGGAGTAAGTAGTGGCTCCAATGCCCCACCCACATGGTTAGTGATTTATGGTGTATCGATGTGTCTTGTAACTTTTTCTTAATTCAAAATCCTACTAATAGGCTAGCACAATTTCACATAGGTGTTGTAACTATTGGTAAGATTCGTCTTGAACAATTGTAATGCATGTTGCTTTAACTTGTGTTTAACACTTGGATTCATTCAACTGTTCTAATACATATATATTAATGAAAATGTGTTGTATATGTTTTTAAAATTGTCCTATCCATGTTAGTCACCTCCCAGACATGAGACAGAACCTTTCATGTAAACTTGTTATAATTACCATCGCACTCACACGGATTGCCCATTGAGTGTTGTGTGTGCTATCCTCCCTTGTGTGTTGTGATTTCCGCATCTGCGTGGATTCCTCCTCCGGAAGCTGTGCACATCCTGTTGTGTTGTGTGTTCCTAACAGAGTTGGGTTTCCCCCCATCCAACATGGGACTCACTACCACCCTTTCTCTCTCTGATGAAAGAACCTTGACACAAGTAACACTATCAATCACCAGGCATGTGAAGCTCACTACTTGAAGACAAAGTAGACCACTCTCTTATGCGGATCAGCAAGTGTTGAGGCAAACATTTAAGATAATGGCAACTGGGCCATCATACCAGATGGGACTCACACACCAAACGGTGTGAGGTCTAGTTGGGACTTCATATCGGGCTGATCCCCTGAATGTTTTTAGGTCCAAAACCATCAACAAGGCTACAAATATGATAATGGCTAGTGTTTTAGGTGGATTATTCTCTCCTTTCTGATAAAATAGTGTTTCCACTTAATCACAAATTGCATGAAGGAATATAGATCCTTATCGTAGGTAGGGTAGTTAAGAACTACCCCAAAAAATACTTCAAAATGTCAACACACATGCCTTCCCCCCTACATCAATACCACTCTTGTAGCATACCCACTCGCATCTTTCTCCACTTCAAAGGATTGTTGAAAGTTTGGTAATTCTAGAACTGGTGCTTGATTGATGTTCTTCTTTAACTCCTCAAAGGCCCCTTTTTGACCCTTTCACCACTAGAAACACTTTCCACTTCTTGTTATATAGTGGAGTGGTGCTGCTACCACTGGAAATGAGGCTATGAATTTCCTTAGGTACTGTGCTACCCCAACAAAAATCCAAACCTCAAAAACATCAATAGGCACTGCCCATTTCATGATGGCCCCCATCTTAGTAGGATCTATTCTCATCTCTCCTCCACCCTTCACATACCCCAAATACACCAAAGATTTTAGCACAAACTCACACTTCTGAAGAATTTCTAGCATTTGGTGCTTGTTTAATGTCTCCAGCATTTGCGTCAAATGTGAGATGTGCTCCTCTCATGTAGCATTGTATACGAGTATATAATCCAAATAGACAATAACAAATGAATATATAAAATGGAACAATACATCATTCATTAACCTCATAAACATAGTTGGTGCATTGCATAGGCCAAATGGAATGACTAACCACTCATACACACATTTCCTAGTTTTGAAGGTGATCTTCTAGGTATGTTCTTTTCTAACTCAAACCTGGTCATATCCAAACTTTAAGTCTCGCTTGGTGAAGTATTTTTCATTTTAAAAATGATCTAATAGATCATCTATCTTGGGAATTAGGTACTCGTTCTTGAGCATAATTTTATTCAATGCCTTGTAATCTATACACATCTAGCAAGTCCCATCCTTCTTTCGTACAATGATGATGGGTGACCCACATGGTGATGCACTCAGTCGATTGATACCATGTTCTAGTAACAACTACAAATGTTTCTTTGCCTCACTTGCCTCTATGATATGCTTCCTATACAAACCAATTTTTGGAAATGGGGAGTTTGGAAGTAGCTATATCTCATGCTCCACTTCTCTCTTGGGTGGTAACCCTTTAGGCTCCGAGAACACATCCATGTATGCATGTAGAAACTAATCCAATTTTTGTTTCTATTTCTTAATACACCCATATAGGGATGACTTTCCTCTTACTGACTCTTCTATAGACAAATTTTCTCTTCAAAATAGTAAAACATACTTCTTGCTAAAACTGATCAATTTCTTGGCTTGGTTGGAACTTACCAATGAAATTTCGACTTACCTTTTTGCACATTAATAGTGAATGATTTACCATCCTTGACGAGCTAGTTTTGGTTGGTTCTCCACAAAAATATTATATCCCACATATACATCTAGGTAGTTCCAAAAACCACTCTACATATATAAAGGGGAGCAACATGTAGTTCTACTTCATCACTAAAATCAACACTAATGGAAAAAGTATTTTTGCATCGTTTTGTTACCTTCAAATTTGCATCCTTATTTACACATCCCAACAAATATGGTCTTGGATGATCGCAAACTTCCAATCAAAATTTGTTGACCATCTCTGCTACAATGAGATTCTATTTCAATCCTAAGTCAAACTAAGGATCAATATTTTTCTTCTTGACTTGTATCATTTATGTGAAAGAGTTTGTTCATTTATTTCTCTTCTTGTTGTTGAAGACTACTTAAATTCACCTCCTTCTACATTGATGTAAAATCGATCTTCTCATCCACATCTAAGTTTCTTTCAACATGGTTTCTCAAATTAGTGGCCATAAGATTCTTCTTATTGTCTTTCTTTTTTATCTTTGGGTTAAGCTCTAGATGCAACTTCCAACATTTGTCCTCTATATGTATATTAGTGTTGTAGTGGTTATAATTGTTTCTAGGATCTTTAAAATTATGTATTGTGGCTACTATATTTTTATATTTTCCCCCTTTCCACTTCTTCTTCCCCTACTTAGAAGCATCATGTTGCTCCTTTTACTTTGATCCACTTGATTTCCCTTTCTTTAGGGCTATGTTCTTCAAGTACTATGCCTATACATAAACCTCATCCACTGATATAGGCTTGAATATCATCACATTCTTCCATAGATGGTTGTGCAGAACCCAAAGATATTTGAGGAGTACATATGGGTTCTTTGGGGATATACCTAACATTATGGCCATGTTTTTTAATTTTGTGGTGCACTCCTGTACACTTTACCCTTGTTTCTTCCTAGAGTAGTGCCACCAAATCCACTAGTCCTCTACATACCCAATAAGGTAAAATCAGGAATTTATTATGGTTTTGAAGTCCTCCCTTGTAGTCACTATAGGATCTCCCTCTAACCTCATGGTATATGTGTGTCTTTCCCACTAGGTCAATGCATGACCCTCTAATTTCATCCACACAAATGAAATATTATGTCCATCCTCTATATAATTAACACTAAAATACACTTTTAATTGTTGCAACCAATGATTGAGCTTCAGAGTGTTGATCTCACCTTGGTATAGCTTTATCTTGACATTTGCTTCCATTTTGAACAAGGACTCTAAATGGTTCATGAAACTCAAAGTGTGTTGATTTTCTTCGGGTCCATTCTTGATTTTTCTCTTTGTTTCTTCTTGATCTCCTAATATCCCCTTTGATTTCTCCTCTTTGTTAGAAACCCCATATTCTCTGAGTAGCACGAGTTTATTGTTTAGGGCCAACATGAAGAGATTCACATTATGACTTATATATGCAACTTGTGCTTCAAGCCATGAAAACCTCTCCTCTATAGGATCATGAAGGCTATCCACAGATGTTTTGACCATAACTAGGGTTTTCTAATTTTTGGCTTAGTGTTATATAGAAAATTACCTCCTCTTCAGCTTAGAAGAGAATAACACTTTTGACTGGAAGAAGACCTAATTTACAGGCCTATTTGCATGAGTAACGCACCCTAGAAAAAGACACACAGTGTGCTAATGCAGTCTATGACCTAGCAAGGTGCGTTAACCTAGGGATTAACACTTTGTTTTATTAAAGGACTGTGCTACTAGACTATGAAAAGATTCCTAAGGTCAAAGGACGAGCTAACTGCATGACACTCCATATTACACTCAATTTCAACTCTAAAAATGTAAAAAAATCTACCTCAGACCTATCAAAGAAATTGCCAATTTGATTGAAGCAAACGAATAAGGAAAGAGAAATAAAGCAGAGGAAACATATAGCTTTTTCCCAAATGAAACTTTTGAAGAAATTGGAAAGGATTGAGGCTTCCATTACCCATAAATTAGAGGCCATACCATAGTAATTGGGATCATAATTTGTGCACTATTATGCTATCAAGAAGTTGTTGAGAGAGAGAGAGAGAGAGAAGAGCTAGGGACTAAGGGAAGACTTTATACAACGATCATGGTTGTAATCATTCTTCTCACATATGACAATATAGATCTGCTCCTATTATGTGTATGTCATGATATTGATACCTTCTTTCTGTATATGTTGGTTCAATGGCGAGAATAATGTTTATCATTGATGCATGCTAACTTTATATGTTGTTATATGTTGATGTATTGGATTGTTAAAGTACTATATGTTGTGAAGGTCACTTGGTGTCTTTCTTATTTGTAGGTCCTGATCTAAGAGTTGACTGAGGATCCTCTCTCCATCACACTGAAAACTCTAGTGGATTTGTATGAAGGACTAGCAAGTAATCCTTCTCTATTTCTTTGTCAATTCCTATATTAATACGATGTGGTTACATGTATTTTTGAATAGTTGCAGGTCACTTCATACCATGTGCCTTAGGTTTCGGGAAACCTGAGAAGTATTTATATCCACTGCCCGTGCATTAATCTAGACAACACCTCGCCAAACTAGATTCCCCATAAATCTTCACAATAGACCCAAAGAAACCTTATTTGATACCAATATTATGTATAAACTATCATGGATATTCCATTAGATAATTCGTCACAACAAATCTGATAAACTATATTTAAAAATATGAAATCTATTATATTAGGATTTTATTTCTCTTCATATTTATGGACATGTAGATTATTATTCATTACATATGAATGAAAATTAAAATCATACAAAAAATAGAGAAAAGTGAAATAAAAACTCACAAAACATGATTTGACACAAGATATAACCTAGGAAACCCTTTCAATAGAAGACCCAATTGGAAGGTGAGGTCACTCTACTTTGTTTCTCTAAATAAAAAATGGTTGAGTAAAAAGAAGTAAGGCCTATGATCCATGGGCTACTACAATACAAAATTGTTCTCTGTGTTATCTATCAGCTATCCCCCTCAACTATTTTTCCCATCTATCAAACCAATGTACTTCAAATTAATGGAACCACTTTTCCTCCTAGTGGCTCAATTATAACACATCAAGATAGCCTATTAATGGTCTGGTTTGACTACCTCAATTCTTAACCAGAGCTAAAATATGGAACATTCTAGAGTCATGTTCATCATAGTCACATGTCTTTCCCATTTTCCATGAATAATTGGGGCTATGTAGCATTATCTTGAATTATAGTCATGAAAATAGCAAGGTCAACATTCAAGTGCCATAACTTTTACATACAAACTCTGAATGAGGTGATTCTTGTGCGATTGGAAAGGTATTTTTTTGTAAAATATCAAAAAACGTTTTTATAATTGGAATGCTTCAAACATCTTTTCCAAATTGGTTCTCGCCAGTGAAAATGGTTCTATCAGATGATTCCTCCACTTTTTCCACTCTGAAAGCATTAACATGGATAATAAACAATATAATGATCTAATCTAGGTCAATTTATAAGTGTTTCCTCTATTCTCTTAGCTTCCTATAGTTCTATATTTAGGAGAATGATTGCTTATTCATCAATATCATGATCTTTATTTTCATACTACTCCAATAGTACCTTCTATTTTTTCTTCTTTCTTCTAATGTTTTCAGTTTCTTCTAATGAACAAAAAATTTCCCCCTCAATATCTACTCCTCCCTCATTGTCTTCTTCCTTTGGATATATTTTCTCTTGATTAGAATTCTAATTCTCCATGAACATGAAAAAGTATTTGTATTTATCTTTATTAAATGCATGTTCATAATTATCTTCCAGAGTGATATTATCTTATTTGGAATAGAACATTTTGTTCTTAAGAGATTTCCCTTATCTATGAAATTTACCTCTATTTTTACATTATTTTTCATTATCAGTGTCCTATTTTTTGTGTGTGGCAATTTAGAAGAATAATGGACTATTCTACACCAATAAAAACATTTGCATGGTAGCTTTACCTATATATCTTCCACAATCCTCTTTTCATCTTTCTTTCAAATAGAGCTTTTTCATCTACTGATTCATAACTAGAATAATCAACAACATGATGTTCTTTAGTTTTCTTTCAAGCTTTGACAACTTTTTCCTTTAATCTTGATTTCTCTTTTCCTATTATCATGTCAAATATAGTAAAGATTCCATGTACATCTTTAGATTTGTCAGATGTTTCATTTATTCAATGACTAAACCCTTTTCATTAAATATCAAAGAAATAATTCTCAACACTTTCATAACAGTTATTGATTCGCCAATATTTTTGTTGGAATTATGACTAATGTGTTGTCCTTGATGGAAACCTACTTGATGATTTGTCTTTTGATGGAAACCTACTTCATGAAGATGTCAACAGGATGTGTCTACATGTTACAGAAAGATCGACCAAACACATATCAATTCAAAGACATGGGAATGATAAAGATGAAGTTGGAAGAAGTATATGCAGGTTCTGCGAAACAAAGCAGTGTACATACATGGGTATGGAGAAGAAAAGGCGTGTACATTTTCCGCACCACAGTATTCTAAATACCAAGGGTATTAACCATGGTATTGAACCAAAGTATTGAGCCCAACAATGGATATTTGAACCCATCAAATAATACCATTGAAATTAGTGTGGTTTTGACCTGTGGTATTGGACAATGGATAAGCTATATAAGGAGAATAAGATCAAATTATTTGTGTGTGCAAGTGATGAATAATTCATGAATAGTTATACCTGATGAAGGTGTGCATGTAATGGGCTATTAATGATTTGTTTGATCTGAAACTAAGTATGTACTCGGGAATTTGATGATTGATCAGATCTAATAGATCTGAAATGACTATATTTATAGTGAATTGATTAGATATGTAATATTTATGTCTAACCCATGTTTTGTTATGTATGTCGAGAGATGGGATTGTTTTGAAGATTTAATGTGCAGAAAATCTATAAGTTAGAAATTATAGATATGTACACGGGTTTGATAACCTGATAGGAGCATGCACACGTGGGTTTAATGCTAGTAACTCATGTATCTATTCTGATTTGTATGCATGTTTGATTCCTAAAAAATGCATATACATGTAGAAGTGTTTTGAGGAAATACCATATATAAGATAGGGTTTTTGTTTGAAAATATGTTTGATTAGTCTAATCAGTCTTGTTGTGTTTCAGTTATCTGACAACGAAGTCTTACTTGATGATATGGGTTTAATAGTGATGATTGAATTTGAATTGAATGATTGAAGAGTGATAATGTTTCTAGATATATGTGATAGAGGATTTGTGATGGTTCTATGATTATTTAATTAGGATTCAGTGGTGCAGGGTTTAACTCAGCGTGTGTTTTAGAATAATAGGGATTCAGTTTCAAGATTCAGTGTTTTGAGATCTGTATGCGAGTATGCTTAAATGAAGTCACAGATACATGCAAAATTTATAAAGTAAAGTAGCACATATATTTTGACACTTTATTGATCAGGATTTTCAGTTGGTTTAGTGAGTTGATGTAGTGTTTGGGTTTAGTATTGATATTTTGGTTACAATATTCTAACTGCATTGGTTGTTTAAGGATAAGTTAATTGATTTGGGTCTTAGTTGGTTCAATGATTGGTTGATTCAGTTGGTTCAATGATTGACTAATTAATTCAAGTGATCAGTTTTAGTTTTTATATTTGGTATTGGGCTTGAATGATGGTAGTGGGTCCAGTCTGAAAATTTGAAGAAAAGTGGCCTTCAAGTTGTGATGTTTAGTATAAGGTGGATCTAGCGTGAAAATTGTGAAACGTGGTCGAAGGAGGTGTTGAGGGTTGGAGCCTTCAGTGAAGAATTCAAATCTTCCTTCTAGTGGTAGCCGGTAAATAAAATCAGGGGGTGGAAGCTCCCTTCGGGTGGGTGCCAATAAATGAAATTAGGGGAAAGAACTCCCTTCGGGTGGGTGTCGGTAAATGAGATCAGGGGGTCGAAGCTCCCTTCTAGTAGGTGTTGGAGAACAAGAGAAGGTTGTATCCTTTTGCAGGTGGATTCCTCTGTGTTGGTTTGAGTTAGCGCCAGTACAATATTGTAAGAATCTTTTCTTTATAATAAAAAGAATATAGAGACGATAAAAGTGGTGGTTTTTTTCCACATTGGGTTTCTGCCTGAAATCCTAGTGTTCATGTGTGTTTCTTATGTGTGATGGTTTATTTTGTTCTTACTGCACATTGTTATTGTTTAATTAATTCTAAATGATGTACTGATACTCTGGTTCAATTTAAACAAATGATGAATTAACTGCAAAGTTTACTAGCTATATTCTAGTTGTATTCATAACATTCATGTATATACACAGGTTTCTTTCAGTAAAGTCGTGTACAGAAATATGAGTAAGAAAATAAAAGTTTAAGTGATTTCTAAATATTGATTCACCCCCCCCTAGTATTTTTCCAAACCATTGGTATAAGAGTAGGTCCTTCAGAATAAGCTTGATCACTTGAAGGAAGATTCTTCAAGATGCGAAATCAAGAGGGGACAACATCTATCAGGCCACCATTGTTCAACATAACCATTCTAGCTTTCTAGCAGGTAAGAACAAGAGATTACTTACAGTCACTTGGAGCATATGTATGGGGAATCGTTGAAGGAGGCTATCACTATCCATCCTCCATTCCCACAGATGAATAAGAAAAGAATAAATATGAGATCAATGCAAAGGCTATCAATGCTCTATTAGGAAGCTTGACATAATCATAATTTGTCAAAGTCATGCAACTGAATATGGCAAAGGCTATATGGGACAAGATCATCCAAAGCTATGAAGGTGACACCAAAGTAAAAAGTACCAAACTTCAAACTCTTAGAATTCAATATGAAACTCTTGGAATGCACAATGATGAAAGTATCACAAGTTTCTTTCTTAGGGTAGATGAGATCTTGAATTCTATGAGAAATATTGGTGAAGAAATACAATAATCATCACTAGTTGAAAAAATATTAAGGTCTCTAACTCTTAAATTCAATTGAAAATTTTCTGCCATAGAAGAAATGCAGGACTTGAAGAATCTTACTATTGTACAACTTCACGGAATTCTAATAGCCTATGAAATGAGAAAATTAGGTACCTCATATATCGAAGAAGTTGCATTCAAAGCTACTGCAAAAGGAAAATAAAAGGAAGAATCAAGTTATGTATCAGAAGAATAAGAGGAAAACTTCATAAAGAAATTCCAAGTGGGTACTGGAAGATTCAGAGGTAAGCTTATCTTCAAATTTTTTTCTTGTGGTAGAGTTGGTCATTATGTTGCTAAGTGTCCCCATAGAGAAAATCATGAGAAAGGGAAAGAAGATGAAAAAATAAATAGGAGAAAGTTTGAAAACAAGAGAAGTTTTTATACACATGAAGATAGTGATGGTCTTTCAAATGGTGAAGAAGGTGAGTCTAATCAAGAATGTCAATTTACTTATGGCATTTGAAGATAGAAATAGTAATGAATTTGATGCCCTAGAAGAAAGGGATATTGATAGTGATATATCAGATGTAGTGACAGTTACAAATGTCAGCAAATATTCAAGTTTGGGAGCACCCCGCTTTCTATTGATCAAGAATGAAGAAGATGGTAACAAATAATTATCAGGTATGGGATTTTGTTCTAATTGTGATCCATTTCCTTGTCTATGAAATAATGATGGTGATGATGACAGTGAAACAATGTAACTTGCACTTATGGGTAAAAGTGAAAGTAAGCACTCTAAAGAGATAATAGACCCAAAAATGATGCCTCTAGAAGCAGAAGATTAAGGAAAGTCAGAAAAATGGAAAATGCAGATGTGCCTATGTTGAGAAGAGATAATTATCAACAATGGAAATAAAATATGAAGTATAATATAATGAATATTGAAGTTTGGTATCTAGTATGCAATGGCTACACCAATATTTCTCCATTAGACGAGGAAGTGCAAAAGAATATTAAGGCTTTGAGTGATATTTTTTGTAGCATACCTTATTCAACATTAAACAAGGTTATGCATTGTATAACTGAAAATCAAGTGTGGGACAATCTACAACAAATCCATGAATAAATCCTAGAGGAGGATTCCTCGTTAAGGGAACTACTAGGTAATCATATCCCTAACAATGTGTCCATTATATTAGATGGATTTGTTGATTCAGAAGAAGACAGGTTACAAGAAATTTTTGATCTTAGAACAAAACTTGATATTGCTTTGAAAAATATTGTTAATCATAAATATAAGTTGTAGGCATATGATAACCAAGATCATATTAAATCAGTAAATGTTGTTATGGAATATAAACGATAGTGTGAAGGTCTTGAAGTTGAGAGCATCTCTCTAAGAGCAGATCTTGAAAAAACAAATAAGCATAACAAATAACTATTTCAAGCATTTCAAGAACAAGAAAATCGTTGAAAGATTATATTCTCAAATTAAAGGGGCAAGTAGAAGAAGGAAGAAGGGTTTAAGAAGGTGTCAAGTGTAGAAATTCTACAAATTCTCTACAAATCTCACTCTAAGACCATGTAGAAAATCTGGCTATAGATTAACCTGATAATGCAATATAACTAAAGCAAAATACTATAACCTACTTCTACTATGAATTTTCTTTGCGGAAGCTTAAAGATCGAGCTAGATCGAGCTAAACACATATAACTAGAAGAAGAATAAATTCACAATACACATGAAAATACTTTGGGGAAAGCCTCAGCTAAAAACCCCACTATCTATATTATCATACAAGGTGGAAATACATAGGAATTATACAAAGCCTTAACTCTCACAGCTAGCCAAATCTAAATACAATCCTCAAAGATGCTCATAGGCAATCAAAGCTTCTCACAAGCCTTATCCTCTTCCCTCCAAGTTCCAATTTCCTTGCGCTGTGCCTAGTGGCTGATTCTCACCTCACCAAGTGGAACATTGCTCTTACACACTGCAAAACTACGCAATCCTCAAGGAACCTTACCTTGATTTCATGCATGAGTTTCCTTTATAGGAAAACGCATGCAACTAATAGTACATTGTCCTTGACATTTAGCTCAATTGGGTCTTTCTCAAAATATACATGCATGAGTTTCTGATTAGGTAATATTCAGTTATCTGGAGTACACTGGTTGATTGCATGCATGCATCAACTGACTGATAACTCACAATTAGTTCCTCAAATAGTTTGGAACTAATTTAACTAGACTTAACTCAGTAAAATGAGCTAACTAATTACAACTCAAATATAACTCAATATTATCTCCTTAATTAAGGGATAATCTCCTTAAATTAAGGGATAACTATTGCGTGACTTCAGAAAGACTTCTAACTTGAATTTCTCCAAATAATTAATCCACAATGAATTAATTAATTATTTCGAAGCAGCTGGTGAGAATAAATTCGATTTTAATTCACAATTTTAATTCAAGGACAAATTAAAACTATAATATTCTAGATTCTATTTTTATCATATCTTGTTGCTATTTTCAACACTCCCTCTCAAAAACAAAGGAATTCAACTCGATCCTGATTGTGAACCTTTGGAATTCTCATGACATTTAAAGCATCTCACTTTATACTTGTCACCCTTCTTCCCTCCATGAGAAGAATTCGATTTGGAATGGGATGCCTTCCCCTTCCCTTTCCTTGCCTTACTTTCTAAGGCCAGATTTTCTTCATCATCATCCTTGGATGAAGAACCATCTCGTGTGCTCCTCCTGATCTCCTCTTGCATGAGATCCGACCACAGTCGTTCCCAATCCGGTAGTTTCTCCCTTACATTCACAGAGTCTTGGTAGTTATTCCAGCTCTTTGGAAGGCTAAGGAGAGCGAGGCTCACCATATCATCGTCAGCAGTAGTTATTCCCACACTACGAAGATCATCTCTGCAAGTGGTGAGCTTGTTCAGCTATGTGGAAATAGTATCATTGTTCTCCATCTTGGTTCTTCGAAGCTTATCCTTGAGTGCCAATTTCCTCTGGTCGCTACTGTTTTGGTAGAGGTCCTTCAATGTCTTCCACATTGAATATGGAGTATCCTTCCCATGGACACTGGAGACAATATGGTCTCGAACTCCCTAAAGGATGATCTGTCTCGCCTTCACCACACACTTCTTCCAATCAGCCAACTCTTGTGCATTAGTTGAAGCTGGCTTTTGGATTTCTTGATCAATGAATTCCTCCAAGCCGTTGTCTTCTAATACATCCTCGATGTGATCTTTCCATGCTATGTAATTAGAGC
Organism: Pinus tabuliformis; assembly: GCA_031772625.1. Taxonomy (NCBI): domain Eukaryota; kingdom Viridiplantae; phylum Streptophyta; class Pinopsida; order Pinales; family Pinaceae; genus Pinus; species Pinus tabuliformis. Next base: position 1,110,432,770 of record CM062820.1, on the reverse strand, counting down.
TACCTTCCAAGGCATACTCGAGTCTCAAGCCATAGAATGCCATTGGCCAACCTTGAAGTATGATAAGAATTCGATTTTCACCTGCAACACCGAACTTAAAACTTCGAATTCTCTTCTCAGTATATTGTTCACAGCTTTGATAAACTTGGCTCTAATACCATGTAGAAAATCTGACTGTAGACTAACTCGATAATGCAATATAACTAAAGAAAAATACTATAACCTACTTATACTATCAATTTTCTTTGCAAAAGCTTAAAGATCGAGCTAGATCGAGCTGAACACATATAACTAGAAAAAGAAGAATCAATGCACAATACACATGAAAATACTTTGGGGAAAGCCTCAGCTAAAAACACCACTATCTGTATTATCATACAAGGTGGAAATACATAGGAATTATACAAATCCTTAGTTGTCACAGCTAGCTAGCTCTCAGTACAATCCTCATAGATGCTCACGGGAAATCAAAGCTTCTCACAAGCCTTCTCCTCTGCCCTCCAAGTTCCTATTTCCTTGCGCTGTTCCTAGTGGATGATTCTCACCTCACCAAGTGGAACACTTCTCTTCCACACTATAAAACTGCAAAATCCTCAAGGAACCTTACCTTGACTACATGCATGAGTTTCCTTTATAGGAAAACACATGCAACTGATAGTACACTATCCTTGACATTTAGTTCAACTGTTTCTTTCTCAGAACAGACATGCATGAGTTTCTGATGAGGGAATATTCAGTTATCTAGAGTACACTGGTTGAGTGCATGCATGCATCAACTAACTGATAACTCACAATTAGTTCCTCAAACAGTTTTGAACTAATTTAATTGGACTTAACTCAGTAAACTGAGCTAAATAATTACAACTCAAATATAACTCAATCTTATCTCCTTAATTAAGGGATAATCTACTTAATTTAAGGGATAATTGTTGCATGACTTCAGAAAGACTTCTAACTTGAATTTCTCCAACTAATTAATCCATAATGAATTAATTAATTATTTCCAAGCAGCTAGTGAGACTAAATTTGATTTTAATTCACAATTTTAATTCAAGGACAAATTAAAATTGGAATATTCTGGATTCTATTTTTATCATTTATTGTTGCTATTTTCAACATGAAAAAGCAGTATCTAGGAAAGGAAAAGAAATATCAAAGAATGGAGGTTGAGGTAAACATTATAAAATGTAAATTAGAAGAAAAAGGCAAACATTTCAGATTTCAAGATAGTACTAATATTTTAGATAATATTCTTAGTAGTCAAATGTCTTCCATCATCAAATATGGTCTTGGTTTTCATGAAACTGTTGAAGGTGAATCTAGTTCACAAGATGATGCAAGGAATTTAAAGGGTAACAATGCAAAACCTAAAATGCTCAACAAAGAGATAAGGAGTCAACCTGATCAAAAACCAAGGAAAGTGAATATTTACTCCTAACTATAGAAATTTTAATCACTCTCCTCTAGTCAATAATGTTGAATGTTTGATATGTCATAATTATGGACACATTGCAGCTAATTACAGTAATAGACAGTTTCAATCACAAGAAAATAACCACTTCACAAAAGGATCATCAACTTCCAGGTACTTGGGTTTCTTTAAGGGATATTGATTTTGTTGCAATATATATGGTCACAAAACTATTGATTTCAATAGGAGGCATATGAAATAGAAATATTATGATTAGTTTTCTCACATAAGAAGTTATTCTTGTAACAATTTTGGGCATGTAGCACAAGAATGTAGGAATGGACCTATGGACTGCCTTAGACAACATGGCAAGCAACCAAATATGAATATTGATGTCAAAATACTTGAAAAATATGAATCCACCAACATTTCTCATAATAAGCAGAAAGAAGAAGAATAGATAAGGTGTGGCCTTGCTCACTTCTCATTTGAAGGAGAACATGAATGGTACATAGATAACAAATGCTCTCATCACATGACTAGAGATAAGAGTAAGATGGTGTCTCTCAAGAAAAACCATTATGGTAATGTTATTGTTGGAAATAATGCTCTAGAAAAAGTTATGGGAAAGGGTAGAGCCATAATTAATAAGGATAGAGGAGAAGCTGATACATTATTTGTTAAAGGGCTAAAGAAGAATAGTTTAAGTGTAGGTCAGTGGTAGATAAATATAATTTTGTTTACATCAATAAAGTGCAAGGTTATGGATGAAGAGACTAGAAAATTCATAGCAAGAGGATATAGAAACCTTGGCAAATTATATGTGCTTGAAGAATGGAGTTCTCACATATATGAGGATTTAGTCTCAAAGTAAGAGAAGATGGTGCCCATTTCAGTCCATTATTCTTAAAAGAATATTTCTCAAAGTGATTGTAAAAGTGATGTGAGGTACATGAACTTATAAGAGTAGAATATGATTATTAGGCCCTCATGATCAGTGATGTATAATCTCGGGGGATTATACATATGTTGTCTTGATGATGACTCCCATGGTTGTTTTTATATTCACGATGCCTATATTACTGACAGTGCATTTGATGTAGTAACAGTGAATAGGTACATACAGTACATGCTCAAGGGGGGCTGAAGTTGTGAAGTTTTAATATTTTACTTTCTGTACCTGAATCCTATGAAGGCAAGTCACGTATATACATGAGTTCTAATCTGAACAGTCACGTATGTTTTGCTATGATGAATAAATAGTGGGACAGGCTTGGGAAAAGGCTATGATATGCTTCAGACAATTATTATTTGGTTTTCTGGTTCTAATGATTGATAGTTACAGCCTGTTGATGCTAATTAGAAGTGGCTTTGGCTTTTATAGTTTGTTGATGCCTTGATGGATAACTGATTGATGAAGATACTTTGATGTCCTTATTGATATATGAAATGCTATGATCAGATCTAACAGTGATCAATTGGCACAGGTTCAATGGGAGAATTTCCTATGCTTCTAAGAATGGATTGTTGGCATTATGTTTGCTTTAGAATTCCTTGGTACATAATAATGCTTATCAATGGTATGTTTCGTATGATTGTTGAAGTTCTTGAATCATTATGCATGAGTTGCTAATTATGATTGATGCTTATCGGATGTGCGATGATAGAAAACTATCTAGTGATGATACATGTATGATATGTTGGGGATTGTTGTGGAAGGAACATGTAGACTTTTCTATGATTATTTGATGATGATGTTGTTGGCATAGATGATGCATATGGTGCTTACACGGGCTACATGTATATGATATGACGCAAATGGTTTTGTGAAGATATGGTTAGTGATATTTTATTGCTATATCTGTTGGATGATACTTGAAGACATGGATTATGCTTGGTTGATGCATGAAAAGATATGTTTCTTTGATGAGCATTGATTGAGGCTATTCCTACAAAGGGAAAGAGCAAGTTGATCTTCATAAGGTTGTTGTTGACAGATGCTTATGGTGCAAGTCCTACATAGTATATGATGGTTTCTTAAGACTATCTTGGTCTTGTTACCTAATTATAGAGGTCTTTGGTCATGTTTATAAATGTCATATATGTAAAGGACATGTAAATACCTATGATGTAATTGTAATATTCAGTCATGGTTGAACTATTGAGGTCAAATCAATTCTGAATGTAATTCCATTTTGGGTGGTTGATGTAATAATGAAGTCAAATATGTAACCCCACTATGATTAGGTGATTGATGTAAGTTTGAGTCCTTCATGATAGGAACAATAATATTCAATTTAGTCATAGAGTCATGTACTTCATTGCATATCCTTCAGAAGTTTGAGCATGTGTTTAGGGGGAGCATGGTCAGTATTCAATGTTCATACTCAATAGATCAGATCTACAATTCTCATGTCAATAAAGGGAGAGAAGCCTTCATTCAACATTGGTTAGCCCTTTTCCCTTAATTTCAAAGGGGGAGAGTAACTTGGTGTTTGAAAATCTTGGTGCTTAGCTTGATATGTTTTAATAGGTATTTACAGGTGGTGGTGACCAAACACCAAAATGGTTTCCATCAAGTCAAAAGGGGGATATTTTTGGCATTATGACTAAGGTGTTGTCCTTGATGGAAACCTACTTGATGAAGATGTCAATAGGATGTGTCTACATGTGACGAAAAGATTGGTAAAAAGCATAGAAATTAAGAGGCAGAGAAATGATAAATATGAATTGTGAAGAAGTATACACGGGTTCTGTGAAACAAATTCGTGTACATATGTGGGATGGAGAAGAAAAGGTATGTACAGTTTCCGCACCATGGTATTGACCCATAGTATTGAGCCCAGCAACGGATATTTGATCACATCAAAAAATACCATCGACATTAGTGTAGTTTTGACTTGTGGTATTGAACAAGAGCTAAGATATAAAAGGAGATGAATAACTCATGGATAGTTAGATCTGAAGCAAGTGTGCATATAATGGGCTATTAATGATTTGTTTGATCTAAAACTAAGTATGCACCCAAGAATTTGATGATGGATCAAATCCAATAGATCTAAAATGACTATATTGATAATGGATTAATTAGATCTACAATATTTATGTTCAACGCATGTTTTGTTGCGTATACCAAGAGATGAGTTTGTTTTGAAGATCTAATGTGCAGTAAAGCTATAAGTCATAAATTACAAATCTTTATGTGGGTTTGATAACTTGAAATGTGTGTACACATGTGGGTTTAATGCTGGTAAGTTGTGTATCTATTTAGAACTATACAAAAGTTTGATTCCTAAAAAACGCATATACAGATGGACATTTTTTTAGGAAAGCACGTATATAAGCTACGGTTTTTGCTGAAAAAGATGTATGATCAGTTTAATTAGTCTTGACGTGTTTTTGTTGTCTGTCAATGAAGTCTTACTTGAATATTTGCGTTTAATAGTGATGATTGAATTTGAACTGATTAATTGAAGAGTGATGATGTTTCTAGCTATATGTGATTGAATATGTATGATGGTTCTATGATTATTTCATAATAATTCAGTGGTTTAGGGTTTAACTCAGTGTGTGCTTCAGAATAACATTGATTCAGTTTCAGGATTTAGTCTTTTGAGATCTGTACGTGAGTATGCTTCAATGAATTCAAGTATACATGCAAGTTTGATAAATTAAAGTAGCGTATATATTATAACACTTTACTGACTAGGGTTTTTCGTTGGTTCAGTTAGTTGATGCAATTTTTTGGTTCAGTATTCGTATTCTGGTTACAACAATCTAGCTGCTTTTGTTGTTTGAGAATAAGTGGATTGATTTGGGTCTTAGATGGTTTAGTTGGTTCAATGATTGAGTTATTTATTGCAATGATCACTTTCATTTTTTATATTTGGTATTGGGCTTAAATGATGGTATTGGGTCTAGTCTGAAAATTTGATGAAAAGTGACCTACAAGTTGTGATGTTTTGTATCAGGTGGATCCAAAAGTGCTACATGTAGGTGTTGAGGGTTGGATCCTTCAGTGAGGAAGTCAAAGCTTCCTTCCAGTGGTCGTTGGTAAATCAGATCAATGGGTAGGAGCTCCCTTCCCATGGGTACTGGTAAACAAGATCAGGGGATCGAAGCTCCCTTCCAATAGGTGTTGGAGAACGAGAGAAGGTTGTAACCTTATTCATATGGGTTCCTACATGCCGGTATGAGTCTACGCCAGTACAATATTGTAAGAAGTTTTTCTTTATAATAAAAAGAAGACAAAGATGACAACATCAGTGGTTTTTTCCCACATTGGTTTTCAACCTAAAACCTTGGTGTTCATGTGCATTTATTATGTGTGATGGTTTATTTTTTTCTTATAGCTCATGGTTACTATTTCATTAATGCTAAATGTTGTATTAATACTCTGTAAGTTATACAGATGAAGAATTAACTACAAAGTAATTTTAATGAATATACTATAGCCTTCTGCATAACATATGAATATATACATAGGTTTCTTTCACTAAAGTCACGTACATAGATATGAGTAAGAAAAGAAAAGTTTAAGTGAGTTTTAAATATTGATTCACCCCCCACCCCCAGTAATTTTCCCAACACTTTTCATCAAATCTTCTAATGGTGTTCACAAACTTATCTACATGAAGGAAGAAGCATGTAATGTCTTATTCTTCATTCATTTTTAAAACTTGAAATTGCATTCTTCCAATTAGGTAAAAATGAAGGCCAATCTAGCCTTTCTTAGGCACATAATACCTCCCCTTCTACACTTAATTATGCTTTCTTAGCTTAAATAAGTTCTTAGGAAGGTTAGAGATATTTATCATACTTTATGTGCCTATTGTGCTTATGATGTAGGATATTGAGACTATTTGGTACATATCATGAGGATATCTAGTCAAACCAATTTACGGGACCTATCCCCTACTATAAGGAGATCAAATTAAGTTGTCTCGAAGCACTAATTACTCCTCCCTATAGCTGCAAGGTTACTTAGGGAGCATGATGCTACTTTTTAAGAGTTTTGGAGGGAGAGTATCCCTCTTTTCACAGAGGTTTCCCCTCACTTATATTGTATAAATAGAGGGATCAATAGCCCATTAAGGTGTCAACATAAAGTCTGAATAAGCTAGCAATAGTTGATTTAGTAGGGGCATTAGCTTAGAAGTTCTAATTATGCAACTTTTCATGTACATGTAATGTTTTTGAATAATGAAAGTCATCTTTGGTTGTTTGATAGTTATTCCTTTATGTATTTCGGCCTCCATGGGTTAGGAACCACCCCGAGTGCTGAATACCCTATTGTACTAATACCTTTCATAATCTTGTTCATTTATTTGTTTATGCAAACTCATTTCCTAATATTTTTTTATGTAGGATGAATTATTTAGCTTGTTTACAATATTTTCTTGCATGGTACTTTGAAGAACTAGATGTTAGTACTGGAAGTGATTATTTTGTTTAGTTAGAACCTCTTTTCATGCATTAAATTTCACTTTATTTTTTTGTCTCTATTTGTTTTTCATCATCTTTGTGTGTTGTAATTGTATAGTTTCGTATTTTGCAGAGCTACAAGACACTCTACAACAACTCATTCACTAAATAAACCTATCTATCATTGAAATAAGGACATGGAAATGAATTCTTTATAATCCCTTAGCCTTACCCTACCTCATTTTACCTTCAAACCAGATCCTTAGTGCATTTTCCTTCTCATTGGACCATCTCCTATGTTGAATTTCATAACTATGGTTGGTATTCATAATATTCACTTATACTTGTAAGGATGAAATATAAATTATATTTGTAAAAGAAAAATTTTATGAAGCATGTTCTTCATGCTTGCAATAAAAAGGAAATATTTATTTGAATTTATATTCAAAAGAAAAATCTTGGACGGCGTGTTCATGATCTTCTAAAAATATTTTTTATTATTTTTCAATTTGTATTTTTTCCTTCATGAGCGACCAAGTTGACCCTCCAAGCCATCATGTCAGCCTGCCGAAAGAGACACCCATTTGCATCAGTAACCCATTCGATCTACTCCAAGAGATAACTTGGGATCATTATGTATCTTTGTTCTAAGCAAAGAAGAGAGGGAGTATAAAGCCAAAACCAAAAGGAATAGATTATTGAACTTTTAGTGCAATCAAGACTAGTATAGCTTTTCAAAATTTATAAATACTTCCAATGATATAATTATAATTTGTTTATCATTAAAATCATTAAGTAGTTATACATTAAAAACTTCATTAGCTCAATTTCATCAATAGAGCAATATATGTCGTAATGAATAGTAAACAAGGGATAAGAGACACCATAAATGAGGCTCACAACCTGGGCAAAACCCACAAGGGGAAAAACCAACCAACATTTCCTTATGAGAGAGAATTTGTGTTCATCAATAGCACATGAAAATTATTCCAACATGATTCCAAATCTAACATCAATTTATCTAAGTCAAAACTAGTCAACGATTAGAGAGAAAGTCAAGTTTACGATAGATTTTTCGGGCGTAAATCACATGGTATTTCATTTGTCGACGCGTTTCGAACCAACCAGTGTGGTTCATCGTCAGGACAAGTTGAATGAACAGATCTCGATTTGCATATTAAATAGATAGAGCAGAACATCCAATGGCTATGTTCTGCTCTATCTATTTAATATGCAAAGCGAGATCTGTTCATTCGACTTGTCCTGAAGATGAACCACACTGGTTGGTTCGAAACGCATTGACAAATGAAATGCCATGTGATTTACATTGAAAAATCTATCGTAAACTTGATATGGATCACAGACACCTCAATTCAACAAGAGAAAGTCAATTCGGGTCAAAGTACAAGTATGCAACAATAGGGATGAATTTCAGCCTATGGAAGATCTAAGCAAGAGGCTGAAATTTGGTCAACACCTCATTCAATGCACCAATGAAATAGATCGGTGAAAGTCACAGTCAAGCCTCTAGTCAACCTAGGTCAATGAGCTCAGAAATAGTTCCAAATATCGGTCAAATCAATATTTGAAATATTCATCCCTCCAAGGTAGTCAAAACCTTAATCAAACAGATGTCAAATATCCCAAGCCAATGCAAGTCAAAGCAATTCAAAATAGATAGAAGGATGTTGGGCAATGTTGGTCTGAAATGTTTCCTTGACTCCTTTGCACGTGTGGATTAACCTTTGCAATTTTCAAATTGAATTGTGTGTGATGAGATGCCAAAATCAGCTCCAATAAAGTCATATATATATATATATATATATATATCTGTGTGTGTGTGTGTGGGGTTGTGGAGGTGCCTTTTCACACATGTGGGGTCAACTTGACCTTCTTGAGATTGACTTGATAAAATTAAAAAAATTGAATTGCCTCCATTATTTTACAATGAAAATACTAATAGTAGCTCCCTAATTTTTTAACACTCCCTCATAGCTAGCGAGGTCATTTTCATTCTCTTTGAAAAATAATTTCCCCAACCAATCCATAGGTCTCCCATCTCATAGCCTAAGGGATAGTGCAAGTATCTCTCTATATCAATATCAATATCCCCAACCAATACATAGTTATCCCAGCTCATAGCTAAGGGAGATATCATCATTCTCATCATAAGGAAAGATACATAACATCCAACACATCTTGCAAGCCATAACCCCATGGAATATAAGTCATCTCCCTACTGACTAGTGGGATCAATAAATATATACAAATCAATCATATCCAAAAGATACATCTCCCCATCTAATCGATAGGTCTCTTGTTCTACGACCTAAGGGAGGAAACTCAAGATCAATCTCCCTAAAAGATACATAGGTCTCTTGGCCACTGCCAAAGGGAGAATTCATAAAATCAATATCCCTGACCAAACCGATTTCTTAGTAAAAAATTGAGGGATCACTCCATGCCTCAGAACCAATCTCCTCAACCTGTATCACTAGCCTCCAATTCAATTGACCTAAGGGAGTGACAATATTCCCAACAAATTAATAGGTCTCCCAGCCACAACATCAAGAATATTGTCCATAATATGATGTTTTACAATCACCTCTCTGATGCAGAAGCATTCAACCCAAGGAAAATCATCGTAATTAATTAGACATAGGGGGTCATGTATCTTTAGAGAAGTAGTTTCCTAAGTCTCAAGTTAATGTAATATTTAGTCTTTAAGTGATTTAATTAGATAATGAGAGGAAGTTGTAAATGCTCTCAAATAAATGAGAACATGAGTGGTGAATAAATGACAAGAGTTAGAAGTCAATTAGGACTCTTAAAATAGTTTCATGATTCGAGGGATGAGAGAGAGCTTTTAGGAATTAATTGAAGTAGAAGTGGATAGAGGATTTAGGAGTCAGTTCAAAGGATTTAGGAATTGAACTAGGATTAGTTCAATAGAACTTTTTGGCATAAATGTAAGCCTACAGGCAGAGCTCAGAGGAGGCCAAGATATTGAAGAACAAGTCTGTGCGAGACACAGAGTCTTGGATATCTAATTGACTGTTTATATTTATATATAAAGATGTTTATTCCTAACTGTGTCAGTGTGTTGAAGAGTATTTCATGAATGAACTACTTGCGAATTCATAGGCTGTGTAATAAGTTGCAGAAAGAATTCTGAAGGACGCAGAGGAACAGAATGATTCAGAGGAATCATGAATGGATCCTTGAATCCAATTGAGGAACCAGAGGGAAGCTTTGGGATGAAACAGTGAAGTGAGGTTTCGCAGAAGAATAAAACTCAAAGGTAGCTAAGCAGTAGAGGCAAAAGGAAGAGTTTGAAGAAATACGTAGAGGAGAGAATGATTCGGAGGATCATAATAGATCATTGAATCCATTAGAGGGATCAACACCAAAGCTCAGGAGGAATTGCGCAGTAAAATAGTAGAAAGGCTGAAACATTTGAAGAAGAGCAAAACCACAGAATAACTGAAGACTTAGCGTAAAAACTAATTAAAAAGGAGGAGCGAAGGAGTAAAGTGTCAGTGCACAGTAGCCGTTGGATCTTATAGATCAACGGTCCAGATCATGTTGCATGAGATAGTATTGAAATATCGCATTGGTGAAATTTAACGAAGGAAGACGGTTTTGTAACAATGAAAGTGGATTTCAGGCGGCCTCAAAATTGTAAGCGGTATTTAAGGACGAGCGTCGATTCCACTCATCAAATGATGTGTGGCAGCGAGAGGAGAGAGGAAACGAATTTATCAAGCGGTTAATCCTCACGCTTGTTATCTACCCGATATCAATGACAGCCATCGGATTTGTTGGGTTCAGATCGATGGTGGAGAATAGGCATGCAAGTTTAATGGTTGGGAGTAATGTCAACCGTTGGATCGGAGGATACAATGGACAGTCAAGATTTGATCGGAGGCTTCGATGATTGGAGATCAGACTTATCAGATTTTGGAGAAGCAATGTTGTAGAGCGACTAAAAGTGCGGACCCGACGGATGTTATAGATGCAGGTGCATAGAATTTGAGATCCGCTATATGTGTTCGGAGAGGGATTTCAATGTATTTCCATGTGTTGGCGATATATGTGTTGTGCAACCCTTTTAAGGCTAAAACATATATTAACGATTCCGATAGTCACATATCGGAATCAGAGGGGTGATGAGGTATATATGTGTTAAAGACCCGCAGAAGGCTGATACCCTATTGTGATAAAGGTAACCTCGGGATTTGTGCAGAGACCGTACCGAGCCGGAAAAAGGTATGTTTTGTAGGGTTTTCCTTTGTAAATGGTTTATAAAGGAAAAGAGCGTTTTATACATTGAAACATATGTAACCAATGTATTAAATGGAAAGGCTATATATATGCATCTTAAAGGGTTGTATAAAGGTTACAAAGGTTTTAAAGTCTCAATAAGGAAGAATTAATGGAAGGCTTTAATAAAAGGGATAATGAAGGTTATGAGGAGATAAATAGTCCTAATAGGAGGTTTAAGCGGGGTGATTGAGTTCCGATACAAAGGAACTGATGAATGGGGCCTTAACCATTTATGGTAGAAGATTTGACTCCTTTGAGAGTTAAATAACTGGGATAGATGTGTTTATGCATTTTTGTGCACACTGTGGGTGTAACCGGGGGTAACCCTACATCATTTGGTATCATAGCAGAATTGCAATCAGAGCAGGTTTGTAATTAAAACCGTTGGTGTTAAACAGAACAGAGAGATTCTATGTGAAATAATTAAAAGCAGAGTTATGTGTTAAGGTGTTTACGCAGGCAAGGAAGGATCGGATTCTAATCTGACAGAAGGAAGTCACACAGAGGTGATGTGTAGCAGAACTTGTAGATGCAAGAGACAGAGGACAATCCATACAAAGTACAGGTAGAATGGTGAAACAAGATCATGCTGACATCTTGAAAGTGAGGTAATATGTTCTATTTTAAATTGAGAATGTGTGTTTTTACACTAATGCAAGGTGACAGCAAGAGAAGATGTGAGAGGAGAACCAGATGTGTTCTTGAAGACAGAGTAAGGAAAATACTCTGAAGGAAAAGTGGCAGTGAACCTAAAGAATCCAATAAGAGATTGGACAGAGAGGATAGCTGAAGTGTTCTCAATAGAGAGTGAGAGATTATATAAGTCTAGGAGAAGCAAAGGTGTTTCTCAAGGGGAGGTTCTAGACAGAGGACCGTGCTTACCAAAAGACTGAGTGAGGAGAGCTTAGTGAGGTAAGATTGCAATGAGGAAGACTAGTTGTTGCAAAGGCTTGTTGCAGATGAGTGAGGAGCTCATGAAGAAAGAGAAGAAGAAGATGCCTACTGATAGTCATAGCAGAGGCTCAGAGAGAATCCATAGCAGGGGATATGTGAAGAAGGATGCCAAGGCAAATGGCAAGAGGATGAGTCAAGAGGAAATTGGCAAAGAGATTACTGAGTTAAAAGAACAAATTAATGCATTAAGAAGAATACTAGAGGAAAACCAGAGATTAGGTTGGGTCTTGAGGAAGAAGCCAGTAAAATGGCATGAGATACAGAGAAGGCTATAGCAAAAGCAAGTAAAGTGGCTAATGGGAAAAACCAAGGACGCTAAGCTGGAAATGGAAGAGTACATTTTTGAACCAGAATAGGGAGAAATTCTGGGAGAAAGTGAACATGAAGACTTGAAGACTGAAACTTCAAGTGAGGCCAAAGGGTCACATGGTTTTAAATCTGACAATTTGTGTATGTTTGCAGGTGAAACATGTAAAGAAGGAAAATTTGCTGATATTGTCATAAAAGAGGAAGAAGACAAGTAGAATCTAAATTTTGTTCTGGAAGAACATGAGATAAATAGGTCTCATATACAGTTGGGGAAAGATATCAAGAAACCAAGTGAAGGGCTTGAAGAGATTGAAGAGGAGACCACCGAAGAATTTTTGGGTCATAAAGAGAACTTGGAACAGCAAGGAGATATGATGACTGAACCATCAAGTAGGACCATAGGGTCTTATGTTTTTAAGACTGATAATTTGTCTATGGATGCAGAACAAATGCAGGAGAATGATAATGCAGATGGTGAGACAAGGAAAGCTCTTGGGGAAGATAAACAACAAGAGACTGAGGCAAACTTGAAGAAGAGACTATGTTAGCTAAAAACGTAGTAAAGGATCATCAATTCACCATGATGATAAGCACAATGGGAATAGCCATGGAAGCTGTTGAGTCAGAAAAGGAGAAGGACATCTACTGAAAGATGTTAAGGAAGAAGAAGACTATGCAAAATACTTAGCAAAGGGGAAAAGGACATCTAATGATTTATCAATAACAAAGGAAGGTATGGAAAATTGTGCGAAATTTCCAAAATCTACTCCAATTGAAATTATTGAGTTATATAGAAAATTAGACTTTAAAAGAAGGGAGTTGGAAAAACAAAGAATAGATGTTCAAGATAGATTGCTGAAAGGGAAGACAAAAGAATTGTCATGAATGAAAATCATAAGGAAAAGGAGATGATAATGAAAGTTCAGCAGATTGACACTACAAAAGAAGGAGTTCACTACGATGGACAGGAGCATGAAGACATCATTAGGACAGATGGTGTGGAAGAGAGACTAATGGATAGTCTCATGAATTATTTTGAGAGTTCAAATCAACATACTGATGTGCTAAAAGAGGAGAAATAAACATAGCATCAAACTGAATTGTTGCCAAAGGAAGATAAGGCACAAAAAGTTGTGTTTTTAATTTTAACAAGTGTTTTATGAGTGCAGGTTTTGTTGCAGATGATGAAGGAAATTTGGCATAGCTGAAAAACCAAATAAAGATAAAATAAGAAGAATTTGTTGAAGAATTCAATCCATGGAACAAAGATGTTAAATCGTTGGAGGGAGTGCTGGACAGTGATGATTTAGAGCAGATATAAATAATCATGAAAGAGGGTAAGGATGATAGGGAGGCAGTAAGCATAGTAAGCAAAGCAAAAGTTGGAACAAGAGAAAAAGAAGAAGAAAAAGTAAAGCAGTAGCTACAAAGAGAAAGTAACTAGCAACAGTTCAAAGATTTAGAGGAAAGCAGTAGCAACCTGAAACAAAGAGGAGGAGGCAGAAGTAAGAAGCAGAACATGGACCAATCCAAAGATGTGTTGAAGACAAAAATTGAAGAATTGTGGCAACTGATGATGAAGCAGTTCAAATGGAGGAAAATGGTAGCAGTAGGAATCATGATCAATCAGAGTTTAAACTTGATTGACAAGAAGAAGAAGATGGAGCAAAAGATAGCAAACATACAACAACAACAAAGGTACAAGGAATTTGGGAAATTACAAAACAAAGTATGGGATCCAGGAAGACAAAGATCAGAAGACACATGATCAGGAGATCATGAATATTTTCTACTTTGGGAGTCTGATGTAGGAGCATTCAACCCAAGGAAAATCATTGTAATTAAGTAGACATAGGGGGTCATGTATCTTTAGAGAAGTAGTTTCCTAAGTCTCAAGTTAATGTAATATTTAGGCTTTAAGTGATTTAATTAGATAATGAGAGGAAGTTGTAAATGCTCTCAAATAAATGAGAACATGAGTGGTGAATAAATGACAAGAGTTAGAAATCAATCAGGACTCTTAAAACAATTTCATGATTCGAGGGATGAGAGAGAGATTTTAGGAATTAATTGAAGTAGAAGTGGACAAAGGATTTAGGAGTCAATTCAAAGGATTTAGTAGTCAAACCAGGATTAGTTCAATAGAACTTTCTGGCATAAATGTAAGCCTACGGATAGAGCTCAGAGGAGGCCACGATATTGAAGAATAGGCCTATGCGAGACACAGAGTCTCGGATATGTAATTGACTATTTATATTTATATATATAGATGTTTATTCCTCACTATGTCAGTGTGTTGAAGAGTATTTCATGAATGAACTACTTGTGAATTCGTAGGCTCTGTAATAGGTTGCAGATAGAATTCTGAAGGATGCCGAGGAACAGAATGATTCAGAGGAATCATGAATGGATCCTTGAATCCATTTGAGGAACTAGAGGGAAGCTCTAGGATGAAACAGCGAAATGAGGTTTCAAAGAAGAATAAAAATCAGAGTTAGCTGAGTAGCGGAAGCAAAAGGCAGAGTTTGAAGAAATTCGCAAAGGAGAGAACGATTCGGAGGATCATAATGGATCATTGAATCCATTAGAGGGATCAATGCCAAAGCTCAGGAGGAATCGTGTAGCAAAATAGCAGAAAGGCTGAAACCTTTGAAGAAGAGAAAAACCACAGAAGAACTGAAGACTTAGCGTAAAAACTAAGTAAAAAGGAGGAGTGAAGGAGTAAAGTGTCAGTGCACAACAGTCGTTGGATCTTATAGATCAGCGGTCTAGATCATGTCGCATGAGCGAGTATTTAAATATCGCATCTGTGAACTTTAACGGAGGAAGATGGTTTTGTAACAGTGAAAATGGATTTCGAGTGACCCCAAAACCGTAAGTGGTATTGAGGGACGAGCGCCAATTCCACTCATCAAACAATTCATGGCAGCGAGAGGAGAGAGGAAACCACTTTATCGGGTGGTTAATCCTCGCAGTTTTTATCTACCTGATATCAACGATAGTCGTCGGATCTGTTGGGTGCAGATCAATGGTGGAGAATAGACGCACAAGTTGAACGGTCGGGAGTAATGTCAACCGTTGGATCGGAGGATACAACAGATGGTCAAGATTTGATCAGAGGCTTAGGTGATCGGAGATCAGACTTATCAGAGTTCGGAGAAGCAGCATTGTAGAGCGAATAAAGGTGCGGACCCGACGAATGTTATAGATGCAGGTGTATAGAATTTGAGATCCGCTATATTTGTTTGGAGTGAGATTTCAATGTATTTCCATGTATTGGCGATAGATGTGTTGCGGTGCCTTTTTAAGGCTAAAACATATATTAACGATTCTGATAGTTGCATATCGGAATCGGAGGGGTGATGAGGTATATATGTGTTAAAGACCCGCGGAAGGCCGATACCCAATTGCGATAAAGCTAACCTCAGGATCTGTGCAAAGACTGTACCGAGCTGAAAAGAGGTATGTTTTTCAGGGTTTTCCTTTGTAAATGGTTTATAAAGGAAAAGTCTGTTTTATACATTAAAACATATGTAACCAATGTATTAAAGGGAAATGTTATATATATGCAGCTTAAAGGGTTGTATAAAGGTTACGAAGGGTTTTAAAGTCTCGATAAGGAAGAATTAATGGAAGGCTTTAATAAAAGGGATAATGAAGGTTATGAGGAGATAAATAGTCCCGATAGGAGGTTTAAGTGGGGTGATTGAGTTCCTATACAAAGGAACTGATGAATGGGGCCTTAACCATTTATGGTAGAATATTTGACTCCTTTGAGAGTTAAATACCTGGGACAGATGTGTTTATGCATTTTTGTGCATACTGTGGGTGTAAGCGAGGGTGACCTTGCATCACTCTCCCTCTCTCTTAGAGAGGTTCTCAACAAATCCAAGTTTCTCTCTAAAATATCAAAAATTCATTTAGGACAATGGCTTTGTCAACAAATCAGCAACCAACTCATCAGTAGGGACATAATCAAGCCTCACAAGTCCCCTTTGGACAATATTTTCATGTAATGATACTTGATCTTAATGTGCTTTCGACCTATATGAAACATTCAGTTCTCAGAAAACTTCACACAAATTTGATTATCACAATATATAATCGTTGATTCCAACACTTTTTCAAACAAACCATTAGACAATTTTTGAAGCCACGCAACTTCACAATAGGTTGAACATGCAGCTATATACTCATTGTCTACCATACTGAAAGCAACAAAATTTTACTTTTTGCTAAACCATGAAATCAAAGCCGAACCCAAACCAAAAAAAAATCTTGAAGTTCTCTTTCTATTATCAGAGGTTCTATCCCAATCCATGTTAGTAAATCCATGCAAATTACATTCTCCATTAGAATCATATCTCAAACCATATTCAATATTACCATGCAAATATCTCAAAATATGTTTCACTACATCCCAATGCACATGCCAGGGCTCAACCAAGAATTGACTCTATGTTTTCATAGCATAAGAAATATCAGGTCTAGTGTTCACAAGATAGTTCAACAAGCCAATTAGTTTGTGATACATAGAGGGATCAATCAAATCAGGATCATAGTACTAGATCTTATTCAAATTCTTCATCATAGGAGTGTCCATGGAC
This sequence comes from Pinus tabuliformis, assembly GCA_031772625.1. Taxonomy (NCBI): domain Eukaryota; kingdom Viridiplantae; phylum Streptophyta; class Pinopsida; order Pinales; family Pinaceae; genus Pinus; species Pinus tabuliformis. The sequence continues at coordinate 1,110,415,739 of CM062820.1, read as the reverse complement.
TTGTAGTCCATCATTCCAAATATTTGAAGGATTGAAATAGTGTATTTTCCTTAGCCAACAATGATTCCATCGTGATTTTTCCTAATTTCCAATCCAAAATAGTAATGCATTGGATTAAGATCCTTCATTTCAAATTCAGAAACTAGCTCCCTCTTACACTAGGCAATCAAAACTTCAACCCCTATTAGAAACAAATCATCTACATACAACAACAACATTAAAGGTTCACCTTCCACAACTTCAAAATACAATATTGATGTTCTTGAAGCCAAGACTCAATAAATAACCATCAATGTGGGAGTACCATGCACAAGGAGCTTGCTTCAGCCCATACATGGCTTTCTTAATTTGCAAACATGTGTTTCTCTATCATGGACCTAAAATCTTGAGGTTATTCAATATAGACTTCCTCTTCAATAACCCCATTAAAAAATATAGTTTTGACATCCATTTGATGCAATTTCCAACCTACAATAAAAGGAATATCAATGATAAATCAAATAGAAGAATACCTAGAAATGAAAGGAAACATGTCTTCATATACCTCTCCCTCTTTCTAGGAGAATCCACGAGCCACAAATCTAGCCTTTACTTTTCAAGATTTTTGTTTGTTTAGGGGGGCTTGACCCATGCTCAGAGTGTGTTGCACACCAAAAAAACCCTCAACCATTGGCGCTCCCAGCAACAACTTGCAAGCAGATCGCAGTCTCACCCGAAGCAGTTATGGGAGGCTACAGAACCAAGTTTTCGGAACCAGAGGGATATGCATGCTCTTGTGTCAGTGTATTTACTTATGTTTTCCACCTTCCTATAACTTCGCATACATGAATAACTTCACGTTGACGATTAATCTCTTGGATGTTTTCTTTACTATGTATATTTTATCAATGACTTATCTCACAAGACTTGGATCTATCTTATAAACTCAAAATATGAAGTTTCATAAAGTTCCAAGAATTCAAAGCTAAAGTGGAGAACCTAGAAAGGAAAAGAATCGAGACACTAATATCATATAATGGAGGAGATTACACCACTAAGGAACTCATTTTCTTCTGTAAGGAAGTTGAGATTAAGAGGGAGTTCATAGTTCCCTATAATCCTCAACAGAATGGAGTGGCTAAGAGAAAGAAAAAATCTACTAAAGAATATATGAAGGAAAATGGTACATGGTCAATATGTACTAATTTTCTTGTGGGGACAAGTAGCCAAGATAGGCATCTACATCCTAAATAGAAGACATCATCGATATATTGAAGATAAGACTCTTGAAGAAACATACACTGTTTAGAAACCATGGGTTGATCATATGAGAATATTTGGTTATCTAGTGTTCATAAATGAAGCCAGGGATATGAGAAATAAGATAGAGCCATCTGGAAAGAAGGGGATGTGTGTTGGGTACACTGAGTCATCAAAAGCTTACAAGATCTATATTCTAGGGTAGTGACAGGTTGAAGTAAGAAGGGACATGACTTTTGACGAAAGATGCTTCTTATTAGAAATATACAGAAGAACAATAGGACAATGAAGATTAAGAAAATAAGCATTTGGCTCCCAAATAAGAGGTTATAGGTCCTCCCACATCCTCAAGCCATCATGAAAATCATGACGAAATTTCAGATGGACGTTGTGAACCATTCCATATTGTCATTGTTCATAACAATAGAATAAAGACCAGCTTAGTTCAAATCTACTTTGCATGATGCAGAAGGACATATAGCTCCATGAGGCACCTTCAAGGAATCTAAGATACCTAACAGATATTTTGGTTATGAAGCTTTAATGACTAAGTTGATGGATTTCAAATGTTCCAACCTCAAGGAGGCAACCACCCAACAAGTGTGGAAGGATCCAATGATGGAACAATACAAAACTATTATGAAGAACAATGTTTAGGAGATTGTTCCTAGACCTGAAGGAAAGTTTTTGGTAACCTCAAAGTGGATAGATAAGATCAAGCATTCAACATATAGGAGCATTGACAAATATAAGGCAAGATTCATGGCTAGAGGGTTCTCCTAAAAAGAGGGAGAATATTATGATGAGACCTTTGCATCAGTTTCCAGGTACACCATGATTATATCTATTATTTCTCTTGCTTCATTTATTGGATGGAAGTTACATCAGATGGATGTGAAGACCACCTTTCTCATTGGTGTGATTGAGGAAGAGATGTACATAGAGAAATCTCAAGGTTTTGAGGTTCATGGGAGATAATTTTATGTATGAAAATTAAAGAAGGCCTTGTATGGAATCAAGCAAGCACTGGAGCTTGGTATTATAGACTTGATATATTTCTGAAAAGACATAGTTTCTCTAAGAGTGTTGTTGATACAAACATTTATATCAAAGTTGTGAAGGGCGAGCTTGTGATGCTACTACTTTATGTTGATGATTTGTTCCTAATACGTCATGAACATATTATTGTTTAGCGTAAGAGGGATATAGACTTTGAATTTTACATGAAGGATCTTGGCTTGAGGCAATACTATTTGGGATTGGAAGTCTGGTAGAAACCTAGTGAAATCCTTCTTAGACAAGGAAAGTGTGTCATAAAGATCCTTCAAAAGTTTGGAATGATGGAATGCAATTCTATGGAAACTCTTATGGTGACAAATATGAGAAATCTAAGGGATTTTTAGTTTGGTCTGGTTTATCCATCCATGTATCCAAATTTTATTGGATTGTTGACGTATTTAGTTAATACCAGACTAGGGATTTTCTTTGTAGTGAACTCCTTGAGCCAGTGCCAGATGGAAATGAGACATGAAAATTGAATTTTAGAAAATTATATACTGAGATATTTTCATGGTATTGTTGACTATTTATTGAGATATTCCTTTAGTGTAGGGATATATGGATTTTAACTAGCCAAACTATGTGGATGACAAAAAGAGTACATCTGGAGTATGTCTCAGTTTGGGCATTGTTAGGATATCCTGAATGAGCAGGAAGCAAACATATTTCATGCTCAATAATATAGAAGCAGATTACATTGCAGCTTGTTTGGAATGTTGTAGGGAGAATGGTTTCATAAGCTACTCTCTAGATTGTTTGATCAAATATTGGAACCGACTGTTTTATTCTATGACAATCATAGTTGTGTAAAGTTGACAAACAATCTTGTGTTTCATGATAATTCGAAGCATATTGACATCAAGTACCACTACATTTTTTATATGGTGCAGAAGGGAGAATTAAGACTCCAGTATATTCCCACTAATGAGTAGACAACTAATATTTTCACAAATCCTCTGTCTTGGGAAAAGTTTGTATACTTCAGCAACAAGATTGGAATTATGGAAAACCCCTCCATTGGTGAGAGGGACTATTGATGTGCCATCAATATGGGCATGGCTCGGAATATTGGTGACAACAGGAGCATGGATGAGATTGTTTATGAATGGAAAACATGGGCATGGATTGGACTATTAGAGACAATAGGAGCATGGCCTGAACTGTTAGTGAGATACCATGAGGGACATACATTCTACAGAATGGTCCCTAAGGCCCGGAAACCCAATTAAGTGGGTGACTTTTCAACATCATGTCCTAGAGTGATGCCTTTGGAGTTGGTACATGGGTATCCCTATGGTTTGACCATGTGTGATGGAAATCTTGAACTAGTCAGAGTACCATGAGTTGAGGCATCCACCAGATCATGGTGACTAGTTGAGTGAGTACCATTGGTTAGGAGTGTTAAATTGGGTTGTGGTAGTTGACGATGATGTTGTTGATGTAGGTCAAGAGTATTGACCTAGATGATGATGTTATCGATGATTTGTACCTTTCCTTAGAGAGATCATGTATATAGAGAACATCTGGATAGTCATTATGAATACCTCCCTAGCTAAGAGGGAGTGTTGAATTTTGTAGTTATGGTTGAACTTGATATTATTCACTTGTACTTGTAATGATGAAATATCAATTATATTTTTAAAAGAAAATTTATGTGAATAATGTTCTTCATGTTTGCAAGAAAAAGTAAATATATATTTGATTTTATATTCAAAATAAAATTCATGAAAGGCATGTTTTTCATGACCTTTGCAGAAGAAAAATTTGAATATTTCAATTTGTATTTTTTCCTCCACAAGTGACCAAGTCAAACCTTCAATCCATCATGTTGGCCTTTCCAAAGATACACCCATTTGCATCACTTAAAGGCTATAATTAGCCCATTGTATCTGCTCCATGAGAGTGTGAGAAAATAAAAAAGGTAGAAATATTTTCTTATGTTTATAATTATTTGTGATATTTTAGTGTTCTTATTAAATTTATTACATTCTTATTTTATCTTTGATTCATCAAGAAATTATCAAAAGAAAAATATGAATATTACGGACACTAGATGTAGATGGATAACCAAGGCTAAAACGACTATATAGGAGAAAACCCATTCAAAAACTCTTCCTTCAATAATTCAAATTGAGATGGACTAAGACCCTAGACCAAGATACCATCCTCCTCCACCAATTCAGCCTTCAAAGATGATGTAGTAGTCTCTTCTTATTTAGAATCTTTTTCCAAACAATAACCCAACACTTGCACTTCCTAGATTTAGAATTTTTACCCCCAGCAGTAAAATTTCAGCCTCCCAGTAACTGCAAAAATTCAACCCCCTTCTAGCAGCTGCACAACTTCACACGTGTGGGAAAGTGAGAGAAAATTTTGAATTTTATGCTTGAAAGGGTCCTCCTTCTTATTTTCTATCCTTCTTCCTCTTCTTCCTTGAATTTCTCACTTTTTATGGCCCCAAAAGTTGTAGATCAAACTTGTTGTGAGTGAGTGACAAATGAGGTCAAGTTTTTGCCTTTATATAGTGGTTTTCTTGCCAAGATTTAGGTTGACTTGTCCAGTTTGAGACCGAATTGGTGGAGGAGGCATAGAAGACTTATTTTAATAGAAAATAAATTTATATCTTTATCAATATTTCCCAAGAAGGGTTCTTTACATTGTGACATAGTCAAGGACACTTGACAAAAATCATAGAAGCCTACAATGGAGTCTTTGACCTAAGAACAATTGACCCAATCATGAAACCCATGCTTTAATAAGTCAATTTCAATAATAATAAAGTTTCATTTTCTTTCTTTCGACAAATACATTATGTTGTGACTTAAATATATTTATGAATACTGAACCTAGTTACATTCTTCGACACTCCCTCTTAACTAGGGAGGTATTCATAATTACAACCATATAAAGGTACATGGAATATCTCCAATATGAACTACGAAGAGTTCATGCATAATCAGTGCTAGATACTAGATACATGTCTAGGGTTATCTATCCAGGTGGGACTAAGATGGACTAATGTTTTCAGCCACTTTAGGTACCATCAGGCTTACTAACTAACCATCAACCCATGGATCTAGGTGTGTATCCAAGGTTAGAGCTCCAAGACCAACACCACCCTCCCTCTTTGGGATAAAAACATTAAACACACATAGGCTAGCCAAATTTCCTCCCAAGGATCCACCATTAGATGCTTCAACTCCTTATCAAACTAGATATACTCATTTGTCCAAGCATGCTTCGAGATGTTCAACCTTTTTATGGAGAGATTTACCTATACAAACACAAACAATAAATAATTAAATTTCAAATATACATACAAGTAGACAAAAACCTTCAGGTTCTTCATTCATGGATATGATCCTTATATCAAGTTATCCAAATATATCTTGTGGGAATCTTTCTTCTATTACTTCTTTAGCAGCACCAAATATAGCCTTAGAACTTCTCAAGCCTTTTTGTTTACAACTTCGTATACATCAATAGTACTTTTTCTTACTTTAAAGTATTCATTGTCATAATATGCTTTCCCTCTCAACTGGGGAGATATAACCTTTGTTCTATCCTGACTCCCTCTTAAATTAGGGAGTTCAACTACTTTCTTCTACTATAACTTCGTCAAGGTCATCTTGATCCTTCTTATACGGACATCATGTGTACCTACAAAACTTTAATAGAAAGTACAACCATATATATATTTAATTGTATCAAAGTTATGTCAATATAATGGAAGCATCAAAATAATCAAATATTTTAGACATCAAACACCTAAACCTAGTTAGGTTCATAATCAGTAATAGGCATATACTTCTAAACTTCAACTTCTTGCTAGGGTTTTATTACAAACCCTGGACTACAACATAAAGTAAATTAGATCAATCTCATTATATCTAGGGACTCAATATTATTTTCAGAGATATATAATAGATACTACTATGATCCATTACAAACTCTATATTGTATCTTAGATCCATAGGGCATTAAATGATTAAATAACAATTCTACTATACAATTTAGACTCTACTAGGGTTTGTTACAAACCCTAGATCATATCAGAATCAATATCCTCATATTCTAGAATATCAAACTCCTACTAGGTCTTAGTTACAAACCCTATAATTCATAAATAATTAGGTTAGCATATATATCTAGGATTTCATAATCATTAACAAGAATATCACAACAATATATACTAGGCAAACCTAAGGCACAAATATCAATACATTAAAGTTAGACATATAAAAATTTTTACCAGGCAAGGGTTTTTTACTAGACAAGCGAGCATACACCTAGGTCTCCGTTCTTAGGATCTCACTATAGATATTATAAGGGTTTTTTGTCATAAACCATAATTTACCAAACCCTAAAGGGCTAGGGCTTCATTTAACAACAAACCCTAAAGGACTAGGGTTGTTATCATAACAATATAAAAATTTTAAACAAGAGAGTAGGATTTCTAGACTTCATCGTTAACCCTAAGTAGATAAGGGATTTAGAAATATAGACATACCTTCAGGTTAGGATTTCATAGAGAAACTTTTTGGGTTCCATAAAAAATAATGAAGGTAGATTCAATCTAATTATTAATCACCCAAACAAGAATATATTACAATTCAAAACCATAGACATAATGATGTTAGTAATGTATAGAAAAAATTAAAAGAAATAATGATTGTTCCTTTTGCATGAAGAGAACTTTATAAAAAAACTTATAGTTTTAAGAAATACCTTGAGTTGTTCCTTAACAAACCTTGTATGAAAACAATTCTTGAATGGAAGACCTTATTCCATGCTTCAAGTCAATCCTTTGAAGCCTTCTCCATGATCTTTGAGCAATTAGCAAGATTTCTTAGATAGGGAAAAATATAAAGAGAAAGGTTATTAGCATATAATACAAGAACATCTTGATAAGAGAGGGAAACCAAAGATAAAATATAACAAGAGTAAGATAATTATCTTTGGTATAATGGTGAGGGATCCCTCTTACTTAAATCTTTGGGGATACCTACAACTTTATCAAAATAAACAGTGTTCTAACAATACTTGTTAGACCTACAAATTCTAGAGATAAAAGCATAAATGAAAACAATTCAAAAATTAGAATAGAATACCAAGAGAGGATATGTGTAAGGGAGGACTTAGTAGTATAAGCCCTTGACTTCTGATTCTTCTTCAATATTGTTCTTATTTGGTGGTCCTTCATCAACAACATTTTATTGATCCCTATTTCTTTTCTTATTTCTTGGATTCTCAAGACAATGACTCTAGTAATTTCCCAACTTTTGGAAATTGTAACATTCAACCTTGGATAGATCCATTTTCTTCTTTGTTCCTTTGAAATTCTTGAAGGCTCCCTTTTAGTGATGAGTAGAGAAATAATTTGAGGTGTTCTCTTATTCATTTTCCTTTTTTTTCACCATCGGTATTTTGGCTTCTTCTTGGATCCATGCATTCCATGTTTGTTCAAATGTTGGCTTGTCCTTCCAACTGTTAAGTCTTGAAAGGGAAGTAATTAATAACTCCTTTTCTAGGAAAATTTCATCTATTGCTTGGAGTTCATCCCTGATTCTAGATATCTTTGTGAAGTATGATGAAAGAGTATCATCATTTTTCATTTTAACAGTTCTTAGTTCATTCTTGAGGCTTGTTATTTGACCAATGTTCTTGATTTTGAATAATTTGGAGAGAGCCTCATACATTTCTTGAGCATAATTAATGTTAGATATCTATGGAATTAAGTTATCCGTAACTCCATCTACTATTATATTCATAGCCATGATTTCAAGTTCTCTAAACTTCACTTTATCTGCATTACTTGATTCATCAGTAGGCTTATTGACTCTTCCTTGAACAAGTTCTAAGGCTTTATTCTTTTCGAGAATCAGATCTATTCTCTTTTTCCAAGCCATATAGTTGGAGGTTCATTCTATTTTGTTCTCTTCCTTCATTTAATTTTTTATTTTTCTTGTAGATGGTAAACTTATCCCCTTGTATGATCGTCTTTAATGACCTTTCCTTTATTCTTTTCTTCAATAGATTTTTAGGCCGCCTTTTTTTGTTCTTTCACCTTAGATCTGATACCATGTTAGAAAATTAGAAAGGCAAAAATATTTTCTTATGTTCATAATTACTTGTGTAAGAAAAATATGAAGATTAGGGAAACCAGATGTAGGCGAACAACCAAGGATAAAACCCCTATATAGGTGAAAACCTAGTCAAAAACTCTTCCTTCGGTAGTTAAAATTGAGATGGACCAAGACCCTAGACCAAGAGAGCTTCCTCCTCCACCAAGTCAGCCTTCCAATATGATGTAGTAGTATCTTCTTATTCAACAGCTTCATCCCAACAACAATTCAGCACTTCAACTTCCCAGATGCAGAATTTTGACCCCTAGTAGTAGAATTTTGGCCTTCCAGTAACTGTATAATTTTGGCCCCTTCCAACAACTGCAAATCTTCAAACGTGTGGGAAATAGAGGGAAATTTTCAACTTTTATGCTTGAAAGAATCCCACTTCTTCTTTTTTATCCTTCTTCTTCTTCTTCCTTGAATTTCGTATTTTTTTGGGCCCCCGAAGTTGCAGATTGAACTTGTTGTGAGTGAGTGACAAATGAGGTCGAGTTGCTACATTTATATAGTGATTATGCTACCCAGATTTACACGAACTTGTCCAATTTTATGTCAACTTGGTGGAGGAGGCCTAGAAGACTTATTTTAATAGAAAAATAATTTTTTTCTTCACAAATATTTCCCAAGAAGGGTTCTCTACATTATGACATAGACAAGGACACTTGACACAAACTCTAGAAGCCTGCAATGGAGGTTTGAACTAAAAAAAAAGTTGACCCAATAATGAAAACCATGCTTTAATAATTCAATTTTAATGATAATTAAATTTCATTGCCTTTTGTTTGAAAAATACATTATATTATGACTTAAATACATTTATGAAGACCGAACCTAGTTACATTCTTCAAAAGAGAGCACTTCGAGTCATGATATATCTTTGTTCTAAGTGAATAAGACAAGGAGCATAAGGCTGAAAATAGAAGGAAAAAATTTTCTCTATCTACCCTCGCTCTAGTTATAAAAGGAGGCCAATTTGCAAGATAAATTTTGACCCTCTTGTAGACCTAAAGTAGACCTTGTTGCAAACATTATGTGGACATAATTGAGAACACTTGTCTTGGATTTTTTGGAGGGATGGCTTTATCTTATTGTATGGCCATCTTTTTGGTTAGTTTTAATTTGATGTATCTCGTGTTGAATTGATTCTCGAAGGAAGAGGTTGGTTGGGTTTCCCCCTTAGTAAGTTTTCCAGAATAAAATAGTGTTGTCTCTTTGTGCATTGTGATCTGTACAGTTCTATTTTCTATGTGGTTGAATTTATAAAGTATAATTAATTAATGATCATCTTTATACACTAAATAACATCTACATCATTGAAAGTAATTATCATATTTCAAAAATAAAATTACTTTTATATATTGTAATTGAAAAATCAACATCCTGTAACAAAACAGGAACTCCTGTAGCAATTTGCATTTTCATACAAAGCTCATCTAAACTTGCATAAAACAAATATTTAATATTATTTAATGTGTTATAACATCCCCAAGACCCTGAAGATGAAGTTTAGAAGCCAAAATACCAAGTAGAATTCTTGACCTAGTTATTGTAGAAATTTATTTTTTCCTGCAAAATTAGGGTTTAATATTTACATGCTTTATTTCGATTGTGAGGTTGTTTTCTCTATGCAATAGAATAAAAATGATTTTATTTCATCATATTTAAAAATGGATTTCTTCATTTTAATCAAGACAACATATATTTTCTTATTACTTTTCATTCCGCCCAATTCTTCATTTTACTTGTAGCACAGAACAATTCGTATGGCCTCTCATAAACTAGATCTCATATCATTGTTTTTATAGAAGTTAACAAGGAAAAAAATAAGTACATGTTTCACACATAGTTCAAACCCCTCTTAAGTTTGTACAAAACTTGTGTGGGCAATTAAATTCAATACCCTTGGGAGTTACATTATTCTTGTTGGAACACTGAGGGCCATCACTTTTTGGCATCATTGCTGGGGAGATGTCAATGTAGTTATTGTCTTCTTCCTAGTTGATTTTCTATTTCTCTCATTTCACTTTCTAAAAATAAAAAAAACCAAAATCTACAATAGGCATTCTTTATTTCAAAAAAATAAAAATGCATTGCATTAGCATTTTCATTCAAGAAAAAAGGATAAAATTTACATAAATTGTTTTATTTCTTTATGCCTCAAAGAATTAGGCATAACAGAGGAAATGTTTTCTCAAAACCCCCCACTTCCACAGGAATTCTTCCTTATTTTTATGACTTTGAGCATCGTACTCTATCCAAAGGGGATATTGAGGCCTTCTTAAGTGAGAAAGAAAGGATCTTTGAGGAGCTTGCATAAGGAGAAATACCTTCACAACCCATTGGTAGCATGGATAGAATTAAGCAACCTGAAGTGTTTTATATCACAAAGACAAATGAAGAAGAAATAATGAAAAATATTAGCCCATATTCCCTCCCACACTTCTATGTTCTGACTACCAAATACCCTAACACTTTTATATTTGAGTTTGTTTTAGTTTGCAACATATATGATTTCATAATAGATGAGTGAAATCCAAAACTATTCCCTCCCACTATCGAGGATGCATCCCTTCATTGGTACATGAGCCTAGAATGGGGTAGAATCACTTCATGGGGAAAATAAAACAAGCCTTAAACACTAAGTACTAAGTCTATTGTAGAGGAAGAAATTCCAAATATGAAATATTCCAAATGTCTCAAGGTGTAGATGAATATATGGAAGATTTTGAGGAAAGATTTCAGTTGAGTTATAGAAGATCCCACAACTGAACTCTAAATTTAGATTCATTAAAATTAATATTTCTGTAGGGAATCGGAGAAGAAATGATGGAAACACTGTACATTTTGGCAAATGGAGACATTTGTTAGCTCAGTTATGATGACATCAAAATGATATTCAAAAATCATTCTAGAGATTTTAGGAAAAGAGGTAGAGAAAAAAAAGGTTTGGTAAGTCCCTCTTCCTCCTCTACAATTACTAAAAATGAGATAGGAGGTATGCTATAGGACCTAAAAACTAAGATATTACACACTTTTTCTATGCATATGGATACACTATAGATCAAGAGAAAATAAGAAGAAGCAAAAAGGGCATTAGCTATATTTTTCCCTAGATGCACTAAAAGACATCCTAAGATTGAGTGTCATTTAGATGTCATAGATATATTTTTTGCATGTGAATAAAATCACTCCACTAACAAATTTTCATCTTTTCCAGATTTGAAATTTGTATACCAAGGACTAGAAGGAGGCATGGAGCAACTCTAATTTTCTAATCAAAAGAGGCCACAAGTTCCCCAGTAGCATCAACAAGGTATTAACTACACGTATTCTTTGAATACAAATTGAAATACACATTTTAAACATTAATTTCCTCCTATCACTTCACCTTGGTCTATGCCCACTCCAGGACCTTATCCTCCCCAAAATCTCATTCCTCTATTTCAACCATATCCACACAAACCTTCTTAATAGAGTAATTCACCTTCTAGATTGCGGTCTTAGGAATCCCAACCACCCAATTTCATGCCTATTCCTCCTCAACTACCAGCACCCAAAAATAATCCTCCAAAAGAACCTCACATGCCTTCCTAACTGAACCCATATCCTAACAACAAGCAGGATCAACTAGTCTACAATGGAGAAACTACTTATCCAACTTATGTTGTATATAAGATTCAAGATATCAACCTTAGGTATAGGAAGGTATTTTTGGATACTCACCCAAATTCTCCAATAGAAAACATATAAGAAGAGAAGGAATATCCCACACCTCAAGTCATCAAGCCTCCCTATCCTGAAAGGTTGACCACTCACAAAGCACACACCCTAGAAGAAGCTGAACTTCTGGGAGAATTGAAAATTTTGTGCCAATATTCTTATTCTTCAAGGTATCAAGGATGTTCCTATATAAAATAAATTAATCAAAGAGGAATGTAATAGAATACCAGGGATGAGAACAAGAGATTCCCCTACTATCAATGTCATAGGGTAGCTAGTTGATATTACGCTTGGGAAGGTTATCATTTTCAAGTACTTGCATCCTAGAAACCTGGTCGTAGATGTACACATCAATGATATTATAGTTCCTAACACTCTCATTGACTTTGGAGCTATAATAAATGTCATGAATAAGGAGATTATGCTTAAACTCAATCTTCAAGAGTCCTTAAGGAATACCACCATAATTCTACAACTTGTTGATAGATCCATATAGCACCTAAAGACATCATTGAAGATGTCATGTCTCCATTTATTATTGGGAATATCACACATATTTCCTTATTATTTAGTCCAAGACTCCAAGTCCAAGTTTAATGGATACCCTCTTAACTTAGGAATACCTTGTTTGGTCATTGTCTATGCCTACATCGGATGTAGGGATGGAAATATGTCTATCGCTAATGGGAAATCTAAAAAACAACCTGTATTATATCCACCTACTCAACACCTCATTGAGCATGACTTTCATATTTGGGAAAAAGAAGAAGAATAATTATACCTTTATATATCCTCAACTTACCCCATATGTACATTATAAATCACCATTGTTAGTAGACAAATGGATGAGGATAATCTGACTGACAAATATATGAAAAATAAGTACTTTATTGCCATGAATGTTGATGGATTGAAAGATTAATCTACAAGACATCTTGGTAGTTCTCGAGACAATTCATTGGAATATTTGATATTACTAGTTTTGAACAAAATAATGTGAAAACAATATAAATAAGCACTTTTAAAACCTTGAAAATCAACCCATTTCCTTTTGTAACAAGCAAACAAACTACTCAATCTTTTGAAATAACATGTTCATGTATTTGCATGGGATTATAGGGAAATTATTGAATTCCATACTTGGTATGCAGTAATCATATATATATATATCAAGGAGGATCCTAAACCTATTTGTCAGCGTAAGAGGTGGATGAAACCTGCACTAAAAGACATTGTGAAAGGTGAATTGCAAAAGTGGTTGGATGTAGGATTTATTTGTCTGATCTCAAATAGTGAATGGGTGTCACCCTTAGTCATTGTCCCTAAAAAGAATGGAAAATAGAGAATTTGTGTTGATTATAAAGAACTCAACAAATCTAGCAGAAAGGACCATTTTCCTTTTCCTTTTACTGACCAAGATTTGGATGTCCTTGTAGGGAAAAGTTATTCTTGCTTTTGGATGGATTCAGAAAGTAAAATAAAATCTAGATCATCCTTGAGGATCAGGATAATACCACCTTCACATGCCCATGGGGAATATTTTCTTACGAGGTCCTTCCATTTGGTCGATGAAATGCCCTTTCTATCTTTTAGATGGTTATGTTTAGTACCTTCTTCGACTTTGTTCATGATTTAATGGAAATGTATATGGACTATTTTACACCCAATGGGGATTATTGCCAAGAAGCTCTCTCCAACCTGGAAATTTTTGTAGAGGTGCAAAGAAATGAACCTCTTGCTAAGCCATGAGAAATTTTTGTTTCAGATGAATTAAGGAATCTAGGTAGGTCCTAACAAATTTCCATCATAGAAAAGGTTCATTTTCATCAAAAACAAAAAGATGTTAGAATTTTTCTAGGTCTTCTTAAATATTATCGATGTTGAGAAGTGTAGTTGGGAAGGTACTCCCACAACCCTTGGTATATAGGTTCAGTGAGGATTTGACGCATGATTTTTTTTTTTTTGTCAACAATGTACCTATGTGGTTGGCTTTGGGCACAAGTTTGTAGTCTACCCAAAACAATTAAAATTTTATTCTAGTTATTGTGCAAGGGTACCTTAGTGGATTTAAGAATTTCTAATTCAATGGTCGGAGAGAAATATAAATATAAGAGACCATGATAGGTATTTTCACACATTTCATCTCACCTTATGAAGCATATCAAGCCCTAGAAGAGATGCAAAACCTCAGGAGTTTCACATCTTGGAAATAAACACCATTTATGGTTTTTCCTTTGTTGAAGGGAAGCTAAGTTTCTGTGTGAGTTTCCTTCCCTAGTTTGTTATGCAACTAAATCACAAAATAGAAGAAAAGATAGAGTAACGACTTCAAAATCAACCTCTTCGAGAAAGAAACCTCCTTTCCATTACACAAATGAAAATTTCTTGGATGATACAAATGACAAGACCTCCTTTCTATATATAGGAGTCTAAGGGGTCACAATATAGTCAAAGCCAACATAACAATAATAATGTAAGGGAACAACAATAAAAATAGTGGGCTTCTATGGGGCACAATAATAACAATATGGGGACAACATGGGCACAACAATAACAATAAGGGGCTACAATGACAATAATAATAATAAGGGAATACACTAGTATTATAGGGGTCTAACATGCCCCTATCCTTTAGAAAAGTGTTGTCCTCAACGCTTGAGTAGCTCTAGATTCTTTTGTATAAAATTCTCATCCTCCTATGTCAAATCTTGAGCGGGTAAGTTCTTCCACTTGATGAGATACTCTGAAATTGATCGATTTCGTAGCTTTCGAGTTCTTGTTTCTATGACTGCTTCAGGTTCCAATATGATTTTTCCTTCCTTGTCAAGTTACGGAAATATTGTTTGAACCAGGAGCTTCTCACCTATAACATTCTTTAAGCATGAAACATGGAAAATTGGGTGCAGTTGGGAAGTTATAGGAAGATCCAATTTGTATGCCATAGTACAAATTTTTGCAACACCTTGTATGGACCATAATAATTTGGTGATAATTAATTATCCTTCTTAGCTTGCTTAAGGGGCATTTTTTTTGTATGGTTGTAGCCATAGAAATACCTAGTCACCTACATCAAAACTTATTTCGTTGCGATGTTGATCTGCTTGTTGTTTCATTCTATTCTTTTCCAAAGTGAGGTTATCCTTTAAGAGTTGGAGAAATTGTTGTTGATGCTCGATGTGATCTTCCACTGCTTGAATCTTTGAATTTTCTCTTAAATGTGATGTGATGGATGGTGGATGATGTCCATAAAGTGCCATAAACGGGGTCATTTTTGCTACGGTATGGAATGAATTTTTATGCCACCATTCAGCCAAAGGCAACCATTTGACCCATTGTGTATGTTTATCAGATACAAAGCAACGAATATATCCTTCCAAACATTTGTTCACTATCTCAGTTTTCCCATCAAATTGAGGATGATATGATGAGTTATGAGCTAACTAAGTACCTTAACAATAAAATAATTATGTCCAAAAATTTCCAGTGAAAATGGGATCTCTGTCGCTTACAATAATCTTTAGGTTTCCATGTAGCTTTTTAATTGTTTCCATAAATCCAGTAGCTACCATACTGGCTTTAAAAGGATGAGATAATGCACAAAAGTGTGAATACTTGGTAAGTATATCAACTACCACCATGATGACACTCTTTCCTTCGGACTTGGGTAAACCTGTGATAAAATCCATTGAAACCTCCTCCTAACATTGACTTCGAATGAATAAAGGTTGTAATAGAGTTGGGGTCTTAATTGTTTCAAATTTATTTTGTTGGCAAACAAAACAATCTAACACAAAATTTGAATATCATATTTAAGGCCATCCCAAAAAAATCCTTCTTAACCCTGTGGTAAGTTTTTAAAAATCCTGAGTGTCGTCCTAAGGGAAAGGTGTGAAATTCCATAAGAATGTTTTGTTTGTGTTGGGAATTCTTACAGAGGTATAAGCGATATTTGTACCATAATGAATCATTTTTCTAGCTAAATGTATCAGATGTACTAGGGTCTTGTTGTAACTTTTGAATGAGTGCCCACACTTCTTCTTCATTCTTCCATTCATCCCTTGCTTCGTTTATCTAATCTGGTTGGATAGTAGAAATGGCACAAAGCAATGCTTCCACATCCTCATCCTTTCTTAAGAGTGCATTTGCAACAACATTTTTCTTCCATTTTTTGTAGATGATTTCAAAGTCCTAACCCAACATCTTTGTGACCCATTTTTGTTGCTCTTATGAAGATAATCTTTGTTCTAAAAATTATTTAATACTATCATGATCTGTTTTTACCTTGAAGTGTCTTCCCATTACGTAAGGTCATCATTTCTTAAGTGCATGTAGTATTGCCAACATTTCCTTCTCATAAATAGCTTTGTATAAATACTTTCCTTTGATTGGATGACTTTCGAAAGAAATGGGTCTTTCTTCTTGCATTAAAATAACACCAATCCAATTTCCTGAGGCATCACATTCCACAATAAAGGTTTTTGTGAAGTTTGGCATAGCTAAGAATAGTGATTTGCACATTTCCTCATTAATATTTTCAAAGGCTTTCGTTACTTCTGGACTCCAAGAAAATGCATCTTTCTTCAGTAATGTTGTTAGATGTGCTGCTAGTCTCCCATAATTCTTAAAAAACTTACGATCATGCCCTGTAAACCAGAGAAATCTGTTGGCATTATGATGCATGTGTTGTCCTTGATGGAAGCTCACTTGTAGCAGAGAAACTCACTTGTATATGGTAACTAGATGAATCTACAAGATAGATATCAGAGATGACAGAATGATGGAACACAAAGATATCAAAGGTGATAGAATGATGGAACACAAAGATATCAGAGGTGATAGAATAATGGAACAAAATAATGGTTAAAGGTTTGATATAGGAAGATTGTGTTAGTGCTGTCCTTGATAGACAACCTATTTGATGAATGGGTTACTTGATAAAGATATAAAAAGGATGTGACGGAATGCATGGAAGTTGTGTTTACAGATGTGACAAAATGTAGGGTAGTTTGGAGGTATCAATTCAGAAATGATATAATGATGACAACTCACATTGTAATAGGTCAATTCAGAGGTAACAGGGTAATAAACAGAAGAACAAGATGATGGACAAAGGACTACAGGTCAGAATCAAGCAATTGAAGAAAAAGAATGCTTTAAGTTGTATACGCTAGTTCACCTAGTCCAAATAGCGTATACAAGTGGGTTCACAAAACAAAAGGCGTGTATATGTATGCACGCACTTTCACAAGAGGAAAAACGCGTATGGGATGGAAAATTAAGATTAATGAATACTAAGGGTCCATACCATGGTAATAGCCCATAATATTGAGCGAAATAATGGTTACTTGATCCCATCCAAGAATACCATAGGTTCTAAGTGTTGTTTTTGTTTGAGGTATTGAGAAAGGATAAAAATATATAAGGAGGAGAAGATCAAAGGGCTAAGTGTGCAAGTGAAAGGGCTTTTCATGAATACATCTATCTAAAGTATATCTTATGTTGTAAAGGCTATGGTTATGATATGATCTGAAATATCTTGTGCACCATTGGATACAATGTTGGATCAGGATCATGAGACCTGAAATGACTTATCATTGTATGATCTGATAATGGATGGGCTAGATATGAATGTTATCACATGTTTTATCCTTTAAATGTTGTGATCTTGGTATGTTGGAAGTCTGGAATAGCTGCGAAGTTATAAGTTATTATTTGCAGATCTATACGTTGGTTCACCTTGGGGAAGCCGTGTATACACATTGATTCGACACTTCCAAGTAGCATATGTAGAAGAAAAGCTTGTTGTTCAGAGATGACTTATCTATCTAATCAATGCTCATGTTTTATTGTTGTTTGTCAATGATGTCTTCATTAGATTTGAAATTAAAATTTATTTTATAAGGAGATTGAATCTGGTTGATTGAGTGAGTGAGCGAGAAGGGTGATCTTTTATGCTATCTCTTTAGAACTTTGTAATTGGACAATAGATCTTCAAAATGTCACTAGCCGGTATAGTTTTTGTTTCAAAGGTTTTATGATTCAATATCCTTAGAGGTATATGTAGGTTGGGTTAAAGAAAGTAGCATATACATGCAGATTGGCTCCATCGAAGTAGCGTATACATTCTAACCTATATTTTTGATGTTGTAGTTGGTTTTGGGTTCAGCTCTGTGTTTTGGTGATGATGATTTGATTGTTCAAATGCAGTTGTATTCGACGATTGTATTGTAGTGGTGATTGATTTTGAGCTTCAATGTTTTTTATGGGTCTAGTATGAAAATTTGATGAAACATGGCCTACATATTATGTTTTTGTCTACCAGGAGTATCAAGTTTGGAAATTTATGAAACGTGGTCCCTGGATAAAGAGTGAAGGTTGTATCCTTTTGTAGGTTGATGCCTACGTACTGGTAAACATATTAGTCAATACAAGAGCTAGGGAGTTGTAGCTCCCTTCTAGTAGAAGCTAGAGAATGAGAGAAGGCCGAAACCTTCTATAGGTGCTTGCCTACATACTGGTATGAGTCTGCACCAGTACAAGATTGTAAATAGATTTTTATTATATTGAAAAGAAGACAGAGACAATAGTAATAGGTGGTTTTTCTCCCACATTGGGTTTCCACCTTAAATATTGGTGTTCATCTGTGTTGCTTATGTGTGATGGTTTATTCTGTTATTGCTGCACCTGGTTACTATTTATCTAATGGTTAATAAAGTAATAATGCACTGTATGAAGACAAACATATGATGGATTAACTGAATTATAAGTTCACTGGATATATGCTAGTTGTCTTAAGGACAGTTGCATGCACATGCAGGTTTGATTCAATAAAGTCACGTATAGAAATCTGAATATGAAATGGAAAAGTTATTGATGATTTATAAATATTGATTCACCCCCCCCTGCGCGACCCCTCTCAGTATTTTTCCCAACAATTGGTAACAGAGCTGGTCCATTGGCAGAAGCTTGATCACTTGAAGGAGATCTGTCAAGACAATGGGAAATAAGCAAAAGAAGAAACCACCTTAGAAGAAGAAGACATCTCAAAGGAACAGTGACAACATGAGAGACAAATGGCTATTACGTGGAAGCAAGCATTCATATTTAGAATCACCTCATATTGAATATGAACAAGAAAAAGAAGTATTAGGTACTAATTTTTGGTCTTCTAGTGATACATTTTTCAATTCATGCAATATTGAAGATAATGAAAGTGATAGTGAAACAACCGAATTTTCTCTTATGGGTGAAAGTGAAAGAAATATAATAGAGACAGAAGTTAAAAGTCTCACAGATAAAATTAGATATCACCAAGATCTATTTGACAAAAGGGAGTGTACTTTTAAAGAAGAAGTGTTTTGGAGAATTTAGCATCTACGGATAAATACTAATTCCATAGATAAGTAGTTGTATCTAGAACAGCAGTTTAAAATGTTTTAGACTTTTCCTATAAAAAATAGATAAGATGAGAAGATAGAGGGCCTACTTGTAGTTCTGCTTTCCTCTCATCTCCCTTGTATCGATTCTATCGCTCCTTCCCATACTTAATCCGCTTGAGAAGTACCCTGTAAACATAACAGAAGACAAAAACCGATCAAAGCATATGATCTATTGAATATAACTAAAAGGAATCAGATATAATTCACACATATAAGCATTGTGAACCAATACAAACATATCAGAAAAAGGTTCAAACACTTTATTAGGTAGAAGAAGGAATTACAACCATTGGTGTCTGATTCAAAGCCATTCCTCTAGCTTGGATCCCATCCACATCACATCAAAAGCATGACAAACTTGTAGCATCACAATACTTGCTTCAAAGCCAAATCTCATAGCAACATTATCTCCTTACACTTCAACATATTCCAACCCCTGATCACTTATATGAGTGGTCAATTTATAGGAAGATGAAGGAGGTTTTGTTATTAATGGTGGCATTGAATGGCCTTCCATACTTAGAATTAGTTCCATGGAGGAATTGATGAGATGATAGGATGCACCTTAACTCATTCCTCATCCATTTTCGAGCTCATAGGAGTTTTTAAGTCAGGGAAACTTCTAGATGACTCCAAAATATAAGAATATTCCCCAAAACCTATGTGAATTTCTCTCATTCTTGCCCAACGTAGGAGAAAGGAAGCCTAAGTGCTTTGCAGAGCACCCTGGTAGTGGACTTAACTACTCTGCAACGCACCTTCATAAGGGATTACTTGCGTTGGTCCCTCTAGAGGTTATTTCCATATATCTTCAAGTCATGAAACTATCTAGGAAGGAGGCATTCAAAGGGGTGACTTGTTTAGTACATGAAGAAATTGAAATTAGGGTTTGATAAGCCCTAAAACACTAATTTGAATGTTGGGGTTTGATGTGCCCAAATAGATCTGTAACAGTTGCCCCCTAAAGCATGAAGTTAGAAAAATGCCAATGTCGAATGAAATGCTTTACGATGTGATGAGGAGGTATCAAAGTGGAAGGTGACCTACATCAATTACAATACATATATCATGATATTTGATTTTACATGAATTGCTGAGGGAAGGCATACCCATGCTCAACTTATAAACTTTCATTACATGTACATAAACAGTCATCTACAGATATAGACCCATGATCAGAATGACCATCAATGTAAAGCCATTGTACATATGATTTAGTACTCCTGAAATCGTAGCCCGAATGGATGAAACTAGATCTGGGGTCTTCAATCTCGTTCAACCGTTCACTCAAGTACGAGTCTAACCATGTGAATATGTGATCTAAAGTCGAACATGGGAAGACACCATCTGATTACCAGCCAATGATGTAAGCTGTTAACAGATGCGAGAGAAATCACCGATAATGATAATGATCCTCAAGGTACTGCAGTACATTCTGCATGGTGTGAATGGATGATTTGATGTTGAACACCATACAAATTCTTTCAATCGAAGGCCATTGATGTATACCTATCGCCGGAAGTGAGAATCCTACCATTGATGCATGCAAGCTTCAAGGTACTGAATGGGTGTTTCTAAGTAAAATTCTTGGATAATGTGCTGATGTCGACAAGAAGTGACTCATCGAAGGAGGGCCTTGATGTATCCCACATCAATGACACGTAACAAGTGTAGTGATTTTAGAGATGGAATTTGACAGATAACACAAGGTTCAGGAATGGCAGTCATGAAAATGAAGGCCTATGGTATTGCAAAAGATGAATTTTGACTGGATAACTTCTCTTGAACATGTTAGCGACACTAAAGTGAATTGGTAGCATTGACCCAAAACAAAGTGATGGATAGTATGATGGACCAACGGTGTGATAACCATCAAGCTAATAACCCAACCCGAATAGTCACGGTGATGGAGTGAAAGTGTCATGTTCAAGAGCGACTTGCTACCATAAATTCCCATTTTCTCCAGTCATTGCTGACCAGTGCCTCTTTATTTTTATCAAGCTTGAGGAGGATAACATATTCTTCTTGCATAATTCCACCCTTCGGGCGAATCCATCGCTATTTGATGTTTTAACGAGTTTAGCAAAGGTGAAACTCGGTCTTGTCTAGATGGACAAGTTTGTCACTATTTGATGTTTTAACGAGTTTAACGACAAAGATAACTCAATCCTTTTCATGTTTAGAGAGTTTCAAAAGGGAAAAAAATAAAACTCCACAAGTTCTTTTTCGTAAATTAATCTCTCAAGCCCGAAAAAGCGTAAAATAATACAAGAGAGATATCATTTCCTTTCCATTAACAAGCTGGAAAGGACAAGCGCTCGACAATATTTTCATATTTAGAGAGTATGAAAAGAGCTTAAAGAGGACTCCATTTGGAGGAACGAGTGGTGTCTAGGATAGCAACAGGTTTCGATGATGCTGGAACTTCTCAAAACATGTTGATTTATGTGAAGAGGCTGGCTAATAAGACCACTCATTGCAACTATTCCTAAAAAAGGGTAAAACAACCAAGTGAAAGTGTATGATCAGCCAAAGGGATAGTGGTGATGGGATGAAAACAACCAAGGCTCATCTGACGGAAGAGGCTAATAAAATGGCAATCACAAGGGTTAAAAAAATGGAAATGGGTTCATTTTTACACGAGCTTGAACTATAGGTAACTATTCTTGGGTTCAGTTTCATGTTTACACAAGCTTGAAATTAAAAACTATGCTTGGGATTGGTTTACATGCCCCGAGCATGAAGAAAGAGAGAGTCTCCTGAAACTAGATGGAAGTCATTGCGGTGAAGCAGGACAGTTATCCAACACCTTTTTGGCTTCGTCTAGATAGGGACAAAGGTGAATGGGGTGATTCCCTTCACATAACCTACAGGGAAACTTAACTTTACCATTAAGTGCATGCCACCCATGCTTCATTACATTCACCTAAGTAAACTACTCGTGGCTATTGTTAGTGTCAGTATGTTCATCCCTCCATCAGTGATCAAAATTTCTCTTTTTGCATGCATAATAGGTGTCCCATCTGATCAGCTGCATTCCATTAGGATCTTGGATCATCTGATGGTAGTGGTTCATTATCAAAATTTCCCTCATGGTCTTTACCTGTTGGCCCATTTTAACAAGTTTAGGTCATTTACAATAATCTTTTGTCATTACATTTGAAAAAAATCATTTTTAGGGTTTTAGGTCTCATTAGATCTAGGGTTCGTCACCATGGTCAACAAAATTCTCAATAAAGGGTCAGTAGGGACATGAGGAGGTCCAATAAGTTCACAAAATCAAAATTTTCAATGATGTTATGATCAATAAGTGGTTTT
This sequence comes from Pinus tabuliformis, assembly GCA_031772625.1. NCBI lineage: Eukaryota > Viridiplantae > Streptophyta > Pinopsida > Pinales > Pinaceae > Pinus > Pinus tabuliformis. Next base: position 1,110,392,836 of record CM062820.1, on the reverse strand, counting down.
TACCTCAAAGCTCTGTTTTGAGGGAGAAAAAAAAGTTTTTATTTCTATGTACAAAATTTTATGTAATTTCAATTTTCTCTATATGTAATAAGTTGAAATTTGCTGCCCTAGCTTACCTTACCAACTCCAGCCACTGCAAACAAAAAAGCAAAGCATCAAATGCATGAGTTATCAAATGATTAAGAAAAGTCAATTTCAATGGAAAAACAGAGTTCAAAACCAAAAGTGACTTTGACATTATAAAAGTGGGTTTGGGATGAGTAGAAATTTAAAGTCATTCATATTTAAAGTGAAGGAGGTCCTCTTTATCATTTCATTGTGCAAAAAATGCTCTTAGAGAGCAAAAATTGTCATTTGGGAGCCAAGGAGACAAAACCTTGTTTTTCAAGGCAACTTGGCCTGGCGCTGCGCATCAAAGGTAGTGTGATGCGCATCAGGCAGGCGTTACGCATCAGAGACAAACTTGCAGTGTTATTTTGAACCAATGCTATGCATCAGGAGGGCGCTGCGCATTGGGCCCAGTGTGATGCGCATCAGTCCAGGTTTTTCTAAATCATTCCAAATCGTGCCATAACCCTCAAATTTGCTATATTTGCATTCTACAAGTAAGTAAACAACATCCTATAGCTGAATTTGAGTTCACTCTTGTGTTCTTCATGAATCTTACAAGTCTAAAACGAAACCCTAGTTTCTCCTCACTGATTTTCATTTTACTGTGCAAATTTCATTCCATCATTGCAAAAACATCGTTGAACCCCTTTTCTCTCTTTTATTACACTAAAACACTCCATTTATCCCATTTTCCCATATCTCACTCCCCTAAAGAAACTAATTCCCTCATCAAACCATAAATCCCTCACTAAACCCTAATTTCCCAAAACTATTCCCTTCATTCCCTAAATTCACTTCCCAAGAGTAAAATCTCTTCATACTCATCACCATTGTCCTCTTTCATCCCTCTTTCATTATATTTTTTCTACCATACCTTCATATCATCATTTTCCTAAGATAAGCACAATGGCAAGAAACAGTGACTCAAGTTATGAAGAAGAAACACAAAGTGACAGTCCAATAGATAGGAATGTACAGCCTAGGAGACCTCACAAGGGTGGGAAAATAATAAGAGAGGAGCCTATTAGCATTGCTGAACTTCTTTCTTGTCCTCTTGCCACCACTTTTTTCAGATACCAATCTTTCTTTGAGTTTTGTGAGATGGTTGAGAGGGTTAAGTATCATCATGAATTATCTAGGCAATTTTTCATCAACATGGAAGACAATATGGTACAGCTAGCTGGCATCAATTTTACTCTTTCACTAGTCATTATTGCAGAAGCAACTAGGATGCCAGATGTGGAGGAAAGGTGGAACAAAAGACAAAATATCAGCAAACAACACTATGAACCCTACATAAAAGCTAAATATCCTAGTAAATTGGGCATGGTGTTTCCTTTTAAGTTTTTGGAGGACCGGTATGTGCCACTAATGAAACTCATCATCAAATATTTCATGTGAGGGAAGGTTCTCCAGACTCTATGCTTATCATATCAGATTGCTTATGCATTTTACCAGGGTTAGAATGATGAGTATACCATACTTCATTTGCAAAAATATAGAGAGAATGATTGTGTTTTTAAAGAGGAAACCATACCCACAACAGCTTAATAGCATTTATCACTTTGTTGTTATCAAGATAATTTTTGTGCATCAGCTCAATCAGTTGGGAGTGCCATGGGAAACCTTCATTTCCCATGAGATCTTCAAAGGGCCTCAAATTTTTGCAGAACCTCATGAGGAAGGTAGACCTTCCGGGCAACAAAGAGAGTATGAAAGTAGAACTGAAGAGGCTCACATTCCTGTGTTCATAACTTATCAAAAGGGGACAAGAAGACTTTTTTCAGCTACCAAACAAGTATTATCTCCACCTGGGGTGGAAGGGGTCTCGTTCTCGTCACCAGACAACAAGAAAATGCTATCTTCACCTGGGGTGAAAGGGGCTTTGCCATCTTCTTCAGCAGAGCAGGTACAGGACAAAGGAAGACAACCATTGCATGATGAAGCACCTTCTGAAGGACAGGATAGAGATTTTGTTTTGATTCAGGAGGAGGACACTGATTTAAGTTCCCAAAACTCAAGACTCAAGGAGGTCATTAAAGAGAAAGAAGCTTACATCCATGCCTTGTCACTTGACCTTGAGAGGGCTAAGTGGATTATTAATTTCCTTGAGCAATAGAGCAAGCAATTGGAGGATAAACAAACAATCATGGAGCTGCAAACCATAAGGGAAAACAAGCAAGCAGCCAAAAGAAGGAAAGTCAAATTTACACCACTTAAGCAAGAAATCAATGCTGACCAGGAATCATAGCTAGAAACGATGAACATTCACTTGGAGAAGCTACTTGAGAAGGCAAACAAAGAAAATAACATGATGTGCCACATGGCTTATCACTACTTGGCTCGGAATAAGATTTGCAAAACAAGGGTAAGAAACTTAAAAACCAAGCTAAAGAGAGCCTTAAAATGCAAGAAGGAGCAAGATAAACCTATAATTTTGGCTGAAGCTTCCTTGGCTCAGAAAATTAATTGATAGGCTTGCCTCCTGCCAATTTTGAAGCATTTTGGAGAAATTTTTGTCATTTTGTAAATTTTAATTACAAAACACAGGAAATTTGCTCTGATGCACAGCGCCACTGGCACTGCTCATTGAGCTGGCTGGAAATTTTGAGGGATGGCTTACATTTTTGGATTCCTCATCAAAAAATATGAAAACCCAGAAAATATCATGAATTTTGGAGAAGGTTTGGGTCACCTAAAGGGAAAAAAACACCTCAAAAATGCCCTCTCTGCCACTTTTTGGACCCACAGGAAGCAGTCTTGGGAGAACTGATTTTTGAAGGGGAAAATGGACACCAAATCCAAAAATTCCACTTTTCCTAGAAATTAGACAGATAGATATTTCCAACAAGCCATTTTGGAGCTAATTTGGTGAAGGGGAAGGCCTTCAAACTCAGCTTGGAAAAGGCACTGCGCATCAGGCAAAATTTTGCCAATTTTGCTCAAAAACTCTGTTTTTCGCCTAGTTTTCTTCTAGTTTGACTTTTTCTCTCTTATGGTCAAATTCATGATATGAAATGATGTAAATTGATGTAATATGATGTAAAAATGATAAAAATTGACTTGATAAGGTAGATACATCAGTTGTAGGTGGTTTTGAGTTGAATGAATAAGTTTCCTAAGTTTTAGAGGCAAGTTGTTCCACTACCTATTTTTGTGTTCCTAGTTTAGATATGGTTGAAACCACCCATATTCTCATGGATTCGACCCCTGATAGATAGAACAAGTGGTTTTTAGGTCTATATCATGTGTTTTTTCAGTCATTTGTAGAGGCTGGACTCTTGTGAATGATTTGAGCATTATTGTACATCATTTCTACAATTTGGCAAGGAAATAGACCATGGTTTGCAGCATTTTGTGGGATTCTTGTGGCAAGGTGACTTAGTATTGTTTTTCCTTCTGTGAATCAAGTTATCATATGTTTATGTGTGCCATTATCTTTCTCTTTTCTGCTTAACTAAATGAATCAAGTATAAAGGTGGAAATCATTGATGTTGCAGTGCTCTACCTTAGGGTTTATTTAGTTTTACATGTTTTCTACTGTTTGAAGAGGACTCATGACATTTCCATGCCCTCTCCAACTCCTCACCAGTATTAAAACTCTCCATTTCACTTAATTCAAAGTACTAATTCACTTTCCTACCTCGCCCCACAGAACCCTCTGCAAAACTGAGCTCATTCCCCGGACCCAAAACTGCCTTTCACATCTGATCCAGCAAACCATTATTAAAATCAATCAAACTCTTCTGAGCATATACCTAGCCTAAAATTAGTTTTTATATCAGTCATCTCAAGCTTTATTTGCCATATTTTCTTGAGATTGACAAGGAGAGAGCCCTCTCCTGAATTGGTAGGGCTAGCTACCAGGTTAAGTGTGGTTTGATGTTACCTTAGACCTACCTTTCTCAGCCTGAGGTAGATTTAGAAAATAACAACTATCAGGTGGATGGAATGAAGGTTCATATATGAGATCAAGTGAAAGACTCGACTGGGATTTTATGAGATCTAATAAAAGAATTGACTTGGAACTTGGGACCTTGTTTCATTTTGTAATGAGCTTGACACAAGACAAGGAACTCTACTCAGATTCCTTGTTTCATTTTTTAACGAGCTTGACACAAGACAAGGAACTATCCTCATATTCCTTGTTTCATTTTTTAATGAGCTTGACACAAGACAAGGAACTATGCTCATACTCCTTGTTTCATTTTTTAACGAGGTTGACACAAGATAAGGAATTGTCCTCGTGGGAGTTGTTTCATTTTTTAATGAGGTTGACACAGTAAAAGAACTATCCTCATACCCTTTGTTTCATTTTTTAATGAGGTTGACATAAGATAAGGAACTATCATCATGGAAGCTATTTCATTTTTTAATGAGGTTGACACAGTAAAAGAGCTATCCTCATGCTCCGATCACAACTCATAAGAGGTCATGAAGGAGAGATCTAGTTCCAATGCCCCCAGTACATGATGTACAACATCACTGAATTGATCGTCAGTTGATGTAGGCATGGAACTGGTTTCCACATAATTAACCCATGGCGGGGATGATACCATTGGTACACAAGAACCATTTAGGGAAGATGGCTGACTGGAAGCCATATTTGGACCGAGCAATGAAAGTTGGTCAATGCTGACTATTCTGCCTTCATGCGGGAAACAAATCACTCAAAAGAGTGTTGAAACAATAGTTCCCATGCCATAAACATAGTCACGCCCAAGAAGTAAATTGTAATCTAAAGGGCTTGGGACTACCATCACATTTAGATAAATGATTTTTCCTCCCAAAGTAATAGGCAACTAAGGAAGGATCCCTAATGGTTGACTGGCTCCTTTATTAAAAGACAATAGATTCTGGCTAACTAGCATAAGTGGCAGTGAATCGAGCGCTTGCCAAGCAGTTGAGGAAAGGATACCCACAGATGCACCTTCATCTATAATAGTGCCCTATACAATCATATTACAAACTTGTACTATGATCTGGAAAGGCACATAAGAAGGAAGACAGAATCCTGCCAGTCGATTCCATTCAAATGAAGTGACCAAACTACTTGGAAGGGGTACCGTAAAATTCGTAGAATTAACCGCTTGAGTTACTTGAGCGAGAGGATTTTCCTCCTGTCTTGGTGGAATAGGAAGGCTGCCCCCAAGCTCATTAGAATATGAAGAAAAAAAAAGAACCTGAGTGGTATCATATTCACTCTCTTCAGGAAAGGTACGATTAGCTGAAAGTGAAATCGGGTCAACTGTTACCTCGACTTGTTGATTTGGGTCAGGTTTAGACTCATCGGATTAACTTTCAGAGAGAGTGGGTTTGATCGACTATTGATTTTGGTCAGTCAATTCATCAACTAGTGAAGAATTAAGGGAAAGTCTCTTGTAACCAGATGGAAGTTGCTGCGGTGAAGAAGGACATTTATCCAACACTTTTTTAGCTTCATCATGATAGGGAAAAAGGTGAATGGGGTGATTCCCTTCACATAACCTACAGGGAAACTTAACTTTACCCTTCTTTCCATGAACTTTACTACCACTAGATGATGGTGTTTCACCAGTATGATCTCCAGAAGTTGATGACACAGGATGATGTGAACGAGAAGACCATTCTTCTAAGATCTAAGGAATATCAGGACAATTTTGAAGAAGATGGTCTCCCAAACAAAGTTTGCATGGATATCGAACTTTGTGAGGATTTATGGATGATTTCTCATCAGATGTTGCATTCAAAGCAATGGTTACTTGGTTGCCCCTCTGCTAAATTTTCTTCTTCTTCTTCTTCCCTTTCTTCTTCTTCTTAGCCACCTGGTTACTAGCACCAATAATTTCACCAGGCAAAAGAGGAAGAAGGGGAGGAAGAAAAAACCAAGGAAGAAGGGAAAGGGTCAACTTTAGGATCAACTGGAGGTTGATTTTGTCCAGTTGGAGGTGTACTTGATTGTGGAGAAATCACAAAATTTTGAACAAAGGAGGTTGAAAACAACCATACTGGAAAGCCAATGTTAAATCTTGGAAGGGAAAATGTAGCCATATATGGAGCACCAATATTTCCAAAAGAAGGAAAAGGACTAGGATTCCCATCAAAAGTAATTCCTTCATCGGTGGACTCCAGATTTGTTGCCATATGTTTCAACATAAGATCAACTAAGGAGTGAGCATGGAGGATGTTATCTGCATCAATTAATTTTATTTTAATCAAAGTAACATAACAAAAAAAAAGAGGGATAATCTAGGAAAAAGGTTTACCAAGCAACTGTGAATTGCAAAATTTCTCCCGGCGAACCGAGAAGTAGGAGCAGGAATCTCCCCGAATGCTATGTTTGGTGTATCACAGTGTACAAGGCAGCCGACTCGGTTACCTAATGATGGATAAAAACCTAGTTTTTTTCCTCCCATATATACCTGAAAGTAAGTGGAGGCCCAAACCATATAAGCGTTGTCTAATGCAAAACTGCACAGTGAAAGCATTTCCATATACTTTACGTACTGTAACACCGCCCTATATACCCGAAGGTACATGGACAAGCTACGATATACTCACGTACGTGGAATGAGGTATCACACTCGGGATGCATTGCAGACAACTTAGCGACAACTGCTTTGTTTTACAATGCCAGAACATGTCTCTAGCCTAGACCTCTAAATGTTTTTCATTAAGTGATAATGCTCCATTAGGTAATTTCAGATAAATTTTAAGTTGATCTTCTTTAGAATTTTCCTTTCAAGGTTCACCACGTGATATATTTTTTTTCAATTCCTAAAATGCAATTAATATGATAAGAATTCTTTCCATTCAATTTAACAATGAAAATCCTTAGCTAGTAGGAATAAAGCAATCAGATTTTGACAAAGAGCAAAGAGCACATATAATGCAATTTCCCTAGATATTCCTTCCAAGAATTCACAACTACAATATGAATGATGCAAGTTCTTCTTTTTGAATCCCTTAATTTTATGATGAAAAAAAAGGAAATATGCACATATAATCAATCAATCTTTAATAATAACAAAGACTTTGACGACAATTTTGTTTCGAAGGAAAAGAAGACTTTACGACACTTTATTTTGAACAAAGATTAATCAACTATATCCTAACTTTGACTATAGACTGATAATGGAAAAGAAAACATTAAAGAAACATTAATCAATCAAATCAAAGTAGGGCTAGACAAGGAGATAGAAACTTGTTCTTTAAGACATGACATTCATTGATCAATCAACAAGCAAACAAACAGAGAAAAGTTGGCAAAATCACTTTCCAAAGGTGGGAATTTGACCTAAGGTTGATCAGCACAAGTCAAAGAGGGCCTAACTACGCTACAGAGCACTATCTCTCACTCAAGGGTGCTCTGCAGAGCACTATACCCTAACCAAGCCTATGTTGATTTCTGAGAGGCCACTCAAGGGTCATCTAACCTAAATTTTTGACCAAAATTCAATGCAAAAAAACCGAAATATAATCAATGAGCACAAGTAGGGTCTACAAGAATGTCTTAAGAGGTGAGTAAGCTACTAGGAAAGGTGATAGTTTCCCTAGCGGAGTTGCCAATTTGTTTTGGAGAATTTAGCATCTACTAGTAAATACTAATTCCCTAGATAAGTAGCTATATCTAGAACAACAATTTAAAGTGTTTTATACTTTTCCTGTAAACAATAGATAAGATGAGAAGATAGAGGGCCTACCTGTAGTTCTGCTTTCCTCTCATCTCCCTTATATGAATTTCGTCACTCCTTCCCATACTTAATCTGCTTGAGAAGTACCTTGTAAACATAACAAAAGACAAAAACCAATCAAAGCATATGATCTATTGAATATAAGTGAAAGGAATCAGATACAATTCATACATATAAGAATTTTGAAATAATACAAACATATGGGAAAAAGGTTCAAACACTTTATTAGATAGAAGAAGGAATTACAACCATAGGTGTCTGATTCAAAGCCATTCCTCCAGCTAGGATCCCATCCACATCACATCAAAAGCATGAAAAACTTGTGGCATCACAATACTAACTTCAAAGCCAAATCTCATAGCAGCATTATCTCCTTACAATTCAACATAGTCAAACCCCTGATCACTTAGATGAGTGGTCAATTTATAGAAAGATGAATGAGGTTTTTTCATTAATGGTGGCATTGAATGGCCTTCCATACTTAGAATTAGTTCCATGGAGGAAGGGATGAGAGGATAGGATGCACCTTAACTCATTCCTCATCCATTTTCGAGCTCATAGGAGTTGATAATTCAGCGAAACTTATAGAGACTCCAAAATAATATTCCCCAAACACTATGTGAATTTCACTCATTCTCGCCCAGCACAAGTGAAAGGAATCCTAAGTGCTCTGCAAAGCACCCTAGCAATGGACTTAACTACTCTGCAACACACCTTCATAAGGGCTTACCTACGCCGGTCCCTCTAGAGGCTATTTCTGGATGTCTTCAAGTCATGAAACTGTCTGGGAAGGAGGAATTCAAAGGGAAGGAGGAATTCAAAGGGGTGACTTGGGCATGAAGTAACTGAAATTAGGGTTTGATGAGCCCTAAAACACTGATCTGAATGTTGGGATTTGATGTGCCCAAATAGATCTGTAACAAAAAGTTACCGGTTTAAAAGCTCAATTGGAGGAAGGAAACAAAGTAAGGAAGAAGGACAAGGAAAAGGAAGATCAATGCCAAAGGCTACAGGATGAAGTGACAACATTGAGAAATGAAGTAAATGAAAAGGATACAACAATCAAGAAACTTAAAGATAGATCCAGTTACTATGAAAGTCTTCAAGCTAAGGTCATCTCTCTAAAAGAAGATCTTGAAAATTCAAATAAGCAAAATGAAGAACTACCTCAAGTAGATGAAGAACAAGAAAATGAGATTCTCAAATTACAATAACAAGTGGAATAAGGAAGAAAATATGAAGAAATCATGAAGAAAGAGTATTTGGAAAAGGAAGAGCAATATCAGGTTGAGGTAAATATCCTAAAAAGGTAAATTAGAAGAAAAGGATAAACTTTTATGATTTCAAGACAGTACTAAGATTTTGGATAATATTATTAGCATTCAAAACTCTCTTGCCATCAAATCTGGTCTTGGTTTTCATGAAACTGTTAAAGGAGAATCTAGCTCACAAACTGAGGCCAGGAACTCTAACACAAAATCTGAAATTCTCAACAAGGAGATAATAAGTCAACCCCATCAACAACCAAGGGAAGAAATTCTTCAAAGAAAATCATTTACTCCTAACTATGGAAGTGTTAATCGATTCCTTCCTCTGATGAATAATTTTGAATGTTTTAATTGTCATAATTTTGGACATGTTGTAGCCAAATGTAGAAGTAGAATTTTTTAGGCTAATAACCATCTCGCAAAAAGATCATCAACTTCCAGGTACTTTAAGGGATATTGTTTTTCTTGCAATATGTTTGGTCACCAAGCCATTGATTTCTATAGAAGGAATATGAAAATATGTTATTCTTGTAACAAGTTTGGGCACGTAACAAAGGAATGCAGGGACAAGTCTATGGATCATCATACAAAATATGGTAAGAAATCAAATACGCATATTTATATTAGAAAATCTAAAAAAGATGAATCCACCAAGAATCAAGAAAAGGAAGATCAGATAAGGTGTGATCTTTCTCTCTGCTCATTCGAAGAAAAATATGAAGATGAATGTTCTCACCACATGACTGGAGATAAGAGTAAAATGTAGTCTTTGATGAAGAACGATCATGATAATTTCATTCTTGGAACTGATGTTTCAGAAAAAGTTCTAGGACCAGGTATAGTCAAGACAAAATCAAGGGAAACTGAAAGTATGAAACTTTAGTGTTCCAATTTTCATATGTGGAGCTTAAGAAGACAAGTCACGTATATACGTGAGTTAGAAGTTGCACAGTCGCGTATATTTTTGATTGATGAAGAAGTTGTGGGATAGACTCAGAAAAGGGATCTGATATGGTTCAGTCAATTATCAATTGTCTTTTTTGTCTTGATGATTGATGACTACATTGTGTGTATGTTTTTTAGAAGTGATTTTGACCCTCATAAGCTATTGATGACTTGATGTATAACTAGTTGATGATGATGTCTTGATGATTCTTACTGATATATGAAATGACCAGATCTGACAGTGAATAGTTGGCACAATTTCAGGGGGAGAATATGCAAAAATAATTCTCTTTTGGCATTATGCTTAGAAGTCTTTGGTACATAATGATGCTTATCAATGGTGATGATGCTTATGTTTCTGTAGTGCTTAAATGATACATTGTGCTATGTTGTGGTCATGGCTGAAGTCTAAGATGATACTTATATTTATTGGGCCACATAGTTGTTATTCAGATCATATTTATGGATGATTCAGATTACTCTTCTAATGATGCATATAGTTGTGGTGCTTACATGGTGATCTTCATAAGTTCAAGGAGAAGAATAAAGCTTGAGTACACATCTTCATTATTTGATGATGCTAAGTGTCACTCATTTATGTTATGCTGCTATCATCATGACTTCAAAGGTGCATAAAATCCATATGGTGTAGTTATGGATGAGGATTTCTATAGTTCTTGGCCCTCACATGGTTGAGGATTGTTGTTGTTGATGGTATCAAGAAATCTTGACAAATGACTATGAGCTCATGGTTTACTAGATACATATTGCTATCTCTATGATGGATACATGTTATGCTGATACATGGATGATTACTTACATTACACATTGGTAAATAATGTTGGTTGTCCAAGAAAATGGTGGTATTGCAGGTTTCATGAAGACATATCTATTTAAAGACATGGTTATTTGGAGACTTGTCTTACTTAGTCACATAATGATGAAAACTTCTTACTTTATGATGATAGTTTTTATTCTCACATATGTTGATTATCATGGTTGATTCTTATCACATGTGGATGTTGGAAAAATCCCTAGTGAAGATACATGGTTGATATATTGAGAGTGGTTATGGAAATATCATGCAGTTCTTGTTACAACAATGATGATATTATGGTCATAGATGATGACTATGGAGGTTTCCCATATATATATGATATGATGTGATTGGTTTTGTATTACTGCTTGGATATATGACATATGCTTAGTTTATTCATGGAAGGCTATGGAGCAAGGTGATCTTGATAATCTCAAGAAGATGAGTTGATACCTATATGTGGCATACTTTGTCATAGGTTGATGATATTAAAGGTACATTGGCTTATCTTGCAAACTGATGATGGAAATATACAGGTTTTTGTTATGGATGTTGCTGATAGATGCTTATGGTGTAGATCATATATGGTGTATGATAGTTGTTGATAACTATCATGGTCTTATTTAGATCTTTGGCATTTGTTATAAATATCATGTACATCATTTGATGTAAAGGTCATGTAAAGACCTATGATGTAACAATTGTCATATTCAGTCATGTATGGACTTTTAAGGTCATGTCAAATATGTAAACCCACTTAGTTGGGTGGATGAGTCAAATTTAGTGTGTCCCCACTTGGATGGGTGATTGATGTATGTATGAGTCATTGGTGATAGGAAGGTCATACTCACATAGTTGAGTTATCGAGTCATGTTATTATTTCAAAATATTTTTGCAGACTCATCAAATGCTTAGGGGGATCATGGACGGTATAGTGCATCTCAGCATGTACTAAGGGGGAGTTTGATCAGAGAATTCAGCATGTGCCTAGGGGGAGCACGATCAATGTTCATATTTAGTAGATCAGATTTGTAAGCCTTCATTTTACATTGCTCAACCCATTTCCTTTGATGTCAAAGGGGGAGAATAGCTTGGTGGTTTGAAAATCTCGGTGCTTGTCTAGTAGCTTGATGTTTGAAGAGTAGATTGATGCTTGTCTTGATGTTATTTATAGCTTGTGGTGATCAAACACCAAATTAGTTTCCATCAAGTCCAAAGGGGGATATTTTTGGCATTATGATGCATGTTTTTTCCTTGATGGAAACTCACTTGTAGCAGAGAAACTCAATTATATATGGTAACTAGATGAATCTACAAAATAGATATTAGAGATGATAGAATGATGGAACAAAGAGATATCAGAGGTGACAAAATCATGGAACACAGAGATATCAGAGGTGAAAAAATAATGGAATAGTATAATGGTTAAAGGTTTGATACAGGAAGATTGTGTTAGTGTTTTCCTTGATAGAAAACCTATTTGATGAATGGACTACTTGATAAAGATATAAACATGTTGTGACAGAATGCATGGCAGTTGTGTTTATAGATATGACAAAATGCAGGGTAGTTTAGAGGAATCAGTTCAGAAATGATATAATGATGACAACTCACATTGTAATAGGTCAATTCAGAGGTAACAGGGTAATGGGACAAAAGAACAGGATGATGGGAAAAAGGACTACAAGTCAGAATCAAGCAATTGAAGAAAAATAATGCTTTAAGTTGTATATGCTAGTTCACCTAGTCCAAATAGCGTATACAAGCGGGTACACAAAACAAAAGGCGTGTATATGTATGCACACACTTTCACAAGAGGAAAAGCGTGTTTGGGATGGAAAATTAAGATTAATGAATACTAAGTGTCCAAACAATGGTAATAGCCCACAATATTGAGCGGAATAATGGTTACTTGATCCCATCCAAGAATACCACAGGTTCTAAGTGTTGTTTTTGTTTGAGGTATTGAGAAAGGCTAAAACTATATCAGGAGGAGAAGATCAAAGGACTAAGTGTGCAAGTGAAATGGTTTTTCACGAATACATATATCTGAAGTATATTTTATGTTGTAAAGGTTATGGTTATGATATGATCTGAAATATCTTGTGCACCATTGGATACAGCGTTGGATCAGGATCATGAGACTTGAAATGACTTATCATTGTATGATATGATAATGGATGGGCTAGATCTGAATGCTATCACATGTTTTATCCTTTAAATGTTGTGATCTGGGTATGTCTAAAGACTGGAATAGTTATGAAGTTATAAGTTATTATTTCCAGATCTATACATTGGTTCACCTTGGTGAAGGTGTGTATACATGCTGATTTGGCACTTCCAAGTAGCGTATGCAGAAGAAAAGATTTTTTTTTCAGAGATGACTGATCTATCTGATCAATGCTAGTGTTTTATTGTTGTTTTCCAATGATGTATTCATTAGATCTGAAATTAAAATGAATTGTATAAGGAGATTGAGTCTAGGTTATTGATTGACTAAGTGAGAAGGGTGATCTTTGCTGCTATCTTTTTAGAACTCTGTAATTTGACAGTAGATCTTCAGAATGTCACTGGTTGGTACAGTTTTTTGTTCATAGGTTTTATGATTTAGTATAGTTAGAGGTATATGCAGGTTGGGTTAAATAAAGTAGTGTATACACGCAAGTTGGCTTCGTCGAAGTAGCGTATACATTCTGACATATGATTTTTGAGGTTGCAGTTGGTTCTGGGTTTTATCTCTGTGTTCTGGTGACAGTGATATGATTGTTTAGATGCAGTTGTATTTGATGGTTGTATTAGAGTGGTGATTGTTTTTTAGCTTCATTGTTTCTGATGGGTCCAATATGAAAATTTGATGAAACGTGGCCTACATATTGTGTTGTTGTGTACCAGGAGTATCCAAACTAAAAAATTATGAAACATGGTCCCTGGAGGAAGAGTGAAGGTTGTAGACTTTTGTAGGTTAGTGCTTACATATTGGTAAACATATCAGCCAGTGCAAGAGCAACGGGGTTATAGCTCCCTTCCAGTAGAAGCTTGAGAACTTGAGAAGGTTGTAACCTTCTGTATGTGGGTGCCTGTGTACTGGTATGAACATGCGCCAATACAAGATTGTAAACAGGTTTTTCTTATATCAAAAAGAAGATAGAGACAACAGTAGTAGGTGGTTTTTCTCCCACATTGGGTTTCCACCTTAAATCTTGGTGTTCATGTGTGTTTCTTATGTGTGATGGTTTATTATGTTATTGTTGCACCTGATTACTGTTTATTTCTTATGTGTGATGGTTTATTATGTTATTGTTGCACCTGGTTACTGTTTATCTAATGGTTAATAAAGTAATAATGCATTGGCTAAAGACAAACATATGATGGATTAACTAAATTATAAGTTCACTGGATATACGCTAGTTGTCTTAAGAACAGTCGCTTGCACATGTAGGTTTGATTCAGTAAAGTCACATATAGAAATCTGAATATGAAATGGAAAGGTTATTGATGATTTGTAAATATTGATTCCCCCTCCCTCAAAGTATTTTTTCCACAAAATCGTCACAGTTGCTTTATGGATGTGGGGATTTTCCATTCCTTAATGGCTTTAATTTTGCTAGAGTCTACCTTAACACCTCCATGAGATACAATATGACCCAAATATTCCACCTCTTTTACACCAAAGAAACATTTGGAGGTTTTTGCATATAATTGTTTCTCCTCAAATAGATTGAGAACTCTATCAACATGTTGAACATGATCCTTCCAAGACTTGTTGTAGATTAGTATATCATCAAAAAATACTAACACAAAGTTTCTAAGGGTTTGAAAATGGAATTCATCAAACGTTGAAATGTAGAAGGTGCATTGGTAAGGCCAAAAGGCATGACCAAAGATTCATAATGACCCTGATGAGTTCTAAATGCTATTTTTGGAATGTCTTTAGTCTTCATTATGATTTGATGATATCATGAACGAAGTTCCAACTTGGTGAAGTAAATTGCTCCATGCAATTCATCCAATAATTCATCAATGAAAGGAATGGGAAATTTATCTTTAATAGTGAGCTTGTTGATATCCCTATAATTCAAACACATGTGCCATGATCCATCCTTCTCATGCACCAATAATACGAGAGCTGAGAAAGAACTTTGTCTAGGTTGAATTATACCAGCCTCTAGCATTTTTGCAATGATACGTTCAATTTCACTCTTTTGGGCATAGGGATATTTGTAAGGCCTGATGTTTGGAGCAACACTTCCTGGAATCAAGAGAATAGCATGATCATGATCACAAATAGGTGGGAAGCCTTTAGGAGTCTCAAATACCTTGGAATGATTGTCCAAGACTTTTTGGAGATCTGGAGAAATAGATGATTTCGACGTGGGAACCTCTAGCGAACATAATTGTGAAATTACGCCACATTGTTCTTTCTTTAGAAGATTTGTCATGCCGTTAGAGCTGATTATCTTTCTTGGTTTCCCTGTGATACCCCTTAATTCAACTTCCTTTCCTTCCAAAAAAAAAATCAAGAAAAGTTCTTGAAAATTAAAAGCTATCATACCCAAATATTGTAGCCATTGGACTCTTAGTACAACATCATCACCACCCATTGGAATGGAAAGCATTAGAGTATTCAACACATATCCTCCCATGGATAGCTTGATATTATGGCACTTTCCAAATAAATTTATGGTTCTTCCATTTGCAACCATCACTTGACACTCTGGTGTTGGATATAGGAAGCAATTCAATTCCTTGGCTATCTTATAATGAATAAAATTATGGGTACTACTCGAATCAGTCAACGTTATTACATTTTTCTTCTTGATATGTCCTTCTATATTGATAGTTTGAGGAGTGGTTATTTGGGTCAATGCATTACAATATATGGTTGGATTCATTTCTTCTTTCTCTAGGCTTTGTTCCTTGTGTGTATCCTCTTCTTTTCATGTTTCTTGTTTCTTTTCTTCTTCCTCTTCATAATCTATATAAAATAATTTCTTATCAGCATACTTATGACCTTTCGTGTAATTGCTATCAAAACTGTAGTGAAGCCCTTTTTCTCTTTTTTCTTCCAATTGTTGTGGTGTCAACCTTGTAGTTTGTAGAAGGCTAAGGGAAACAACACTTCCATCTTTATAGTTTTGATTGGTAGGCTTCCTTGTTTCCATAATTTTTCTTTCAATTTTTCTTGCCAACCTAAATGCCTTCTCCAATGAATTAGGTTCCCAAATGTGAACCTCATGTTGGATGTTATCATTTAATTTCCCTATGAACACATCAATCCTATGCTCCCCTGGAATATCTTTTACCCTTATATTCAAGTTTTGGAAGTCCTCAATGTGCTCCACCATTGAACCTTTTTCTTTGAGATTTATCAATTGGCTAAAAAATGTGTTTCTTTTTGTATCCTCATAACGTGCTATCATTTCTTCTATAAAAATTTCCCAAGTGACAATATGTTTATGAGAGCAAATCCATCAATACCATACAAACTAATTGGGCTCCAAATATAAAGTTGCAATGTGTACTTTTTGTGTGTTTTGCACATTATGGAGATCGAAATATTGCTCCATCTGTAGTATCCATGTTACGACATCCCTGCCATCAAACTTCCTCATATCAATGTTTGGAACATGGTGGGTCTTTAATCCAACATTAGAGTTTATGAAATCATGATTAAAATTTATTTTGTTCTCATCATGAGTTTCCTTTACTACCGTTTTGCAATTATTAAGCATTTCTTGTAGCAACTTTGTCAAATCTATCTTCAAATCTTCCATGTTGCCTTTAAGTTTTTCTTCTATACCATCCATCTTAGCTTCCATGCCATCCATCTTAGATTCCACGCCATTCATCTTAGATTCCATGTCATTCTTTAAACCATCCATCTTAGCTTCCATGCCTTTCTTTAAACCATCCATATTAGCTTTTGCTACTTTTTGTGAGAGTGAAATTCGTTGCATTTGGTTTGGTAATTTTGATATATCGTGTTGCATTTCTTCCTCTTCTTCATGAATCATGCTAGAGTTCTCAGGTTGCTTACTAGGTGTTTCTGTTTTCTTTCTTCGGGGCATCAATTAATGATAATTATGCTTCACTATGTCCTTTGAATTCCTTCAAACTAATTTTTCAAACCAACTTATGCAAAATTTTAAAAAGACTACACACCTTTTTTGGCTTTGTAGAAGCTCAATATTGAAACTGTTGTATCTCTATGATTGCATTTCCACAAGGTTTGAATATTTTCTTGTAGTAGCCCTCTGATTCCTTTTTCCAACCCTGCAAGTCTGATCAAGATTGGATTCTCCAAGTAATAGTTACTCCAAATATCCCACAATAACCAGATTATAGACTAGTTTAGTAGAAAGAACTTGTATGAAGTTCCACGTGTGACTGTTTTGACCTTCGGACCTAAAACTGATACACCAAAAACTACATTTCGTCCTCTTTCTGTCCCTTTTTACGAAATGTCAATCTGATTCTCAGAGAGAAAGTTATGACAATTTTCCCCAGTTCACCTGTTTGAGATATAATTTGGGAGCTTGCAAAAACCTTAACCTCCTTTGATCATATATCCGAAAATATAGCGAGACAAGATCTTAAATTCATACCCGAGGTTCATGGAGATTCCAGCTCAAATTTATTTTAATTTTAGCTTTTGAAATTTTGTAGAAAAAAATTTAGAGTGAAAATTCCACGATGACATGTTTGAAGGAGTGAAACCCTGGAATCCAAAGCTCTAATGCCAATTGTTATCCAAGCAGCTCACAAAATAGAACAAAATATAGAGCAACAACCTCAAATCAGCCTCTTAGAGGGGGAAACCTCATTTACATTACACAAATGAACAATTCTTGGATGATACAAATGACAAGGCCTCCTTTCTATATATAGGAGTCTAAGAGGTCACAATATAATCAAAACTAACATAACAATAACAATGTAAGGGCACAACAATAATAATAGTGGGCTTCAATGGTTCACAATAATAACAATATGGGGACAACATAGGCACAAAAATAAAAATAAGGGGCTACAATAACAATAATAATAAGGGAATACACTAGTATTATAGGGGCCTAACATAGTTAGGGATCTGTCCAAGCAATCTAAAGCTTAAATACATGTATTTTATATTAGTTTTTATCATATGTTTAAGGGAGATGAGTGAGCCACTAAGAGAGGCTTAAAATATCTATGTTTTGTTGTTAGGACTCTGTACACCACATATCTCCACAATGGTATGATATTGTCCACTTTGGGCCTAAGCCCTCATGGATTTGTTCTTGGGCTTTACCCCAAAAGGCCTCATACCAATGGAGATATTTGTCCATCCTTATATACCCATGATCCTCCCCACTTCTAGTCAATGTGGGACTTTGGTCGTATACCCAACAATCCTCCCCTCGAACAAAGGACCATCGAGCCTCCCCTCAAACGATTATCCATCCGTCCACTCTCTACCAACCAGGATTCTCCGCTCCAATGCGTTGGAAGCACACGCCTTACATGGAAGCACCACCTGCCTCGAGAGCTTGCTCTTCCCAGGTCAACTCCTCTTCACCGTGTTGGGACCAGGACACGTCCATGAAGAATCTGGAGCACACCGCCTGTCTAACCGAGCTCATCCACGGATCCCATCGTGATATTACTGGGGCCCACCACCTTCGTTCGACATTCCGAGAATTCATCCACTTGGCTAACTTCGGGGCATGGCTCTGATACCACTTGTTAGGACTCTGGACACCACATATCTCCACAATGGTATGATATTGTCCACTTTGGGCCTAAGCCCTCATGGATTTGTTCTTGGGCTTTACCCCAAAAGGCCTCATACCAATGGAGATATTTGTCCATCCTTATATACCCATGATCCTCCCCACTTCTAGTCAATGTGGGACTTTGGTCGTATACCCAACATTTGTTTGCTAAGTCTAGTTGCAAGGCCTCAAACAGGTACGGTGGTGTATATTTTTACTTGTAGATTCAATAGATCATGTGATATACTAAAACACAAGACAAGAATCTACTCTACTTTACTCAGTGGAAACAAAAAATGATCAATGAAAACAATAAGTAAAACAGGAAGAATAGCAATCGCACATAACACAATATTTCTCTAGGCAAAGAAACTACTTCAAACCCCAAATATCTATATTGCATTAACAAGAAGATATGAGAATAAAATACAATGCGTGTTCACACTAGAACAATCCTTGCACAAGTATAATCTAACTCTCTACCTCACAAGCTAGCTCAAGCCAACACTTAGCCAATTATGTTGCCTACCAAGCCCTTATTTGCTTGGGTAATTCTTGAGATAATCATCCCATATTTAATTGGGAAATCCTTCCTCCATAATCGCACAAACCAAACATAGGTCCTCAATTGATTACATGCACCATCTGTACAACTGAGAATATTATACAAATGATAGTACAATGTCCCTGCACTCTAGTCCCAGGTAGGTCTTCCTCTGAACTAACATGCATCATTTATTTATGAGTGAATCTTTAGTTAGCTGGTGTGGTATTGAGGATGCACTGGTGCACTACTCCACTACTAGACCTCTATTAGTTCCTCCAACAATTAGAACTAGTTTAACTAACTATAACTCATTTAGACTGAGTTATCTAATTACAACTCAAAATAACTCAATGTGGGCCCCTAAAATTTAGAAATCACTCTACATGACTCTGGATAGACTTCCAACTCGAATTTCCTAAGTTAATTTAGCTAATTTAACTTAATTAACTATTACAATTTTCTATGAGAATAGGATTACAATTTTAATTCACAATTTAATTTAAGCACAAATTAAATTGGAATTTCTTGTTGTTATTTTTAACACTCCCTCTCAACAACAAATGGATTATCATCCACCAAGATCCAATCTTTTTTAAAATCTAATTTACATATTGATAATGTCTTTGTCAAGATATTTGCATCCTACTCCTCTATGGGAATGTACTCCAACAACATAATCTTCCTTTGCACATAATCTCGAAGATGATGATATTAAATATCAATATGCTTGGATTGATCATGAAAATTGTATTTTCAAAGAGTTTGATACAACTCTTATTGTCATAATAAATCACAGTTGGATCCATCTGCTAACCAGACAAACCAACCAAAATCTTCCTCATCCAAATGGCCTCACACGCTGCTTAACTAGCAGCCATGTACTCTACCTCTGTTAAACTGAGTGCAACTGATCTTTGTTTCCTGTTGTACCAAGAAACATTTGATGACCCAATACTAAAGATCCCTCCTGATGTTCTCTTCCTGTCAAATGAACTCCCCACCAAATATGCATCGATGAAGCCTTAAAGCTTCATTTCCTCTGTCTGCTTGTACCATAAACCATACTGAGTAGTGCATATGAGGTATTTCAACACATGCTTGGCTGCCTTTCAATACAACTTGGTCGGCCTAACCATCACTTGACTAAGTTGGTTAACTGCATATCACATGTCTGGTCATGTGTTCACCACATACATGAGTGAACCCACAAGTTGCCTATAAATGGTAGCTTCCACTACTTTATCAGAAGTAGCATATGGGTTTATTGATCTCCATGGGTTTACTGATCTCCATATGGAACCCTTTTAGTATCTCATTGGCATACTTTCCCTGAGAGACAAAAATTTCCCCATCACCTTGCCATACTTCCGTGCCCAGAAAGTAGTGCATGAGCCCCAATTCCTTCGTTTCGAACTCTTTTGCAAGATCCTCTTTGCAAGACTTGATAAGCTTATCATCACCTCTCATAATCAAATCATCGAGCTATAAAACAATAATCAACTATTTACCTTCAACCACAATATGGTAAAGCTTCCCATCCTCTTTGCTTTTGGTGAAGCCAAACACAGTGAAGTAGTTATCAATCCTAGTGTAGCAAGCACAGGGTGCTTGCTTCAGCCCATACAATGCTTGCTTGAGTCAGAACACATGTGACTCTTGGTCAAAGGTCTCAAAACCTTCAAGTTTCTTAATATACACCTCTTCCTCAATCATGCCATTAAGGAAGGATGTCTTTACATCCATCTGGTGTATCTTCCAACCCATATGCGCTGATAGTGACAAAATGGATCTAATTGATTAGTGCCTCGCAATAGGAGCAAAGGTCTCATTGTAATCAATCCCCTCCACTTGAGAACATCCTCGAGCCATGAACCTGGCCTTATGCTTTTCCACACTACCATCTACTGATTACTTTACCTTATAAATCCATTGGGAACTCACCATTGACTTGTCTTCTAGTCTTAGGACCACATCCCAAACACTATTCCTGACAATGAAGTCATACTCGTCAACCATGACATCAACCCTAGTGACCTCCTCTGCCTACATTGTGATGTGGGTGCTCCCACATTCTCTCTCGTATCTTGCAATAACCTATCAACCTCTCTCGTGTGCTTTCTCCCATCTCTGGAAGACTATGCCTAAGTGGATGTCTCCACTCCATGATCCTCTGCATGTGGTTGTTCCACATTAGTCTGAGGTTCCTCTTTAGGAGCTAAAATCTCCTCGACTACATGTAGCTGAAGCTCCCTCTAAGGGAACATCCCATGACCTTCTCTTCATCGAAATTTACATCCCTATACAAACCACTATCATCCTATTGGTCGGAAGGTACACCCAATAGTTGTGAGGTGTATCAGTGTACCCCACAAATATCCCCAACTCTATTGTCAGCTCAAGCCTTTCGTGCATCTTTGGTCACATGGAAATATATCAATGATCCAAAAATCCTGAAGTGACCCACATCTTGTCTCTTCCCTAAGAAATCCACCCCTGGTGTACTCATCCCAAGAATTCAATGAGGGATTATGTTATGCAAATAAATAGTTGTGTTGCATGCCTCGGCCCAGAAGTGTAGTGGTAGGCCCTGATCATGGAATATTGTTTGTGCTTCCCCTACAATGCTTCTATTCTTCCTTTCAGCCGCCTGTTGTAGCGGCTACAACCACCCTCCAAAATTTTTTCCTTAGCCTGTTTTGGAGCCTCCCTACCAACCTTCACAGCAGCTTACCTTGCTTCATCAAGTCCTCAAGCTTCAGTGTCTTTCTTGCTCAAAGGCAGCCTATCGATCACAGTTTGATATTTTCCCTTCACAAGCTACTCACTTGGACTTGTTCCAGTTGTAGGCTGAGTAGCTTCCCAATGAAATTTGTGCATTTCTGGAGGGAAACCATCCTTCCCTCCAGGAATTGCGTAATTCCCTCTAATAGCCTGTTGGGCTCCAGGATTGCACAATCCTGCCAGCCAACCCTCCCAGCAGGATTTGCACATTTTTTTCCATCAATAGGTTGTTCAGCACAGGATTTTCCAAATCTAGGTAGCAGTCAACTGCTCTACCTAGAAATTGCACAATCCTTGTGGGAAATTAGCCCAGCTTACAATCAGAAATGCGCATTTTTCTCCAGCAGTCGCTTGCATGTGTAGCTAAGTTGACTGGTTCCCTCCAAGACCTAGCAAAATAGACTTGCATGCATAGACTACTTCTCCTAAGGCAGCATGCAAAGGCATCCCTTATTTCAAATATCTATGTTTAGCAGTTGGAGATTACATGCAAGGAACAATTCAGAAACCTCCCACTAAGTGTTTCTTCCCCTAGATTTGTGGCATGTGCCTCACAACCTCGATGTTACCTGGATGATCATTCACCCAGGTATTTTGTAAGTCAGTTATCATGTTCATTTTGGTTTTCGACTGAAAGATTGCTTGCTATGAGTGTTGCCATGTTTCCAGGTATCACAGGTGTTCATCTACCTCTTAGCAGTACAGATACAATGGTTTCCAAGAGAGCAGAGACGAAGACACCGTTCAGAGCACACATGAGGATGCAGTCGATCAATTGTTCATGGGCTTACCTACTCATTAAGACATCAAGTTGTTCATGGACAAGGACATCAAGTAAAAGAATCACAATAAGAAACATCATAAATAGTAGCTAAAGGTAGCATACTGAATGAAGTGAACGCAGCAAATGCAACAAACACAATGAATGCAGTGAACATAGCAAATGAAACAAATGCAAGAGGAAGGTTGTTGACAACATAGAGGTGAAGCAAAGTTGCAAGATCAAGCAGATCCACTAATAATGAAAGAAACTTTGGAGACTCAGGTTATGAAGTGACGGCACAACATGAAGATCGCATGAAGGTAGAAGATGGAACAAACAAGAAGTTTCATGTGTTAAAGTAGCAACTTAGGAAGAACATGAAGTTGCACAAACAATCCAATGAGTTGTAGCGGGAACAAGAACAACATTGGATGCAACATGCACTCACGGATGAAACTGCGCCAGTACAAGTTATGGATACATCCTAGCAGCTGACATAGAGCAAAAATGGTGAGTAGTGTTTTTGATCACATGCAAAGGATCTAGTAGCATGCATGTCGTTGAGTGCACACATGCAATCCAACCCATTCAACACACTCACCAAGGCAAAGACAAGAAGCAAGTCCAACTGGGGCTGACAATGCACTTCGGAAATTTGATGTACATGACCACCAACACATAATTGAAGATCGACACAGACACTATACATCAATGTGTTTTCAGTTCAACAATACCCAAGAAGACCATGCGCATAATAGCAGACAAGTTGGATGAAGGGGTCGAACCAATGCACCAGTTGCAACAGAGGCAACAGTTCGCTTTAGCAAGATGTCACCATGAGGTGCATGCACACCATCACGGACGACCAAGCTTAACATCAGCTCACCAGCTTCACCATCCCAAGAATGTCAAAGAGTTGGTCTCACCATAGTAGACTGAGTGTCAGTAATTTCTTCCAAGGCTTGCTCAAGCCATGTTGTCTCACATGAGTACATGTGCATTGTAATGTTGAGTCATGTCAAGTGTAAGTCGAGTGTCAACAGTTGGATGTAACAATCATAGAGTAGGTGAAGAGTCATGAGGATAGTTGAACTGTCACAAAGGGGAATGTCAAGGGCCACCCCACCCTTTGCTATAAATATTCCTTCATAACTCATTGTAAAGGTTTCTGGTTAGCCAAGCTTCTACTAAGACTATCTTGAAGAAGGACTGGACAATATTGTAATGTGCCTTGGCTTCTCCACTGCACAGAGCTAATACATCTCTTTAGAGGATCAGGTGGATGTGGCTGTAACGTTCCACTGATGGGTCCAGTAGGTTTACATGGTGTATTGTATGATTGTGACTTATACTTCTTTTATAATCAAAGCCAACACATTTTTATGCATATGTTGTTATTGTAGTTGGACTGCTCCAGTTGCCTTAATGAAATATGTTGTTTAACTTTCTTACTTGTATATGAACTGATTTTTATGCAATTATATGAATCTTGTTGTTAATGTGTTACATATGTTGTTAATGTTGTCACTGTCTACGTCGACTGCCCTGTCGGACATTAGATAGACCTTTCTCTGAACCTTGTTATATCAACGGTCACACTCATCTCAGACTAATCCATGAGTGTTGTTCATGTTATCTTACCTTGTATGTTGTGACTACCACATCCATGTCGACTGCTCTATCGAAAGTTGTGCATTTCCTTTGTGTTGTGTGTTCCTAGCCGAGTTGGGACTGATCCCTTTCGACCTGGAACTCACCTTCACCTTCCTCCCCCTTTGAATTTTTGGAACCTCTCATACTCATTCCTTGACTCACTGCATTAATCACACCCTTGCTACTGACAAAGTTATCTTACTTGCCTTTGTACAACATCATGGTCAAGGCATTACCTTACGACCCACTACTCAGACTCCTACACCAAACAGTCTAAGGTCTAATTGGGACTTCTTACCGAGGAGATCCCCTTGACATGTTGGCGGGTCCAACACCGTCAACACCACCCCATTCTACTGTGGGTTATGAGGTGTTGTAAACACTTGTCAAATGCTTTATGCCGCACATAATTTTTTAAACTCATTTGACACATACTATCCATCATTATCACTCTTGAGAGCTTTAACCTTGTTGCTAGTATCTTTCTTGACCAATGCTTTAAATTCACAAAACGTTTTATAAGTCTAATCTTTCTTCTACATGAAAAATATCCAGCATTTACGAGAAAAGTCATGAACAAATATAACATAATACATATGCTTTGTCATGGATGATGTCAAGAAAAGTTCACACACATCTGAGTGGACTCAATTGAGGATTACCTATGCTTGAATGCCTTTGTCATGAAAGGAATATTTGGTGAATTTTCCCAAAGTACACCCTTTGCATGTGTCAACTTTCTCTAGTGTACCGTTTGGAAGACCAGTAGAAATTTGTTGCATGATTTTCAAAGTGCCATGATGCAAATGACCCAACTACCTGTGCCACAACTCACCAATGTCTCGGCTCTGCACCTTCTCTTATTTCGTGCACAAGGAAACACGATCTTCTACCTGTAACTTGTAGAGATTATTCAACTGAATCCCTATCCTCTTTACCTGTCCTGTGGCTATGTTATGAAGGAACTCCTTTCCCTTACTAAAGATCACATCATAGCCTCTATCCCCCAACATGGTAATAGATACCAAGTTCTTCTTCAAACCAAGAACATACATAACATCTCACAAAGTGAGGGGAGCATCCAACTCCCTATGAAAGGTAACTGTACCAAGACCGATTGCACTATACCTCCCGTCATCACCCATCTCAATATGCATCTAGAGATCCTTCTCCTACAAGTTACTGAAGAGCTCCTTTTTACCAGACATGTGGAAAGAAGCTCCACTGTCTAGGTACCATACACTACCCATCATCGATGACACCATACATGCAATGAGGGTAAGGTCTAGTTCGAATTGTGAGGCAAGAACCTCACCTGCCGCTCCTCCTGGGGACTTCTTCTTGGACTTCTTGAGTGGAAAATTTGTAGGAAAATGTCCCAGCTCATGACAATGAAATCATTTGACTTTTTCCATGTCCTTCTTCTTTCCTCCATAACAAGAATCTGATTTGGAATGGGACACCTTCCCTTTCCCTTTCTTTTCCTTACCCACTAAGGCAAAATTTTCCTCATCATCCATCTTTGATGAGGATCCATCCCTAGTGTTCCTATGAATCTCTTCCTGTACCAAATCCAACCATAGCCATTCCCAATCTGGCAACTTCTCCCTCCCGTTGACAGAGTCTTGATAACTCTACCAGCTCTTCGGAAGTCCAAGAAGAGCTAGGCTCACCATATTGTCCTTGGCAATAATAATCCCAATATTGTCCTCGACAATAGTAATCCCAACACTTCCAAGCTCATGAGTTGCACTTCTCCATCTTGATCTTTCTGAGTTTGTCCTTTAGTGCTAACTTCCTATGGTCATTTTTGTTCTAAAACATGTCCATCAATTCCTTCGACATTGAGTACAGAGTTTCCTTGCCATGGAGACTCAAGACAATGTCATCTCGAACTCCCTCAAGGATAATCTGTCTTTCCTTTTCCACACACTCTCTCCATTTAGCTAGATCTTTAGCATCTAATTCTGGAGGCTAGGATTGTCTTGATCAATGAATTCCTTGAGGCCATTTTATTCCACCATTGCTTCCATCCTTTCCTTCTGGGCTATGTAATTTTAGTTTCCTTCCAAGGCATACTCAAGTCCCAAACCATAGAAAGCCATATTGCCAGCTCTGAAGTATGAACTACAAATACGATTTTCACCTGCACAACAAAATCGAAATCTCCTCTTTTATACTGCCTTCAACTATAATACCATGCAGATTTTTACTTGTATATTCAACAACTCATGTGATTTACTAAAACACAAGACAATAATATACTCTACTTTACTCAGTGGAACAAAAAATGATCGATGAAAACAATAAGAAGAAAAGGAAGAATATCAATCACACATAACAAAATATTTATCTAGGGAAAGAAATAGCTCAAAACCTAAACTATCTATATTGCATTAACCAGAAGATCATAGAAGAAAGTGAAATTCTTGTTCACACTAGAACAATCCCTACACAAGTATAATCTAACTCTCTACCTCACATTCCAACTCAAGCCAATACTTAGCCAATTATGTTTCCTACCACACACCTACTTCCTTGCATAATTCCTGAGAGAATCAACCCATATTTAATTGGGAAATCCTTCGTCCATATCAGTGCAGTCCAAACATATGTCCTCAACTAATTGCATGCACCATCTGTACAACTCATAAAATTATACAACTGATAGCATATTGCCATTGCACTCTAGTCTCAACTGGGTCTTCCTCTGAACTGACATGCATGAGTTATTTAAGAATGAATCTTCAGTTAGCTGCTGTGGTACTGGGGATGCGCTAGTGGACTACTCCACTACTAGGCCTCTACTAGTTCCTCGAATAGTTAGAACTATTTTAACTTACTATAACTCTGTTAGACTGAGTTATCCAATTACAACTCAAAAGAACTCAACCTGGGCCCCTAAAATTTAGGGATCACTCTACATGACTCTAGATAGACTTCCAACTCGAATTTACTAAGTCAATTAAGTCAATTTAACTTAATTAACTATTACAAGTTGCTATGGGAATAGAATTACAATTTTAATTCACAATTTAATTCAAGGACAAATTAAATTGGAAGCCTATTATACAGTGATTTGGTGGACAAGTTCACTATGAGAAGGAAGATTGGTTGGATATGATTGTGCAAGATATTTGGAGCAACAAACCCCTTGTGATAAGCTAGTATGTAGAGGTATTTGGAGTAGCAATATTCTCTATGAGATAGGTGGAAAAGGACCTACCAGGTACACCAATGACAAGAGGACCAAAGGGACATAAGTGAATTTCATATATAGCAAGTCAATGTATTTGTTCTTTTTGTGTGGCCATATTTAGAATCAAAACATTATTGACCTCAAGCCCTATTTTTCCTGATATTAGGGCTTTGTAAAGGCCATGATCCTTGGTATGGGAGCTCTATTTTTGTTGTATTAAAGTTATAATATAAGCAAGTTTTATTTCAACAAAATTCTTGTGTGCTTTATTGGTCCATTGTTGTTACATTTATGTTGTCAAAGTGCTTGGAGTTGTGTGTATTTCAATGTACTTATGATCATGATTAGACATAGACCTAATTCTAAAGTACCAGGAAAAATCAACATGATATAAGAGATACTTTGAAGGGACAATTAAATCAGTGTGTGCACAGTGAACAGATCAAGATGGAGTTGGTCGCCTTGTTGTTAAAGGACTAGAAGCATGGCCAAGTTGGTTACTAGTCTGAGGTATGATGATCTATTGTATGGCTTGTCCAAAAATAGTCCTTAGAAGAAAGGATCAGGTTTCTCTTGTTGGTGAAAAATATTTGGGAATTTTCTGACAAGGAGATTAAAAAAAACATACCCTAAGGAGTTGGAAGTATACGAGGAGTTGGATGTGAATGCTAATCTCATCATCCTAAATGATGTTAAGGATCAATTGATAACTAATCTATCCAAGAAGAACATTTCACAAGAAATGTGGAAGAATCTTCAGGACTTGTTCTAGAATAAGAATGAGAATCATTTGTTGGTATTGAGATAGAAGTTGAAGAACACCAAGATGTTGGATGGTGAAGTTGTGGCTCTATATCTGAAAAGGATTTCTCAAGTTGATGATGAGCTTGCTTGCATGGGTGATAACCTTTCAGAGTTAGATCTAGTGAGGACCACTTTGAAGGGCTTTAATGAGGAATAGAATCCATTCATCAAAGGGATAGTTGCTTGAGAAAGCTTCGAGATTAGAACAAATTATGGGACAACTTCTTCCAAGAAGAACTGCAGGACAAGGATCTTCATAAAAAGAAGTCTACTAAAGATAAAATGACTCTTGTGGGAAATATGAAGGGAAAGGCAAAGAAGGACTTGTTAAGTTGAATTTTTATATGTGGATAGTATTGTAATTATGTGAATAAGTGTTCATGTCAGAATAATGGAGATAAATTGAAGAATAAGGTGATAGAAATGGGTTCTACATATTCAGGTGAGATTATGACTTCTCAAGAAATTTTGAAGAATAATTTTCTCTAGTTTCTCATTTCTCTAAAGGTACCATTGACAAGGATTCACAGTACATGGATAGTGGAGCATTGAAGCATATGATAGGTTTGTGGGAAGTTTTCAAGATTCTAACTGAATGGGACTCAAAATAACACATAGAGGTTAGGCATAAGAGTTAGAAATATTTCATAGGGTCAAGTGTTCTGTTATTCAAGATGGATTCAAGTGGACTACTATGAGTTCAAGATGTACTATGGATACTTGAGCTCAAGTGCAGTGTGTTATTCATCTTAATGATCGAGGAAAAGGGGTTTTAGGTGATATTCCAAGATAGGAAAGCGATACTCAAAGCCAAAGGCTCTAACTCTTCTAGAAAAATCATTGGAGTTAGGGAGAGTGGTCTTATATACAGGTTGACGAATAAGCCTATAGATCAAGGGAAGAAGCATGTTCCTGAGACTCATAGGGATTCAATTTCGAGTGGGAGTTTGCAAGTCTAGAGGGAGAATGTACAACCCACAAAGAGAAAATGGTCAGTGGGGAGTAAAGATACTTTTACAACTAGCAAGAAGAAATTATGAAATGAGCTAAAGTCATATCATGAGAAGAAGAAGCGTGAGGCTTCTATTAGTGGGGACACTACCAAGGATAGTGTTGTTTATTATATAGGGTATGTTGTAGCGGTGTATGCCTTAGATTGGACTAGTGTTGTTGACAAGTTACTTTCGAGTAGTGGAAGTACCTCCCTCACTAAGAGGGAGTGTTGAGAAGTGTAACTTTGGAGGTACTCCAACAACCCTTGGGTTACTAGGTTTGTGAGAAGTTTAACGTCGAAAATGGTGTTTTATGGACAATGTACTCAAGTGGTGGGCTTTGGGCACAAGTTAATGGGATAAATACCCAAAAGAATTCATTTTTTACTTCTAATTATTTTGGGAGGACACCTTAATGGAGTTAAGAAGCCATAAATTCAATGGTTGGAGATAAATATAAATATAAGAGACCATGAGAGGTCTTTTCGCACATTGCATCTCATCTTATGAAGCATATAGAGCCCTAGAAGAGATGCAGAACCTTAGGAGTGTTACAACTTGGAGAAAAACATCATTTATGCTCTATCTTCTATTCAAGGGAAGTTAAGTTTGGTTAAGGATTTGAACCAAGTTTATGTGTGAGTTTCATGCCCTAGTTACGGCTCTATCCAGGAAGCCACAATGTTAAATATATATCTTTTATATCAGTTTCTATTATGTTTTTAAGGTATATGGGAAAGCCACTAAAAGAGGCCTAAAATATCTTTGATTTGTTTGTTGAATAGGGTTGCAAGTCCTCAGGGAGGTATGATGATTATCTATGGTAAAGATTACCCTAAGAGAGGCTGAATTAAACCTCAGTTTGTAAACAGGGACAACAAAGGAATTAGGGAAAAGGAGAAGGATCTGTGATGGTGAGAAGTGATTATTTGATGAAGTAGATGGTTTTTAGAGATGATGTTTTGAAGTCTGCCTAATAATGTTGGATTCAAAAACACTTTTTTAGGGTATAATTTCAGTGATCTAAAGGGAATTTTCATTGATAGTTTCATACCTCTATCAGAAGCCTATTTGTATAGTGATTTTGTGGAAAAGTTCAATATGAGAAGGAAAATTGGTTGGAGTTGATTGTGCAAGAGATTTATAGCAACAAAACCCTTGTTAGCAACTAATATATAGGTATTTGGAGCATCAATATTCTCTATGAGATAGGTAGAAAAGGACTTGTCAGGTACACCAAGGACAAGAGGACAAAAAGGTTGCATGTGAAGTGCATCTACAACAAGTCATTGTATTTGTTCTTTTTGTGTAGGAATATTGAGAATCAAATGTTGTTTACCTTAAGCCCTAGTTTTCCATGTAGAAGGGCTTTGTAAGGGACATGATCCCTAGTATAGGAGCCCTATGTTTGTTGTATTAAAGTTGTAATATAAACAAGTTTTGGATCATCAAAATTCTTGTGTACTTTATTAGTTCAATATTATTACATTTTTTTTGTGCAAAGTGCTTGGAGTTGTTTGTATTTCAATGTTTTTATGATCCAGATTAGACATAGACCTAATTCAAAAGTAATAGGAAAAATAAACAATCGAAGATTCATTAATGATTTTAAGAGGATTGCCTCCCCTTTATTTTCTTTCCTAACAAAATATTCACATTTTTGTTGGAAAATTTTGTATCAGAAGGAATCCGAAGAAATTAAAGAGAATTTGATGACTACCCTATCCTTAGAGGTCCAAATTGGATTATTCCATTCCATATCTATATAGATGCATTAGATAAAGTAATTCCGGAAGCACTAGGATAACTTGAGGGTAAAATTCCTTATTCCATTTATTTTATTAGCAAGAATTTGTCCAAAACTAAGCTTAATTGTACATCTACTATTGAAAATAGAAACAAGAAATGTTAAAAAATAGCATCAAGAAAAATCCTAATTTAATTTGTCCTTGAATTAAATTGGGAATTAAATTGTAATTCTATTCTCATAGCAGCTTGTAGTGGTTAACTAGGTTAACTTGACTTAGTTGGCTCAGTAAATTTAGGTTGGAAGTCTATCTAAAGACATGTAGAGTGATCCCTAAATTTTAGGGGCCCGAGTTGAGTTCTTATTGAGTTGTAATTATTTAATTTAGTTAACTGAGTTAAATTCAGTTAAACTAGTTCTAACTAATGGAGGAACTAGTGAGTGGTCAACTTAATTAAATTGGATTTAATTCAAGTGCAGTGATCAATTAGATAACTGACAATTCAATCATAAATATTTCATGCATGTTAGTTCATAGGATTACTTAGTTGAGATTGGAGTTCAGGGACAGTGTACTATCGGTTGTATAATCATCTAAATTGTACAGATTGTGCGTGTAATCATAGGAAGGCTTATGGATGGATTTCGCAGTTGTGAGTGAGGAATTACAATTAAATATGGGCTAATTCCCAAGGGAACAATGCAAGAAATTAAGGGTTTTGTAGGTAGCATATTTGTCTAAGTATTGGCTTGAGATAGTTTGTGAAGCAGTGAGTGAGATTGTACTTGTGCTGAGATTTTTCTGGTTGAACAAGAAGTGTATTTTCTTCTCAGATCTTCTGGTTAATTCAATATACAAATAGTAGGGTTTTTAGCTGAGTCTTTCCCCAAAAAAATATTGTGTTATGTGTGATTGAAATTCTTCCTCTTTTTCTTCGTGATTTCATCGATCAAGTTTTGTTTCCACTGATGAGTAGAGTAGATTCAAGATAATTGCTTTAGAATATCAAAATTTGCAGTTTGAATCTACAATAAAAAAAACTACATGGTATCAAAGCTGAAATCACTATAGAATAGAAGAATATGAGTTTGTTGTGAAGGTGAAATTGAATTTGCAGTTTCATACTTCAGAGCCAATAGGATGTTGTTCTATGGTTTGAGACTTGAGTATTCCCTTGAGGGAAGCTCAAATTACATAGCTTGGAATGATGGGATGGAGGTAGTGTTGGAAGACAATGGGATGAAGGAATTCATAGATCATGATATATTGAAGCTTCCAACATCTAATACTAAATATCTGGCAAAATGGAGAAATTGTGTGGAAAAGGTGAGAAGGATTATCATAGAAGGAGTTCAAGATCATATTGTCTTGAATATCCATGGTAAGGAAACTCCATTTCCAATGTGAAAGGCATTAATGGACCTATTTCAAAGTAGCAGTGACCATAGGAAGCTGGCACTAAAGGAAAAGCTCGGAAATATCAAGATGGAGAAGGGTGACTCAATACTAACTAAAGTACTTGACCAAGTTCGCTCAATGTCGGGATGAGCTTAGAAGTGTTGTTGTTACCATTACTAAAGACGATATGTTGATCCTAACACTTCTAGGCCTTCCCAAGGTATGTCATAGTTACCAGGACTCATTTAATGGGAGGGAGAAGCTACTAGAGTACGAGCGGTTGTGGTCCGACTTGGTACAAGAAGAGATTCAGTGGAACACCAGAGATGGGACCTCATCCAAAGAAGTGGAAGTGGACTTTGCATTAGTTATCAAAGAAAATAAATCCAAGAGAAAGAGGTCCCAAGGTGAGTATGGTGGCAAGAAGAAGGACTTGTCAAACATCAAGTTTTTTCACTGTCACAAGTTCAGGTACTATACCATGAAATGCCCATAGAACAAAGCAAGAAAGAAGGAGCCTATAGTAGCAGCAGCAGGTGAAGCTCTAGCTTCACAATTCAAACTTAATTTCACTCTCATTGCATGCATGGAAAACATTGTAATGGGAAGCACATGGTATCTTGACAGTGGTGCCTTTCTCCATATGACGGGGAATAGAGATCTCTTCAGTGAATTGGAGGAGAAAAACCTCAAGAAGAACATAGAGTTTGGAGATGATGAGAGGTATAGTGTAGCCAACATTAGTATTGTTACTTTTTAGAGGGATTCTGACTCCCTACTCAAACTCACAAAACTGATGTATGTTCCAGGACTAAAGAAGAATCTTGTTTCTGTCATGGTATTGGAAGACCATTGCTGTGATGTGATTTTTAACAAAGGAAAGGTTTTCCTTAGACATGTCTCCATGGGACAAGTGAAACATATTGGTGTGCAAGTCAAGAACATGTATGCACTTGAGGTACAATATGCATGAAAATCCTTGAGGAGAAAGGAAAATTTTATATACGTGTTGGTTGAGAGGGAGCATAAATTACCTCTCAACATGCAACCTTAGATGCAGCCTTAGAAGCAACCTCAACAAGTTATGGAGAAGACACAATTGGAGAAGCAGAGAGGAGACAAAGTGGAGACATCCACTCAAGCAGAGACCTCTAGTAGGGGGAAATTTTGAGCCAAGTTGGTAGAGGAAGCACATTCATCCATACCTCCAAGTTAGAGGTGGGGTGATGTGAAGCAATAGTCTAAAGAGTGCAGAAATTTGGGCATGTTCCTTGAGATTTTTTTTGTCTCATGGATCATTACCTTGCTACAGGAGCCCATAATATTCAGTAGAAGGAGGACCAGTGTCATTTAGATACTAAGGAGTGCAAAGTAGTGTTGACATTGGGGCAAGAGGCTCGGGAGCAGAGTCAACGGAAAAACAATTTTCCCAATAGATAGTTGTAGACACAGTTGTTTCAGTTTATTTTGTTTGGATGCTTTTTTTGGTTGCAGGTGTTGTTGTAGAAATAAGAACAATGGCAAGAGTTGCATGCAAAACATTCCAAAGGTACCAGATCAAGATAGATTTGAATTCCTTGCTTGTTGAGAGGGAGTGTTGAAAATAACAAGAAGAAATGTTAAAAAATAGCATCAAGAAAAATCCTAATTTAACTTGTCCTTGAATTAAATTCAGAATTAAATTGTAATTCTTTTCTCATATCAGCTTGTACAAGTTAAAGAAATTAAGTTGACTTAGTTAGCTCAGTAAATTCAAGTTGGAAGTCTATGTAGAGTCATGTATATTGATCCCTAAATTTTAGGGGCCCAGGTCAAGTTCTTATTGAGTTGTAATTATTTAATTCAGTTTAACTAAATTAAATTTAGTTAAACTACTTATAACTGGTGGAGGAACTAGTGAGTGGTCAAGTGAATTAAATTGGATTTAATTCACATGCAGTGATCAATCAAATAATTGGTAATTCACTCATAAAAACTCATGCATGTAAGTTCATATGAAGACCCAGTTGAGATTGGAGTTCAGGGATAGTGTACTATCAGTTGTATAATAATTTGAATTGTACAAATGGTGCATGCAATCAGAGGAAGGCCTATGGATGGATTGTGCAGTTGTGAGTGAGGAATTTCCCAATCAAATATGGGTTAATTCCCAAGGGAACATTGCAAGGAAGTATGGGCTTAACAGGCAGAAAATTTGGCTAAGTATTGGCTTGAACTGGTTTATGAATCAATGAGTGAGATTGTACCTGTGCAGAGATTGTTCAGGTTGAACAAGAATTGTATTTTCTTCTCATATATTATGGTTAATGCAATATATAGATAGCATGGTTTTTAGTTGAGGCTTTCCCCACAAAATTATTGTGTTATGTGTGATTGAAATTCTTCCTTTTTAGCTTCGTGATTTCATCGATCAAGTTTTTTTTCCACTGATGACTAGAGTAGATTCAAGTCAATTGTTTTAGCATATCACGATCTATGGTTTGAATCTACAATAAAAATCTACAGTTACTAAGAAAGAACCCTTAGCTATTGTACATTATTTGAAAAAATTTAAGAATTACATTACTAGATATTAGGTCTTTATACATACTGACCATGCAACAATTAAGTACTTAATGAACAGACCATATGTGAATTCTCACATAATTAGATGGTTACTATTACTGCAATAATTTGATCGTGGCTATAGTTGGCAAACATGGAAAAGAGAATGTAGTTGTAGAATTTCTTTCAAGAATGACCTTGCCAATAGAGGATGAAGAAATGGTGGGTCACTACCTCCCTGACAGGCATCTTTTTTCCATCTAACTCTTATCTACATGGCTTGTTGACATATCTAATTTCTTATCCTTTGGATATTTTCCTCCTCACTTATCCTCAAAAGAGAGGAAAAATTGTTAGAAAGATTATCTCTTACACTTGGAATGGGGTAACTTCTTCATGTTAAGAATTGATCAAATCTTGAGAAGATGTGTGAAGGAGGATAAGATCTTTGACATCTTCTCATCTTGTCATGATGGACCCTATGGCGACCATTTTTCTTTCAAGAGGACTACCTACAAGATCCTACAAGAAAGATACTACTGCACAACCCTTCACAAGGATGCCCAAAGATACACAACATAGTGTGATGAATGCCAAATGATGGGAAAACCCACTCAAAGGAATGTAATGCCTTTATGGCCTCAAGTGACTTTCTAGCTATTTGAGAAGTTGAGCATGTAATTCAATGGTCCTATCAATCCTCCATATAGACAAAAGAGATACATCATTGTGTCTATGAAATACCTAACTAAGTGGGCTGATGTGAAAGTAGTAAGGAAACAACTAAGAATAAGGTTGTTAAATTCTTAAGGGTATGATGTTTCTTCATGAACTCCAATTTTATTTAGGGGATCATGAAGCAACATCGTACCCAAAACTGAAAGTCTACTTAGCATCACCCTAAGGAAAATGGGAAAGCATAGTTACATATAGAGAATTGGAAATAACACTAACCAAGATGATTAAAACCAGCAAAAAGGATTGGGTAGAAAGACTTGTTGAGGCCACTTGGGCCTGCAACACCACTTGGAAGACCACTATTAGATTCACCCCTTTGAGCTAGTATATGGAAAGAAAGTCTTGGTATCTATTGAGTTCGAGTACAACATGTTAAGGGTGGTAGTCTCACTTAACATGGATCTCACCAAAGCATAGGAATAAAGGCTGCAACAATTAAATGCACTTGATGAATGTTGGAAATAATACTGAGAGGGGGAGGGGGGTGAATCAGTATTAGCAAGTCAATAATATTTCATTTTAGATTTACATACACTACTTCTGTTAATCGAACTTGCGTGTATACGCAACTATATTTAAGGAAACTAGTGTATATCCTTCAAACTTATAACTTAATTAATTCATCATATGTTGATCTTTAATCTGTGCATCAGAACCATATAAACAGTAACCAGGTGTAGTAAAAATAGAATAGACAATCACACACATGAACACAAGATATAAGGTCGAAACCCAATGTGGTTGAAAACCACTTGCTGCAATCATCTCTATCTTCTTTTAATAAGAAACTTCTTTTAACAATTTTTGTACTGGTGCATTCTTATACCAGTACACATGCTTCTACCTGTAGAAGGCTGCAACCTTCTCTCGTTCTCCAACTTCTCCTAGAAGGGAGCTACAACCCCCTAGCTCTTGTACTAGCTGATGTGTTTACTAGTACGTAAATGCTGGCCTACAGAAGGCTACAACCTTCTCTTTTCTTCCAAGGACCACGTTACATAAATTTTCAGACTGGATCCATCAAATATATCTACATCAATAAATCTCCTTTGCACCAACCAAAACTGAATCAATCAATCACTTCTCAGAATGTTGTAACCAGAATACAGTAACAGTAACCAAAACCCAAGCTTGAACGCAGAACACCGCAACAGCAAACAGAAGTAGCTAAAGCATATTTTATTAGGTATACGCTACTTCAATGTGTTGAACCTACGTACATACAGAATTTTCTCAAGGAGAACCTGTGTATACGTTGTTTTGATATGCAGAACTAGCATGTATATGCGCCTCTGCTAAAGCGAACCTATGAACAAAT
The DNA here is from genome assembly GCA_031772625.1 of Pinus tabuliformis. Taxonomy (NCBI): domain Eukaryota; kingdom Viridiplantae; phylum Streptophyta; class Pinopsida; order Pinales; family Pinaceae; genus Pinus; species Pinus tabuliformis. The sequence continues at coordinate 1,110,355,783 of CM062820.1, read as the reverse complement.
CTGTAAATGATGATTTAAACTTTACAACAATTCTAGACATCAGTTATACCCATATCATCATATTTACAGATTACAACATGCGCCAGTTATTCAGATAAAAGATCAAAACCACACAAAGATACTTCTCTTCAAGCCTTGATATCTTGACCCATCAATAGAACTTATCCTTCATCAAGCACTCATGTTCATCCTTGATTCAGATCCAGTTGTGCACCATAACCCAATAACCTATATTCTAGATCTTGCTCTTCATTAGATATTCAATTCATGAATGAATTTGCCTAATGATCTTCTCCTCCTTTTATAGTCTTAGGCCTTACTCAATACCATGGTCCAAAACCACTTAGAATCAATACCTTGGACCAAATACCTGGGGTCAACACTTTGGACAAGATACCTTGGACCAATACCATGGATCAAAATACCATGGACCAAATACCACGGACCAAAACTAAGTTTTCCAACATGTACGCACCTTTCCTTCCATGAAAGTGTGTGTGTACACTATACACACCTTTTGGTCTGTGAACCCGCATGTACATGCGGCTTGGTCAATGGGGAACCTACATATACCTCTCTTTCTTCATTCTGAGAGCCTAAAAGGTGATCTGTATCTGTGTGAGTTTCCATCAAGGACAACACCTGTGTCATAGAGCCAAATCTGTATCATAATGCCAACAATATCCCCCTTTAGACTTGATGGCAACCCCAAGTCACTCTCCCCCTTTGTCATCAAGGGAAACGGTTTATGTGCCCCCTGAGTACATGTTGAATTCTCTGATATGTTGAAGTGTGTCATCCATGCTCCCCCTGAATATAAGCAAGGTCTGCAAAAAGATGACTCTATACATACATCATAAAGGACCTTTCTATCACTAATGACGCATACATACATCCATCTCCCAACCAAGTGAGGATATACCAAGTGTTTATACATGTCAGAACAAGAACATTACATCATCCATCCCATGCATAGTGGGGAAACAAAATAGGTCATTTCATGACCTTGACAATAAAAGATATACATGACATAGAGACCAAATATCTTAAAAAAATACTATGATAGTTATCAGTAACTATCATTAGCAACATCTGTTAATCACCATCCAGACCAACAACAATGATCTCCCCTTGATCTTGTTCCACCTGAATAAAAAAAAAAAACTGTGAATTTGTACCAAGATCTTATAAGATAATGCCAACAATGCATTACTATAAGTATATGCTCCCCCTGAACTTGTGCCATATGATCACTATCAGACCCATATCAAACTCCTTTCATCCATTGTTTTTCTTCAAACCAACATATACACGACTGTATCCACAGCAACCAGCATATGTACGCGGATACTCTTCATGAAACTCGCGTACAACCACTTTTCTCTGAAATAGATAAGTTTTAATAGCAAGATGATGCATCAACTACTCCCAACTTCTATCTAAGATATTCAAATGTCTCTTTGGGCAGTGGTTTGGTGAATATATCAGCAACTTGTTCTTTGGAGGGAACATACTCCAATTTGACCTTTTGTTCAAGCACTTGTTCACGTAGAAAATGATATTTGATGGGTATGTGCTTGGTCTTGGAATGCATGATTGGATTCTTTGAAATACTGATTGCACTTGTATTATCACATAGAATGGAGATGGGTGGAGTACATGTGATCTGAATGTCTTGCAATGTTTGCATCATCCAAAGGAGTTGTGTGCAGCAAGATGCAGTAGCCACATATTCTGCTTCAGCTGTAGATAATGCAATTGAACTTTGTTTCTTGCTGAACCAAGACACTAATTTGGAACCCATATAGAATGCACCACCACTAGTGCTTTTTCTATCATCCACACTTCCTTCCCAATCTGCATCTGTGTATGCATGAAGTGTAAGATTTGTATCCCTAGGATACTATAAACCAAAATTCTGAGTTCCTTGAAGATATTTGAAGATCCTTTTGACTGCCTGAAGGTGTGATTCCTTTGGATTTGCTTGGAATCTTCCAAATATTCCCACTGCATGCATGATGTCTGGTCAGGTACCTGTTAGATAAAGAAAACTGCCAATCATGGATTTGTAGGTTGGTTGATGTACTGTTGTTGATTCATCATTTGAGCTGAGACTGCATCCTGTTACCATGGGGGTACATACTAGTTTAGAATCTTCCATGCCATATTTTTTCAAGATCTGCTTGAGATACTTGGTTTGTGATAGAAAAATACCATCTTTATTTTGTTGAACTTGTAGGCTGAGAAAATATGTGAGCTCACCAAGCAGGGACATTTCAAATTCTTGCTACATTACCAAAGAAAATTTTTGACTCATGGCTTCTTCATTGCTACCAAAAATGATATCATCAACATATACTACAAGTATTAGCAATTTATCATTATCAATCTTTTTATATAGATTGTTGTCAGCTGATCCTTTTGAAAAACCTTGTTGATGGAGGTATTTGTCAAGACGGTAATACCAGACCCTTGGAGCTTGTTTTAGACCATAGAGAGACTTTCTGAGTCGGCATACAAGTTTTGGATCATTTCCAAGGATTAATCCATGTGGTTGCTCAATATATACTTCTTCTTCTAAGTCTCCATCAAGAAATGCATATTTTACATCCATTTGGTATACTTTGAATTTTTGAAAGCTAGAAAGAGCAAGGAACATTCTTATGGCTTCAAGTCTAGCAACAAGTGCAAAAGTTTATTCAAAATCTATACCTTCTTGTTGAGCATATCCTTTACAAACAAGTCTGGCCTTGTTTATGATAACTTCACCATTTTCATTCAGCTTGTTTTTAAATATCCATTTGGTTCCTATGATATTCTTATCATGAGGCCTAGGAACTAATTCCCAAGTATTATTCTTTTCAATTTGCTCAAGCTCTTCGTTCATGGCCTTGACCCAACATTCATATTTGCATGCTTCATTTACCTTTTGAGGTTCGATGGAGGAAAGCAATGCTAGATAGCTTGAAGCTTCTATAATAGTTCTTCTTATCTGCACACTTGCCTGTTTCTGTCCCAAAATTTGAGTCTCTGGATGATTTTTTTGAACGTACTTGGATGGAGTATTTTCTTTTATTGTTATCTGTTCTTCTGGTGCTTCATTGGTTTCTTATTCTTCGAAATCAATCTGATTTGATGTGGAAGGATAATCCTCATCTTCTTCACACTCTTCGGTTTTTACCTACTTTGGATTTTTGCCTGCTTCATCATCCACAACATCAATACTTTCAATAATTTTCCCAAGTATTTTATTATAACACTTATATCCTTTACTTCGGGAAGAGTAACCAAGGAAAATGCCTTCATCTGCTCTAGGTTCAAACTTGCCAAGTTTTTCATCAGTCCTTTTGATGTAACATTTTCTTCCAAAAATTTTGAAGTATTTTACAGTAGGAGTCTTACCATACTATTATCACTCTGGTTGTTCCCCGGCTCCTAAGGGAATACGACCGAGGTAACCACTAACCAATGTTTTAGCTACAGGTCCTAACCTACCTGCAACCAGAGAGGGCTCTCTCTTTATGATTTAACTTTGTTTTGGTGTAATTGTAGGCTAGTTATGATGCACAGGGTTTTGTTTTGAATTTGGTTGGATGATGATTTCAAATAGAACTGATATGCAGTTTTCAGAATAGCTTAGACTATTGGGCAGTGGAGTCAATGCTTGTGTACAGCTGAAAGTGCTTGTTGGGGAAGAGGTACACTACAGAGCTGTTAGAAAATTATATATTACGGAGCAATGGAACACATAAAATATTGCAGAAATATAAACACAGAAAACGCACAAAACAAGAGAGACACAGATATACGTGGTTCACCCAGTTTGGGCTACGTCCACCCCGAACAGCCAGTCCTTCCTTTCTATTATCCAGCAAAATGAAGAGACACAACCTACAGCAAATCCGCTGTAATATCCTCTATTTTCTCTCACAGTCTCACCTCTCTATTCCTCGCTCACAGAATACACATCTCTCTCACAGCCTCAAATACAATACCCTCATACAAAGAGAGGGGTTGCCTTCTAGGGCAAAAAACCCTAAACTAAACATAAGTTCTACCATCAGATCATCCGCCTAATGAACGGCCCAGATTGACTAGAAATTACTATATTTTTAAAAGGCAATTTTACAACTGTTTTTAGCTTCGGGGGCGCTGCCCCCGAAACCCCCCTGGACCCCCCCTGCAGCGAATATTTTACGGGCGGCGTTGCCGCCCCCATTTCGAACTGGGGTCCTATGTGGCGATACCTTTGAATATAGAAGATAATCAGGCTCTACACCCAATAAGAGCCAGAAAGGTATCCGTGAAACAAATCTAAGAATCTAAGAATCGATGGCATGGAATCAGGGAATGAAAGGCAATCAAGGATCTTTCACTATGCTGATAGAGGGAAAGTGTGAGAATATTATCTAGGAGCATTTAAGAATTCCTAAATAGCATTCATAATGAAAGAATCGGTACAAACATGAGCAATTAAGAATTCATATTTATGACCAATTCTGAAGAAAACACAGTTAGAAACAGAGATTGAGCAGAGGGTGCATTCAAACAAGTCCTGAGCTATTCTTTTTCTCTATTGCTAAGATCAGGAAACATATATATGAATTTGACAAACATAGAAAAGACAAAACATGGTTGAGAAAAACTAATTGTTTCGTTAGACAACACAGGAATTCTATAGCAGAACGCAGTTCACCAGTTTCACATTCAGACAGAGCAGAAATCATAAACTCCACCAGCTCTTTGTATTAGAAAAATCTGAAATTTACAGCGCAGCTCTTAGAGCGAGAATCATTAACCAACCCCAAATACATTCTATTGGGGGGGTATATATACAAAACTAAGATACAAAATATCAAGATGCTGAGTCCTCATGAAATAAATTACAACACCAACTCTTCCAAGGAAGTAAGTGCAGAATTAAATGTTGCAGCTAATATTGGTATGCTAGCTGTCTTTTTTTCAGAATTTTTTTGACTTTTTGGACCAACAAAGTCGGCTGTGGTTGCGCTTTTGATTTGCGTTTTGGGCTTGTTGTTCCAGCAATTTGCTGAGTCACTGCTTTGACTTGCTCTGCCTGTTGTCTTCATGCTCAACTCTGCTGAGCTGTATTTGACCTGTAGCTGACCGAAATCTGCAGTTGAACGAAGAAGAAAAAGACCGAAATTACTTGGGCAAAATTTCCAGCATTGCCTGCCACCAATCTTCTCTAGGCAGCTGATGTCTCTGTATCTTTATGAGTGTTTCATCAGCTTCTGTGTATTTGTAAAAAGTGGGCTGGAACTCAAAAAGATGATTGATTTCATGCTCAATGTAAAACAGGTTCTCTAATTTATCATAAAGAGACTGTCCTGAGGGAGGCCCTGCTTCTTCTGAGGAACTTGTGGATGCAGTAATCTGATTTGTAACATAATTGTTTACCCTGGTGGCATATTGTTCACGGGTCAGCAGTTTTCCAGCGCTGGTTGTCAGGCCGGGTAATCCTCTGTTCTGCAAAGCTGCAAGCTTCAGCTTGAAATCATCTACTTCTTCCTGCATTTCCTGACACTTTCTCTCCAAACTTTGCACAAAATTTCTAAGGGTCAGCACCTTTTTTGTTGTTAGAATAGTTTTTGTCCTGTTACTGATGTCTAAGGCTGCCAACTTGTTGTAGGGAAAAGTATCCGACTCGGATGACCCTATCCCACTCTAAGGGTGATAGTACCTTAGCAACAACTGTAAAACAAACTACTTAAGGTTTACTTCTTTATGAAAGCAAAAGAGAATGGAGAAATGCACTAACCGTTGCCTTGCGCTTAATGTCGAATCCAAACTCTTCTCTTTGGCTGCTTACTCCCAGCTCCTTGCTCTTTTGCTGGCCCAGCTACAATGAGATCCTGCAAAATAACAAAGAAGGAAACTACAAGAAGCATGCAATCATAACTGGTTCAAGGATTAGTGTAAACCAAACATGCAATTATCACAATATATTATTGAAACAAGAGCACATAGAAGAACCTCAATAGCTTTTATTAATGAAGAAGTAAAGGTTCTGAGAGTATTACAACCATTGAAGGCTCCAATCCAGCAACACCTCCCAGCAGAAAGAATTTCTCTTCTTCACCTCTCTCAAACAATCACCCAATAGCTCTATAGTGAAACCAACTGCATATCATTACTTTGCACAAAATTCCAGCCTCCTGAGCTCATAGGAGAGAGCTCAATATATAGATGAATTGAGAAAGGATGAGTCAGCTTGCAACTAATGTGTAGCTGCCTTGTGTCCTCTCTCTCTTCAGTTAATCTTTAGTTGATCTTCAGTTCTTGAGTCCACTTGGAGAACCTTGCTTCCACTTGGAGAAATAGAGCCTCTAACTCATCACAAGGCGAAATCCCTGATCCAAGTGTCATTTTTGGAAGATTCCAGAGCAATGACTCATTGTGCCACTTGTCCCACCTCGCTCAGCGCAGGTGGCCTTTGTTCCACTTGCTTTGCAACGCAGGTACACCATGGAGCAACTGAGTTTCAGCGCAGAAACCTAGTGGAGCACCTGCTTTGATTTCAGGATTGCTTGTTTTTGAGTGTTTTCAAGTGGAGAACTGATCTGAGAGCTGTTGGTTTACTGACCTTGTTCCTCTAGGGGTAGGAACATCATGTTTAGGGAACTTTCGATCCCTTGGATTATTGACAATTCATGCTTGTTGCTGTAAGGCACAAAATTGTCTATAACAGATGTCCCCTAAAGTATGAGGTCGTTTATCGGGTGAAATGCTTTATTGAGAGGATCCGAAGTTCATTCAATCTGCTGAGAAGTGTCCTGTAATAAGATACAATACAATACATTATTTTTCATACATTTTCATGATCTAGCTGAGGCGGGCATTCCCATGCTCAGCTTTATAAATACATTTTGGTACATAGAACAGACGATCGTCTGATTGTAGACTGATAATCCTCTGCTGAAATTATCATCCTTTGAGAAGGATGATCATCTGCTGTAATGATGTACATATCAAATGTCTTTATGTCCTGAATATATATCGCAGCCCGGATGGATGAAACTAGATCCGGGGTCTTCAATCTCTTCCGATCTTCACTTGATGTACAAGTCGATCCATGTGAGAATTTTTTGAAGTCGAACATGGAAAGACATCGCTTGATTACCGGTCAATGATGTAAACCGTTAACAAGCGCGAGAGGAATCACCGATAAGGATGATGACCCTCAAGGTACGGCAGCACAATTCACATGGTGGGAATAAAGGACTTGGCGTCGACCACCATGCAAAATCTTCTGGTCGAAGGTCATTGATGTATACCTGTCGTCGGAAGTGAGAAACTTGCCATTGAGGCATGCAAGCTTCAAAGTACTGAAGGGGTTGTTCCTAGATCAACTCCTTGGATAATGAGCTGATGTCGACAAGGAGCGATCCGTCAAAGGAGGGCCTTAATGAATCCCACATCAGTGACACGGAACGGAGCTAGTGATTGTGATGAGGTGAAAACAAACTGTGATGTATGATTCAGGGTGGCGGTCATGAAGTGGATGAAGGATAATGTATGGCAGTGGATGGGACGCGGTTGACTCTTTGCAGAACCACATCTCTTGAACATATAACGACACTAATGTGATGGATTGGTAGCATTACCCCAATTGAGGATGGTGTGGCGAGGACCATGGTTATGAGACCGGTGAATGAAACAACCCAACCCGATGTGATACGGAGGACAAAGTGTCATGTTCAAGAGTGACTTGCTACCATTAATGCTGTGAGGTTCTCCCAATTTTTTCCCCAGTCATTGCTGACCAGTACCTCTTTATTTTTGTCAAGCTTGAGGAGGATAACATATGCTTGTTCTATAACCTGCCCTTCGGGCAAGCCCATCGCTATGTTTTAACGAGCCTAGCGATAGGGAAACTCGTTCTCGTCTAAAGACAAGTTTGTCGCTATTTAATCATTTTAACGAGTCTAACGACAAGGAAAACTCGGTCCTTTTCATTTTTAGAGAGTCTGAAAAGGTACGAAAAGTTAACTCCAAAATTCCTTTTTCGTCTTCTAATCCCTTAAGTCCGAAAAAGTATAAAACCATACAGAAGGGATGAATTTTCTATTTCTTTAACGAGCCGAACAAAACAAGCGCTCGATCTTTTTGTGCAATAATCCCTCAGGTCCAAAAAGATTAAAATCTAGAGGAGGGATAGCTCTTCCGGTCCTTTTAACGAGCTGGAAGGCCAAAACTCGGCAATCTTTTCATATTTTACGAGTGAGTGAAAAGAGCTCAAAGAAGACTCGTCTTTTGAGGAACGAGTGATAAACAGGGGTAGCAGCAGATTCCAGGTACAGGTTGGAATTTTCCAATCACGGCAGTGTCACAAGGATGGCTAAGTGAAATCACTCTTCGCAGCTGTTCCTCAAAATGGGTAAACACACATATGGAGATGAACGATTGGCCAAAATGAACGGATGGAGGTGATGGCATATAAACACGACCAAGGGCTTTTAATATGGCTTTCAAAGGTTACTTTTCTCAATGGTTATTTACCGGTTCATTTTTTCTGAGTGAGCTTGAACTGCTAGGGAAAGATTGCTCACAATTTATGTTTATTTTTTAACGAGCATGAACTCTTCTAAAACTGCTCAATTCTTGCGTTTATTTTTTAACGAGCATGAACATTGCTAAAACTGCTCAATTCTTGCGTTTATTTTTTAACGAGCATGAACATTGCTAAAACTGCTCAATTATATGGTTTACTTTTGATTTTTACCATAATTATCTTCTCTTTTTCATTGATAGCACTGCATTTTCAATTTGCTGCAACAAACTAGTTAGAAATGGGTAATATTTACTTGAAAATGAGATTAACACATTAATATTTACCTTGAATTACGTAAGAAAGCAAATAAAAAGGGTTTTACCTCTCATTTTACCATTTCATTTGCATTTTGCTTGTTGGAGTTTTGGAGGAGCCTCTTTCCCCTCGATTTTCATCAGCTGATTCCGGGAGATTCTGCGGACGATTTTCGGCGCCGTTTGGACCAGGTAGGAGCTAAACCTTAGCTCTTCATTTTCATGGTTTCATTTTCCTGTTTTATGCCTGTTTTGCTGTTCTATTGAGCCTCTGGGGTTTTTCCAGGGCGCCCTCTGATCAACGCAGGTTCCTCATTCGAAAACTGCGTTGGGATCCAAGCTGCTTGAAGGCAGCTTGTCCCCCAACGCAGGTAGTACACTGGGCACCTGCTTTGGGGCATAAAAGCAACAATTTTTTACAGATTTTGATGAAATTTTCGCCAGTTTTTCATCAATTTCAGGAGCTGACTCATTCTCTTGTTTTTTTTGCAGGGATTCTTGAACAAGATGGCCCTAACATGGCGAGAACGAGAACATGAAGAAGAAGATATGATTGCCCTTCATGATCCTGTTACGGTGGGCGCATTACGAGACTGTGGTTTACTGAAGTTTTTCCGTATCTCTAGCATGAGAGCACAGATTTCACTACTGCAGTATTTGCTTGATGCTTGGGATCCTGTTAACCAAGTATTCCAGATCAGGAACAAACCTATTCCATTGACTGTGACAGATATTTACTTCTTGACTGGCCTGTTAAGGCAGGGTGCCCCCATTTCTTTATCAGGTACAGTTCGGGGGAATGATTCCGTGAGAGATTATGTTCGCCAGTATTGCAGGGAAGGGTCCCAGCCGAGCAGAGACGGCAAGGTGGTTATCCGTGATGTTACTAGCAGGCCTCTCAGGTCCATTCTGTATACTCTTGGTAGGATGGCCGGTAGCGCATCTTTACATGTTGCCAACAGGTCTCACATGCAGCACGCCTTGGAATGTCTCCAACCGAAAATCTTCAACTGGAGCGATGCAGTGCTTAGTCAGATGAAAAATCAATTGAACAAGGTGAAGGACGGGAAGCTGAAGAACTTTGGTTTTGGTTCGATTCTGACTGCCTTCGCCTTGGAGAAGATCCCTCTGATGCAACCTCAGTACATTGATCTTGGAGTGCCTTCTCCTACCGAGCCACGTATGCAGCGATGGGTCGATCACATGTCCAGGCATGCAGGTCAATCCCAGATTTCTTTTAATGTTGCTTTCTTTAGGTGGTTCGATCGCCAAGAGATGGCTTTTTCCGAGTACCCATATGTTGGTATGGATTTCCGGGGTGATCCGGATATGGTACTGCCAGACGGTGCTCAGTGGGATGCTACTGGTAAGAACTTCAACCATATTACCGTTCATTGTTTTCATTCATAATGTTCTTGTGCTTTATTCTTTCAAGACTTTAATTGAACTCATGTGCGCTTGTAGATGTCGGTCCTGTTCGTCCGGCATTTCGTCCGAGACCACCTGTTACTGCTCCGGCAGAGGAACCTGCTCGGAGAGTTATTATCCGTGATCTTAGCGACACAGAGACCCTTACAGCTGTGCAGGGGCAGGTCGAGAACCTTACCCGTGGTCTTCCGGACGTACAGATTGACGAGTTACCTTTACCGATGCAGCAGCATACTATCGGTGTACCTAGACGATGGACCCGTCTTCTGCGCATGATCGCACAGACTGTGGCTTACTATCAGGAGCATCACTAGGCTAGGGTGCCCCCTAGCATTTTGAGTTTTTAGGTCATATGACCAATTTTGTCTTGGTTACAGAACATTATGTATGAACTTTATGAACAGCTTATATATATATTTTGATTTTCGAGTCTTATTCTGGTTGATTTGGATGATTCATATGTACACTTTTTATGATGTGTCCTTTATAAATGTTGCAAATGTCTATCTAACACGTAGTTTGCCAATGAGTCAGTTAATGTGTTTTGATTTCTTGAAATATGTTGATATTGAATTGAATCAAATCGTCTTTCCAAGATCTTTACTCTTAGGAACATGCGATAAATAGCTGGATTACGAACAGAATATATACCATTGAGTTGTAGTACTACGAGCTGTGAGTCTAGCCTGACAATTAGTCGGCGTATGCCTCGTGTGATGGCATCAGAGAGTAGTTCTATCAACGCGCTATATTCAGCGATGTGATTCGTTGATTGCCCAATACATACACCTCTGAAACTTACTAACTCGCCACTTGGATCAAAAATGGCCCATGCTGCGGAGGATAGGTTCCGCGAACTACGACTCGCTCCGTCGGCATATCCAACACATGTCTCCATAAGGTTTGAAATCTGCAACGAATGAAAAAGGGAATCACTCAACCAGAACAAGAACTTCGGTGAAAACAAAATACAACAAAAGCATGCAGGTTACTATTTAAGCATAGTAACGCTTGAGGTGCAGCCCGTTCCAGGGCTGCGCCAGTGGAATTCCGTCGTAATCTATTAACTCGTAGGCTCCTTTTGCTAACACTCTTTTAACAATATAGGGGCCCATCCATAAGGAATTGAATTTACCTGCTCCTAATTTATCGGATTCTTGGTCATAAAGCAAGACCAAATCACCTTCTGAGAAGACACGGGGTTTGACATTTTTGTCGAACTGAGCCTTGACTCGTTTCTTATGGGCTTCGTTAGCCAAAGCGACATCACGACGGGTTTCATCCAATTGGATTAATTCCAAGAAACGAGCCTCTTCTTCCGAAGTTCCGGGGAGGAGATCAATTGCGAGTTTAAGCGACGAAATTTCACACTGGATCGGTAAGACCGCTTCTAGACCGTACACCAATTGGAAAGGTGTGAAACCGGTCGCGTTTCTTACCGAGGTTCGGTAGGCCCACAAGGCTGCATACAGGATTAGGTGCCATCTTCTTTTATGAACTCCGATCATCCTCTGCAACATACGCTTCAGGACCTTGTTGATTGCTTCAACTTGTCCGTTGGCTTGTGGATAATACGGAGTAGAGCTATCGTGAGATAGCCCTAGTTTGGCAGTTAATTCGACCATCATGTGATTGCGGAAATGCGATCCATGATCCGTAACTATAGCCTGGGGTACACCGAACCTGGCGACTACATGATTGAAAAAGAATAGGGCAGCTGTTTCACCAGTATTGTCCAATGTAGGCATCGCCTCGGCCCATTTGGTAAAATAGTCAACTGCGACTATAATATACCCATGCCCCCCGGTCGAGGTGGGGTTACATTGCATGAAATCGATGCCCCATTTGGCGAAAGGCCCAACCGCAACTATTGGTTGCAGCGGTGCGGGTGGTCTTCTGGTTTTGCTATCAAAGATTTGGCAGGAATGACAACTTCGGACTGCGATTATGCAATCTTTGAACATTGTTGGCCAAAAATATCCTGCTCTTAATATCTTTTGGGCTGTAGCAAAACCTGATTGATGCCCCCCACACGCGCCTGAATGACACTCATTCAGGGCTTTTTCGGTTTCTTCATGGGTGAGACACCTCCTCAGAACGGTATCGATACCGCGACGGTAAAGAGTATCACCGACGATCATGTAGTCTTTTGCTTGGTATCGTATATGTTTCTGTTTGGAGTGTGAGGTGTCAGGCCGAAACTTTTGGGTTTGGAGATAGATAATTATATCTCCATACCATTCATCGCTTGCAGATATCAGAAATAAAGTCTCGTCCACTATTGACTCCTTGGAAGTTTCGTCGTTGGACGATGATGGGAGATCGCATAATAATCCTGCGAATACCAGAGCTTTCTTTGACTTGGATTTCACAAATTCCAGATCAAACTCTTGAAGGATCGCTATCCATTTGGAATATTTGCCCCCCAGCAACTGTCGCGACAGTATATAAGTCATGGGGTTACAATCTGACAGAATGGTAGTTTTCCTAAAGAGGATATAATGTCGAAATCTCTGTACCGCTTGAACAGCAGCGAGCGCTAGCTTTTCAACGTAAGAATATTTACTTTCTGTATCATTTAAGTTTTTACTTAAATAATATACAGGATGTTCAACTCCATTGACTTCTTGTACTAAAACCATCGCAATGGTCGTATCTGCCGCAGCTAGATACAGGTTAAAATCCCTAAGATAATCTGGGGCGTACATTAATGATGCTTTTACTAGGGACTCTTTCAAAGCGTCAAAGGAAGCTTGCGCAACCTGGTCCCAATCGAAGGGTACATCCTTTTTCAAAAGACGTGCATAACCTTTAGCAAGTTCTGCGTAATTTGGAATGAACCTCCTCAGAAAGTTTGCTTTCCCTTGGAGTTTCTGAATCTGAAGCAAATTCGAAGGTGGAGGCAAATTAATGATTGCCTGAACCTTACAGGGGTCGAGACGAATCCCATCTTTAGAGACTACAAAGCCAAGTAAACGACCAGAACCGACGCAAAACACACATTTGTGAGGGTTGAGTCTTATCTTGTAGTGTCGGCAACGTAGAAATATCGCTCTTAAATGCTGCGGATGATCAGTCCGCTTTCGCGAATGAGCCGGAAGATCGTCGAGATATGGTTGAACAATGCTCTTGATGTCGTGGAAGGCGTAATTCATAGCCCTCTGAAAAGTTGCCCCTGCGTTCTTCAAGCCAAAGGGTAATTTTCGATAAGCGAACGTGCCCCACGGACATATAAATGCAGTCTTTGACTGGTCCTGTGGGCGGATATTTATTTGATTATACCCGGAAAATCCATCCATAAAGGAAAAGATTTCACATCCGGCGCATTCATCAATTATCTGGTCGATGAAGGGCGTAGGGTAGTTGTCCTTCGGACAAGCTTGGTTTACGTCCCTATAATCGACGCACACTCTTATCGTCCCTTGTTTTTTCATAACAGGGACAATATTCGATACCCAATCGGTTAGAGGAACCGGGTAGATGAATCCAGCATGGAGAAGTTTCTCAACTTCTGCTTTAATGGCAGCGGCTTTCTTAGGGTGCACCTGTCGAAGCCGTTGTCTTACTGGTTTGACATCAGGATACATTTTAATTTCATGTTCAACGATACTCGAGTCGATGCCTGGCATTTCATCATATGACCAAGCAAAGACATATCTAAATTCGCGAAAGAGAGCGTTATATATTTCCAGTTCTGAAGGGGAACAACCTTTGCCAACATGAATATTCTCTACAACATCAGGTTTTGTCGAGATATTTATGGCTATAGTCTCTTCAATATTTGATAAGTTTCGCTCGGAATCCACCGTGTTTACAGTATTTGTTAGGAATTCAAAGACTGAAGGGTGGTAAAGATCTTTCTGAGTATCTTCTTCGTATTCTGGAAGAAGGGAACGATGGTGGTGATCATTCCATGGTGCCCCTTCAATCATCATTGATTGTAAGATTCCTTCGTCAGTCCCATGTACTTTCGACCAAGGATCTAATGGGGTATCATTTTCTCTAGATCTATCTACCCAAACGCTCGATGAGCGCTGATTGGGGTTCGCCTCCCAGGCCTGAAACATTGATTGCTACAATATTTCAATGGGGCTTGGTGGCAAAACCATCGAATGATCCATAGCGACTCTGCCTTCTGTGATTTTCAAGGTGGATACCATATTGCATGTTGCTACAAATGGTACATTTCCTATGCAGATAGGAGGTGGTAGCGCGAAAGTTCCCATCATAGTGGGATCTTTCAATAGACCTACCCCAATATCTTGAATCGACCGGTCGTTGCCATGGATCATGGGAACGCTTCCTGTAACTTGTGAACCATTAGGGAGGAAGTTGTGTTGATCGACGACCGTAATCCCTCCTTCAAAGGGGAATGCGATCTTCCTAAAATAAGTCGACACAACAGCTTGCATGGCATAAATCCATGGTCTTCCCAGTAGGATGTTATAGTCAAGATTTCCATCAATGACTTCAACATCTATTTCTACTGTTTTGCCCCCTAGTTCAACTTTCAGGTTACTAAGGATACCGTAAGGGGTATATATCCTTCCGTCGAATGCTTTTAATGTTGTCGACGATCGCGACAAGGTTGGAGATCCTAAAGTCTTCCAACAACTCATCGACATAATACATGTCGATGCTCCCTCATCGATAATCGTTCTATGAACTGTTTTGTTGAGGGCTTTCACTTGGATGAGGAAAGCTAGTTGAGCTGGTAACTGAGGATCATAACCTTTGTGATCAAAGGACACTAGATTGGAATCTTTAGGATCCACCCCACCAATTGCTGATAACAATGCCTGCCTTTGGGATGGGCAATGTTGTAGTACCTCAAGAGTCGACATAGCAGATGGCGATTGCGCCAAATCTTCCACTATGTTATAATGTTGTGCCGCTCTGGCACGAGGATTAAAGGTCGACTTGTGCACTACTCCCTTTGGCGGTTTTATTGTTAATTCATGCGTGATGGGGGGTACGACTTCTGCCGAAGTTGTTGTCGAACTGCTAGGTTGATCTTTACCTTTATCGTTCGACACCTGTGGGTTCCCGTAATCTTTGTTCCTTGTCGAAATCAAAGCATCATTTTGCTGTTTTGAAACCGACAACATAAGCACTTGAGATGGGGAAGCGTTTCCACTATCAACCAGATTTTGACCTGGGTTAGGAAATTGATCACTTGACACAGTTGAGGTATGAGGACTTTTAAAGAACCTCTTTAGCTCAGCTTTGAACGGGCAATCCTTAGTGTTGTGATCTTTGTCATCGCATATTTGACATGGATACCGTTTCCTATTCCCAGGAGGGTTTGAAGAATTTTTCTTAGGAGATGACTCACCTTGTTTATTCTTCTTCCCCTGGTTTTGTTTCTTCTTGCTTCCTGGTTGATTGGTTTCTTTGCCCTTATCTGTCGATACGGCATTTACTTCCGAAGCAAGAACTTCTTCATGCGCATTTTGATTCGAATCCTTACGGGCCTTCTTTTGATGGGTCTTTTTCGGATTTGTGTTTGCCGTGCCAATCACGCCATCACCGGCATGAGAGTCACTATTTGATTTAGGAGGAGGAGGGATTGAAAACTCTGGTCTAGGGGCGTCTGGTATTTTGTCATAGAGCGTGTCGGACTGAGTATATACTAAGTCCAAATATTGTGCACGAGCGATAACCTGCTCTTCTGTTACGACTCCTCCCTTTGCCACATCTTTCGTTATGGCCGGAAGTAGCGACTTTATAAACCACTCAGCTAAAAGCTGATCAGGAATGTATGTTTTAACCATTCTTCGTCGACGTCGCCACTCATGTATATGATCTGATATATGAGTTGCGGTTGTCTGTTTGAAGTTGGTCAATATCTCTGTTCCCATTTCATACCTTATTGGTAATTGAAAGTGGGTTAAGAATGTCGTGGCAAGGGAGCTAAAATTGTCGAACAAAGCTCTAGGCAATTCTATATACCATTTTGCCGCTGGACCTGTCAATGTCCTCTGAAAGAGGTAGAGCCTTATCGAATCGTCATTCAAAGTGTTCGACGAACACCATAGATGAAATGTCATCACATGATTCGACGGGTCTTCACCTGGATTTCCATTGAATTTAGGAATGTCGGATGGAAGTTTGTGCGGAATCACTGGCCACCATGGGGCGTAAGCAATTGGATCATTGGTTAACCGATGTAAATCAGGCAACTCTAAAGTTGCCACGAATGGTAACTGTTGATTCAAGTTAGGTGAAGCGTAACCACGATATGATGGAATCGCCTGAACAGTTGGTCTTTGCATACCAGCATAATGGAGTTGATGTTGGTATGATTGATATGGTTGATGGACTTGACCACTATAAAGTGGTTGATTTTGACCATTTTGATTATATGGTTGTCCCGTATTCGCAAAGATTTGCTGTTCAGAACCCTGGTACACTTGTTGGAATTGCGGCTGTTGGTATTGCACTATCCACGGTTGCGACACCACGGGTTGTTGCGCTATACCAACCATTGGACCAAGATGTGGGGTAGTTGTACCCGACTGTACTTGTGTTGCCCCACCAGTAGGCGATTGTGGTTGGGTCGCAGGGTCAAGGGGCTATTGCATGAGAACCTGAGAAATCTGAGGTTGACACACAACAGGCATTGTTTGAACTTGCAACACGGTCACAATAGCCGGTGTAGTTGGGATGTTTGTCACAGGTACACACTGTTGCATAGAATATACAACTCTTGGTGGCTGGGATAGCATAGGTACCCAACTACTCGTTGCAATTCCACCATAACTTGAATAAGGTTGAGAATTCCCGTATGGGTACCCTCCCGGAGGGGGTAATGAAAGGGCATACTGCCCCCCATACGGTAGCAATCCAGAACTCAAGGCACTTGATTGTCCTGGAGGACTGGATGGCCTAATTAGATTCCCAAAAGAGTCAATTTGATGAGTCTCACCATGAGAGTTACCAGACATTACTCCAGAATAAACAGGAACAGACCATACTGTCGAGATAGTCTCTTGGTGGACTCCTTCTAGCGATTGAGAGCTAGTTGGGACAGATGGTATGCCGGCGAACATTGTTGGATTTGCGGCAGGTAATTCTGTCGTCGCCGTGTCATTTGACACAGTCCTAGATGTCGACGGTTGTTCAGACATTTTTAGTCTATCCAATTGATCGTCTAGTGATTCTACAGGAACTTCCACTGGTGATCGACAAACTTCTGTTGTAGCAGGAAATAGAGTGACCCCTACTCCAAATTGAATTGGAGTGGATACTTGCGGTTCCTCTATAATTTCCTCTATCGCAATCAGACCAGGTGGAAGAGGAAGACCGTCAGGTCCGTAAAAGATTTCCGGTGCCGAAGAAGGGGTTGTATCAAAAACGACAGATGTTTGAGGCACAAAACTCTCTGGACCAGTTACAGATGGAACTGGTTCAGTCATACAAGTATTTTCCCCCAGACTAGGATCAGTATTACTGTCCCTC
This sequence comes from Pinus tabuliformis, assembly GCA_031772625.1. Taxonomy (NCBI): domain Eukaryota; kingdom Viridiplantae; phylum Streptophyta; class Pinopsida; order Pinales; family Pinaceae; genus Pinus; species Pinus tabuliformis. The sequence goes on along the minus strand of CM062820.1, from coordinate 1,110,338,065 downwards.
TGTGGCGGTTGAACTTCTTCTATGGAGGCAGGGTTTCCGGAAATGTTTGGAGTGACCAGAATCTCAGATGTTGTTGGAACACTTGTTCTAACTTTTAAAGGAGATTTTGAACCGGTTCGACGAGTTCGCTTTGCCCGGATTGTTTTCGATTCCGGAGACAAAGATGGTTGACTCGCAAGCCTCCGAGAACGACGGATATTCAATTGACTTTCTTCCACGATTGCGGATTACTCGATCAACTAAAATATAAAGGGGAAAATTTGTGTTTCCGATTTGAATGAATTTTATTAGACACTTTTAAACATAACTTTGCTTTTTCATGTTTTAAGAGTCGAGAAAAAGCTAAAGATGACTCTAGTCTCCTTCGATGTATTAACGAGCCCGAAGTGACAAATGCTCGGTTGGACCTTTTCAGTTATAGAGTTTGAAAAAGGCCAAAAGAAACTGCTCTGGAGATCTAGGCAGAGGGTGTGCCAAACCTTTCGCGAAACCACAGAATACGTTTTACGGTACGGGTGGTCGATCTTCGTGAATGTTGTGTTCACTGCATCGCGATCAGTAGGGCGGCCGACACGGCTTCCTATGGATAAAGGATAATTGCCTATAGGGGTCTCCCAATATATACGCGACGGTACGTGGGAGCACAACTCCGTATTAGTGCCACCGACTCTCAGGAGGAATCACCCACCTTCGTAGAGATCGACAGTCACTATGTTTAAGGACGCCGGAACACGTCTCTACCTAGACCTCTAGATGTTTGCGTTATGTTACAATGCGTTGTTAGGTTCATTCAGTATATTTTAAGTTGATCTTTTTAAAGTTTGCCTTTCAAGGTTCACCACGAGATGTATATGACAAATTCCTAAATGCAGCCTAAGATGAGAAGCAAGCTTTTTCAAATCTTTTTGACTGATGAAAATCTTAACTACTGAGGGAGAAGAAAGGCAAATTCTTTTCACACAGTTCATACAGCACAAACTAATGCACTTTCTCTTAAATCATCATGCAAACTTTTTCAAATGCAAAATGCACAATGCATGTATTTTCTTTTCCCTTTCTTAATGTTGATGGATTACAAAAAGAAAGTGGTTATATAACTTTGATTTCGATTTAGAGCGAAAACAAACAAGTTTGTCCAAAATCAAAAGACACCATAAGATTCACTTGCTTAATCACTGGAAATGCATGAAATCAAACCATAATGACGAAAGTAAAATGACTAATCAGCTATGGACAGCAAACAAGCTAACTCTTTAGACCAGCAAAATGCCTAACACAGGTTCAGATCTAAGAGGCCAAAAGCAACACTAGTTTACTCTTCGTTATGGGAAATTGTAAATGAGTAAGAAATACAAAGAACAAGTACAATTTTGTTATATAACAGAGGCAGAATGATGGCAAGTAATATTGGTTTCAGAACAGGTGCAAGACTGGTAACTGGCAGCTAAATCAATAGTGAAAACAGGCAAGAGAAAAGGAGGAAACCCCAACAGCACTAGGCAAAATTGGGCCAACGCAGGTGCTGCACAGCCAGTCTGGCTCTCAGCGCAGGTAGCCCCTTCGGGACCTGCGTTGCAAAGCAGGTAGCCTGTGTACTACCTGCTTTGGAAAACAAAACTTGCGTTTTCACAGTTTCCGGGTCATAATTTTCTCAAAAATGCACAGTTTTTGCTCAAATCAGAGACAATCAGTCAAGCACACTCAAAGGGATGATTAGGAAGGTGGAAAGCTATCACTAAGAGCTCACAAGGATCCTTGTAGATCAGCTCTTCAAATCATGAACTTGCTCAGAAATGAGCTAGAGTAGCTGCCCTCTACTTCGCTTTTGATATAGTCAAAAGCTTTTCGATTTGGTACTCTTTTGTTCAGGAAATGAATAGCAAAATACTACAAACACAATCAAACGGATACTATCCCCAGCGGAGTCGCCAGTTTGTTGTAGGGAAAGGTATCCGACTCGGATGACCCTATCCCACTCTAAGGGTGATAGTACCTTAGCAACAACTGTAAAACAAACTACTTAAGGTTTACTTCTTTATGAAAGAAAAAGAGAATGGAGAAATGCACTAACCGTTGCCTTGCGCTTAATGTCGAATCCAAACTCTTCTCTTTGGCTGCTTACTCCCAGCTCCTTGCTCTTTTGCTGGCCCAGCTACAATGAGATCCTGCAAAATAACAAAGAAGGAAACTACAAGAAGCATGCAATCATAACTGGTTCAAGGATTAGTGTAAACCAAACATGCAATTATCACAATATATTATTGAAACAAGAGCACATAGAAGAACCTCAATAGCTTTTATTAATGAAGAAGTAAAGGTTCTGAGAGTATTACAACCATTGAAGGCTCCAATCCAGCAACACCTCCCAGCAGAAAGAATTTCTCTTCTTCACCTCTCTCAAACAATCACCCAATAGCTCTATAGTGAAACCAACAGCATATCATTACTTTGCACAAAATTCCAGCCTCCTGAGCTCATAGGAGAGAGCTCAATATATAGATGAATTGAGAAAGGATGAGTCAGCTTGCAACTGATGTGTAGCTGCCTTGTGTCCTCTCTCTCTTCAGTTAATCTTTAGTTGATATTCAGTTCTTGAGTCCACTTGGAGAACCTTGCTTCCACTTGGAGAAACAGAGCCTCTCACTCATCACAAGGCGAAATCCCTGATCCAAGTGTCATTTTTGGAAGATTCCAGAGCAATGACTCATTGTGCCACTTGTCCCATCTGGCTCAGCGCAGGTGGCCTTTGTTCCACTTGCTTTGTAACGCAGGTACACCATGGAGCAACTGAGTTTCAGTGCAGAAACCTAGTGGAGCACCTGCTTTGATTTCAGGATTGCTTGTTTTTGAGTGTTTTCAAGTGGAGAACTGATCTGAGAGCTGTTGGTTTGCTGACCTTGTTCCTCTAGGGGTAGGAACATCATGTTTAGGGAACTTTGGATCCCTTGGATTATTGACAATTCATGCTTGTTGCTGTAAGGCACAAAATTGTCTATAACACAACTCCTCTTTGGTGTGAGTGTTTAGGAAATGAATCATTTTGCTAGCCTGCTCAGGCATATTCCCTAATGTTGCTCTAGCCCTCTGATTCTCAAATTGAGCAAGGCCTATTAATTGCATCTGTTCATGCATGGTTTGGATTGGTTTCCATTGCTCAGTAATTGATTTGCTGATTTTGGCCCACAAAATCTTCTTTATTTCAGCCAGGGTTTTGTCCAATATTAGCTCTTTCTCCAAGGCTTTTATTTTTTCATTCAGGCCTTAATTTCCCTTGTTTTTTCAGCTACTATCATTTTGGACTTATCATATTTTCCTTCTAGATTGGCCAACTTTTCTTTGGCCTCTTTTATCTCTGTTACCTGAAGCTCTAGCTCCTTGACAGATTTCAGCATTTCATCCATGCTCATGCTTGATTCAGGTGATGTTGTTGTTGCTATTGTAGCATCTGTAGCTGTTGTAGTTGCTGGAATAATAGGAGGGGTCACTGCTGCTTGTGTAGGAGGAATAGTAGCAATAGTTGGAGCTGTTTGAGGTGGCTGGGAGGTCGACTCTCCCTGCTTGCCTTGCAGTGCTCTCTCCAACTCTCCCTCCATCTGAATTATTCTTTGGTTCATTTGCATCAGTAGGTCCATTGTATCCTCAGCTTCTTTCTCTTGCACCAGTTCTGCTGTTTGTGGGTGCATAGTCGAGGAGAGCCTCATTTGCTTTTTTAGCGTAGCAATATCATCCTCCTTTTTCTTCATAAGGGCCTTGATGGCTTTGGGATTCTTAGGATCATGCCCTAGGTCTACAATAATGTCCTCCAATGTTTTTATTCTGTTGTCTTTGGCAGAGGAAGACATTCTTTCCAAATCTAGCTGAGTATTTGTGTTCTTTAAAGATTCCTTCAATTCATGAGCTAGCATGGCCTTATCTGCCAGGGTGGCATAGACCATCTCACCCGTTTGCTTATGCAGCTCTATTTGATCCATCGGGTGTATGTCCTTGGCAAGGACTTCTAAGCTTGTCTTGACATAATCTGCAGGTGTTTGGGGCTGTTGTACCTTTGGCTTGAAATGGCTGAGAATCATTTTTTCTTCTTTGAAGTCATATGCTGCCATCAACCTTTGTTGTTTGGCAGGTGTTGCTTTAAGGAATTGATCATATAACTGTACCCTTAACAGTTCATTCTGAGCTTTGATTTCCATGAAAGCTGTTTTGATGCTAGGTGGCCGCTTGGTTTGTTGCCTTGAGGAAGAGATTTCCATGCCATGCTGCCTCTCTTGCTCTTGCTGGAAAGAGCTAGTAGGTGTCTGCTGGCTTGCTTCCCTTCTCGGGCTTTCTATGACTTCTTCACTAACTTCTTCCTCAATTGGAGGATCAACTCTTTGCCTCTTGGCTTCAGGCTGTTGTGTAGACCCGCTAGCAGGTGTGGAGTCTTCTCTATCTCGCTTCTTACCTCTTTCCTCATTAGCAGGAGTTTGCAATGCTGGAATTTGTGGAGGCTCAGTTTGCTGTGAAGGAGCTTGTTCTTGAGTTTGCTCCTTTGAGGTGGCAGGCTGTTCTGTGACCATTCCTTGTTCTGCATCCATTGGCTCTTTTCCTTTAGATGTACCTGTTGCTGGTGTAGACCATTGTTGGGCACCTTGTGAAGCTGCAGTAGTGCATGTGCCTTCTCCGACTTGGTGCGGCAGTTTGAAAGTTACCTGGTCAGAAGAATCCAAGTCAAGAGTTTTTTCTAAATCTTTGACATTTCGCTCCATAATTTCTTCTTGGGTAAATTCCTCAACTAATGTGTCTTTCACCCACTCATCTTGGTTAGCATATTGTTCAATTTGTGGAAATTTACAATGGTCATAGGCCATCAGCCTATATTTAACTCTTTTGGCACTGATAAAACCCTCCGGGTCATAAGGGACCCACCAGAAGCTCCTCTTTAACTTAAATTTGTCCCTCAATATTTGATCAGCATCTTTCCAACCCTCTTTCTTATTCATAATGAAGGGGCCTAGATGGTCTTTGAATTTCAGGTGAGCTTTCTTCTTGGCACTATGAAAGTGAGTGAGATCAGAATTGATAAGCTGCCTATAGTACTCCAAGGCAAACAGTCTCATTGGTACATATCTTGGGAGCCTGTAAGGGCAGAGCTCACAGCCATAGATTCTAATGACAGTGTGATTTTGGTAGAGATACCAATCACCTATTTTATAATTCTTGGACAGCTGCAAGATCTTCTGTATGTCATATGATAATCTAGGAGGAGGGGATCTCATTAGGAGACAAGAGACTGGGTATACAAATTGGTCAATGAACTCATAGTAGGAAAATGGAGAGTTTTGAACCTCATGAAAAACTGATGACCAAAAGATGACAGACCTTCTTTCACCCTTTGAATCCAATTTCTTGATGGGGCATTGGAAGCATTCAGACTGGTAATACATGAACAAATGATAGATATATGATGAATATTTAAAGACTCCCTCCCTATCCAGTTTCACTAGTTGGTCATGTATTTTGTTGGCTATGAACTTGGCATAATTATACTTGAAAGAAGGGGGCTGTCCTGGACTGTATGCAGATAATAAAACCAACACTGTTTCATCAATGTGCTCACTTGTTTTGAAACCTAGCACATAGGAGATCATATCAACTAGCAGTTTGCCCACCTCATTGAAATGGACATATAGGAATGGAGGTGGCTCAGTAGGTTGGCGGTCTACCCTCATGAATGTCTTAGCAATTCTTGCAATTTTAGAGCTGGAGAGCTTGGAGCCTTCATCAAGCAAGTAGTTCATAGAGAAAGGGAACAATAGCTGAGTCTGTTTGAAGTTAAGCATCTGGTTGATGGAGTCAGGAGTAATATGAAAAAGTATGCTCCCAGATGGAGACTTAATAGCTCTCTGAGTTGGATCATAGTTCTCAGCACATAGGCGGATGATCTCAGGAAAAATATTAACAGAGGGAAGAAAGTAAACAGGCAAATTAGATTCCCATATGCCATACATGTCACAGTTGTTTACAAAGTTGTTTCTTAGTTGGCAGAAGGTCTGTAAGTGATTTCTGTCCCCAACTAAATCTTGAATGAGGTAATCCTTATCAGCAAGAGGCATGGCTTCAAGCTCTCTGTTTGGTGGATTCATAGGAGTGATACTAAGAGCTGTTGGAGTGGCCATTATAAAACTTTTTTGATGTTATATTTGGACTGAAGTTTTAGAGCAGTAACAGACTGAGGATAACTGCTTATGAGGATTTGTAGAGGGGTTGCAGAATGAGTTCAGCTGAGCCAAAAGTCTTCAATATCTGTAACTATGGTGGAAAAGGCAAACTTTGCAGAGTTTGGTTAAGGCTTTGTTTTCTCTTTAACAAATTCTCTGGATTGAGAGACTGTGAGGGCAAAATGCAGAGGGGAAAGGGATTATTACAGCTCAATGTACTAACATTTTTCAGTGGAATGAGGCGAAATGGGACAATGCCGAGCTGTTATGGAATTTTGTCGGGAACCCGAGCTTAAAAAATGAGTTTTCAATGGTAAATTTGCAAACGGGCGCAGGTTTATAGGGTTCTTCTTGAGGTAGGGGTTTATCAGTGGATTTTTGGCAACATTTAGGTGGGGCAGAGTTGTTAACTTGGGAATTTGCAGGCTTCAAGCATGAAAACAGAGAAAAATGGGAAGAACAGGGGCAAAGAGGCGAAATTGGCAAATACTTGGTTAAAATAGCACCGAGGGCAACTGGACTGGTCCAATGGCGAACGGTGGAGATGAATTCGAAGGTGGCAGTAGCTCAATTGGTCGAATTTTGAATTTTGGAGGCAAACGGCGAAAACGGCAGCAGCAGCTCTCCACTATGTCCAATGAAAATGACTAACAAAACGGTCGAAAACGCATATTTTTATAAAAATTTGGCACATTTGCGCTTTTGGCACTTTTCCGCGATGACGTCAGCATGATGTCATCAGCGGGTCCCGGGTACGGTAGGGTGACATGGCAGCTGGCTCGGGCACCGACATGGCAGTGAGACGGTGGCAGGGTGGGGACATAAGCAGATGAGGTGGCAGCGACACGTGGCATCGGTGGGTACACAGGTTGATGACGTCATGAAGACATGGCGCTGACATCAGAGGCAGGGGAGCGGTATCCGGTTTCCTCCCGCACCACCTTTGAACATAGGCAGTATTGGGGGAGGGGCCTCCAAACATGCCGGGAGGCCGACACGTGGCGAGGGTACGACAGGGAAACCGCCCATCCCCCGGACGTTAACCTCCAGCGGATCGGGGCGTGAAAATGACCGCCCACCCTTGGATCTGGAGTGCTGGCCATCGGACGGTTGGCGGGGCGATCGGGTGGTGTGCAACTTCAGAACAGGACGCGCATGAATATTCGGTGTTTAATCATATGCGCCAAGGTTTAGAATTTGGATAGTGGGTTAATGGGTTATGCGCCGACAGAATGTTTAATGTTTAAATAAACGTTTAAATCAAAACCTTAAACAATGAGCGCAAAGTGTAGAATGGTAAAATTTTATGGGTAAAGGGGTGGGCAATGGTTATTAACTTAACCAGAGGCTAGATTAACTCTAGGTTAGGACACGGAAGGGTTAATAGTAGTCCCAGATGGACTATTATTTCCCAAAACCATGTTACATAGCTATAATGCTATAGGGTAGGATATGTAATATTTTTTGGGGTTTTATATGATTTTTTATAGAAATAGGGGTGGGAAAGTAGCTAGGGAGCTATATAATAGAATTAGAAGTTAATATGAGTTTGTGAAGTGAAAGAGTAGGGCAGAGGCTAAGTTTATGAACTAAAACTTAGACATAGGAAGTGAATGAAATGTGGAAGAGTGATTTTACACAAGAAATGTGGCTTCTCTTTATTGAAGGAAGTCAAAGCTTGAATTAGTATTTTACAAAATGAAGTGCAAGTAGGACTGGTTGGGTGGATCCCAAAGTCCTCAAGGGGTGTTAGTAAGAAACTTTTAGGGGGAGTGAAGGGAATTAGACATGCTTCCAAAGTTCTGCCATTAAACATCTGCTTTGACATTTCTGTCATTGATGAGACAAGTTTTGTTTAACCATACAAAAAGAGATCAAAAGCCTACTTCTGCAACCTCAAACTACCTACCCAGCCTAATACACCTAACATTTTTTCTTCCTCTTGAGTGGGTGCACTTAGACTTGCAAACCCTGATTGTTCTCTTTTCTTTTGACTGCCCTCCTATCTAAATGTACCCTTATCTCTTCCAAGGGCCCAGATTAAGCAGTTGGGCTCCTTAATTTCTCTACCTAGCTATTGGTCTGCCAAGCTTGAACTGTTTGGACAGACATTCTTTTTCTATTCTACAACAGCAATTTAAACATGGCATGGTCCAGATTGAACTGTTGGGCCACCCATCAAGTGTGATACCAACAATACTTGCACATTGTGGACTTGTAAATAAGGTAGTAGTGGCATTTTGAGTGGCCACTTTCCTGGTCATTCTTTGGGGTTCATTTTTATTTTTCTTTCTGACCAATTTACTCTTTTTTCCCTTTGATAATTCTTTTAGGGCATACCCTCTTCACATTTTTTAATTTTCTTTTTCTTTTCACAAAATATGGAACCTTTGCAGGATCAAAGATGAACATATTTGGCACTTCCACTTTCAATCATGAAAAATGAAACCTATTGGTATAGGAACCTAATAGTGGCTCCACTTGGGGATGGATTTTCCAGATGAAAAGCCAAGAACAGCAGGTCAGATTGCCTTATTTTTCAATTCTTGCTGCAGTTTGAACCTTCCTTGTCTTAGAGACCATTGATCTAAATCCTTGTAACTTGTTATGAAGTACCCTTTGAGATGCTCTGTGCAAAATTACAGCTTTGTCTTTACTGGTTTCTCTGAGTATTGATCATCATCTGTATACTTCCCAAGTGTTGTTCTTGATTTCTTATGATAGACTCAAGATATATATCAAAAATGGTGCAGTTCCCTGATTTTCCTCAAAACTTGCTGCATTTGTTTCCTTATCATACTGCTGTAAATAAAATGCTAGAGATACAAATATTTATATACAATATACAGTCACGTTATGTTGATCAAAGGGAATCAAAATAGTGTTTGAGCATTCGCCCATTGACTGGGCCTTCTTCAGTATTTGTGCCATCCAAACTCTTCAGAAAATATGTGTTATTACCTTGTACAGCATGAATGACATAAGGTCCTTTCCAAAGAAAATCAAATTTTCCATGCTTCCCTTTGTCCTCTCTTCTAGAATCCCATCTCAGCACTTTGTTTCCTATGAAGAAGTCTTCAGCTTTTGTTCTTTTGTCAAACATCTTTTTCAGCTTCTCTTGCAGTACTTGGGTTCTGTGATATACTTCTTCTCTTGTCTGCTGCAAGTGAATGGTTTGATTAATCCTTCTCTGCATATCATTAGGCTCTGCTTGTATTTCTTGCAGCAATTTTAATACTGGGATTCCCAAAGATGAAGGGAAAACAACCTCTAGACCATACACCAATTCATATGGACTGGTACCAATAGATCTTTTGGTGGTCAATCTGTCTGCCCACAGTGCATTTACCAGCTTCTTATGCCAATTCTTTTTGTTCTCCTCCAAGACCTTTTTGATGATGTTGATGAGGCTTTTGTTGGAGGACTCAGCTAGGCCATTGCCTTGAGGGTAATAGGTTGTGGAATGGCCCAAGGTCATGTGGTATTTGTGGCAAAAGTTGATCATTTTTTTGGATTTGAAAGCAACAGCATTGTCTGTAATAATTTTATCTGGACAGCCAAATCTAGACAAGATGTTGGTTTCTAAAAATTGCATAATAATGGAGTCATTGGCTTGTCTACAAGGGATTGCTTCTATCCATTTGGTAAAGTAGTCTGTGGCAGTCAAAATCCACCTATGTTGGCCAGAGGATGAAGGGTGGATTTCACCAATGAAGTCTAAACCCCATTGCTGAAATGGTCTTTCAGTTGAGATAGGTTTGAGGGGTAAAGGTAACAGCTTTCTTTTGCCTTCAAAGATTTGGCACTTGTGGCAACACATTACAAATTTTTTCACATCTGCAAACAAGGAGGGCCAATAAAATCCAGCCCTTAGGATTTTATCAGCTGTAGACTTCCAGTATAAGTGTCCTCCACAGTCACCTGCATGAAATTCCTTGAGGACATTGTCAGTTTCATCCAATGTTAGGCAATTAAGTAAAATTCCTTCATGATTTTTCCAAAACAAAACATTGTCTATGATACAAAACTTTGATGCTTTCATTTTCAAGAACCTTTTCTTAGTCCTGGACAACCCTGGAGGAGCTTGCAGGTTTAACAATACAAAACATATATCAGCATACCAGGGTGATTGTAAAAAGGCTTGATTGATCTGTGGAGTCGCCATCTCCTCTTCGTTGTCCAGTTCATTGATGTCAAGGGCTTGGAAATTGGTTTCAGTCATTAATTTGGCTAATCCTTGTCCTTTTATTAGTTTTTTAGGCTTGATTTCAATGTCATATTCTAAGATGTTGGCTATCCACTTGCCCCTTTTGCCTTCAATTCCTTCTTGAGTTAAAATGTCTTTAACCACAGCATTTGGGACATAGGCAATCACATGAGAATATAAAATGTAAATTCTGAAATCTTTGATGGCCTTTACAAGGGCATAAGCTTGCTTTTCCATGATCTGATATTTTAAGGGAGCATCTCTAAGAGCTTTGCTGAAAAAGGCAATGGGTTTCTCACATCCTTGGTCATCCTTTTGTAATAGGACAGCAGCAATTGTGTGTTCAGAAGCAAAGGAAAAAATGATGAAATCTCTATCAAACCTGGGACTTGTGAGGACTGGTGTATTTGTCAAAGCTCTTTTGATGTCCTCAAAGGCTTGTTTGGCTTCCATAGTCCACTTGACTTTAGAATCTTTCTTCAGCATATTGTTTAACAGTCTTATGAGCTCGGCCAGGTTCAGAATGAATCTTCTCAAAAAGTTAATCTTCCCTAGAAAAGCTTGTAATTCTTTGATGTTTCTTGGATGAGGCACTTGAAGGATAGCTTGAATTCTGTCCAGGTCGATCCTAATGCCATCTTTTGAAATGATGTGACCTAGGAGCTTGCCTTCCTCTAGGCCAAACAGTGATTTCTTTGGATTCAATGATATGCCATATTTTCTGCAAATTAGGAAAACTTGCCTCAAGTGTTCCAAGTGTTCTTGGTCTGATTTTGAAAAGGCAGTAAGATCATCAAGGTAGACTACTAGGAAATCATGGATTTCTTTGGAAAAGGCTATATCCATAGCTCTTTGAAAAGTGGCCCCTACATTTTTAAGCCCAAAAGGCATTTTGACATATTTAAAGGTTCCCCAAGGTGTTGTAAAGGCAGTTTTGTCTTGATCATCTGGGTGTACTAAAATCTGATTGAATCCTGAGAATCCATCTAGCAATGAGATCCTAGAGGCTCCTACTACCCTTTGTAGGATATGGTCCATTTTTGGTAAGGGGTAATGGTCTTTGAGAGAGACTTTGTTCAAATTTCTTAAGTCAACACACAGTCTTATCTCTCCCGTTTTCTTTCTAGTAGGTACCAGGTTTGAAATCCATTCTGAAAACCTGATAGGTGCAATAATTCCAGCCTCATACATTCGTTTAACTTCTTTTTCAATCAAAGGGAGAAGGATAGGATTCACTCTTCTAAGCTTCTGTTTAAAAGGCTTTTGATTCTCTTTCAAGGGTATAGTATGTTGGATTACTGAGGTATCATAGGATTTGAGGTCCTCATAACTCCAGGCAAATACATCTTGGAATTCCTTAAACAAGTCAATGTATTTCAATTTCTGATCAGCAGGCAAGGCTTTGGAGAGTTTTACCATTTTGGGATTTTCTATGGTTCCAATGTTGCAGTCCTCAATCTCAGCATTCAGTGGTTGTATTTTTGGCTTCCTTGAAATGTCATTTGAATCGAATAAATCCTCCAAAGGAGTCAAGCCTGTGGGCAGAAAATTGTCTTTTAATTCAATTACTTCAGCTTCTCCTTCAGCTATTTCATCAAAATCTGTTTGCTTCAGCTGTTGTACGTTCTTGTCATTAAAAGTAGTTGGATGCAAAATCAGACTTGCTGTTTCAGCTGATATATTTTGTTCAATTGTGTCTGTCTGTTGTTGATCATCCATAGTGCTAGTATCAATGTTGATGCTAGAGAATTCCTCCTTCAAGGTCAGGAAGTTATTTATCTGTGTGTCACTTTCAAAGACTTGCCAATTTTTGACATTATCTGGGACTGCAGGTCTATGTTTGATTTCAGCTGTGAAATGGTGGTTAGGCTCAAAAGGTAGTTTGCATGTGCTGGCAAAAGTTGCCAAGCTATGTGCATGTAAATTATGCTTTCTTGAGACTTTAATGAGCTGAAATTCTAAGAAAGTGTTAAGTATTTCAATGGCTGCACCTCTGTAAGCCCTCAACCTAGGATCATTTGGTACAAAATTTCCCTTTATCTATTGTATGATTAGATCTGAATCCCCTAAACTTGAGACTTTTGTTGCACCCAGGTTTTTGATTAGCTTGAGTCCTAGCAAAAGGGCTTCATACTCGGACATATTGTTTTTGCATCTGAAGTTTAATCTGTATGCATGACCTTCTGCATGGTTATTCTGCATATTGTGTACCCAAACCCCTGCCCCTGCTCCTAATTTGTTGACTGATCCATCAAATTCCAAATACCATAGGATTTCACGGTTATGACTAGCATTGAGAGTTTTAGGAAGTTGCACCATGGGCAGATTGGGTTCTTGTAAGTCATTTGTTATGTCCTTTCCATTTGTTGCATTAACCATATCAAGGATTTTTTGCTCTTGGCCACTAGATTGTTCAACTATGCCTTGTGTTTGTGCTGCTTCTAAGAGTTTGACATCGGTTTTGGGACACATATAAGCATTATATAAAATGAATGATTCCATATCAGAATGTATAGAGTAGATGGGGAAGTTTTGGGGCTTTTCCTGACTACTCACCACATATTTCATTAATGTTTCACGATATAATCTCTTTGGTTGCCCAAACACTGAAATAGTGGCATAAGACATGTCTAATTGCAAGGATCCTTGGAGTTTGGCCCCCCAAGATCTTGACAAAAGCATGCCATACTTGGGTGGAATATCAGCTGCCACCACATCCATCAGAATTGTTTTGGTTGGGTATTGGACTAGGGAAACACACAAATCTTTAATTAGGCCTAGACACCTGACTTGGATGGAATCAAATGAGAACAAATCTTTTTATGGTCTTGTGATATCTAGGTCTAGTTTTTCCATTACAGATTTAGGCATTAGGTTATGTGAGGCCCCAGAATCAAACATTGCATTGTGTAACACTTTGTCATGAATGTTTAAACTGACATAAAAAGGTGGAACTCCTCCATTTTCTGTCTTTCCATTAACTTCGAGACCAAAAAGTAATTCAGGTTGATCATCTAGAACATTTACAGCATCCCTGTTGTCTGGTATTTGGAGTGACCTATTGATTTGTTGTCTATACACTTCATGTTTGGCAAGTTCAGAAAGAGGGATAGATATTTTCAGCTTACCTATTTCTGTTTCTAAGTTAAATGGTTTTCCTGTCTGTAGCTTTGTGTTGGGGACAACAAGATTTTCTTTTTCAGCTGGATCTTCAATGATCTTCTCTTGATTTTGACCGTTGTTTTGAAATGCCTCTTTTCTAGAAATATTTTCAGGAACACTGTTTGAATTTGCTTTTGAAGGGACAGATGAGAATGGCTGATTTTTAGAGGGCTGTACATCTGATATATCTTCCACAGTAACTTCTCTTGGGTTTGAGTCTATTTTATCAGAGAATTCTATGAGAACAGCTTTATCTTTTGCTTTCTTTGGCTGTTTAGCATCCTTTGGTTTGATAGTTTCAGGCACATCTATGGTTCTGCTCCTCAATTTGTACTGTTTATGGACTTCATAGACTGCTGCATCATAGCCTTCTCTAAAATCAAATGACTCTCCTGATTTGGTTTGAAATTGATTGCAATTATGGGCCTCTTGATCCTCTTGTGTTAAAAAGACTTGATGTTCACTGTCCAAACCCATCAAGTTGATGTGAGGGTCCTCAGTTGGTTCACTAGATGTTGAGGCCTCGGCATAATTTTCTTGAAAAGGAGGTCTGATGTTCTGGTCGGGACCAGCCCTTCCAACATTTGGATTTTGATTCTTTCTAAAGTTTGGGTTTCTAGCAGTACTTGGTTGACCTTCCCATGATGACTTTCTTTCGATGGTTTCCACCCTATCCCCAAGTCTGTCCATACCTTTGATGATTGCATCCAATTTTTGTTCAAATGCTGAAGGTTCTTCTTTAAAAGTAGTTCTTCTTTCAGCTCTTGCCCTATTTCTTTTAGCAATTAGATTTGCCTCTACGCTAAGAGCTATATTCTGCATGTCTGCTAAGGTCAGAGGGGCTCTTTCCCTCAATTGATATGCCATGTTAGAGTCAAATCCATCATGGAATTTGATTAAGGCTAAGTCAGGTGGAGGTCTAAGGTTTTGAGGGATGGCATTGTAGAAATTGTTGAATCTTGCACAATAGTCTAGGACAGTTTCTTGTGGGCCTCATTTTATAGTATCATACTCAGATAAAATGTGTAGTGGATCTTTTTTCTTTTCCCATCTATTGAGAAATTTCTGGTAAAGAGCATCCGGATTGGCTATTGAATTTACAGCAAGTGCTCTAAACCAAGTTCTTACTTCCCCTGTTAAACTTTGGACAAAAATTTTCATTCTCACATCATCATCGTCGATTTCATAATTCTCAAAGTAGTCTTGCATTTTCTTTGTATGTTGTAGGGCAATGTATGTACCTGTACCATCAAAATAAGTGATATTAGTTTGATAATCCTGAGGCATAGCCCCAGGATTTCCAGGTAGCTGTAAAGGGGCATATCTATTTGCCATATTTATAGGGATAAATGGGACAACAGGAAGGAGTGGAACAGCTGGAACAATAGTAACCGTGGTAGAAATATGGGTAGTAGATGGTGGTGTAGAGAAGGTGCTTTGAGAGGTGGATGAGGAAGAAGGAGAAGAAGGAGCAATGTGATGACAGACTGAAGGTTTAGCAGGGGTTGGAATATAACTTTGTTGAACTACTTCCGGGCTAGAATCAGATAGATCTTCTTGTTCTTCTTGTGTTCTAAGGATCTTAGGGATTAAATTAGGATTGTCAAAAACAGTTGGAGGATCTGGGTCAGGATTTGAGCTGGCATAATGAGTTTTCTTCTTAGGAGCCAACTTCCAAATTTGGTTTTGGTATTCTTCTGGGAATATTTCTAGTTTAGGAAGGGACTGATCAAATTTTTGGAACAACTATTTAGAGCTTAAAACTAGAATGAAGATTGACTGAAGCAGCTTTTATTTAATCCTGTAAATGAAAAGCAAAAACAGTTTCAAAGGCTTCCTGGCTGACATTCAGGCCTCATCTGTAGTTTTAAGGAATAGACAGCAATTGGAAAAATTCATTCTGTCCACAGTGGAGTCGCTAATGATGTTATCACTCAGGTTGTTCCCCGGCTCCTAATGGAATACGGCCGAGGTAACCACTAACCAATCTCTTAGCTACAAGTCCTAGCCTACCTGCAACCAGAGAGGGCTCTCTCTTTATGATTTAACTTTGTTTTGGTGTAATTTTAGGCTAGTTATGATGCACAGGGTTTTGTTTTGAATTTGGTTGGATGATGATTTCAAATAGAACTGATATGTAGTTTTCAGAATAGCTTAGACCATTGGGCAGTGGAGTTAATGCTTGTGTACAACTGAAAGTGCTTGTTGGGGAAGAGGTAACACTACAGAGCCAGACAGGTATGCGTGAAACAAATCTTCAAATCTAAGAATTGATGGCATGGAATCAGGGAATGAAAGGCAATCAAGGATCTTTCACTATGCTGATAGAGGGAAAGTGTGAGAATCTTATCTAGGAGCATTTAAGAATTCCTAAACAGCATTCATAATGAAAGAATCGGTACAAACATGAGAAATTAAGAATTCATATTTATGACCAATTTTGAAGAAAACACAGTTAGAAACAGAGATTGAGCAGAAGGTGCATTCAAACAAGTCCTGAGCTATTCTTTTTCTCTATTGCTAAGATCAGGAAACATATATATGAATTTGACAAACATAAAAAAGACAAAACATGGTTGAGAAAAACTTATTGTTTCATTAGACAACACAGGAATTCTGTAGCAGAACGCAGTTCACCAGTTTCACATTTAGACAGAGCAGAAATCATAAACTCCACTAATCTTTGTATTAGAAAAATCTAAAATTTACAGCGCAGCTCTTAGAGCGAGAATCATTAACCAACCCCAAATACATTCTATGGGGGGGTATATATACAAAAATAAGATACAAAATATCTAGATGCTGAGTCTTCATGTAATAAATTACATCACCAACTCTTCCAAGGAAGTAAATGAAGAATTAAATGCTGCAGTTAATATTGGTATGCTAGCTGTCTTTTTGTCAGAAAATTTTTGACTTTTTGGACCAACAAAGTCGGCTGTGGCTGCGCTTTTGATTTGCGTTTTGGGCTTGCTGTTCCAGCGATTTGCTGAGTCACTGCTTTGACTTGCTCTGCCTGTTGTCTTCATGCTCTGTCTGGTGCCTGCGTACTCAACTCTGCTGAGCTGTATTTGACCTGTAGCTGACCGAAATCTGCAGTTGAACGAAGAAGAAAAAGACCGAAATTACTTGGGCAAAATTTCCAGCATTGCCTGCCACCAATCTTCTCTAGGCAGCTGATGTCTCTGTATATTTATGAGTGTTTCATCAGCTTCTGTGTATTTGTAAAAAGTGGGCTGGAGCTCAAAAAGATGATTGATTTCATGCTCCATGTAAAACAGGTTCTCTAATTTATCATAAAGAGACTGCCCTGAGGGAGGCCCTGCTTCTTCTGAGGAACTTGTGGATGTAGTAATCTGATTTGTAACATAATTGTTTACCCTAGTGGCATATTGTTCATGGGTCAGTAGTTTTCCAGCACTGGTTGTCAGGTCGGGTAATCCTCTGTTCTGCAAAGCTGCAAGCTTCAACTTGAAATCATCTACTTCTTCCTGCATTTCCTAACACTTTCTCTCCAAACTTTGCACAAAATTTCTAAGGGTCAGCACCTTTTTTGCTGTTAGAACAGTTTCTGTCCTATTACTGATGTCTAAGGCTGCCAACTCCTCTTTGGTGTGAGTGTTCAGGAAATGAATCATTTTGCTGGCCTGCTCAGGCATATTCCCTAATGTTGCTCTAGCCCTCTGATTCTCAAATTGAGCCAGGCCTATTGATTGCATCTGTTCATGCATGGTTTGGATTGGTTTCCATTGCTCAGTAATTGATTGGCTGATTTTGGCCCACAAAATCTTCTTTATTTCAGCCATGGTCTTGTCCAAAGTTAGCTCTTTCTCCAAGGCTTTTATTTTGTCATTCAAAGCCTTAATTTCCCTTGTTTTTTCAGCTACTGTCACTTTGGACTTATCATATTTTCCTTCTAGATTGGCCAACTTTTCTTTGGCCTCTTTTATCTCTGTTGCCTGAAGCTCTAGCTCCTTGACAGCTTTCATCATTTCATCCATGCTCATGCTTGATTCAGGTGTTGTTGTTGTTGCTATTGTAGCATCTGTAGCCGTTGTAGTTCCTGGAATAATAGGAGGGGTCACTGCTACTTGTGTAGGAGGAATATTAGCAACAGTTGGAGCGGTTTGATGTGGCTGGGTGGTCGACTCTCCCTTCTTGCCTTGCAGTGCTCTCTCCAACTCTCCCTTCATCTGAATTATTCTCTGGTTCATTTGCATCAGTAGGTCCATTGTATCCTCAGCTTCTTTCTCTTGCACCAGTTCTGTTGTTTGTGGGTGCATAGTCGAGGAGAGCCTCATTTGCTTTTTCAGCGCAGCAATATCATCCTCCTTTTTCTTCATAAGGGCCTTGATGGCTTTGGGATTCTTAGGATCATGCCCTAGGTCTACAATAATGTCCTCCAATGTTTTTATTCTGTTTTCTTTGGCAGAGGAAGACATTCTTTCCAAATCTAGCTGAGTATTTGTGTTCTTTAAAGATTCCTTCAATTCATGAGCCAGCATGGCCTTATCTGCCAGGGTGGCATAGACCATCTCACCCATTTGCTTATGCAGCTCTATTTGATCCATCGGGTGTATGTCCTTGGCAAGGACTTCTAAGCTTGTCTTGACATAATCTGCAGGTGTTTGGGGCTGTTGTACCTTTGGCTTGAAATGGCTGAGAATCATTTTTTCTTCTTTGAAGTCATATGCTGCCATCAACCTTTGTTGTTTGGCAGGTGTTGCTTTAAGGAATTGATCATATAACTGTACCCTTAACAATTCATTCTGAGCTTTGATTTCCATGAAAGTTGTTTTGATGCTAGGTGGCCACCTGGTTTGCTGCCTTGAGGAAGAGATTTCCATGCCATGCTACCTCTCTTGCTCTTGTTGGAAAGAGCTAGTAGGTGTCTACTGGCTTGCTTCCCTTCTCGGGCTTTCTATGACTTCTTCACTAACTTCTTCCTCAATTGGAGGATCAACTCTTTGCCTCTTGGCTTCAGGCTACTGTGTAGACCCGCTAGCAGGTGTGGAGTCTTCTGTATCAAACTTCTTACCTCTTTCCTCATTAGCAGGATTTTGCAATGCTGGAATTTTTGGAGGCTCAGTTTGCTGTGAAGGAGCTTGTTCTTGAGTTTTCTCCTTTGAGGTGGCAGGTTGTTCTGTCACCATTCCTTGTTCTGCATCCATTGGCTCTTTTCCTTTAGATGTACCTGTTGCTGGTGTAAACCGTTGTTGGGCAGCTTCTGAAGCTGCAGCAGTGGATGTGCCTTCTCTGACTTGGTGCGGCAGTTTGAAAGTTACCTGATCAGAAGAATCCAAGTCAAGAGTTTTTTCTAAATCTTTGAAATTTCGCTCCATAATTTCTTCTTGGGTAAATTCCTCAACTAATGTGTCTTGCACCCACTCATCTTGGTTAGCATATTGTTCAATTTGTGGAAATTTACAATGGTCATAGGCCATCAGCCTATATTTAACTCTTCTGGCACTGATAAAACCCTCCGGGTCATAAGGGACCCACCAGAAGCTCCTCTTTAACTTAAATTTGTCCCTCAATATTTGATCAGCATCTTGCCAACCCTCTTTCTTGTTCATAATGAAGGGGCCTAGATGGTCTTTGAATTTCAGGTGAGCTTTCTTCTTGGCACTATGAAAGTGAGTGAGATCAGAATTGATAAGCTGCCTATAGTACTCCAAGGCAAACAGTCTCATTGGTACATATCTTGGGAGCCTGTAAGGGCAGAGCTCACAGCCATAGATTCTAATGACAGTGTGATTTTGGTAGAGATAACAATCACCTATTTTATACTTCTTGGACAGCTACAAGATCTTCTGTATGTCATATGATAATCTAGGAGGAGGGGATCTCATTAGGAGACAAGAGACTGGGTATACAAATTGGTCAATGAACTCATAGTAGGAAAATGGAGAGTTTTGAACCTCATGAAAAACTGATGACCAAAAGATGACAGACCTTCTTTCACCCTTTGAATCCAATTTCTTGATGGGGCATTGGAAGCATTCAGACTGGTAATATATGAACAAATGATAGATATATGATGAATATTTAAAGACTCCCTCCCTATCCAGTTTCACTAGCTGGTCATGTATTTTGTTGGCTATGAACTTGGCATAATTATACTTGAAAGCAGGGGGTTGTCCTAGACTGTATGCAGATAATAAAACCAACATTGTTTCATCAATGTGCTCACTTGTTTTGAAACCTAGCACATAGGAGATCATATCAACTAGCAGTTTGCCCACCTCATTGAAATGGACATATAGGAATGGAGGTGGCTCAGTAGGTTGGCGGTTTGCCCTCATGAATGTCTTAGCAATTCTTGCAATTTGAGAGCTAGAGAGCTTGGAGCCTTCATCAAGCAAGTAGTTCATAGAGAAAGGGAACAATAGCTGAGTTTGTTTGAATTTAAGCATCTGGTTGATGGAGTCAGGAGTAATATGAAAACGTATGCTCCCAGATGGAGACTTAATAGCTCTCTGAGTTGGATCATAGTTCTCAGCACATAGGCGGATGATCTCAGGAGAAATATTAACAGAGGGAAGAAAGTAAACAAGCAAATTAGATTCCCATATTCCATTCATGTCATAGTTGTTTACAAATTTGTTTCTTAGTTGGCAGAAGGTCTGTAAGTGATTTCTGTCCCCAACTAAATCTTGAATGAGGTAATCCTTATCAGCAAGAGGCATGGCTTCAAGCTCTCTGTTTGGTGGATTCATAGGAGTGATACTAAGAGCTGTTGGAGTGGCCATTATAAAAAAAAATTGATGTTATATTTGGACTGAAGTTTTAGAGCAGTAACAGACTAAGGATAACTGCTTATGAGGATTTGTAGAGGGGTTGCAGAATGAGTTCAGCTGAGCCCAAAGTATTCAATATCTGTAACTGTGGTGGAAAAGGCAAACTTTGCAGAGTTTGGTTAAGGCTTTGTTTTCTCTTTAACAAATTCTCTGGATTGAGAGACTGTGAGGGAAAAATGCAGAGGGGAAAGGGATTATTACAGCTCAATGTACTGACATTTTTTAGTGGAATGAGGCGAAATGGGACAATGCCGAGCTGTTATGGAATTTTGTCGGGAACCCGAGCTTAAAAAATGAGTTTTCAATGGTAAATTTGCAAACGGGCGCAGGTTTATAGGGTTCTTCTTGAGGTAGGGGTTTATCAGTGGATTTTTGGCAACATTTAGGTGGGGCAGAGTCGTTAACTTGGGAATTTGCAGGCTTCAAGCATGAAAACGGAGAAAAATGGGAAGAACAGGGGCAAAGAGGCGAAATTGGAAAATACCTGGTTAAAATAGCGCCGAGGGCAACTGGACTGGTCCAATGGTGAACGGTGGAGACGAATTCGAAGGTGGCAGCAGCTCAATTGGTCGAATTTTGAATTTTGGAGGCAAACGGGCGAAAACAGCAGCAGCAGCTCTCCACTATGTCCAATGAAAATGACTAACAAAATGGTCGAAAACGCATATTTTATAAAAATTTGGCACATTTGCGCTTTTGGTGCTTTTCCGCGATGACGTCAGCATGACGTCATCGGCGGGTCCCGGGTACGGTAGGGTGACGTGGCAGCTGACTCGGGCGCCGACGTGGCGGTGACACAGTGGCAGGGTGGGGACACAGGCAGATGAGGTGGCAGCGACACGGGGCACCGGCGGGTACGCAGGTTGATGACGTCACGAAGACGTGGCGCTGACATCAAAGGCGGGGGAGCGGTATCCGGTTTCCTCCCGCACCACCTTTGAACATAGGCGGTATTGGGGGAGGGGCCTCTGAACACGCCGGGAGGCCGACACGTGGTGGGGGTACGGTAGGGAAACCACCCATCCCCCGGACGTTAACCTCCGGCAGATCAGGGCGTGAAAATGACCGCCCACCCTTGGATCTGGAGTGCTGGCCATCGGACGGCTGGTGGGGCGATTGGGTGGTGTGCAACTTCAGAACGGGACCCACGCGAATATTCGGTGTTTAATCATATGCACCAAGGTTTAGACTTTGGATAGTGGGTTAATGGGTTATGCGCCGGCAGAACGTTTAATGTTTAAATAAACGTTTAAATCAAAACCTTAAACAATGAGCGCAAAGGGTAGAATGGTAAAATTTTATGGGTAAAGGGGTGGGCAATGGTTATTAACTTAACCAGAGGTTAGATTAACTCTAGGTTAGGATGCGGAAGGGTTAATAGTAGTCCCAGATGGACTATTATTTCCCAAAACCATGTTACATAGCTATAATGCTATAGGGTAGGATATGTAATATTTTTTGGGGTTTTATATGATTTTTTATAGAAATAGGGGTGGGAAAGTAGCTAGGGAGCTATATAATAGAATTAGAAGTTAATATGAGTTTGCGAAGTGAAAGAGTAGGGCAGAGGCTAAGTTTATGAACTAAAACTTAGACATAAGAAGTGAATGGAATGTGGAGGAGTGATTTTACACAAGAAATGTGGCTTCTCTTTATTGAAGGAAGTCAAAGCTTGACTTAGTATTTTACAAAATGAAGTGCAAGTAGGACTGGTTGGGTAGATCCCAAAGTCCTCAAGGGGTGTTAGTAAGAAACTTTTAGGGGGAGTGAAGGGGAATTAGACATGCTTCCAAAGTTCTGCCATTAAACATCTTCTTTGACATTTCTGTCATTGATGAGACAAGTTTTGTTTAACCATACAAAAAGAGATCAAAAGCCTGCTTCTGCAACCTCAAACTACCTACCCAGCCTAATACACCTAACATTTTTTCTTCCTCTTGAGTGGGTGCACTTAGACTTGCAAACCCTGATTGTTCTCTTTTCTTTTGACTGCCCTCCTATCTAAATGTACCCTTATCTCTTCCAAGGGCCCAAATTAAGCAGTTGGGCTCCTTAATTTCTCTACCTAGCTATTGGTCTGCCAAGCTTGAAATGTTTGGACAGACATTCTTTTTCTATTCTACAACAACAATTTAAACATGGCATGGTCCAAATTGAACTTTTGGGCCACCCATCAAGTGTGATACCAACAATACTTGCACATTGTGGACTTGTAAATAAGGTAGTAGTGGCATTTTGAGTGGCCACTTTCCTGGTCATTCTTTGGGGTTCATTTTTATTTTTCTTTATGACCAATTTACTCTTTTTGCCCTTTGATAATTCTTTTAGGGCATACCCTCTTCACATTTTTTAACTTTCTTTTTCTTTTCACAAAATATGGAACCTTTGCAGCATCAAAGATGAACATATTTGGCACTTCCACTGTCAATCATGAAAGATGAAACCTATTGGTATAGGAACCTAACACATAGCAAAGTTCATGTGGAGTTTGAGTGTTGTTTACCCAAACATTTGCTTTGTTGAGGATAGTGATGGCAGCAAATGCAGCTTCACCCCAAAAGATTGTAGGAGTTCCAGACTCATCTAGCATGGCATGAGCCATTTGTTGAATAGTTATGTTCATCCTTTCTACCACTCCATTTTGTTGAGGAGTCCTTGCAGTGGAGAATTCTCTTTTTATTCCATGTTCTTCACAAAAGTCGAAGAATTCATCCGAGGTAAATTCCCCTCCTCGATCAGATCTGAGGCATTTGATTTTGCGATCTGATTCATTTTCAACCAAAGCTTTGAAGGCTTTGAACTTTTCAAATGCTTCATCTTTATGCTTTAGAAGTCCTATCCAACACATTCTAGAAAAATCGTCAATGAACAATATAAAGTATTCTTCTCCACGAGGTGACTTTTTCCTTGATGGACCACATAAATCAGTATGAACAAGTTCAAGAGGCTTACTAGCTGATCCTTCCTTCTCAGGGAAATGTGCTCTGGTTTGCTTACCAAATTGACATGATTTTCATATTGTATTTTCTAGAATGCTGATATCAGGAAGATCATGAATAGCCTAGAATTTGCATGCTTTCCTTATTTGTGGGAAGCTTAGATGCCCCAATCTTCTATGCCATAGCCAGTGTTCATCATTTTTGCTTAGATAGCATTGTTGTTGTCCTCCCTTGAGTATGTATAAGTTGTTTGGAGTTCTTATGCCTTTGATCACGGTTTCTCCTGTATCAAGCTCACGAACAACACATCCATTTGATCGAAATACTACTTCATTTCCTTGATCACACATTTGACTGACACTCAATAGGTTATGCTTTAGACCATCAACATACATAACATTCCCAACTTTAACCTTTTCTTTTAAGAGAACAAAACCTTTACCTTTTATGACAGCAGGAGTGTCATTTCCAAATGAGACCTTCTTTTCCTTTTCTAAGGCATTGTATGGCTGAAGTTTTTCTTTATCACCTATCATGTGTTTTGAGCATCCACTATCGATGTACCATTGATTTTCTTGTTCTTATGCATACAAGGCTATAACACATCTTTCTGTTTGTGGTTCTTTCTTTCTCTATATTTTGGGACTCAATGAAGTTTGCTCCTTCTGAGATGTTTCCCAAAATTTACTCCTGCATTCAAAATCTTCATCATCAAAGTTGTTACAGATAGAGCATTCTATTTCATTTTCAAGAAGTGAAAAGTTATTTTAGGTCCTTTTGATGATCCCTGTCACATTCCTTTGATTTCGTGCTTCTCTAGTCATGATGGTCTTGTAGGAAACACATTGAGCAGCTTTGTGTCCAAATTTATGACATGAAAAACATTGTCCATTAAAGAAGTTTCTGCGATTAACGAATCTACTGTCCTGGTGATTGTAGTTTCCATTGACATTCATTCTTGAAGCAAATTGAGTATGATTTACCTGAGGTTGGTTGTAACTTTTGTTCATCCTTGAAGTAGATTGAACCTGATTTACTTGGTGAAATGCTTTATGCCTTTGCTGACAATTGTAAAATTGTTCACTACTCTTTTCTACATCGAGATAGCTTTTAGTGGAGGTTGACGGCTTTTGTGCTTGAGATGCTTCTTCAGTATATCCAAGGCCTTTCTTTATCAGAGGAGAATGCTACACTTTGATAATTTCATCTAAAGTTTCTGATCCTTTAGCAAATCTGAGATTGAGAGCTTTTTTTTCTCAATATCTTTCCTTAGACCCACAATTTCACATTCTAGTTTTTCATTGTGTTTTTCTCTTTCAGCAAGTTGGAATGTTAGAGTATCTATAATCATATTCTTTTCTTACAAATATATTTTGAGTTTAGAGATTTCTTCATAAATATTATCTTCATCTAAAGCATCCAATAAATCATCATCTTCAAAAGCCAAAAGAAGTCTATAGTCATTATTATCTTCATCACTATTGATAAACCATCGTTATCTTCATGCATATAGTAGCTCTTCTTACTTAGACTTTGTTTTCTATTCCATTTTGCTGATTCCTTACCTTTATCAAGCTTCTCTTTATGAGGACATTTGGTAGCATAGTGACCGACTCTTCCACAAGAAAAACATTTGAAAGGTAGTTTACCTCTAAATCTTCCAGAACCCCATTGAAGGTTCTTGACAAAGTTTGCTTCTTCCTCTTCTTCTGAAATATGTCCTAATTCATTGAGTTCTTCTCTTCCTGAAGCTTTGAATGCAGCTTCTCTCATGTCTGATGGATGTCCTTTTCTCATTTCGAAAGCAGTTAATATTCTGTGTAGCTATGTCATAGTGATACTCTGAAGATCCTGCTTTTCTTCTATGGTAGAAACTTTTGATTCAAACTTAGTAGACAAGGATCTTAAAATATTTTCAACTAAAGTAACATATTTTATCTCTTCACCCAAGTTCTTCATGCAATTAACAATCTCATCTATACGTAAGAAGTAATTAGCTATACTTTCATCATTGTGCATTTTGAGAGTTTCATATTGAATTCTGAGAGATTGCAGTTTTGCACGTTTTACCTGATTGTCTCCTTCATAGCTTAGAATGATCTTGCCCCATATTTCTTTGGTGGTTTTGAGCTACATAACCTTGACAAATTCTGATTGTGACAGACTCTCCAATAATGTATTGACAACCTTGGAATTGGTTTCATATTTCTTTTTACCTGTTGTATCTATAGGAATTGCTGATGGAAATGTATATCCTCCTTCCATGATTTCCCAGACATCTGTTCCAAGAGATTGAAGATAGGTTATGGTTCTTACCTTCCAATAAACTAAGTTTCTCCCATCAAAGATTGGTGGTCTAATGGATCCCTCTCTTTTGTACTTACTCATGATGATAGATCTTCCTTCAAGCGATCAAGCTTCTTCTGAAGGACCTACTCTGATACCAATTGTTGGAAATAATCTAAAGGACCTGCTCTGATACCAATTGTTGGAAATAATACTGAGGGGGGGGTGAATCAGTATTAGCAAGTCAATAATATTTCATTTTAGATTTACATACGCTACTTCTGTTAATCGAACTTGTGTGTATATGCAACTGTATTTAAGGCAACTAGTGTATACCCTTCAAACTTATAACTTAGTTAATTCATCATATGTTGATCTTTAATCTGTGCATTAGAACCATATAAACAGTAACCAAGTGCAATAAAAATAGAATAGACAATCACACACATGAACACAAGATATAAGGTGGAAACCCAATGTGGGTGAAAACCACCTGCTGCAATCGTCTCTATCTTCTTTTAATAAGAAACTTCTTTTTACAATTTTTGTACGGGTGCAGTCTTATACTAGTACCCAGGCTTCTACCTGCAAAAGCCTATAACCTTCTCTTATTCTCCAGCTTCTCCTAGAAGGGATGTACAACCCCCTAGCTCTTGTACTAGCTGATGTGTTTACTAGTACGTAGGTACTAGCCTACAGAAGGCTACAACCTTCTCTTTTCTTCCAGGGACCATGTTTCTTAAATTTTCAGACTGGATCCATCAAATATATCTGCGTCAATCAATCTCCTTTTCACCAACCAAAACTAAATCAATCAATCACTTCTGAGAATGCTGTAACCAGAATACAGTAACAGTAACCAGAACCGAAGCTAGAACCCAGAACACCACAACAATAAATAGAAGTAGCTAAAACATATTTTATTATGTATACGCTACTTCATTGTGTCGAACCTACGTACATACGCCGTTTTCTCAAGGCGAACATGCATATACACTGTTTCGATATGTAGAACCAGCATGTATACACGCCTCTGCTAAAGTGAACCTATGTACAAATCTGTAAATGATGATTTAAAATTTACGACAATTCCAGACATCAGTATACCCAGATCATCATATTTACAGATTACAACATGCGCCAATTATTCAGATAAAAGATCAAAACCACACAAAGATACTTCTCTTCAAGCCTTAAGATCTTGATCCATCAATAGAACTGATCCTTCATCAAGCACTCATGTTCATCCTTGATTCAAATCCAGCTATGCACCATAACCCAATAACCTGTATTCTAGATCTTGCTCTTCATTAGATATTCAATTCATGAGTGAATTTGCCTAATGATCTTCTCCTCCTTTTATATTATTAGGCCTTACTCAATATCATGGTCCAAAACCACTTGGAATCAATACCTTGGAAAGAAAAATATGATTATTTCAGTAGAGAGCAGAGAGCACACACTAAATGCACTTTTTCTAAATAAATTTCCGCATGCAGTCTAAATGCAAATGCACATGCATGTATTTGTCTTTTAGTTCCCTTAATGTGAGAATGAAAAAAAGAAAACTAAGTACAGATCTGAACTATTTTCTTTCAAAGCAACAGTACTACCAATTTCTCTTTTCGAAATGAAAGGAAGACTAAGACGACACTTTTCTATTTCGAATTTAAAACTTCTTTCGGCACTTGAAATACTAATAATTTCAAAATTAAGTACAATGGAAAAAGTGTAATTGACTATCTAAAAGAGGAATACTTTACGACACTCTTTTTCGTGATTGAAAACGACAGTTGTGACACTTTTGAATCAAAAGACGACAGTTTGATTAAGCTACTTTTTGCAAAGGAGAACTGTAAATAATGAAAAATACATAAAAAAACATTCACAATTCTTTATCAATAGAGGCTGAATAATGCAAAGGAATAAGGTTTCAACAGTGATATACTAATCATAGACAGCAAAACTACTGAATAAAGTTGAAGACAATGAAGAAAAAACCAAAATTTGGAGGCAGAAACAGTCTCACTCAATCATCGCACCTGTAACACAGGGAAACAGGGATGCATCTCACTTGCAACACACGAGAGGTGCAATGCATCCAGGTTGCAAATGAAATATAGTGCGATGGTCCAGGGACGAGACTGAGCTTGGTTTTCACTCATAGTTTACAGCTAAGTTCAAGGGTTTAGGCTAAGCTTTTGATAGGCAGCAAACAAAAAGTATAGGGACTGATCTAATGAGGTTATTTGAGCTACCACCAGGGCACTTAGGATGTTTTCAAGTCAGATGTTTAGTTCATAAACCAATCCCGGAGATTGACTGAAGCAGTGTTGATCTACTTTGCAGTTGCATAGCAAAAGCAGTTCGAAGGCTAGCTGGCTTAACTTCAGGCTCCGTCTGTATTTTATAAAGCAAACAACAGTAAACAAACAAACTATTCGATCCCCAGTGGAATTTCCATTTTGTTATCGGGAAAACTAGTGTCTATTCAGAGCTGCTAGTCCCACTAAGACAGGTAGCTATCTTAGAAATAAACAATTCAAAGTAACTTGTGTTTTCCTTTATGAGAGATAGATGAGAGAGAAGTAGAGAGTACCAACTTCATTATTTTGCTTGGATCCTTACTTGTTTCCTCTCTCCTTTGATAGAGCTTCACCACTCTTTCTCACTTGTCCCACTTCAAATAACACCTGAAGAATCAAATCAGTGAAATACCATCAAAGCATAGAGATATATAACCATAAACAATGCAGAATCAAATGTACATTAACCATACAAATGCATACACAAATACAAGATTCAGAAATATAAAAGTATATGGAGGAAAACTCAAATAGCTTTATTGATAGAAGTAGTAGAACAGAGGATTACAACCTGGTTGTCTGATGTAGCATCATCCTCCCAGCATGAAAGCCCTCTTCACCTCATAAAAAGCAAGATCACCCAACAATATAATGTCTCAAAGAGAAACCAACAACACTTCTTTACAAATTACAAAATTCCAGCCTCTAGATCTCTAGGATGAGGGATCCATATATAGATGTTTGTAGGAGAGTGAGTCAGCTTCTGGGATTCTGATTAGTGTCATTTCACTGATAGTTCTTAGTTCCACTTGGATATTTCATGATCTCTTACTCATCCTTGGGTGAATTCAGAGAGGCAAGTGTCATATCAGTAGTTTCTAGAAGATTCTTTAGGTTTCCACCTAGCAAACCACCTCTGCCATTTTTCTGCTCTCACTCATCGCACCCTACAGAAGGGATTTTCAGTATGCATCGCACCCTTTGTGTGTAGCAGGTGAGATGCATTGCACCCTTAGCATGGAGCAGTCTGTATGGTTGACCAGTTCTTAGCAGTTTTTCAGGGAGAACTTCTAGGAAATGATGTAATCAGTTGACCTTGATCCTTCAGGGTATGAAACAACACTTTTAGGGGTTTGAGAGCCCTTGGTTTATTGACATATGTGATTGGGGTTGCAGTGCCCAAATATGTCTATAACAGGCACTAGGTAGGAATCTCCTAACCTTACCATTTGAACGTATCCCAAGCATGAAAAAATGTTAAAAAGTGAAAAGGGAAGAAGGATTTATAGACAAATTAATCTAGCAGGGGTCTCGACCAAATATGGCAATGGACTTTACCTATTCTCCAAATCACCCACATATGTGGAAGATAATAAGACAAAAGTTGTGAATTGTCACATAATAATGGAAAAATATGTGTAGTATGAAGGATGACAAGGAGTAGATGGGGTCTAGATCACCCACTGTGTGTTGAGCCACTTCTCATTAACCACTAACAACAATTCCAATTAACTCAGGAGAACTCCAATATTGTTACTTCGTGTTTTAAATGCAACATTGTTTAAAAATTATAATGAGGCTATTATGAAACAAGCTCAGAAAAATATATAAAAAAAGATCAATGCCTTAGAATTCAGCCTCTTCAAGGGGGCAACCTCCTTTACATTACACAAATAAACAATTCTTGGATGATACAAATGACAAAACCTCCTTTCTATATATAGGAGTCTAAGGGGTCACAATATAATAGCCAGCGTAACAATAATAATATAAAGGCACAACAATAACAATAGTGGGCTTCTATGGTGCACAATAATAACAATATGGGGACAATAGCGGCCCAACAATAACAATAAGGGCTACAATGGCAATAGTAATGGGGGAATCACTAGTATTATAGGGACCTAACATGCCCCTCTCCTTCAAAAAAATGTTGTCCTCAGCACTTGAGTAGTTCTGGATGCTTTTTTATAAAATTCTCATCCTCCCATGTAGAATCTTTAGTGGGTAAGTTCTTCCACTTGACAAGATACTCTGAAATTGATTGATTTCATAGCTGTCGAGTTCTTGTTTCTATGACTGCTTCAGGTTCCAATATGATTTCTCCTTCCTCGTCAAGTTCTGGAAATATTGTTTGAACTAGGGGATTGTCACCAATAATCTTCTTTAAGCATGAAACATGGAAAACTGGGTGCACTCAGGAAGCTACAGGAAGCTCCAATTTGTATGCCATAGTACTAATCTTTTGCAACACCTTGTATGGACCATAATACTTTGGTGTTAATTTATTATCTTTCTTAGCTTTCTTGAGGGACATTTGTTTATATGGTTGTAGCCATAGAAATACCCAGTCACCTATATCAAAACTTCTTTCGCTGCGATGTTGATATGCCTATTGTTTCATTCTATTATGTGCCAAACTTAGGTTATCCTTTAAGAGTTGGAGAACTTGTTGTTGATGCTCGAAGTAATCTTCCACTGCTTGAACCTAGAATTTTCTCTTAAGTATGATGTGATGGATGATGGGTGATATCCATAAAGTACCATAAATGGGGTCATTTTTGCTGCAGTATGGAAGGAAGTGTTATACCACCATTTAGCCAAAGGCAACCATTTGACCCATTGTGTCTATTTATCAGATACAAAGCAACGAAAATATCCTTCCAAACATTTGTTTACTATCTCAGTTTTCCCATCAGATTGAGGATTATAAGATGAGCTATGAGCTAACTGAGTACCAAGACAATAAAATAGTTCCATCCAAAAATTTCTAGTGAAAATGGGATCTCTGTCACTTACAATAATCTTTGGGTTTCCATGTAGCTTTTGAATTGTTTCCATAAATGTAGTATAAACTGTACTAGCTTTAAATGGATGAGACAATGCACAAAAGTGTGCATACTTGGTAAATCTATCAACTACCACCATGATGACAGTATTTCCTAAGGACTTGGGTAAACCTATGATGAAATCCATTGAAACCTCCTCCCAATGTTGACTTGGAATGGATAAAGGTTGTAATAGACCCGGGGTCTTAATTGTTTCAAATTTATTTTTTTGGCAAACTAAACATTCAACCACAAACTTTTGAATATCAGATTTAAGGCCATCCTAGAAAACCTCCTTCTTAACCCTATGGTAAGTTTTTAAATATCCTGAGTGCTCTCCTAAGGCAGAGGCATGCAATTTCATAAGAATCTTTTGTTTGAGTTGGGAATTCCGACATAGGTATAAGAAATATTTGTACCATAACGAATCATTTTTCCAGCAAAATGTATCAAATGTACTGGGATCTTGTTGTAGCTTGTGAATGAGTGCCCACACTTCTTCATCATTCTTCCATTCATCACTTTCTTTGTTTATCCAATCTAGTTGGATAATAGAAATGGCACAAACAAATGCTTCCACATCCTCATCCTTTCTTGTGAGTTCATCTACAACAACATTTTTCTTCCCTTTTATATATATGACTTCAAAGTCATAACCCAACATCTTTGCGATCCATTTTTTTTGCTCTTCTGAAGATAATCTTTGTTCTAAAAAGTATTTAAGACTAGCATGATCCGTTTTTACCATGAAGTGTCTTCCCATTAGGTAGGGTCGCCATTTCTTAAGTGCATGTAGTATTGCCAACATTTCCTTCTCATAAATAGCTTTGTGTAAATACTTTCCTTTGGTTGACGACTTTCGAAAGCAATGGGTCTTTCTTCTTGCATTAAACCAACACCAATTCCATTTCCTGAGGCATCACATTCCACAATAAAGGTTTTTGTGAAGTCTAGCATAGCTAAGACTGGTGCTTCGCACATTGCCTCTTTAAGATGTTCAAAGGCCTTAGTTGCTTTTGGAGTCCATAAAAATGTATATTTCTTCAATAATGTTGTTAGAGGTGTTGTTATTCTCCCATAATTCTTAACAAACTTGCGATAATACCCTGTCAACCTGAGAAATCCTCGCATATGCTTTATGGATGTGGGGATTTTCCATTCCTTAATGGATTTAATTTTCCTAGGGTCTACCTTAACACCTTCATGAGATACAATATGACCCAGATATTCCACCTCTTATACTCCAAAGAAACATTTGGAGATTTTTGCATATAATTTTTTCTCCTCCAATAGTTTTAGCACCCTATCAACATGTTGAACATGATCCTTCCAACACTTGCTATTAATTAGTATAACATCAAAAATACTAACACAAATTTTCTAAGGAAGGGTTTGAAAATGGAATTCATCAAACCTTGAAATGTAGAAGGTGCATTGGTAAGGCCAAAAGGCATGACCAAAAATTCATAATAACCCTCATGAGTTCTAAATGATGTTTTCAGAATGTCTTCAGTCTTCATTCTTATTTGATGATATCCTGAATGAACATCCAACTTGGTGAAGTAAATTGATCCATGCAATTCATCCAATAGTTCATCAATGAGAGGAATGAGAAATTTATCTTTAATAGTGAGGTTGTTGAGCTCCCTATAATCCATACACATGCACCATGATCCATCCTTATTGTGCACCAATACTACTTAAGCAGAGAAAGAACTTTCACTAGGTTGAGTTATACCACCCTCTAGCATTTCTGCAACCATACGTTTAATTTCACTATTTTGGGCATAAGGATATCTGTAAGGCCTGATGTTTGGAGGAACACTTCCTGGAATCGAATGAATAGCATGATCATGATCACAAATAGGTGGGAGACCTTTGGAAGTATCAAATACCTTGGAATGACTATCCTAGACTTTTTGGAGATATGGAGAGAAAGATAATTTTGATGTGGGAACCTCTAGCGAACATAATTGTGGAATTACGCCTCATTTTTCTTTCTTTAGAAGCTTTTTCATTCTGTTAGAGCTGATTATCTTTCCTAGTTTCCCTACAATACCTCTTAATTCAACTTCCTTTCCTTCCGAAGAAAATTTCATGAAAAGTTCTTGAAAATTAAAAGTTTTTGTACCTAAGGATTGTAGCCATTGGACTCCTAGTACAACATCAACACACCCATTGGAATGGAAAGAATTGGCTAAATACATATTCTCCCATGGATAGCTTGATATTATGGAACTTTCCAGAGCAATTTATGGCTCCTCCACTTGCAACCATCACTTGACACTTTGGTGCTGGATATAGGAAGCAATTCAATTCCTTGGCTATCTTACAATAAATAAAATTATGGGTACTGCCCGAATCAATCAACATTATTACCTTTTTGTTCTTGATATGTCCTTCTATCTTGATAGTTTGAGGAGTGGTAATTCCATCCAATGCATTACAATATATGGTCGGATTCATTTCTTCTTTCTCTAGGGTTTGTTCATGGTGTATATCCTCTTCTTTTGACATTTCTTGTTCCTTTTCTTCCTCCTATTCACAATCTATGTAAAATAATTTCTTCTCAACACACTTATGACCTTTCGTGTATTTTCTATCAAAACAATAACAAAGCCCTTTTGCTCTTTCTTCTTCCAATTCTTGGGGTGTCAACCTTGTAGGTTGTGGAAGGCTAGGGGAAACAACACTTCCATCCTTATAGTTGTGAGTGGTAGGCTTCCTTGTTGCCATAATTTTTCTTTCCATTTTCTTGCCAACCTGAATGCCTTCTCCAATGAGTCAAGTTCCCAAAGGCAAACCTCATGTTGGATGTTATCCTTTAAAGTACCTATGAACAAATCAATCATATGCT
The DNA here is from genome assembly GCA_031772625.1 of Pinus tabuliformis. NCBI lineage: Eukaryota > Viridiplantae > Streptophyta > Pinopsida > Pinales > Pinaceae > Pinus > Pinus tabuliformis. The sequence continues at coordinate 1,110,304,486 of CM062820.1, read as the reverse complement.
CGTCTAGAATATCTTTTACCTTTATATTCAATTTTTGGAAGTCCTCAATGTGCTCCATCATTGAACCCTTTTGCTTGAGGTTTATCACTTGGCTAAAAAAAGTGTTTCTTTTTTCATCCTCATAATGTGCTATCATTTCTTCCGTAAAAATTTCCCAAGTGACAATTTGTTTATGGGAGCAAAGCCATCGATACCATACAAACTGTTTTGGTTCCAAATATAATGTTGCAATGCGTACCTTTTGTGTGCTTTTTGCATTGTGGAGATCGAAAAATTGCTCCATCTGTAGTATCCATGTTATAGGATCCTTGCCATCAAACTTCCTCATATCAATCTTTGGAACATGGTAGGTCTTAAATCCAACATTAGAGTCTATGAAATCATGATTAACATTTCATTTGTTCTCATTATGATTTTCCTTTACTACCCTTTACCATTAGTAAGCATTTCTTGTAGCAACTTATTCAAATCTATCTTCAAATCTTCCATCTTAGTGCCATGGCATTCATCTTAGCTTCCATGTCATCCATCTTAGCTTGCACGCCATTAATATTAGCCTCCACGCCATTCATCTTAGCTTCGGTTACCTTTTGTGAGAGTGAAATTTGTTGCACTTGGTCTCATAATTTTGACATATCATGTTGCAATTCTTCCTCTTCTTCATGATTCATGCTAGAGCTTTCAGGTTGCTTCCTAGGTGTTTCCATTTTCTTTCTTCACGGCTTCAATTAATGATAATTATGCTTCACTATTCCCTTTGAACTTCAACCTAATTTTTCAACCCAAACTTATGCAAAATTTTAAAAAGACTACACACCTATTTTCACTTTGTAGAAGCTCAATATTGAATACGTTGTATCTTTGTAATTACAAATCTCCAAGGTCTAAAATTAATTCCTACGGTATCCCTCTGAGTCCTCTTTCAAATTCCACTAGTTTGATCAAAATTATATTCTCCAAGAAAGAGTTATGCCCAATCTCCCAATATGACCTGATTATATAATTTTTCCGTAGAGAGAACTTGTACGACGTGCCACGTGTCACTGTTTCGACCTTCGGATCTGAAAAATATACATAGAAAACTAATGTCCATCCTCTTTCTATACCTTCTTATGAAATTTCAATCTAAAGCTAAAAGAGAATGTTATGACGATTTTTCCAAGGCCACCTGTTTTGAATGTAATTCAGGAGTCTACAAAAACCCTAACTTCCTCAGATCATATCTCCGAAAATATAGTGGGACAAGATCAGAAATTCAGACCCGAGGTTGAGAAAGATTTTAGTTCAAATGGGTTGTTTTTTTCGCTTCTTAAACGTCACCAAAAAAAAATTATATCGAAAATTCCATGATAACCTATTTGGAGCAGCGAAACCATAGAATCCAAAGCTCTAATACCATATGTTATGAAACCAACTCACAAAAAGATAGAAAAGAAAGATCAACGCCTTAGAATTTAGCCTCTTTGAGGGGACAACCTCCTTTAAATTACACAAATGAACAATTCTTGGATGATACAAATGAAAAAACCTCCTTTCTATATATAGGAGTCTAAGGGGTCACAATATAATCAAAATCAACATAAAAATAATAATATAAGGGCACAACAATAACAATAAGGGATACAATGTCAATAGTAATGGGGGAATCACTAGTATTATAGGGAGCTAACAGAGCCCCACCATCACTATAGGAGAAAGATACATCTATCAAGATTGCAAATTGTGTACTACAAGCACTACTAGAAGACCCTTCAAACTACTACAAGATACACGCAAACTATTATAAGGTATTGAATACTTTCCTACAATGTTCATAGAAGCCTTGAATGAGTCAAGAAGAAAGGTTCTCCTCAAAATAAACATAATTCAAATTCCCCCACTCACATTTTGCATAAGTATAACTTCTCAAATTTCCTCAATTTATCAAGCTGAGTTTTCCGTGTTAGACAATCTAAGCTAAACAGAGAAAAAATTAGGGAGTTTTTTTTTTCCTGTTGACACCTAATCCTCCAAAATTGGGAAAATACTGTAAATATGAAAATAAGAAGATGAAGAGACATTGGAATTAGAATTCCAAGGGTATCCCTATCCAATGTATTTATTAATGACTCTTCTTAATAGAAATTCAAGAATTCTTGTAGTTACCAAACCTGGTCTGACATGGTCTCAGAGTCAAGATCACTATTTGGCATTCCTTGTCCCTCTTTGTAACTCCTCTAATAGTAAAAATTAGTCCCTTTCCCAAACACTTCCTTTTTCCTACATACCTATCTATTGGTAGTGCTAAATTTTTTCACCTACGATGGTTCATATGCTATTTCATGTGTTGCATAAACTCTCATACTATATTTTAAGCACATGTCAAGGCTCTGTGCACATTGCAGACAACATTTCATAGCTCCATTCTTGTTTGAAAGGCTATGGTGCATTGGAGTTAGTGTTGGTCTTGAGCTTTGAATGTATTGTTGAATCATATGTGTGTTGAAGCAATAAGTGCATTCAAACTCCTAGTATGTGCATTGATCAGTGAATAATTTATTCCTTTATGTTGTATTGATCATTGAACTATTGTAAAGGGTTGTTCCATTTACATATGTCATGAAACATTGATGAGAAGGTTGTTTCATTAAGAGTTGGTTGTTCCAGATATGATGGTTCCCTATAAAAAGGAAATAATTGTTTTGTTGTTTATATAATAAATTTGCCATTGTTTATATAATAGAGGCATTGGTATATGAATTATTTTGAGACATCTTTACCAAAGCCAACATTGATTCACTTAAATGCATTGATTCATTTTATGTAATCTCTAACTGTCTCTATGTGTCATGGTATGTGTGTTATTTAAAACTCTTGTGAGTCATATGTATTGGTTGAGGTTGGACCGTGACACTGTCGTTGCACAAGTTGTTGTATTATTTGGTTTTATTATAGTGTATGTTGCATTGAATGTGATTCTTGTATGCTACATTGAATGTGTTTCATATTGCATTTCTATTACGCACATAAGATGAAGTTTGGTTGTAAAAGGATTATTTACTATTGAAATCCATTTAATATCTCAAGAGATTCTTTTTAATAAGATTGATATATAGATAACTCAGATTGAGAGCAGTGCTTGGTGTAGTAAACAAAGTCATATTGCAATATTTGTTTTGGTGAACAAAGGGAAATTTTAGAACTTTTAACTACATATTATTATTGCTCTAAGCCCATCTTGAAATGCATTCTCTCATCTCTATTGTCAGAGTTGTGCTCACACTAGGAAAGAAAACTACCATGAATGGTGTAGAAAGATAAATCATACTCTCATTTTCAATGAATTATGGAAAGGATTTTGTGAAGGATAAAATGGGAATCCATCAAAAAATACCACATCATACAAAGAGTTCGCCATCTGGGAAAACAATAATAGCAAGGTTTGTGCCTTGATTGATGAATCACTAAATCAAGAGGTGAGTCATCATATTGCACCATTTACAAATGCCTTTAGTGTTTTAAAGAAGTTGAAATAATTATATGTATCACACTCAAAGATTTAGGTAGTTCAGCTAATGATTAAACTCTGACTATAAGGAAAAGACCTTCTAGCGGAGGTTTTTATAAAATCCCCTATAAAAATAGCCCAAAAATCTATTTTTAGTGGAGGTCATTAGTGAAGGTGGGTGAAGATGTTTTAGTAATTTTTTTTTGGATGGTGCATCTACAATATACCAACATATCGTTGCTTTACAATCCACAAATGCACCCATTCTGCATATAACATGGCGCACCGTGAAAAAATTATTTTTATAAAATAAAAAAACATGGTGCACTAAATAACACAATTCACTGATGTCCTTCATGTAGTAAAACATCTTGGTGCATACCACTAAGCAGCACTACTATGGTTTTTAAATTTCATAAAAATGTGGTGTTATTTTCCAACAATGCACCAGTGCAGTAAAGGTACTAAAATGCCCCAGGGTGTTTACGAAAGATAACTGCTATGCAATTTTAATTTTTTAAAATATATAGGTGTTATAGTTAGACAAAGCAGTGGTGATATATCTGTATTAGAACACCCTGGGGCATCTTAAGAAAAGCATCGCAAAAGAATTTTTAATTTAAAAAAAAAACATGGTGCTCTTGGATCTATTCCACACTCATGACCGTAAATTTATTTTTACCATCTACAGTGTTGGAGATCTCGGAAGAAATGGTGCCACTCTTGCCTCATGCAAGTGCCTTGAAATTGGTGATTGTCTTGCTCACCATCCTTGCATACCGTGCTCACTGCTTGACTTTCCAATTTTTTCAAACCGTGCTAAAATTTGTTTTCTCCATTACATGTCCACAATGCCTTCCTGATGACAAAATGTCCAGGTAATGTCTATGTTTTTCTCTAATTTAATTTTTTATTAGATTAAAATTGCAAATTAGGTCAATTTTTCCATTGTTTTTAAAAAAGAAATTCTCCTTGCACGATGTGTTTGATATATTCAACTCACACTAATAGCAATGCACCCTGTAAATTTACAGGGTGCATTGCATTTCAATGCGTGAACATAATGCACCGTGATTGTTGCGGTGTGTTTTGTAAATAAAAATGCATCGGGAATATGATAAATTGTAAGTCAATGTGTTACTCTCGGTGCATTTATATTTACCAAATGCAACACAAAAATAATATTTAAAAATACAGTTATAGCTCAGTGTGTTCGATAACATGAACGTTCTACGCTGGTGCAAAAAGTGTATATATGCGCACTGGTGCACAAGTGTGAAACACTGCTATGAAAAATTAAATTTGTGAACCAAAAATGGTGCATCGTACTTATGTGTGCATCAATGTTGGTGTGATTATGATTGGAAGCGCACCAAAGCTGGTGCATGACTATATTTTGAGAACACTGATTTTTATTTTTATATTTTTTAATTGAAAATTATGTTTCCATACTTTTAAATACATGTTTCATTTAATAAAAATAAATTGTATTTTATGTATGAGGTTGATGTATTTTATATGTCAATTATGTAGCATGGATGGTAGCAGAGGGAGTAGTAACAGGAGCATGAGCAATAGGAAGACCCATACTATATGATTCAAACATATGAGGCCAAAGAGAGGGAGAGGGATTTATACCCTCACCCTATTACTGCAACGATCAGAGCACTCTTAAGGAATGTAGGCCTCCTCAAGTAATATGAGGAGGCTACATCCCTAAAGGTGCAATTTGTCTTATTGGCACATCTGATCTTCCAATGGAGTGCCCAGAAGAAGGCTTTCCATGTCGGTCCTAGAGTGTGGTATAAGCCCACTGAGGAGGACATATACTTTATCCCTGGCCTATTTAAGAGAGGGGAGAATTTTCCCCAATTCCCTGATCTTCCCCATGGGGTTGCAGCTGAGAGTTAGTTTGCCTACACTCAGATATATGTCGGGTCTCATGCGGTCTATCCAACAGATTTTCAGTTCCATGGTGGACAACTACGGATTTCTTCTTTTTCCGCACAGGAGGTTAGGTGCCTCTCTTTATTTGTCACCACCATTTCACACTCTAGCAGTGATGGGTAGTGCATTAGTTTCTCTCTTTTGTATTATGTTGATTATTTGATTTGGGAGCCATGTTGTATCAGATGGTCTGCCATTTTTTTTAGGCAGTTTTGCATGGATTTTGATAGATGTTGTGCATTGAGACATTGGAGGGAGACCTTCCCTTTTGCTACAAAGCTATTTTGTTTATTTTTTGGGAGGTTTCCATATACAAGGCTTACATTTGACCGTTACCCTCCTAGGCTGATCACTAACTTCCATATGCAACTGTGGAGGCAAATGATGCACAAGAGGGGCCTGCCAGAGTATCTCACTAGGATTTACACCAAGGCACTGTTGCTACTGGCAAGTGAGAATGACCATGTGCTTGTTGCATTAGCATCTCCGTACATAAGGATTTATAGGAGACAATATCCCAACATCCTCTTAATAGAGGCTAAGCCTCCAAATGATAGAGGTAATATTAGTGTTTTCTTTAAATTAATCTATTTTAATTTTATTGTTTTAATTAATTAGAATATAATTTATTCTAGCGTGTTCTTTAACTTATTTTATTAAATTGTCTAATTATTGTTCTGTACTATGTATTTTTTAGACATTAGTACATTTGATGGGGACATGCCTCCTCCCCCACTAGATGGATGATATGAGGAGATGGGTGAGGCACATCCTTAGAGGGTGTGGGCATCTCAGGTCATAGGGCTGGTCTGCAATTTCAGATGGACTATCGTAACAAATTAGCCATAGTTTTGATTGATGAGGGAGATCACCCTTCAAAGGCTCGAGATATCAATGCAAATCCTAGGTTCATATATCTCTTGAGGGACTATCCACGCGAGATGGTGACTCTTATGTGGCATATCATCAAATCTAGTAGGCTACTGGCAACGAGGAGGGATACAGGGCATGCAACCAAAAATGCATCAAATGAGGGTGATGATGAAGATGAGGAGGATTATGATCATGATCATGATTATAACGGTGGTGATCATGATGCTTCTGGTAGTACCACCTCACCAAATTATGGTTGTCAGGGTGATGATGATCCTTCTGGTAGTACACCTCCTCTCCAATCGCCTAATGTTGAGATGTCAGAGTTAGACGATGTGCCTTATGTTTCTCATGATAAATTAGATATCCACCTTGTCTTCCACCTTAGAGTTAGACAAACAACATTGAGGCAGTAGCTGACCATCCATCGTCTTCTATTACAAACTAACCACCTCCTCTTGACCCACCTCAGCTTAGTTCGACAAACATTGAGGGAGTAGTTGATTATCCATCATCTTCTACTACAAACCAAGTTGGCACTACTACATCTATTGTATCGACATATTTTTTATTGAACTTATTTGACTTGATGTGTTATTTGACTTGTTTGTGTATAATTGTATGTGGTGCATATATTTTGTTCATGTTTATGTACTTAATTTATATGTTGGTGTTGATGTGTATATTGTTATGTCATGTTAGATATGTTCATTTAATGTGCTTGCAGATATATGTGTATGCGATAGAATTTATTTGACATGATATTTATATTAATTTGAGGATGTGTGTGGTGATGATGTTAGATTACAATGTTTTCTTTTTTAGATGTGATAATTGTTATCTGGAAAACTAGTGTCTATGCAGAGCTGCTAGTCCCACTAAGACTGGTAGCTATCTTAGAAACAAAAAAAATAAAACTACTTTCGTTTTCCTTTATGAGAAGTAGATAAGAGTGGAACAAAGGAGACCAACCTCTGTCTTATGCTTGGTTCCTTGCTTGATTCCTCTCCCTTCTGATAGATCTTTGCCACTCGCTTCCTCGTCTACCCAGCTTCAAAGAGCACATGTGGAATCAAAGCAGCATAACACTATCCAAGAACAGAGATCTACTATCATAAAAAATATAGGACCAGATATATATTGACCACACAAATGCATATATCATCAATCATACAAGAATGTGGAGGAAAATGTGAATAGCTTTATTAATAATCAAGAATAGCAAAGAGGATTACAACCAATTATTCTGACCCAGCGTCATCCTCTCAGCAAGAAAGCCCTTCTTCACCTCATGAAAAGCTTAGATCACCCAACACTATGATGTTACACCAAGAAACCAGCAGCACTTCCTTACAAGATACAAAATTCCAACCTCTGGATCTCTGGGATGAGGGATCCATATATAGATGTTTGCAAGGGGGGGTGAGTTAGATTCTGAGATTTGATTAGTGTCCTCTCTGATAGTTCTTTATTCCACTTGGAGATTGATGATCTCTTACTCATCCTTGGGCAAATGCAGAGAGGCAAGTGTCACATGAGAAGTTTCTGGAAGATTCCATGATCTTCCACCTCGCAAATTGACCCTGCCATTTGCCCACTCTTGCCCATCACACCCCATAGAAGGGCTTTTTAGTATGCATCGCACCTCCCGTGTGCATTTAGGTGGGATGCAGTGCACTTTGACCATGGATCAGGTGAGATGGTCCAGTTTTGACCAATTCTGAGTAGTTTTTCATGGAGAACTTCTGGGAGATTATGTAATCAGCTGACCTTGTTCTTTTAGGGGTCAAAACAACACTTTTAGGGACTTAGGAGCCCTTGGTTTATGGACATTTATGATTGGGGTTGCAGTGCCCAAAAATGTCTATAACAATTGCCCCCTAAAGCATGAGGTCATTAATCTTTTGATGTCGGGTGAAATGCTTTATCATGAGGATCCAAAGTTTTTTCGAGCTGTAAGGCGACTTGTAATAAGATACAATACAATACATTATCTTCATAATATTTTCATGATCCAGCTGAGGTGGGCATTCCCATTCTTAGCTTTATAAATTCATTTTCATGTACATAAGACAGACAATCGTCTGTGTGCAGACTGATGATTCTGGTAGAGCCATCATCCCTTAGGTTGGATGATTATCTGTGTAGAAATGATGTAAATTTGATGTCTTTATTTTCCTGAATATATATCGCAGCCTGGATGGATGAAACTAGATCTGGGGTATTCAATCTCGTTCGATCTTCACTCAAAGCACAAGTCGATCCATGTGAGAGATGTTCTGGAGTCGAACATGGAAAGACATTGCCTGATTATCAGCCAATGATGTAAGCTGTTAACAGGCGCGAGAGGAATCACCGATAATGATGATGACCCTCAAGTTACTACAATATAATTCACGTGGTGTGAATAAGGGACTTGGTGTCGAACACCACGCAAAATCTTTCGATCGAAGGCCATTGAGTAAACCTATCGCCGAAAGTGAGAAACTTGCCATTGAGGAATGCAAGCTTCAAAGTACTGAAAGGGTTGTTCCTAGATCGACTTCCTGGATAATGAGCTAATGTCAACAAGAAGTGATCCGTCATAGGAGGGCCTTAGTGAATCCCACATCAATGACACAGAACGGAGCAATGATTTTAATGGAGGTGAAAACGATCTGATGACATAAGGTTCAGGGTGGTGGTCATGAAAGAATGGAGCGTAAACGTATTGCAGTGGATGAGACACAGGTGAATTCTCTGAGAGACTTTGATATTGGTGACACTGACATGATGGATTGGTAGCGTTAACCCAAAATATGGATGGTATGATGGACCAATGGTGATATCACCGGTGAACGGAACAACCCAACCCGACTCGGATGTGGAGTGAAAGTGTCATGTTCAAGAGCGACTTGCTACCAACAAAGTTTCTTCAAGTTTTCTACCCAATTTTCCCCAGTCATTGCTGACCAGTACCTCTTTATTTTTGTCAAGATTGAGGAGGATAACATATGCTTGTTCTATAATTTTCCCTTTGGGCAAACCCATCGCTATGTTTTAATGAGCCTAGCGATAGTGAAACTCGTTCTTGTCTGTATGGACAAGTTTGTCGCTATTGGGTTTTAATGAGTCTAACGACAAAGATAACTCGGTCCTTTTCAATTTTACAGAGTCTGAAAGGGATGTAAAGAAAACTCCAACAATCCTTTTTCGTCATATAATCCCTTAAGTCCGAAAAAGTATAAAATAATTCAAAAGGGATGAATTTTCGGTAATTTTAACGAGCCGAACAAAACAAGCGCTCGATCTTTTTGTGTAATAATCCCTCAGGTCCAAAAAGATTAAAATCTAAAGGAGGGATAGCACTTCCGGTCACTTTAACGAGCTGGAGAGGCCAATTGCTCGGCAATATTTTCATATTTTACGAGTCAGATGAAAAGAGCTTAAAGGAGATTCGTTTTTCGAGGAACGAGTGATAAATTCGGGTCGCAACTAATTCCAGGTAAGGTTTGGAATTTTCCAATCACGACAGTGTCACAAGGATGGCTAACAGGATCGCTCTTCATAGCTGTTCCTCAAAAAGGGTAAACAATCAAATGGAGGTGAATGATCGGCCAATACAGAGTGGAGGTGATGATGAGAACACGACCAAGGCTTCAAAGGCTGATGATAATGCATTCACGATGGTTATTTACCGGAAATTGGTTCATTTTTTAATGAATGAGCTTAAACTCTGGGGAAAACATTTGCTCATTGCTTATGTTTATTTTTTAACGAGCTTGAATTCTGCGTTAAAACTGCTCGATATAATGGTCATTGATTACCTTGATTTTACCATTGACAACTTTGTTCCTTCAAAGGTTGTACCGCCTGCTCAATTGCTTCATCAAACTAGTTAGTAAGAAACAATATATGTTTGAAAAATGAGCCAAAACACTAATATTTTACTTGAATTATGTGAAAAGTAATTTAAAATTGGTTTTTACCTCTCATTTTACCATTTCATTTGAACTTTGGTTTGTTGGATATTTCGAGGTGCTTTCCCCCTTGATTTTCACTAGCTGATTCTGGGAGATTGTGTGGACGATTCTTGGCGCTGTATGGACAAGGTAAGAGCTAAACCTGAGTTCTTCAATTTCATTCTTTCCTTTTTGAATTCTGAGCATGTTTTCTGGTTTTTCTGAGCCTCTAGGGTTTGAAAAACTCGCCCTGGCTCCATCGCACCCTTTCTATATCGAAAGGTGCGATGCATGCTGGCTTGGCCATTGGCCAGTCAACATGCATCCCACCCAGAACAGTGCTGGGGGTGCGATGGGTGCAAGGATGGAAACTTGTGCACAGTTTTTCATGGAAATTTTTGCCTGTTTTTCACCAAATCAAGATCCTGAATCTCCTCTTGTTTGTTTTCAAAGATTCATTGGAGAAAAATTCCTGTTACATGGCGAGAACATGAGCATGAAGAAGAGGACATGCTTGCTTTACATGATCTGGTTACGGTAATTGCACTGCGAAACTGTGGCATGTTCAAGTTTTTTTGCATCTCTAGCATGAGGCAACAAATCAACTTGTTGCAATATTTTCTCGATGCATGGGATCCTACCAACCAGGTGTTCCAGATTAGGGGCAAATCTATCCCTTTGACTGTCGTGGACATCTATTTTTTGACCGGCTTATCGAGGCATGGTGCCCCTATCTCATTATCAGGTTCGGCCCGTGGGGGTGAATCCGTGAGAGATTACATTCGCAGGTATTGTAGAGAGGGATCTCAGCTGAGTAAGGACAGCAAGATCAATATCTGAGATGTCACTGACAGGTCCCTGAGGACCATTCTGTTCACTTTTTCTAGACTGGCCGGTAGTGCAGCTCTTCATGTGGCCAACAAGTCTTATATGCAGTATGCCCTGGAATTCCTTGAACCAAAGGTGTTCAACTGGTGTGGTGCAGTACTCTCTGTGATGAAAGAACAACTGACCAAGGTGAAAAACGGAAGATTGAAGAAATTTGGATATGGTTCTATTTTGACCGCTTTTGCCTTGGAAAAGATCCCACTGATGCAGCCGCAGTATGTTTCACTTGGTTTACCTCCACCGACTGAGCCACAGATGTAGAGATGGGTCGACCTTATGGCTAAACATGCTGGTCAGTCCCAGGTTTCCTTTTCTGATACCTTCTTCGAGTGGTTCAACCATCAGGAGATGTTTTTTTCGAGTATCCATATGCTGGTATGGATTTCCGGGGTGACTCGGATTTGGTACTGCCGACTGGCGAGCAGTGGGGTGTCATCGATAAATTCTTTGACCATATCTCTGTTTATCATTTCTCTTTATAACATTTTTGTGCTTTCTCCTATCAGGACTAATCAAAACTCATGTGCTCATGCAGATGTTGGACCAGTTCGGCCAGTAGTACGCCTGAGAGTGCCAGTTGCCGCTCCAGCAGGAGAGGCTATTGGAAGGGCTATCCTTCGCGACCTTGATGTGGCCGAGACTCTTTCAGCGTTGCAGGATCAGGTTGAAGGCCTCACTCTTGGTATTCCGGACGTGAGGACTCACGAGCTGCCTCTGAGGTTGCAGCGACATGCTACCAGCGTGCCGATTCGATGGACTAGGCTTTTACGCATGATTGCACAGGTGGTGACTTGTTATCACTAGCATCATTAGACTAGGGTGCCCCCTAGCATTTTGAGTTTTGGGTCATCTGACCAATTTTGTCTTGGTTACAGAACATTATGTGTAAACCATAAATAGTTATATATATATCTATATAGATATATATATATATATATATATATATATATATATATATATATATATATATATATTATTTTTGGAGTTTTATTTTGGTTAAGTTACATGATCCTGATGCAAATATTGATGAAATGCTTCTTTTTATGAATGTTGCAATGGTTTATCTAACACATAATTTTCCAATGAGTCCGTTAATGTGTTTAAGTTTCTGGAAATATGCTGATATTGAATAAAAACAAATTGCCTTTCCAAAATTATGACCCTTAGGAACATGCGATAAATAGCTGGATTTCGGACGGAGTAGATACCAGTGAGCTGTAGTATGACGAGTTGTGAGTCTAGCCTGACGACAAGTCGGCGTATACCATGTGTGATGGCATCAGAGAGAAGTTCTATCAATGCGCTATATTCAGCGATGTTATTTGTTGACCGACCAATACATACCTGTTACCGGGAATAGTGTCTATGCAGAGTTGCTAATCCCACTAAGGCTGGTAGCTACCTTAGAAACAAACAAAATAAAACTACTTTCGTTTTCCTTTATGAGAGATAGATGAGAGAAGAATAAAGGAGACCAACCTCTGTCTTGTGCTTGGTTCCTTGCTCGATTCTTCTCTCTTCTGATAGTCCTTTGCTACTTGTTTTCTTATGTACCTAGCTTCACAGAGTGCCTGTAGAATCAAAGCAGCATAACACTATATGAGAACATAGATCTATTATCATAAGCAATATAGGATCAGATGTATATTAACCACACAAATGCATAAAACATCAATCACACAAGTGTATGGAGGAAAACTTGAATAGCTTTATTGATAATCAAGAAAGAGCCAAGAGAATTACAACCGATTGTTCTGACCCAGCATCATCCTCTCAGCAAGTAAGCCCTTCTTCACCTCATGAAAAGCTTAGATCACCCAACACTATGATATTGCACCAAGAAACCAACAGCACTTCCTTACGAGATACAAAATTCCAACCTCTGGATCTCTGGGATGAGGGATCCATATATAGATGTCTGCAATGGAGGTGAGTCAGCTTGAGATTTGATTAGTGTCTTCCCTCTGATAGTTCTTGATTCCACTTGGAGATTGATGATCTCTTACTCATCCCTGGTCGAATTCAAAGAGGCAAGTGTCACAGGAGAAGTTTCTGGAAGATTCCATGCTTCTCCACCTTACGGATTGACCCTACCATTTGTCCCTTCTCGCCCATCGCACCCCATAGAAGGGCATTTTGACATGAAACGCACCTACTGAGTGTATTTAGGTGGGATGCAACGCACTTTGCCTATGGAGCAGGTGAAATGGTCCAGTTTTGACCAGTTCTGAGTAGTTTCTCATGGAGAACTTCTGGGAGATGCTGTAATTAGTTGACCTTGTTCTTCTAGGGGTTGGAACAACACCTTTAGGGACTTAGGAGACCTTGGTTTATGGACATTTATGCTTGGGTTGCAGTGCCTAAAAATTTCTATAACAGTTGCCCCCTAAAGCATGAGGTCATTAATCTTTTTTATGTCGGGTGAAATGCTTTATCATGAGGATCCAAAGTTTTTTCGAGCTGGGAGGCGACCTGTAATAAGATACAATACAATACATTATCTTCATTTTATTTTCATGATCTAGCTGACATGGGCATTCCCATGCTCAGCTTTATAAATTCATTTTCATGTACATAGGACAGACAATCGTCTGAGTGTAGACTGATGATTCTGGTAGAGCCATCATCCCTTAGATTGGATGATTATCTGTGCAGCAATGATGTACATTTGATGTCTTTATTTTCCTGAATATATATCGCAGCCCGGATGGATGGAACTAGATCCGGGGTCTTCAATCTCGTTCGATCTTCACTCAAAGTACAAGTCGATCCATGTGAGAGATGTTCTGGGGTCGAACATGGAAAGACATCGCATGATTACCAACCAATGATGTAAGTTGTTAACAGGTGCGAGAGGAATCACCGATAATGATAATGATCCTCAAGATACTGCAGTACAATTCACGTGGTGTGAATAAGGGACTTGGCGTCGAACACCACGTAAAATATTTTGGTCGAAGGCCATTGATGTAAACCTGTCGCCGGAAGTGAGAAACTTGCCATTGAGGCATGCAAGCTTCAAAGTACTAAAAAGGTTGTTCCTAGATCGACTTCTTGGATAATGAGCTGATGTCGACAAGAAGGGATCTGTCATAGGAGGGCCTTAGTGAATCCCACATCAATGACACAGAACAGAGTAAATGATTTTAATGGAGGTGAAAACAATCTGGTGATATACGGTTCAGGGTGGCAGTCATGAAAGAATGGAGTGAAAATGTATTATAGTGGGTGAGACACAGGTGAATTCTCTGAGTGACTTCTCTTGAACATATCGGCGACACTTACATGATGGATTGGTAGCATTAACCCCAAATGTGGATGGTGTGATGGAACCATGGTGATGTGACCAGTGAATGGAACAACCCAACCTGACTCGGATGCGGAGTGAAAGTGTCATGTTCAAGAGCGACTTGCTACCAACAAAGTTTCTTCAAGTTTTCTTCCCAATTTTTCCCCAGTCATTGCTGACCAGTACCTCTTTATTTTTTTCAAGCTTGAGGAGGATAACATATGCTTGTTCTATAATTTTCCCTTCGGGCAAACCCATCGCTATGTTTTAACGAGCCTAGCGATAGTGAAACTCGTTCTTGTCTGTTATGGACAAGTTTGTCGCTATCAGGTTTTAACGAGTTTAACGATAAAGATAACTCGGTCCTTTTCAATTTTAGAGAGTCTAAAAAAGAACATAAAGGAAACTCCAAAGTACTTTTTCATCATCTAATCCCTTAAGTCCGAAAAAGTATAAAATAATACGAAAGGGATGAATTTTCGGTAATTTTAACGAGCCGAACAAGACAAGTGCTCGATCTTTTTGTGTAATAATCCCTCAGGTCCAAAAAGATTAAAATCTAAAGGAGGGATAGCACTTTCGGTCACTTTAACGAGCTGGAGAGGCCAATATCTCGGCAATCTTTTCATATTTTACGAGTCAGTTGAAAAGAGCTTAAAGGAGACTCGTTTTTTGAGGAACGAGTGATAGATTCGGGTAGCAGCTGATTCCAGGTAAGGTTTGGAATTTTCCAATCACGACAGTGTCACAAGGATGGCTAACAAGATCACTCTTCGTAGCTATTCCTCAAAAGGGGTAAACAATCAAGTGGAGGTGAATGATCGGCCAATACAGAGTGGAGGTGATGATGAGAACACGACCAAGGCTTCAAAGGCTGAAGTAATACATTCACGATGGTTATTTACCAGAAATTGGTTCATTTTTTAATGAGCTTAAACGCTAGGGGAAACACTTGCTCATTGCTTATGTTTATTTTTTAACGAGCTTGAATTCCACGATAAAACTGCTCGATTAATCCAGTCGCATAATAAGGATGTCTCATATATAAAAACGACATTATTTCAAAGTTTTGCCCCACATCCTTTCTTTATGCAAGTTAGGAAACGACCAATCCTACGAGTTTAAAGGGATAGAGGGCCTATAAATTAAAAAAATAAATGGTCGCTCTTCGCTTGCATGCCAAAAGGTTTGCATGCCCCCAGGTATAGTGAAATAGAGTTTCAAGGTTACCCCTCAATTTGCAAACAAAACAATTGTTTTATCGGGAAAGGCCTACCTTTTCAAGTGACCCCTCAATTTACAAACAAAACTTTTGTTTTATCGGGAAAGGCCTACCCTTTTCAGGTTACCAAAGATTGTTCTATTTGTGTCACAAACAAAACATTTCTTCGGCGATGTCTACCGAAATAGACAAAGGTGAGTGGCGCAGGCCCCTCCACTCACATAACTTTGATGAGGGAATCTTATTCTAGTCTAATCCCCTTTTCCTAAACGGATGGGTGTGTCAGACTAGTCAGATATCCTTCGTGGAAACCTACCCTATACCTGAAGTTTTCCTGTCGAAACAGGCCAGGGTGAATGCCCCCTGGGTTTCAGTCATGCCCTATGAATCACTCATGCTCATCAGGAGGACAGACTGGGGATTGATGAGACATCCCTTGCGTGAAAAAACCATTCAGGGTTGGTATATGACTATTTGCTATGTGTGAATCGGGGAATGAAAGTTGGTCTACGAGCTTAACCACTCTTCCTTCGTGCGGAAAACACATTACTCTAAAGAGTGAGGAGACAATGACTCCCATGCAATAAATATAGTCTCGTCCAAGGAGTAGATTATAATCCAGGGGTCCTTGGACTACCATTACGTTCATGTGAACGGTTTTCCCTCTCAATGTTATGGCCACATCGAGAAGGATCCCTAATGGTCAACTAGTTCCTTTGTCAAAGCCTGTTAGATTTCTCATCTCAGGCAAAAGCGATGGAGAACCAAGCGCTTTCCAAGCAGTTGAGGAAAGGATACTCACAGAAGCCCCTTCATCTATGATGGTACCGGCCATGACCATTCTATATACTTGAGCGATGATTTGGAATGGTACACTAGTCGGTAAATAGGGTCTACCTAGTAGATTCCAGTCAAAGGAAACAACCAAGTTGCTTGGAGGTGGGACAGAATAAACGGCCGTGTATGACTCTAATGAACTTCCTTCCTGCAGTAAAGGAATGGGTAGAATGCCCCCATGTTCATCGGAGTCTGTGTTTACGAAGAGAATTTGAACGGTGTCATTCTTGTTCTCTTCGGTGGCTGTATCATCTGAAGATTGATCCTTTGAAGGCACGACCGGGTCAACTGCCACCTCGACCTTTTGACTTTCGTCTGGTATGGATTCAAATGGTTTATCTTCAATGATAGACGCTTCGGCCGACCACAAGGCCGTGTCAACCGGATTTTCAACTAGTGACAGACTTGGCAAGAGTTTCTTGTATCCAGGAGGGAGCCGTAACGGTGAAACTGGACGGTCGTCCAAAACTCTTTTAGCCTCATCTAAGAAGGGACAATGGTGGATGGCATGATCGCCTCACACAATTTACAAGAAAATTTATACTTTCCTTTTTTTCCAGGGGCTTCACTTTCACTAGTTGACGGTGTATGCTCAACATGATCATCAGAGGTTGATGACACCGGATTGTGCAAATGAGGAGACCAGTCCCTTAAGATCTGAGGGATGCAAGGACAATCTCGATGATAGTGGTCTCCTTTGCACATAACACATGGCGATTTAGGCCTGGTCGGTGCAGTGCGTGGATTTTCACTAGACGATGTTTGGTTGCCCCTTTTCGCCTTTGGCTCCTTCTTCTTCTTCTCTTTCTTCTTCTTAGTTACTTGATTTTGGGCTTTACCAGCTTCATCAAGCGAAGAGGAAGGAGGAGAGAAAGAATTGGATGAAGTAGAGGGTTGGGGGGTAACTCTAATATCATTTAGTTGCTGACTTGATTGTTCAGGAATTACGGTGTTCAGAATGACAGAAGTCGAGAAGAGCCATACGGGCAAGCCGATTGTCAATCCTGGAAGAGACAATGTGGTCATATGGGGTGCACCAACATCTCCCCAAGAGGAGAAGGGACTAGGATTCCCTCCAAGGGGAACTCCTTGGTTGGTGGACTCCATTTTTCTCAACTTAAGATCAACGTAGGAAAGGTGATTATTATTCTATTTAAAATAAATTTTAGATGCTTTGACACAACTTGTTTTTTCAATTTTTAAGAGTCAAGAAAAAACAAAAGATGACTCTAGTTGCCTTCAATTTTTAATGAGCCTGAAGTGACAAGTGCTCAGATGGACCTTTTCCGTTAAGGAGTTTGAAAAGGAACGAAAGGGACTGCTCTGGAAATCTAGACAGAGGGATTACCAAACCAATCGCAAAACTGCAGAATAATTTTTACGGTACGACAGTCAATCTTCTCGAATGCTGTGTTCAGTGCATTGCGATCGATAGGGCGGCAGACACGGCTTCCTATGGATAAAGGATAAAACCTATTGTGGTCTCCCAATATATACTCGATGGTATGTGGGAGCACAAGTCCGTACTGGCACTTATCGTCTCAAAGTGGAGGAATCACCCAACCAGCAATGAAAACAACAGTTACTAGGCTTTACGATGTCGGAATACGTCTCTAGCCTAGACTTCTAGATGTTGTGCATTAGGTTCCAAAGCATTTTTAGATTCATTAAATTTATTTTATAGTTGATCTTGCTTAAGAAATTTGCCTTTCAAGTTCACCGCGTGATGTAGATGTACAATTCCTAAAATGCAATCTAAGATGCTAAATAGTCGTTTAATCTTCTTTTTGCAAATGAAAATCCTAGCTACTAAGGAAAGAGAGATGGCGTTCTTTCAACAAAGAGCAAAGAGCACACACTATATGCACTGTCCTAAATCAAACCAAAAAACAGTCTAAATGCAAATGCACATGCATGTATTTGTTTTCAACCTTCTTAATGTGTGAATGATAAAAAGAAAGCTAAGCGCAAATCTGAATTATTTTCCAAAGCGACAATTACTAACAAGTTTCTTTTCAAAACAAAATGACGACAATGACAACACTTTGCGATTTGGAATTTGAAACTTGCTTTCGACACTAGGAAAACTACTAATTCAGATCAAATACAAGAGTAACAGTGTAATCGACTATCAAGAACAATCATATTCTCTTCTATGACTGAAAACGACACTTGCGACACTTTCAAATCAAGAAACGACAGTACAATTACGCTACTTCTTTGTAAAGGAGAACTAAAAATGACTCAAAAATACATAAAAAACATTTACAGTTATTTGCACAATGGAGGCAGAATAACAGCAAGGAAAGGGGTTTCAAACAGAGGTGTACTGACTACAGGCAGCAAAACTCCTGAATAGAGCTGAAAAGAGTGAACACAGAAACCAAAATTTAGGAACAAGGCCTTGTCTGATCAGCGCACCTGTAACACAGTGAAACTGAAATGCAACGCACCTGCTACACTCGAGAAGTGCGCTGCATTTGAAGTTCACAGAACAGATAGTACGCTGGACCAGGGACGAGACTTTGATTGGATTCCGAGTCACAGTTTGCAGTTCAGTTCAGGGATTTAGGCCAAGCAAGTGGTAATCAGTAAATCAATCACAGGGGTAGATCTAAGGAGGTTACTAGAGCCACCACGAGGGCAATTAGAAAGCTTGTAAATCAATCATTTAATTCATAAACAAAACCCGAAGATTGACTGGAGCAGCGTTGATCTACTTTGCACTTGCACAGAAAATGCAGTTCGAAGGCTAGCTGGCTTGACTTCAGGCTCTGTCTGTAAGTTTATAAAGTAAACCAATGTAGATGAACAAACAATCTACTCGCTCCCCAATATGGTTGCCATTTTGTTACCGGGAATAGTGTCTATGCAGAGCTACTAATCCCACTAAGGCTGGTAGCTACCTTAGAAACAAACAAACTAAAACTACTTTCATTTTCCTTTATGAGAGATAGATGAGAGAAGAATAAAGGAGACCAACCTTTGTCTTGTGCTTGGTTCCTTGCTCGATTCCTCTCTCTTCTGATAGTCCTTTGCTACTTGCTTTCTTGTGTACCCAGCTTCACAGAGTACCTGTAGAATCAAAACAGCATAACACTATACGAGAACATAGATCTATTATCATAAGCAATATAGGATCAGATGTATATTAACCACACAAATGCATAAAACATCAATCACACAAGTGTATGGAGGAAAACTTGAATAGCTTTATTGATAATCAAGAAAGAGCCAAGAGAATTACAACCGATTGTTCTGACCCAGCATCATCCTCTCAGCAAGTAAGCCCTTCTTCACCTCATGAAAAGCTTAGATCACCCAACACTATGATATTGCACCAAGAAACCAACAGCACTTCCTTACGAGATACAAAATTCCAACCTCTGGATCTCTGGGATGAGGGATCCATATATAGATGTCTGCAAGGGAGGTGAGTCAGCTTGAGATTTGATTAGTGTCTTCCCTCTGATAGTTCTTACTTCCACTTGGAGATTGATGATCTCTTACTCATCCCTGGTCGAATTCAAAGTGGCAAGTGTCACAGGAGAAGTTTTTGGAAGATTCCATGCTTCTCCACCTTACGGATTGACCCTGCCATTTGTCCCTTCTCGCCCATCGCACCCCATAAAAGGGCTTTTTGACATGCAACGCACCTACTGAGTGTATTTAGGTGGGATGCAACGCACTTTGCCTATGGAGCAGGTGAAATGGTCTAGTTTTGACCAGTTCTGAGTAGTTTTTCATGGAGAACTTCTAGGAGATGCTGTAATTAGTTGACCTTGTTCTTCTAGGGGTTGGAACAACACCTTTAGGGACTTAGGAGCCCTTGGTTTATGGACATTTATGCTTGGGGTTGCAATGCCCAAAAATGTCTATAACAATACCCCTCTGAAACTTACTAACTCGCCGCTTGGATCAAAAATGGCCCAGGCCGCAGAAGATAGGTTTTGCGAACTACGAATCGCTCCGTTGGCATATCCAAAAAAATATTCCAATAGGTTCAACATCCGCGACAAATGTAAAAAGTGTATTCCTTGACCGGAACAATTACTCTTAGCGAAAACAAAAATGTAACAAAAGCATAGGGGTTACTACACTGAATCATGCATAGTAACGCTTAAGGTACAACCCGTTATGAGGTTGCACCAGTGGAATCCCATCATAATCCACTAACTCATAGGCCCCTTTTGCTAATATACGCTTAACAATATAGGGGCCCATCCACAAAGACTTGAATTTACCTGCTCCCAATTTATCGGATTCTTGGTCGTAAAGTAAGATCGTCACCTTCTGAGAAGACACGGGGTTCGACATTCTTGTCGAACTGTGCCTTGACTCGTTTCTTATGCGCTTCATTAGCCAAAGTGGCATCACGACCGGTTTCATCCAATTGGATTAGTTTCAAGAAACGAGCCTCCTCTTCTGAAGTTCCAGGGAGAAGGTCGACTGTGAGTTTGAGGGACAAGATCTCACACTGAACTGGTAAGATTCCTTCTAGGCCATACACCAGTTGAAAGGGTGTAAACCCGGTTGCATTCCTTACCGATGTTCGGTATGGCCACAAGGATGAGTACAGGATCAAGTGCCAACTCCTTTTGTGGACTCCAATCATCCTTTGCAGCATCCGCTTCAGGACTTTGTTGATTGCTTCAACTTGTCTGTTGGCTTGCAAGTAATATGGAGTAGAGCTGTCGTGGGACAACCCAAATTTGGTAGCCAATTCAACCATCATGTGATTGCGAAAATGCGATCCATGATCTGTGACTATGGCCTATGGAACGTCGAATCTAGCGACTACATCATTGAAAAAGAAAAGGGCAACTATTTCGCTAGTGTTGTTTAATGTGGGCATCGCCTCGGCCCATTTGGTAAAATAGTCTACCGCAACTATGATATACCCATGCCCCCTGGTCGAGGTGGGGTTACATGTCATGAAATCTATGCCCCATTTGGCGAATGGCCCAACAGAAACTATTGGTTGCAGGGGTGCGGGTGGTCTTCTGGTTTTGCTATCGAAAATTTGACATGCATGGAAACTTTTGACTGCGTTTATGCAACCTTTGAAAATTGTTGGCCAGAAGTATCCTGCTCGTAAAAAAATTTGTGCGATAGCGTAACCAGATTGATGTCCCCCACACGCACTTGAATGGTAATCATTCAGGACATTTTCGGCCTCCTCATGGGTGAGGCACCTCCTCAGAACTGTATCAACACCACGATGGTAAAGTGTATTAACCAACGATCATGTAGTCTTTTAATTGGTATCTAATACATTTTTGTTCCAAGCGAGAGGTATTAGACCTATATTTTTGGGTTTGGAGATAGATGATTATATCTCCATACCACGGATTGCTTGAAGATATCAGAAACAAAGATTCATCCACGATGGTTTCTTCGGATGTTTCATCATTGGACGACGATGGGAGATCGCATAGTAATTCCGTGAATACCAGGGATTTCTTCGATTTGGATTTTACAAATTCCAGATCAAACTCTTGAAGAATTGCTATCCATTTTGAATATTTTCCCCCCAGCAACTGTCGCGACAATATATAAGTCATGGGGTTTCAATTTGACAAAATGGTAGTTTTTCGAAAGAGGATGTAATGTCTAAATCTCTGTATCGCTTGAACAGCTGCGAGAGACAGCTTTTCAACGTAGGAATACTTGCTTTCTGTATCATTTAAGTTTCTACTCAAATAACATATAGGATGTTCAATTCCGTTGTCTTCTTGAACTAAAACCATTGCGATGGTTGTATCCACTACAGCCATATCCAGGTTAAAGTCTTTTTGATAATCAGGAGCGTACATTAATGATGCTTTCCTTAGGGATTCTTTTAAAGCATCAAAGGAATCTTGCGCGACCTGATCCTAGATGAAGGGTACTTATTTTTTCAATAGACGTGTATAACCTTTAGCAAGTTCGGCGTAATTTGGAATGAACCTTCTCAGAAAGTTTGCTTTCCCTTGGAGTTTCTGAATCTGAAGCAAATTTGAAGGTGGAGGTAGATTTATGATTGCCTGAACCTTACATGGGTTGAGACGAATCCCGTCCTTTGAGACTAAAAAGCCAAGTAAACGACCAGAACTGACACAGAACACACATTTCTGTGGATTGAGTCGTATCTTGTAGTGTCGGCAACGTAGAAATATCGCTCTTAAATGTTGCGGATGATCGGCCCGCTTTCGCGAATGAGCCGGAAGATTGTCGAGATATGGCTAAACAATGTTTTTGATGTCATGGAAGGCATAATTAATTGCCCTCTGAAATGTTGCCCCTGCGTTCTTTAAACCAAAGGGTAACTTGCGATATGCAAATGTGCCCCACGGACAAATAAATGCAGTCTTTGACTGGTCCTATGGGTGAATATTTATTTGATTATATCCGGAGAATCCATCCATAAATGAAAAGATTTCACATCCGGAGCATTCATCAATTATCTGGTCAATAAAGGGTGTAGGGTAGTTGTCTTTTTGACAAGCTTGATTTACATCCCTATAATCGACACACACTCTAATCGTTCCGTGTTTTTTCATTATAGGAACAATGTTCGATACCCAATCGGTTAGAGGAACTGGGTAAATAAATCCAGCATGGAGAAGTTTTTCAACTTCTGCCTTGATGGAAGCGGCTTTCTTGGGGTGCACTTGCCGTAGCCGTTGTCGTACTGGTTTGACATCTGGATACATCTTTATTTCATGTTCAACTATACTCAAGTCAATGCCTGACATTTCATCATATAACCAAGCAAAGACATCTCTGAATTCGCAAAAAATAACTTTGTATATTTCCAGTTCTGAAGGAGAACAACATTTGCCAACATAAATATTCTCTACAACATCTATTTTGGTCGAGATATTTATGGCGATAGTTTCTTCAATATTGGACAAGTTTCGCTCGGAATCCACCGTGTTTACAGTATTTGATAGGAAATCAAAAAATGAAGGATGATGAAAGCCATCAGGAGTATCTTCTTAACAATCCGGAAGATTGGAACGATGGTGGTAATCTTCCCATGACGCCCTGTCAATTATCATTGACTGAACAATTCCTTCGTCGGTGTAATGCACTTGCGACCAAGGATCTAAAGGGGTGTCATATTCCTTAGACCTATCTATCCAAACGCTTGATGAGCGTTGATTTGGGTCTGCCTCCCATGCCAAAAACATTGATTGCTACAATATTTCTATTGGGCTTGAAGGCAATACTTGCAGATGATCCATGTTAATATCGTTTTCTAAGATCTTTTGAATAGAAGATATCATATCGCAGATTCCTACCATCGCCACTTCCACCAGATTGATTGGAGGTGGGAGGGCAAAAGTCCCCATTAATATAGGGTCTTTTAGTAGGCCTACTCCGATCTTTTGAAGCGAATGGGGGCTTCCATGGATCATCGGAATGCTTCCCTTAACTTGGGAACTATTGGGTAGAAATGCTTGTTGGTCGACAATTGTAATTCCTCCTTGAAAAGGAAATGCAATCTTCCTAAAGTAGGTCGACACAACCGCAGCCATAGCATATATCCAGGGCCTTCCCAGTAGGATGTTGTAATCGAGGTTTCTGTCGATTACTTCAACATCTATTTCTACTATTTTTCCCCCCAGTTCAACTTGCAAGTTACTTAAAATCCCATATGGGGTATATGTTCGTCCATCAAATTCTTTTAATGTCGTCGAAGATCATGACAAGGTTGGAGATCCTAAAGTTCTCCAGCAACTCATCGACATAATGCATGTAGATGCCCCCTCATCAATAATTGTTCGATGAACAGTTTTGTTGAGGGCTTTCACTTGAATGAGGAAAGCTAGTTGAGCTAGTAACTGAGGGTCATATCCTTTGTGATTAAAGGACACAAGATTAGAATCCTTTGGGTCAATCCCACCTATTGCTGATAATAAAGCCTGCTTTTGGGAGGGGCAACTTTGCAGTGCCTCAAGTGTCGACATAGCAGATGACGATTGGGCCAGATCTTCCACTATATTATATTATTGTGCTACTCTGGCATGAGGATTAAATGTCGACTTGTGTACTACTCCCTTTGGCGGTTTTATTGTTAGCTCTAGAATGATGGGCGGCGCAACTTCTGTCGAAGTTGTTGTCGAACTACTAGGTTGATATTTATCCATGTTGTTCGACAGCTGTGGATTCCCGTAATCTTTATTCCTTGTTGATATCAAAGCATCATTTTTTTGTTTCGAAACCGACAACATTAGCACTTGGGACAGGGAAGCATTGTCACTAGCAATCAGATTTGTTCCTGGATTTGGAAACGGATCAGTCAATACCGCCGAGGTTTTTGAATTCTTGAAGAATTTTCTAAGCTCAGCTTTATATGGAAACTGTCTTGTGCAATGATCCTCATCACATATAAGACATGGACGATTTGGTTTCTTATCTCCATAAGGGTTTGCAGAAGATTTTTCAGGTGATGATTCCTCCTGTTTCTTCTTCTTCCCTTTGTTTTTCTTCTTGCCTCCTGGTTTCTTGGTTTCTTTGCCTTTGTCTGTTGAGACAACATTTACTTCCGAGGCGAGAAGTTCTTCTTTTGCATTTTGACTATAAATCTTACGGGCCTATTTAGATGTAGCCTTTGTTGATTTCATGTCTGTCGTACCAATCACGCCATCGCCGACATGAGAGTCATTATTCGATTTAGGAGGAGGAGGAACGGAAAATTCCATCTGGGAGCGTCAGGGATTTTATCGTAGACCGTGCCAGACTGAGTATAAATCAAGTCCAAATATTGTGCACGAGCAATAACTTTCTCTTCAGTGACGACTCCTCCCTTTTCCACATCTTCTGTAATGGAAGGCAATAATGACTTAATAAACCATTCAGCTAAAAGCTGATCAGGAACATACGTTTTAACCATTCTACGATGATGTCGCCACTCATGAATATGATCGGATATGTGAGTGGTCGTTGTTTGCTTGAAATTGGTAAGAAGTTCTATTCCCGTTTCGTACCTTATGGGTAACTGAAAATGGGTTAAAAAGGTTGTGGCTAGGGTACTGAAGTTATCAAACGAAGCTCTAGGTAATTCGATATACCATTTTGTTGTCGGACCAGTTAACCTTCTCTAAAAAAGGCGAAGTCTAATCGAATCATCATTTCGGGTGTTTGATGAACACCACAGATGAAAGGTCATCACATGATTCAACTGATATTCACCCGTATTTCCATTAAATTTAGGAATATCTAACGAAATTTTATGCGGAATCGCTAGCCACCAAGGGGCGTAAGCAATTGGATCGTTCGTTAGCCGATTTAGATCCAGTAACTCTAAAGTCGCCACGAAGGGTAACTATTGATTCAGGTTTGGCGAAGCATACCCAGGATAAGATGGAATCGCCTGGGCAGTTGGTCTTTGCATACCAACATAATGCATTTGATGCTGGTAACTTTGATAAGGTTGATGGGCATAACCATTGTAGAATGGTTGATTTTGACCGTTCTGAATATACGGCTGCCCATTATTTGCAAAGATTTGTTTCTCAGATCCTTGGTAAACTTGTTGGAATTGTGGTTGTTGATATTGCACCAGCCATGGTTGTGAAGCCATGTGTTGTTGTCCAATACTGGCTGTTTGACCAGGATGAGGGGTAATTGTACCCGTTTGGGCCTATGTCATTCCACTAGTCGGCGATTGTGGTTGAGTCGCAGGGACAAGAGGCTATTGCATTACAACCTGAGAAATCTGAGGTTGGCATACAACAGGAAACACTTGTACTTGCGACACCGTCACAATAATCGGCCTAGTTGGTATATTTGACATAGGTAAACATTATTGCATCGAGTATACAACCCTTGGTTGTTGAGGCAGTATTGGCACCCAACCGCTAGATGTAATTCCAACATAACCTGAATTTTTTTGTGAACTCTCGTATGGTTTTCCTCCGGGAGGAGACAATGAGAGGGTATATTGTCCCCCATATGGTGGTAATCGGTACTTAAAGGAATGGTTTGTCCTTGAGGACCGGACTGCCCAAATTGACACCGTGAAGGATCAATTTGCTGAGATTCAACATAAGAGTTCCCGGATATTATTCCGGATGAACAAATGGGAACGGACCATACTATTGAAATAGCCCCTGAGTGGGCCCCGTCTAGCGATTGAGAGCTATTTGGGATGGATGGTATGCCGTCGAACATTGTCGGAGTGACAGCAGGAAGTTCTACCGTTGCTGTGTCGGATGACACAGTCCTAGATGTTGATGGTTGTTCAAACATTTCTAGTCTATCCAAAATATTTCCTAGCGATTCTATAGGAGCTTCCGATAACGGTAGACTAATTTCTAATGAAGAAGGATATAGGGTGATCCCGACTCCAAATTGCGATGGGGTACTAGGTGGAGGATCCTCCACAATCTCTTTTATAGCAATCAGACCAGCTGGAAGAGGTAGACCGTCAGGTCCGTAAAATATTTCTGGTGCCGAAGAAGGATCTGCAGCGACAGATGTTTGGGGAATAACACCTTCCGAATCAGCTGTAGATGGAGTTGGTTCAGTAATACAAGTGTTTACCCCCACACTAGGATCAACTATACTGTCCTTTGGTGGCTGCGGAACTTCTTCTGTAAAGGCAGGGATACCAGAAATGTTTGCAGTAACCAGAGTCTCCGATAGTGTCGGAACACTTGTTCTAACTTTACCAGGGGATTTGGAACCGGTTAAACGAGTTCGCTTCGTCCGTAACAGTTTTGATTCTGGAGACAAAGATGGTTGACTCGTAATCCTCCGCGAATGACGGGGTCTCAATTGAATTTCTTCCACGATTGCGGATTACTCAACCAACTAAAAATCAAGGGGAAATATGTTTCCAAATCAAATGAATTTTAGACGCTTTCAGACAACTTGTTTTTTCAATTTTTAAGAGTCGAGAATAAACAAAAGATGACTCTAGTCGCCTTCGATTTTTAATGAGGTTGAAGTGATAAGTGCTCAGATGGACCTTTTCCTTTAAGGAGTCTGAAAAGGAATGAAAGAGACTACTCTGGAAATCTAGACAGATGGATTACCAAACCAATCGCAAAACTGCAGAATAATTTTTACGGTACGACAGTCAATCTTCTCGAATGTTGTGTCCAGTGCATTGCGATCGATAGGGCGGCAGACACGGCTTCCTATGGATAAAGGATAAAACCTATTGTGGTCTCCCAATATATACTCGATGGTACGTGGGAGCACAAGTCCGTACTGGCACTTATCGTCTCAAAGTGGAGGAATCACCCAACCAGCAATGAAAACAACAGTTACTAGGCTTTACGATGCCGGAATACGTCTCTAGCCTAGACTTCTAAATGTTGTGCATTAGGTTCCAAAGCGTTTTTAGATTTATTAAATTTATTTTAAAGTTGATCTTGCTTAAGAAATTTTCCTTTCAGGTTCACCGCGTGATGTAGATATACAATTCCTAAAATGCAATCTAAGATGATAAACAATCGTTTAATCTTCTTTTTGCAATGAAAATCCTAGCTACTAAAGAAAGAGAGATGATATTCTTTCAACATAGAGCAGAGAGCACACACTATATGCACTGTCCTAAATCAAACCAACAATCAGTCTAAATGCAAATGCACATGCATGTATTTGTTTTCAGCCTTCTTAATGTGTGAATGATAAAAAGAAATCTAAGTGCAAATTTGAATTATTTTTCAAAGCGACATTACTAACAAGTTTCTTTTCAAGACAAAATGAAGATAATGACGACACTTTGTTATTTGGAATTGAAAACTTGCTTTCGACACTTGAAAAACTACTAATTCAAATCGAATACAAGAGTAACAGTGTAATCGACTATCAAGAACAATCGGATTCTCTTCTATGACTGAAAACGACACTTGCGACACTTCCAAATCAAGAAACGACAGTTCAATTACGCTACTTCTTTGTAAAAGAGAACTGAAAATGGCTCACAATACATAAAAAAATTTACAGTTCTTTGCACAATGGAGGTGTAATAATGGCAAGGAAGGGGTTTCCAATAGAGGTATACTGACTACAGACAACAAAACTCCTGAATAGAGCTGAAAAGAGTGAAAAAAACCAAAGTCTGGAGGAAAAA
Source organism: Pinus tabuliformis (assembly GCA_031772625.1). NCBI lineage: Eukaryota > Viridiplantae > Streptophyta > Pinopsida > Pinales > Pinaceae > Pinus > Pinus tabuliformis. The sequence continues at coordinate 1,110,275,929 of CM062820.1, read as the reverse complement.
TTAGCCCTTTCTGATCAGCGCACCTGTTACACAGGGATTCCAATATGCATCCCACCTACAACACACAGGAAGTGTGATGCATACTGATATCCTTGAAGAGAGGGTGCGATGGTTCAGACTTTTGATCCAGTTCTTGATCACAGTTTGTAGCACAGTTCAGGGATTTAGGTTGAGCAAGTGATAATCAGTAATTAAATCACAGGGGTAGATCTAAGGAGGTTACTAGAGCCACCACAAGGGCAATTAGAGAGTTCATAAATCGATTGTTCAGTTCATAAACAAAACCCGAAGATAGACTGAAGCAACATTGATCTACTTTTCACTTGCATAGCAAATGCAGTTCGAAGGCTAGCTGGCTTGACTTCAGGCTTCGTCTGTAAGTTTATAAAGAAAACAAATATAGACAAACAAACAATCTATTCACTCCCTAGTGGAGTCGCCATTTTGTTATTGGGAAAACTAGTGTCTATGCAGAGCTACTAGTCCCACTAAGACTGCTAGCTATCTTAGAAACAAACAAACTAAAACTACTTTCATTTTCCTTTATGAGAAGTAGATAAGAGGAGAACAAAGGAGACCAACCTCTGTCTTGCGCTTGGCTCCTTGCTTGATTCCTCTCCCTTCTAATAGATCTTTGCCACTCGCTTCCTCGTCTAACCAGCTTCAAAGAGCACCTGTGGAATCAAAGTAGCATAACACTATCCAAGAACAGAGATCTACTATCATAAACAATATAGGACCAGATATATATTGACCACACAAATGCATATATCATCAATCATACAAGAATGTGGAGGAAAACTTGAATAGCTTTATTAATAATCAAGAATAGAAAAGAGGATTACAACCAATTGTTCTGACCCAGTGTCAACCTCTCAGCAAGAAATCCCTTCTTCACCTCATGAAAAGCTTAGATCACCCAACACTATGATGTTACACCAAGAAACCAGCAACACTTCCTTACAAGATACAAAATTCCAGCCTCTGGATCTCTGGGATGAGAGATCCATATATAGATGTTTGCAAGGGGGGGTGAGTCAGCTTCTAAGATTTGATTAGTGTCCTCTCTTTGATAGTTCTTGATTCCACTTGGAGATTGATGATTTCTTACTCATCCCTAGGCGAATGCAGGGAGGCAAGTGTCACAGGAGAAGTTTATGGAAGATTCCATGATCTTCCACCTCGCAAATTGACCCTGCCATTTGTCCACTCTCACCCATAGAAGGGTTTTTCAGTATGCATCGCACCTCCCATGTGCATTTAGGTGGGATGCGGCGCACTTTGACCATGGAGCAGGTGAGATGGTCCAGTTTTGACCAGTTCTGAGTAGGTTTTCATTGAGAACTTCTGGGAGATGATGTAATCAGCTGGCCTTGTTCTTTTAGGGGTCGGAACAACACTTTTAGGGACTTAGGAGCCCTTGGTTTATGGACATTTATGACTGGGGTTGCAGTGCCCAAAAGTGTCTATAACAATAAATTTGATGATGTTCTACTAGATTATTAGATTTGTGTGCTAGCTAATGGCGTTTATATGTGTTAGAGGTGCATTCGAATGTGTATCTTAGATGGTGTTTATGTTTGTTAGATGGTTATCATCATGATGTTCATTTTTATGAAATAATATTTATTGTAAATTATGTATCAGTGAACTTATATCAAACTTTTATATCTAAAATTGCATGCAAAACGACTTACTTTAAAAAAATGCAAAGATATTTTTATAAATCACAAAGTTTAGTATGGTTGAAACTATGATTGTAAAATTACGATAAATTTTTTTTTATTACTTAGATATTTCATTGATTCAATCTAACTTAATTAGTGAAATATTTCAATACTCACAAGGAAAAAATAACCAAAGGTAAAATAATTTAGTTTGATAAGACGAAAATGGGTAACTCATTCAATTTTTAATATAAAATATTGTTAATAATAAATTAATAAAAAATACAATTTAACTAATTCAATATTGGTTTAGAAAAATCAATCTATTTTTAAATTTAAAAAGCTTAAGTATTATAGATAAAATATTGGATCTACCAAGTGCCAAGATGGATCAAATCTCTTGAGATGCAAACATCTTTTAAAGTGAAAAGAGATTTGATCCCTCTAGGTTCTTCGTAGATCCAGAGTTAAGATAGATCTAGGCTGGTATAATATATATGTAGTTGACATTGAAATATTTTATTTATAATTAACTTTCTCCACATTAAAATGTTAAAATATGCTCCCTCGTATTTTTTTCATGTATGTACATACATTTAATTTTTTTTATTAATATTTTCTAAAATATTACATATAAAATCCATATTAAACATTGAAAAAATTACAAATATCCCTCATACATTGGAAAAAAAAAATTATCAATCATTCCCACTAAAGCTAAAATATAAGAAAATTTTCAATTAAAATTAATTTATTTTTCTCTATATAAAGTATCTATAAAATTATGTTATTTAATATGGACAATGAAATATTTTATGTATGGTTGACAGTAAAATATTTTTTGTTGTAAATATATTTTTGTTTTAAATATCACATGTAAATGGAACTTAGAATGAATTACACAAAATGTAATATCAATAATATTATTTCTTGTCATGTAAAAAAATTACATTTCTTCTTTATACTAAAATGTAAATTATATTTTTTTTTGCTCATTACATTTCTTCCTCATAATATAAAAAGCCAAATTATTTTTTTAATTTCAGTTACTTTATATCTCTATGTAAAGTTGCATAAGATTAAGGTGTAAATTGAAGCATTGTAATTATGGCAGACATTAACTTCTTTTGTTGTTATTATTTTTAATTTGTTAATATATTGCTATTTTATTATTTTTAAATGTAACATTGTGACAACATATCTCCCATAGTTGTAAAGCACCTCTTGGCTAGTGAAGCAATTTAAATTTAATATTAAAAGACGTAAGTAAACATTTTTCTAGTAATAAAGATATAACATTTTGGTGCTACTTTGGTTCTTTATTAGCTATTGTATTGGTTTAAATTTAACTATTTTTGATATTAAATGAGTTAAATAGTACAAAAATGATACTATATTAGATTTAAAATTTTGACAAATAATATATTTTATTATTTCTTAACTAGCCTAGATCCATGTTAACTCTGTATCTATCAAGCCCCGAGAAGGATAAAATATCTCAAGGTACAAACCTTTTGCAAACCTCTATCTATCAAGCCCCTAGAGGGATAAAATATCTCAAGGTACAAACCTCTTTTCTGAGTGCAAAATCTCTCAAGGTGAAAACCTCTTTTCTGAGTCCAAAACTTGAAGAAAGGTTTGCACCTCTAAAAATTTGATCCCTTTCTAAGATGGTTTAATTATCACATTTATTTTTAGTTTAATTTTTGCTTTTTATATAATTTTACCGAGTTAAAATGTTTTAATTAATAATTTTATTTTTTATTTCTATGTGATTTGACCGAGTGAAAATGTTTAGATAACATTATATAACTATAGATTACAACAACTCTTCCATTATGGGATGGAGGGTGTCTCTTGGCCCAAAAACGTAATAAAATAAAATAAAATAAAAAAGAATTATTTATAAAAAATTGATTGTGAAATGAGAGATCAATTTTGGGCATGTGGTATTGGCAAATCATTGTATTGGCCCATGGTATGGTATGGTTAATAATATCCATGGTAAAGTGGGGTGAGTATCCAATGGTTAAAAGTCTTGTTAATTGTAAACATATTTTGATTGTAAAATGAGGGATGGTTTTTAGGCATGTGGTATTGATGAGCCATCCTATTGGCCCATGGTATGGTATTGTTAATAATATCCATGGTTAAAAATTTTGTTATATTGTAAGTATTAGGTGTTTTTGAGCTTATTAATGAAATTTAAATATGGTTACAAAATTATTATTTTAATCTATATGGTGAAATGGATCTTAATTTATTGCTACTATTTATATCTTATATATTTTCATGTGATAGAGGTGTAGATATATCTCAAAAGTAATTATAATATTTTTCTTTTAAATTTAATAAAAATGGTATAATATTAAATTCAAATAAAATATTTATAACATATTTTGAGTGTAAAATGAGAGATAGTTTTTGGGTATATTGTATTCATGAGCCATGGTATCGGCCCATGGTACTGTAACAAAACCTATTTACAAGTTAATATTATCTATGGAAAAGTGGACGTAAATATCCATGGTTAAACATATTGGTATATTGTAATTTTATGTGCTTATAATTAATTAAATTTAAATATGGATACATAATCATTATTCTATTTTATAAGGTAAAATGAATCTTAACTTATTGTTGCTACCTATATATTTTAATGTAATATGTATATTATGATTTTTTTAATCTAAAAAGTATTCGTAATTTTATTAATAAAAACAAAATTACAATGTAATAAATTTGAATTTTATTATTTTTATTACTTTTAACTTTTTAAGGACACTACAACATCTCCCTTGGCTCTATATTAACACACATGTAAATTTTTATCAATTTATGTATTGTAAATTTGACATATTAATATAAATATAGTGAGCCCACATGTAAAAATGTTTACAAACCCTCTTACATTACATCTACGAATTACCCCTTACTAAGCCTCACAACTAAAAAATTATTACTATTTTTTCCACAATCTTATCACGAGATAGTCACTAAAATTCATGTTTTCACATTTCTACTACCTAAAAGTATATCATGTTCACAATGATAAAGATATGTCTACTTTAAATAATTTAGTCATAAATACATAAAAATAGATACTTATTTTATATAATATAAATAGGAAACAAAAATGCATCACCAAGTCTATTTGAAATTCAAACAAATTCCTCTTAATTACCATCACAAATGTGGGGTGCTTGATATTTTATGCATGCACCAGAGCGATCATATTTACCAAATGCACTGCAAAAATAATATTTAAAAATATAGTTATAGCTCCACGCGTTCGATAAAGTGAGCATTCTATGTCGATGCGCTAATATTATACTTGCGCACTGGTGTGTAAGTGTGACACACCGCTATGAAAAATTAAATTTGTGAACCAGTATTTGTATGCTTCCTCTTCGATTCTTACTCTTAATGCAGCCTTCTCTCGAGTTTACATTGTAGTGGGGTGCACCGAAAGATGGTAGGTGGGTCGCTCATCATCACTAGAATCCTAATTTCAAAAACTATTGAATGTCATTAGTACAATATCAATGATATTGGTAAGTACATCAATGCAATTGGTTTGTTGAAATTACATTATACCAAACAATTATTACCATCATTGATCCATAATTACAGTTAGAAGATGTCGTGTTCCAATTGGCGAGGTGAAGAGGCTGTCCAGGCTGTCCATTTTCCTCTACCAACTTCTTGCAATATGCCACTCTTGATAAGAGCTTATGACATTTTTGAAATGGAGGAATATTTTATGCATCTGAACTCGATTATGAATCAGGATCCTGCAAATTTGGATACATTTTTATTCAAATTGAAATGGATTAAAAAAAAATCAATTAGATAATCGAAATATAAATAAAATCTAAACTTACTAGAGATGGAAAGGGATAACACCCTAAAGGACTTTGATGGAACAAACTGGAATTTGAAGAATTCATTTGATGTTATTGAGGATTTTTCCTTGCATTTGAAAAAAATAAAAAATAAATTGTTGTGTGCATATCTAAAATTAATCTAGAGAACCATATCACTACAATTTGAATTTCAATATAGTTTTCAAACCATTTTTCAAGAATAATGCAACTTTAAGCAGAAAAATGTATACTATGAACTACTTAAAGTCATGGGGATGCATCCTAAAGGATAATTTCATATTAATATGTCATTTTATGTGAGAATGACTGGTGCACTTATCAAAACAAAGTGCACCGATATGTTTAAATAATACCAGCATGAGGGTGTTTAAATAATACCTGCACCGATTTTCAACATTCTCAAAAATAACATGTTATCATATCAGTGTTCTTGTACAAAAACGCACTGATGCGTTAAAAAAAAAACAACACTGGTACACCCTTGTTTCCATATTTTAAAAAATAAAAATGAATTCAACCAAGTGCTCTTATAATGTATAAATAGATTTTAAACCCTACCGGTGCACTTATCAGAACAAAATGCATCGATGCATTTAAAAACTACCACCGCTAGGGCATTCAAATAATACTCACAATGGTTTCCGGATATCTGGAAAAAAAAAAGTATGTTATCATATCGGTGCTCTTGTACAAAAATGCACCAATGCGTTTAAAAAAAAAAGCAACACCGCTACACACTTATTTCTAGATTTTAGAAAATAAAAACAAATTCAACCAAATGAGTGCTCTTATAACAATTAGAGCATGGATGCTTTTAAAAAGAAACTACGTTAAAAATATTAATTGCACCGTTTCGATATTTCAAAAAAAAAAATTGTATCATGTCGATGCATTGAAAAAATTTGGCCCCCAGAAAATGTTAGTGTGTTTTTCCTATAGATGAACCAACTGCACCGTTTCAAGATTTCAAAAAAAAAAAAAATTGTATCATGTCGGTGCATTGAAATTTTTTTGCACCAATTGCACCATTTCAACATTTCAAAAAAAAAAAAATTGTATCATGTCGGTGCATTGAAAAATTTTGGCGCCCCGAAAATGTTAATATGCTTTTCCTATAAACCACTAGTGCACTTGACTATCAAACACACCAATGTAGGGAGAAGTTGAAAAAAAACTATTTTTTCATTTTTTTAAATTAAAAAATGAGGGCCAATTGATTTTTTGAAATCTAATTTCATAAAGTCTTTTAAATAGTAAAACGTTATTCACTATTTCATTATTTTACCCAAAATTTCAAGGGAGTGATTTGTGAGAGAGACATACCAGTAGCACTATCTACCAGCAGAATACTTTGGAGTAAGTAGTATAACTATTCAAAATATCAGAAGCTGAAAGGTATGGTGATTCACTCAAAACCATAGTAAAAATTTAAAATTTTGTTGTTTATTTTACTAATAAAAAAATTTACAATTTTTGTTACAGTTTTATTAAAAGAAAGATCATCTACAAGCAAGACTTACTGGGAGCATGCATCAGCACAATACCTTGGAGTAGTAGAACTATTTAAAAGATCAAGTTGAAAGGTATGGTGATTCACTCAAAACCCTGCATAGTAAAAAATTAAAATTTTATTGTTTATTTTGCTAATAAAAAAATTACAATTTTTGTTAGGGTTTTATTAAAAGAAAGACCATCTATAAGAAATACTTATTGGGAGGATTGTGGAGTAGAAAAATATTTTGGAAAAATTTAATTTCAAAGGTATGGTGATTCACTCAAAACCCTAGATAGAAAAAATTTGAAATTTTACTATTAAATTTTTTTATAATTTTTAGATTTATCCACAATTCAAAAAAATAAATTAAAATCCCTATATAATAAAAAAACTACTATAGATTTTACTAGTAAAATTTTCTACGATCTTTGTTCCTATTTATATTTAATTAAAATTTAAAAAAACAAAAAAATAAATATTTACCTTAAACCCTTGCATCTTTCTACAAAAATTCACCTTAGGGTTTAACTTCCTCTACCACTTCACAATTAGGATTTTTCATTTTAGGCATTTTAAATTTAATGGATTTGTGTACTTACTATATAAAGGTCGTTTGATATGTAAAGTAGGGAAATCACTTATTGAATTAGATCCAAGACTTGTTGGGCCTCTCCAATTTTTTTTAAATGGTTATATGTTCTGTGATGCTCCCTCTATAATATAATGCACTAGTGCATTGTTGGTGTAATATAACACCTCGGTGCACCTCTTCCAAATATCACCATTAAATAATTGTGGTGTGTTTAGCCTTACAAATCTCACCATTATAATTTAAAATTATTTTTAAAATCAATATTCCATGACGGTGCTGAACAATTAAACATCTAGTGTGTTTAATGGGATAAACACACTCGTGCATTTATTCAGATAAATGCACTAATTACCAGATCTCTTTTTGTCTGACAATTATTTAATTTATTTGTAAAATATACTTAATGGCTTTTGTATTGAATGATACATGTTGTATATTTATAAAAAATGACTTAGAGGAGTCAAGTAACAAAAATATTGATCGACACAATGATAGGACATCAAAAAAAGCAGAGAAGGCAAGTTCTTTGTAAATTATTTACAAAATAATATGTTTGAACAATATGTAAGTTTAACTAATATGTATTGGTTGGTGTGTGTCATGCAGGTCCACAAAATGAAGAAGGTCATTAAGATTATTTCTAATCTAAGTGCAAAAGAGCATAAAAGGCTGATAGAAAAATTAGAAAATGATGAATGACGAATCAGGTGAATGAAAAAACAACGAAGGAATAGATCAATGTCATTTTAAGAAGAGAAAAATTATAGAACATATAAATGACGATGAATTGGTTCTTAGTTCATCTCAAGTAGTGTTGGAGGTTAATGAAAGGGCGGAAATTTTTTACAAAACTATGAGGGATCTAGTGGAATGAACATATAGATGTACTTTCCACTTATAATAAAAAAATTAATCCAATGATTCTAAGAACCAAATTATATCTAGACTACAGGAAGTATTTCCGAAGAAATGGTAAATGGGACATGACAGACTTGCAATAGAAAAACATACAACAACAAAAAATAACCATTCAAAAAGTAATATTCTTAATTAAAATGATTTTATAGAATTATATGCATATATTACTACAAAACATTCATTTATTAATATGGATTTTGTTATATATAGTTTTCATATATCAATATAAAAATAGTTCATTTCTTTTTTCAGGAAGATTATTAAAATCTCAAATGATCAATGAGATGATATGTGAAATATGTCAGTAGGAATGTCCAGAAAAGTGTACAAGGAGATGGACAAAGAAATGGACATAATTGCATCACAGGAGGAGCCATCTCAATAACATCATGCTTCAAATGTATGTAATCATGATTGACTGTGTACATATAAAAAAATAAAAATTTAGCTTTAAATATTAATTTTCAAGTATTTTCTTACAGAAAAGAAAACAAAATGGAACTCATTCAGCACATAAAATAGGACGACAAGGAAGAAAAAGGACAATTTCAAAGTTTGTGATTAATTGTTAATATTTCCTTGTAACAACTAAAGGTTTCATTTTTGTATATTTTAATTTGTTTTATAGCAACCATCCTTGAATGTCTTCAAATAGGTGCTAACATACAAAGAAGAGTCATCGGAAGAACTGATTAACGATGGGTTAAGTAAGGGTTGTGAGTATATGTTGGCATATCAAAAGTTAATTGTGAAAATCGTAAGTATCTATGTTGTTTTACTTCTCTAAGTTTATAATTAATATAACAAAAAAATCCTTTATATTAAATCTATAGTTTATAATGGGGTTTAAAACATGCAAGAAACAAAGTATGGAACTATGCCAACAAAAGATTTGTTGCAACAAGACATGAGACTTGGTTTTGAAACCATGTGCAAGTTTATGCATCACTTCTTGATATGGTACATTTCTATTCAATTTACATTGATGTATATTATTTATTTCTATTTTCATTATTCTCACAAATGTAGATACACTCATTACACTTTATTTTTATGTTTGTAGATGGGTCAAGTTCAAGAAGACGAAAATAATTGATGCAATCAACAAAACATTCCTCAAAATGACCTGAGCCATGGAAGTAGATTGAGAACTGACATCAGTTCTAACAAAGAATGATGATCTATTTGGATATCAATGCAACGTGTTGTATTTTTTGAAATAATTATCTATTAAAACCAAACATTTTGTTTAATGTAATGGACACAGTGTTTTCAGGGAGGCTGGAGTGGGAGGGGTAATAGTAAACCTCAAAGAAAACACATAAATAAAGTTCGCATGGGGACTAGGCACCGCGACGAACAATCAAGTTGAAGCTCTCTCTCTTTGGCAGGGTTTGAGTATTAGCATGGCTAATGGTATCAAAAACTTGATTATCATTGGTAATTCAAAAATGTTTGAAGCTCTCTGAGAATGAGAACCTCCTCGAAGTTGAAACTGCTTCAATCATTATCAGGATAAATTATTAATTAAAAAAAATTGAAAAGGTTGATATGATCCATGTGTTGCGGGTTAACAACCAGTTGGCAGATGCACAATCCAACGTTAGGGTGGCCTTAGAGCAAGGATTTTTAAGTATCAATCAATCCATTAAAATATGTCACATTCCTTAATTCGTTTTAAATTCTCCAGGTTGGCGCTATACAGATAGGGTACGGGTCTTCAGCATATCAAATTAGCAGTCAATAAGTTTATATCCTTGACGGCCCTTCATAGTGCATTGGGAGTTGGGGTTATTGGTAAGGAGTTATGGCACAGGTGTGGCAGTAGTAGATCGAAGGTCATGTGCGGTGATAGGTGGGTGATTCGTCCTTAGTTATTTACCTAGTGTTTTAATATAGTTACATTCATAGGGGAGAAAATTAGCATCGCAATTCACTCCAGGTTAGTTTTGGCGATGGATGAGATGGAGGGTAGTTTCTATGCCATGATGTTGAATCTCTTAGAATTTATGAAGGAAAAAATGGGGAGCAACGTTAGAATTAACCAAGCCATTATTTATAGCAGTTAATTGTGAATGGTAAACCAAAGGATTGTTTCAATACAAGGTAGAATCACCATGAAGATGGCTTCTGCAAGCAACGACAGTGGTGGCGGGACAGAGTCGATACGCTCCAGGAATATTGAAGGTCTAGTTGACAATTCATGCAAGCAGGTGGCAAAGGAAATAGTTAAGGTGATTAATGAAAATATGGTGGTTTTGTATGCCCAGTTATCACAACTTGGAAAAGACATAGAACTTCTGCAAAAGACTATGGAGAGTCTGTGCATTGACGTGATGAGATTGCAACAAAATTTGGAGAACATTGAAATTAAAGTGGAGACTGCAGTGGTCGAGGTGTTAAAGGAAGTCTTCTGATTCAAGGATGGTATGGTCCCCAATGTTGATGGTGCTACAGACATTGCTGCTGGTCCGGACCCGGAACCTTGAGTGGGTGGTACTAAAGAATTGGTTACGAATGTGGAAGAATATTTGAGAGAAATTAACCCTAGTAGTAGTGGGTACTTGTTTTGTTATGAAGTTATAATTATGTTATGTCAATCTATAGAATATTGTGGGGTTTTTTTCAAATTTTATAGTATAAGCTATGTACAAATCTCATATGTAAATAAGAATGGTAGCAATAGGTTCCTTCTTCAGTTTCAATAGATGAATATTTTTGAGAGCATTCTCTCCAAGATTGTATGGGACCTGGCCCTTTTCCAGTTTATATAATGAAAATGCTACCCGTTTCTTTAAAAAAAAGGGACATGGTGCCCAATTTAAAGACAAGTGGTTACCAATAAAAATCCCATTTTGTATAACAAAGAGCATAGTATTGATATATAATAAAATATATTCTAATATATTCTACTGTGTTATCAAATGTCACTGTGAAATGTTACACCACTAATTAAATATTATAATGAAGAGATACGAAATTTGATAATATAAAAAATTAATCCAAACATCATATACAAATGCACCAGTCAAATTTTAATTTATATTAATATTGTTATAAGATATATGTCAATTTTTGATGAATAATAAATTTTTAAAATTACAATAATTGCACTGTTACAAGTCGATGTTTCCAAAAAAAATAGAAAATCTCATACAAAAAACCGATGCATCCATAACATAAAAATGCACCAATGCATTATGTTATATAAAGGCACTGTGATGGCATCATATTGCATGACCGGCGCCTTTTCAAAAAACGATAGGACTAGGGCATTTATCTCTTCAAGCACTTGTATTGTTTGCAATTAATGTCATGGTTTATTCTAATTCTTAACGTACCAGTGCTTTCATAGAACTAACACCCATGTCCTACAAAATATCATTTCCAAACCCAATGCATTATTAAAATTAACAGCACCGATATTTTTATATAACAAACGCACCAGTGCATTTAGATAAATGGTACACATCGGCACTACAAGTTTAAACAAAAGCACCAGGACTGCAATTATTTTTTGTGTTCCCTGGTGTCGTTCCTTACTCAAATGCCTCTGGGATTTTTCTATCTATTAGAACCAGTGCATTATGAAATGTAATAGCATTGGTTCTTTTATATCACTAACGCATCAGGTTGTTTATAAAAACTATACTCATCGACCCCGCAAGTTTCAACAAAAGCACTAGCACAACATTTATTTTTTGCGTGCCTCAGTATCATTCCTTACATGAACGTCCTGGGGATTCTTTTGTCTATTAGCACTGGTGCGGTATATATTACACATCAATGTACTTTGGATTCAACACCTCGGTGCTTTTATTTATGTATACATCCTAGTGCATTTATAAATGAGCATATTGGTGCTACATTTTCCATGAAGTGCATCGAAAAAAAATAAAAAAATAAATCAAAAAGATAAAAAATCAAAATCAAAAAATCATTCGCTAAAACCTTTGGTCACCTATATTTTTTCAGTTGTGATGAAGTTCCATTAAAAGATCCTCTAAAACATCCACTATCACAAATGGATGTTCAGCAGATGTTTTTTTGACAATTTATTCCAATTTTATAACACTAAAAACCTTTGTTATAACCTCTGCCTAGAAGGTATTTTCCTTGTAGTGTCTTCAATCTTGAATTGAAATATGATGATCCCCTTGCCCTAGCCTCTGAAATTAGAGCTATTGTGCATGATATAGAAACTAACGGAGTTTAAATATATGTTCCTCTCATAACTTTCATCAAGGCATTATATCCCAAATATTCTAACTACCTTGAATCATTACAAGCTAGTGGAAAACTTAAGGAGATTGGTTTTGACTCTATTCTAGATAAGTTTGTAGAAAGAGAAATATTTTGGTAAGAATAAGTAGTTGTTTAGTTTTCTAAAGAATTTATGTTCCTTGCACATATAGAGAATAATAAGGCATGATATCCTTATAGAGGAAGAGGTGGCAAAAGAGAACGTGGAAAGAATAATAATAGAGTGTTGACGATGCTGAACCCGCCAACATGTAATGGGATCTCCCCGGTAAGAAGTCCCAATTAGACCTCAGACCATTTTATGTAGGAGTCCCAACAGTGGGTCATATGGTAATGCCTTGACCGCAATTTCACACAGAGGCCAGTAAGATGAATCTATTGGTAGAAAGGGTGTGGCAGCTGCAATGAGTCAAGGAAGTTGTATGAGAGGTTCTAACACACAGGGGTTGAGATGAGTGCACCCCTTGGAAACCTGTAATAGTACTTTGCTTGGAAGAGAATACATGAACAAAGATGCATCACCAGCTAGAAAACGAGTTAGCAATCAATCCAAAGTGATGGTTAAACCAACAACACATCTAGAAAGATTCATACATACTTGTACAGAATAATCCATACATGCATGCGTAAGCAAACAAATGCATATGCCATTTAGAGTAAACAAGATAGCTGGAATACAATAAAACATATGAATGAAACATGCTGGCTCTTATTATATAAAGAAGTGTAACTTCCGGTCATACAATAGATCCATGTCCAACTACTAGTCCCAATAGTGGAACGTTACACCCACATCTGCCTGCTCCTCCAAAGAGATGTACTAGCTCTGCGCAATGGAGAAGTCAAGTCTCGTTACAATAATGTCCAAGCTCTCTCCAAGATAGTCTTATCAGAAGCTTAGCTGACCAAAAATTATTTACAATGAGGTATGAGGCTCTATTTATAGCAAAGGGTGGGGTGACCCTTGACATTCCCCTTTGTGACAATTCATCTACCCTCATGACTCTTCATCTACTCTATGACTGTTACATCTAACTATTGACACTGAACTTCCACTTGACATAATGTTACTTTATAATGCACATGTGCTCATGTGAGACAAAATGGCTTGAGAAAGCCATACAAGACATCACTAACACTTAGTCCGTTGAGGTGAGACCAACTCTTTGACATGCTTGTGATGGTGAAGGTGATGAGTTGACACCAAGCTTGGTCGTCCAGGATGGTGTGCATGCACCCCATGGTGACATCTTGTTGAAGCGAACTCTTGCCGTTATTGCATCCGGTGCATTGGTATGGCTCCTTCATCCAACTCATCTACTAACATGTGCATGGTCTTCTTGGGTGTGACTGAACCGACAACACACTGATGCATAGTGTCCATGATGATCTTCAAGTGTGTACTAGTGTTCATGCGCATCAACTTGCCAAAGTACATGTTCAGCTCCAATTGGACTTTCTTATTGTCTTCGCCTTGGTGAGTGTGTTGAATGGGTTGGATCGCATGCGTGCACACAATGATATGCATGTTTCTAAATCCCTTACATGTGACCAACAACAATTCTCACCATGTCTTCTCCATTCCAGCTATTGGGATGGATCTTTAAGTTGTATAGGCAAGTTTCATCTGTGAATGTATGTTGCACCCCCTGTTTTTCGTATTCCTACTGCACTCATTTGCTTGTCTGTGCAGCTTCATGTTCTCTCTTGAGTTACTGCTTCAGCACATGCAACCTCTTCTTTGTTCCATTCTTTGTCTTCATGTGATCTTCATGTCACACTGTCGCCTCATCGCCTGAGTCTCCAAAGTTTCTTTCATCATCAGTGTATTTGCTTGAACTTGCAACATTGTTCCGTCTCTATGTTGTCAACAACCTTCCTCTTGCATTCGTTGCATTTGGTATGCTTCCTTTAGCTGTTGTTCATGATGCTACTCATTGTGATGCTTCTACTATCATATCTTGATGTCCTTGTCTACGAACAACTTAATGTCTTCGTGGTAGGCAAGTTCATAGACACTTGATCGATTGCATCCCCAAGAGTGGTCTTAACAGTGTCTTCGACGTTGCTCTCCCGGAAACCATTGTACTTGTGTTGTTGAGAGGCAGATGAACACCTGTGATACCTTGAGACATGTCAACACTCATGGCAAGAAATCTGTCAGTTGAAAACCAAAATGAACTTGAGAACTGACTTGCAACATACCTGTGTAACTGATCATGAAGGTCGTGCAATTTCGGTCGAGAGGTTGGGAGAATGACTACTAAGACTGTGCAAGGCACAGTCTGGGCTGCTGGGAGGCTGACTGACTACTGGAACTGCATAATGCAGAGTCTAGTATGGTTGCTGACTGCTGGAATTACGCAATGCGCAATCTCAGCTGGCAATGACTACAGGCTCGGGGACTGCATTACGTAATTTTTTGGGCCAGCAGTCACTGTCCCTCAAAAATGTGCAAAACAGTCCTGGAGGATAGTGGTTGGGCAGAAATGTGCATTTCTAGAGAGGAAGACAGAGTCTTCCTTCCCCATATTGCACAATTTTGTCTTAATGAAGGCAGAGTCCGGACCTAGGTTGCCCAGACTTGCCGACGGGCAACTAAACGTGAATGTGAGTGAAAATGCATGGTGATACTGAGTGTAAGAATAATTGAATGATCATGCATGAAAATGGTGAATGACAGATTTAGAAAATGGAACAACATGCATGTGGGTGAGGAAAGTCGCTGAATCGACAGACGTTTGTGAAAACAGTTTCATGCATGAGACAATAGTGAGATGTTGACTAAAACTGAAACGGTGCTAGTACAAGTTAGAAGGTCTCAAAATGACAACAAGTGCTCACTGAAATCAAGTAGACAAAATTCATATGAAGCGAAACACAAAAAGAGCCAGAAATGCAACACAAGTCATGGAAAACGGGCTTAACCCAAAACAACTGAGCTGAGTGTGCCGACATCTCCTAGATGTAATGCGAGATGTCAAAGTTGCAAGGTTGATGTGAGGAATGAGCTCTGTGGTATTCATTTGATGAGTTTTGATAACATCGAGGTTGTGATGCACATGCCACAAATCTAGGGAAAGCGACACTTGGTGGGAGGTTTCTCAAATGATCCTTGCATGTAACCTTAAACTACTAAAAATAGATCCCTGAAACAAGGCATGTCTTTGCATGTTGCCTTGGGGGAAGCAGCCCATGCATGCAAATCAATTTTTCTCAGTCCTGGAGGGAACCGATCAACTCAACCGCACATGCAAGAGACTGCTCGACTATTGGGAGAAAATGCGAATTTTTGGTTGGGAGCTGGGCTGGATGCCCAGGAGATTTGCGCACTTTCTAGGCAGAGCAGCTAACTGCTACCTAGATTCGTGTAAATTCTGGGCTAAGCAGCCCTGCTGGGGAAAATTGCGCAATTTTCACTATGAGCATTGACTGCAAGAATTGAACAATTCTGGAGCCCAGTAGGCTACCAGTCATGATAACGCAATTTCTAGAGGGAAGGATGCTTTTCCTCCAAAATTGCGCAATTTCTTGGGGGAGTTGCTCAGCCTACAGCTGGACCAAGTCCGGGTGATCATCTTGTGAGGGAATGCATTGAGCTATGATCGACATGCTACCTTTGTGCAAGAAAAACACTGAAGCTTGTGTACTTGACAAATCAAGACATGCTTCTGTGAAGGTTGGAAGGGAGGCTCCAAAACAAAGCTAAGGAAAAAATTTTGAGGGTGGTTGCAACCGCTACAACACTTGGCAATACACTGGTAGAACTCCATCTCTCTGAATGGACCTTGTTCGTGAAAAGAAAGTCTAAAACCTCTGAAAGTATTGTTCAGTTCTTAGCTCCTCTTAGTTTCCACACTAGCTTGATTGTAAGATGTAGCATCTGCCAAGGTCTTGTTCAATTAACATACATTCCAATCGAAGGCAACACATTTGTTTTGATTGGGGTTGAGGGGTATATTGGTGCACAACATGTATAGTCGTCATAGTCTTAGTTTTATATCTGGTGTTTCTCAGATGCCAGTAGGCCTGGTCAGTACCCCGACGGAGTCAGATAGGAACACAAGCATGGCTCCGCTGCCAGCGAGCCTGGTCAATACCCTGGAAAAATTACTTGCATCACCGCTCTGTGTAGGAAACCTTTTTATTTCACCTTATTCATTTTCATTTTTTTCAAACTTTTTCACTTTTTTCATTTTTTTCTTTTTTCATCTTCGTAATTGTTCATAGCACTTATTCATTTCAGAGGTGGAAGAGAGATCCTGACTTATTGAGAACAAAAGAGGTTGTTCTTGTAGAGAAGTAGTTTATTATGTCTCTGATGTGCCTGTTAAGGTTTTTCCCCCTCCCCGTACTCTACTTGACTCAAATGACAAGGATTAACCCAAAAACAACTGACTAGAGTAGGTGATACTAGTTAGCGCGCAAGCGTTGTGTTTTCACCAAGGTTCACTTCAAATAGTACGTATTTTCCTTCGACGTATCATGGACTAAAAGTAACAAGTTCTTCATACAGAGGCAAGATGATAGATAACCAAGTAGTGATAGTTGTACAAGCCCTTTTGTACTTGACCCAACTTGTTTCAAGAGTCATACATGGTTTCATGTGAGACTAACCTACGAACAAAACAAGCGAACTAACAATCAACAAAGAAAAGCAAAAACAAAAGAAAAATAGAAATCAAAGCGAGTAAGAAAACAAGCAAGCAGACAAACAAACAAACAAATGAAGCAAGTAAGCAAACAAGCATGCAAGCAAACTGACTGAAAGAAAACACTACTCCTACACCTAAGCTAATAGTGCATGGGCCATCTCACATGAAGTGATACTTCAAATGTAGGCACCAGTGCATTGGTTGACCCATGTTGGTGAAAGCATGGTTTGCAAACAAGGCAATTATATGAACCAGAAAACAAGAAAGATGTAACAGTGAAGACAAACACACACTGAGCTTACAAGATACCATAGAATAAAGATGAGTGAAAGTGCATGACATGCATTTTGTGGAGATGCCATGATGTTGTGCTACACTACATGTAAATGTTGAGTGTATGCATTCTCTTGATTATGACCTACAAGCAAATGTGAGAAAGGTAGGCCACTTGTGTTGTGCATGTGTGCTTACTGTGTAAGATTGCTCCAAGGCATGAGCGATGGAATCCTGGTTCAAGTGGAGGAAGTGAAATCTAGGTTTTTGGTGGATCTTATATGAAAAGTAGAGAGTGATGAGTAGCCTTGAGTGTTTCAACAATTTCCTGACTAGAAGTGAAACCAAACTCAGGAGAGCGAGGGTCTGACATAACCATCAGCTCGGGCTGAAGTGCCTTGACAGTCTGGGGGGTTTCAACTTTGTTGACAGATAGATCATCGTAGACTAGTGTCTTAGATAGATTGACAATGATTTAATAAACATCGTGATCAGATGAGGAAGTGAATAGATCATGACAGCCAAGATTAGAAAATTCAGGGTGTTTATTAGCATCCTCATTATTTGATGAATCATGTAGAGTGATAGATGAGAAGCAAAGATGTTCACCCTTTGTGTTTTCATGAAACATAGATGATAGATTGGATAGATTTTCCGAGGAAGATGTGTCTCCTCCGCACTATAATGGCATACTGACATCCAACGTGTCCTGTGAAGGATCGGAAGTAGAAACATCTGGAAATGGGTTTTCACAGGGGAAATTAGTCGTGGAAGAATCACAAGGGATGTCAAGATGAAGCGGATGAGGCATGGCTGGAAGGGAGTCATCCTTTACTGCGAGTTCTTCTTTAGATTCCCACACACACTCATCATGAATGATGGCGCAGGTTGGCTGCATAACAGCAACTTTGTCAACAACATGATCCTTGTTCACAACAGGTGAGGAGTCTAGAATGGAAGAACACAAGATACTACAATCCAGAGGATCATCAGAATGCGAGGACAGAGCTCGAGGGAACAAATCCACGTGACAACCAACAGGCTCACAAGCCAAATCTGCACAGATCTCAAGAGTAGGTGGGGTGGGAGGATATGACAGTTCAATGAATGTGTTTGCATGATCTCCCACATCACTTCGTGCTGGTGGAGTTGTTTGATAAGGTGAAGATGGACAGTCACTTGTGACAACAACTATGTCTGCCTGTGATTGCGCAGCTCCATCATCGAACTATGTTGAGTGGGGTTCGGATATGTGAAGAAGATACTCAAATCTTCCATCAAGAAATTCCCAATCAATATCATCTTCGGGGACACAGTATGCAAGATTACAAAAGCACGTGTAAAACTGCTCAACGGATTCATGATGTGCTTTTCTATTCTAGAATTTCCTTGTCGAGTGCTTTATAGTTAAAGTGATTAAAAGCATGGTCTATCTCTACGACCAGATGAGAAAGAGAATAAATATATTTTTTAGGAAGTGTGACACACCAGTGCATTGGGTGCCCTCGAAGTGTGTAGACGAACAACGTGCAGCTCATGTATTCTTCAAATAATCCATGTCTTTCACATGAGCCTACAACACCGACCATGTGCCTAACCAAGGCTATGTAGCCTCCACCATCAAATGTTTTATGAGACAAGTTATCCGAGAGTTTTTTCGAGATGATGAAATTGTTTCCATAAGACATACATTCCGGAAGAGCAACTCAGTAGTTAGTCATGATAGATGTGTAGAGATTCAAAACAGATGTGAGGACTTAACTTGTCATTTGGCCCTCCTTCTAGGGCCAAAATGTTGATGGTGTTGGACCCGCTAACATGTAAGAGGACCTCCACGGTAAGAATTCCCAATTAGACCTCAGACCATTTGGTGTAGGAGTCCCAGTAGTGGGTCATATGATAATGCCTTGACCACGATTTCACATAGAGGCAAGTAACGTGACTCTGTTGGTAGCAAGGGTGTGACAGCTGTAGTGAGTCAAGGAAGGTGTATGAGAGGTTCTAACACATGGGGGTTGATATGAGTGCACCTCTTGGAACCCTGTAATAGTACATGGATTGGAAGGGAACACACGAAAAAAGATGCATCACCAGTTGGAAAGCGAGTTTGCAAGCAATCCAAAGTGATGGTTAAACCAACAACACATTTCAGAAATATTCATACATACTCATACAGAATAGTCTATACATGCATGCGTAAGCAAAAAAATACATATGTCATTTAGAGTAAACAAGATAGCTGGAATACAATACAACATATGCATGAAACATGTTGGCTATTATTATATAAGGAAGTGTAAGTTTTGGTCATACAATACATCCATGTCCAACTACTAGTCCCAATAGTGGAATGTTACAGCCACATCCACCTGCTCCTCCAAAGAGATGTACTAGCTTTGCGCAGTGGAGAAGCCAAGGCTCATTACAATACTATCCAAACTCTCTCCAAGATAGTATTGTCAGAAACTTGGCTGACCAAAAATACTTTAAAATGAGTTATGAGGTTCTATTAATAGCAAAGGGTGGGGTGACCCTTCACATTCCCCTTTGTGACAGTTCATCTACCCTCATGACTCTTCATCTACTCTATGATTGTTACATCCAACTATTGACACTGAACTTCCACTTGACATGATGTTACATTATAATGCACATGTGCTCATGTGAGACAAAATGGCTTGAGAAATCCATGCAAGACATCAGTGACACTCGGTCCGTTGAGGTGAGACGAACTCTTTGACATGCTTGTGATGGTGAAGGTGGTGAGTTGATGCCAAGCTTGGTCATCCGTGATGGTGTGCATGCACCACATTGTGACATCATGTTGAAGCGAACTCTTGCCTCCGTTGCATCCGGTGCATTGGTATGGCTCCTTCATCCAACTCGTCTGCTAACATGCACATGGTCTTCTTTGGTGTAGCTGAACCGGCACCACACTGATGCATAGTGTCCGTGCTGATCTTCAAGTGTGTACTGGTGGTCATGCACATCAACATGCTGAAGCACATGTTCAGCTCCAGTTGGAATTGCTTATTGTCTTTGCCTTGGTGAGTGTACTAAATGGGTTGGATCGCATGCATGTGCACAATGAAATGCATGTTGCTGAATCCCTTGCATGCGACCAACAACACTGCTCACCATGTCTTCTTTGTGCTAGCTGTTGGGATGGATATTTAACTTGTACGGGTGTAGTTTCATCTGTGAATGTATGTTGTGCCCCCTATTGTTCTTTTTCCTACTACAATCATTCGCTTTTTTGTGCAGCTTCTTGTTCTCTCATGAGTTGTTGCTTTAGCACATGCAACCCCTTCTTTGTTCCATTCCCTATCTTCACACAATCTTCATGTCACATCGTTGCCTCATCGCCTGAGTCTCCAAAGTTTCTTTCATCACCAATGGGTCTTCATGAACTTGCAACTTTGTTTCACCTCCATGTTGTTAACAACCTTCCTCTTACATTCGTTGCATTTAGTATGCTACCTTCAACTGTTGTTCATGATGTTGCTCGCTATGATGCTTCTACTATCATATCTTGATGTCTTCATGGGTATGCAAGTCCATAGACACTTTATCAACTGCATCCCCAAGTGTGGTTTGAACGATGTCTTTGACTTTGATCTCCTAGAAACCATTGTACTTGTGTTGCTGAGAGGTAGATGAACATTTGTGATACCTGGAGCCATGGAAACACTCATGGCAAGCAATCTTTCAGTTGAAAACCAAAATGAACTTGAGAACTGACTTGCAACATAGCTGTGTGACTGATCATGAAGGTTACGTAATTTCAATCGAGAGGTCGGGAGACTAACTACCAAGACTTCACAAGGCATAATCTAGGCTGTTGGGAGTTTGAATAACTACTGGAACTGTGCAATGTAGAGTCCAGTTTGGCTGCTGACTACTGGAATTGCGCAATGCGCAATCTCAGCTGGAAATTACCTCATTGCACAATTTTTTGTGCCAGTAGTCACTGTCCCTTAGAAATTCGCAAAACAGTCCTAGAGGATAGTGGCTAGGTAGAAATGTACATTTCTACAGAGGAAGACAGAGCCTTCCTTCCCCATATTGCGCAATGATGTCTCAGTGAAGGTAGAGTCTGGGCGGAGGATGCCCAGACTCGCTGATGGGAAACTGAATGCAAATATGAGTTTGAGTACATGGTGATACTGAGTTTAAGCATAAGTGAATGATCATGCATGCAAATGGTGAATGACAGATTCAGAAA
Organism: Pinus tabuliformis; assembly: GCA_031772625.1. Classification (NCBI taxonomy): domain Eukaryota; kingdom Viridiplantae; phylum Streptophyta; class Pinopsida; order Pinales; family Pinaceae; genus Pinus; species Pinus tabuliformis. Next base: position 1,110,253,954 of record CM062820.1, on the reverse strand, counting down.
ATGGAACAACATGCATTTGGGTGAGGAGAGTCGCCGAATCGATGACTGTTCGTGAAAAATAGTTTCATGCATGCAACAACAGTGAGATGTTGATGAAAAATCAAACGGTGCTAGTACAAGCTCGAATGTATCAAAACGACAAAAAAATTTCACTGAAATCAAGCAGACAACGTTCATACGAAGTGAAACACAAAAAGCGCCAGAAAAGCAACACAAGTCATGGAAAGTGAGCTTACCCCAAAACAGTTGAGTTGAGTGTGCCGACATCTCCTAGATGTAATGTGGCATGTCATAGCTGCAAGATTGATGTGAGGAATGAGATCTACAACATCCAATTGATGATTTTCTATAACATTGAGGTTGTGATGCGCACGCCACAAATCTAGAGAAAGTGACACTTGGTGGGAGGTTTCTGAAATGATCCTTGCATGTAACCTTCAACTGCTAAAAATAGATCCCTAAAATAAGGGATGCCTTTGCATGGTGCCTTGGGGGAAGCAACCCATGCATGCAAGTTGGTTTTGCTCGGTCTCGAAGGGAACCAGTCAACTCAGCTGCACATGCAAGAGACTACTCGACTGTTGGGAGAAAATGTGCATTTCTAGAAGGGAGCTGGGTTGGGCGCCTAGGAGATTTGCACAATTTCTGGGCAGAGTAGCTGACTGCTACCCAGATTTATGCAAATTATGGTTTGAGCAGCCCTATTGGTGAAAATTGCACAATTTTCACTGTGAGTGTTGAATGCCAGAATTGCGCAATTCTAGAGCCCAACAGGCTGCCAGTCAAGATTGCACAATTTTTAGAGGGAAGGCTGGTTTCCCTCCAGAATTGCGCAATTTCTTGGGGGAGTTGCTTGGCCTGTAGCTAGACCAAGTCCGAGTGATCATCATATGAGGGGAATGATCATGTTGTGATTGATAGGCTGCCTTTGTGCAAGAAAAATACTGAACCTTGTGTACTTGACAAAGCAAGACATGTTGTTGTGAAGGTTAGAAGGGAGGCTCCGAAATGAAGCTAGGGAAAAATTTTGGAGGGTGGTTGTAGCCGCTACAACACTTGGCAACAGACTAGTAGAACTCCAGCTCTCTAAATGGACCTTGTTCGTGAAAAGAAAGTTTAACACCTCTGGAAGTATTGTTCAGTTCTTAGCTCCTCTTGGTTTCCACACTAGCTTGATTGTAAGATGTAGCATCTGCCAAGCTCTTGGTCAATTGATACACATTCCAATCCAAGGCAACACATTTGTTTTGATTGGGGTTAAGGGGTGTATTGGTGCACAAGCAGTATAGTCGTCATATTCTTAGTTTCATCTCTGGTGTTGCTCCGCTGCCTACAGGCCTGGTCAGTACCCTAGCGAAGTCACATAGGAACACAAGCATGGCTCCACTACCAGCGAGCCTAGTCAGTACTCCGACGGAGTTACTTGCATCACCTCTCTATGCAGGAATCCTTTCTCTTCTTTCACCTTATTCAGTTTAATTTTTTTCAAACTTTTTCACTTTTTCCATTTTTTTCATTTTTCATCTTCGTAACTATGCATAGCACTTATTCATTTCAAAGGTGGAAGAGGGATCCCGACTTATTGAGAGCAGAAGAGGTTTTTCCTGTAGAGAATTAGTTTATTATATCTCTGACGTGCCTTTTAAGGTTTTCCCCCCTCACCTTAGTCTACATGACTGATCTAAAAAGTATTAACCCAAAAACAACCGACTAGGGTAGGTGATACTAGTTAACGCACAAGCGTTTTGTTTTTACCAAGGTTCACTTCAAATAGTACGTATTTTCCTTCGAAGTATCCTGGACTAAGAGTAACAAGTTCTTCATACAGAGGCAAGATGACAAATAACCAAGTAGTGATAGTTGTACAAACCCTCTTGTACTTGACCCAACTCGTTTCAAGAGTCATACATGGTTTCATGTGAGACTAACCTACAAAAAAAACAAGCGAACTAATAATCAACAAAGAAAAGAAAAAGAAAAATCAAAAGCGAAAGAAAATCGAGTAAGCAAACAAGCAAGCAAACGAACAAACAAGCAAATGAAGCAAGTAAGCAAACAAGTATGCAAGTAAATTGAATGAAAGCAAACACTACTCCTACTCCTAATCTAATGGTGCATGGGCCATATTATGTGAAGTGATACTTCCAATGCTGCCATCAGCGCATTGGTTGACCCATGTTGGTGAAGGCATGGTTGGTGAACAAGGCAGCTATGTGAAGCAGCAAACAAGAAAGATGTAACCATGAAGACAAACATACTCCGATCTTACAAGTGACCACAGAACAAATGTGAGTGAAAATGCACGACATGCATTTTGTGGAGATGCCATGATGTTGCGCTACACTGCATGCAGATGTTGAGTGTATGCATTCTCTTGATTGTGACTTGCAAGCAAACGTGAGAAAGGTAGGCCACTTGTGTTATGCATGTGTGCTTGTTGTGTAAGATTCCTCCAACGAATGAGCGATGGAATCGTGTAGTTCGAGTGGAGGAAGTGAAATATGAGTGTTTGGTTGATATTCTATGCAAAGAAAAGAGTGACAAGGAGCCTTCAGTGTTTCAATAATTTCCTGATCGGAAGTGAAACCAACCTCAGGACAGCGAGAGCCTAACATAACCATCAGCTCGGGCTAAAGTGCCTTGACAATTTGGGGGGTTTCGACTTTGTTGACAGATAGATCATCATAGATGAGTGTCTTAGACAAATTAACAATGATTAAATCAACATCGTGATCAAATGAGGAAGTGAATAGATCATGACAACCAAGATCGGAAAATTCAGGGTGTTTATCGGCATCCTCGTGATTTGACGAATCATGTAGAGGGGTAGATGAGGAGCAAACATGTTCACCCTCTGTGTTTTCACGAAAGATAGATGACAGATTGGATGGATTTTCCAAGGAATATGTGTCCTCTCTACACTGTAATGATAGACTGACATCCGACGTATCCACTGAATGATCAGAAGTAGAAACATCTGGAAATGGGTTTTCACAGGGAAAATTAGCATTGGCAGAATCAGAAGGGATGTCAAGATGAAGCAGATGAGGCATGGCTGGAAGGCAGTCATCCTTCACCGTGGGTTCTTATTTAGATTCCCACACACACTCGTCATGAATGATGGTGCAGGGTGGATGCATAACACCAACTTCATCGACAACTTGATCCTCGTTCACAACAGGTTGGGAGTCTAGAATGGAAGAACACAGGATAGTACAATCTGGAGGATCAACAGAACGTGAGGATGGAGATCGAGGGAATGAATCCACGTGAAAACCAACAGGCTTGCAAGACAAATCTACACACATCTCAAGAGCATTTGGGGTGGGAGGATGTGACAGTTCAATAGATGTTTGTGCATGATCTCCCAGATCACTTCGTGATGGTGGAGCTGTTTGATGAGGTGAAGGCAGACAATCACTTGTGACAGAAACTGTGCCTACCTATGATTGTGTATCTCCATCACCGAAGTGTGCTAAGAAGGGTTTAGATATGTGAATAAGATACTCAAATTTTCCTTTAATAAATTCCCAATCAATATCATCTTCGGGGAAACAGTATGCAAGATTACAAAAGCGCGTGTAAAACTTCTCAACGGATTTATCGGGTGCTTTTCGTAATTCCACAATTTCTTTGTTGAGTGTTTTATAGTTAAAGTGTGTGAAAGAATGGTCTATCTCTGCAACCAGATGAGCAAGAGAATGAATAGATTTTTCGGGAATTGTGGCACACCAGTGCATTGGGTGCCCTCAAAGTGTGTAGACGAACAATGCACAGCTCATGTATTCTTCAAAGAATCAACGTCTTTCGCATGAGCCTACAACACTGACTGCGTGCCTAACCAAGGCTACGTAGCCTCCACCATCAAATTTTTTATGAGACAAGTTATCTGAGATCTTTTCTGAGATGATGAAATCGTTTTCATTTGACTACATTCCAGAAGAGAAACTCGGTATTTGGTCATGATAGATGTGTAGAGATTCAAAACAGTTGTGAGTACTCAACTTTTCATCTAGCCCTTCTTCTACCGCCAAAATGTTAATGGTGTTGGACCTGCCAACATGTAAGGGGATCTCTCTAGTAAGAAGTCCCAATTAGACCTCCGATTGTTTGGTGTAAGAGTCCCACCAGTGGCTCATATGGTAATGCCTTGACCGCGATTTTGCATAGAGGCAAGTAAGATGACCATGTTGGTAGCAAGGGTTTGACAGTTGTAGTGAGTCAAGGAAGGTGTATGAGAGGTTCTAACACACAGGGATTGAGATGAGTGCGCCCCTTAGAAACCTGTAATAGTACTCAGCGTGGAAGGGAACACATGAGAAAAGATGCATCACTAGATGGAAAGCAAGTTAGCAAGCAATCCAAAGTGATGGTTAAACCAACAACACATTTTAGAAAGATTCATACATACTCATACAAAATAGTCCATACATGCATGCATAAGCAAACAAATACATATGTCATTTAGCATAAAAAAGATAGTTGGAATATAATACAACATATGCATCAAACGTGTTAGGGCCTAAATCTACCTCAGGCTGAGAAAGGCAAGTCTAGGGTAACACCAAACCACACTTAAACTAGTAGCTAGCCCTACCAGGTCAGGAGAGGGCTCTCTCCTTGTCAATATCAGAAGAATATGGTCAATAGAACTTGAGATGACTAATGTAAATACTGATTTTAGGCTAGGTATGTGTTCTAAGTAGTTTGATTGAATTTAATTTTGGTTTGCTGGCTCAAATGTGAAAGGCAGATTTGTGTCCGGGGAATGGACACAGTCTTGCAGAGATCTGTAAGGGGCGAGGTAGGAAAATGGTTTAGTACTTCAAATTGAGTGATATGGAGAGATTTTAGACTGGTGAGGAGTTGGAGAGGGCATGAAAGTCTCAGGAATCCTCTTCAAACAGCTGAAAACATAGATAACTAAACAAACCCTAGGTAGAGCACTGCAAATTCAATGAATTCTACCTTTATCCTTGTTTGTTTAGTTAAGATGAATAGAGAGAGATGATGGCATACATAAACACATGTAAACTTTCATTACAAAATGAAAACAATACCAAATCAAGTTGCCACAAGAATCCCACAAAGTGCTACAAACCCTGGTCTATTCCTTTGCCAAACTGTAGAAATGAATATACAATAATGCTCAAAGCATTCACAAGAGTCCAACCTTTTCAAATGACTGAAAAACTACTAGATATAGGCAAAAAAAACTCATGCTATGCTTTAGGGGTGGAATTCATGAGTTTAGGAGTTGTTTCAACAAGATCTAAACTAACAACTGAAAAGTAGGCAGTGGAACAGCTTGCCTCTAAAACCTAGGAAATTGATTCATTCAGTTGTAAACTACCTTTTCATGATGTATCTACCCCCATGAGTGAAATTTTAGCATATTTACATCAAAATCCATCAAGTCACATCAAATTACATCATGAGTTTGACTATTAGAGAGAAAAAAGTCAAACTAAGAAAAAACTAGGTGAAAAACAGAGTTTTTTGGCAAAAATGACAAATTTTCATCTTGTGTACCGCGCTCCTATCCCTGTGTGTCATGCTACTTTGGAGCTGATTTTGGAGGCCTTCCCGTAAACCAAATTTGCTCCAAGTGGTATTTTTGGAAATTGTTTCCTATCTACTTTCCAGAACAAGTGGAATTTCTTAATTTGGTGTCCATTTGCCCCTCCAAAAATGAGTTCTCCCAACACTGCTTCCTGTGTGGCCAAAAAGGGGCAGAAAGGGAATTTTTGAGGTGTTTTTGACCCTTTTGGAAGCTCAAAACTTGACAAAATTTCTTGGTCACGTGTGAGAATTCATATTTTTACTTGAGGAATCCAAAAATGTTGAGTTTTCCTCCAAAGGAGGTCCCTACCAAAAGCGCGTGCTAGGTGGCATGGCGCACCAGGCAAAAAAACCTGTTTTTTGTTTCAAAAATTCAAAATTTGTAAAAAGTATCCCAAGTTTCTTGAAATTTGGGCTGAGTATGCTTCATTAAGTGTTGTGTTGGGCTAAGGAAGCCTCAGCCAAGATCTAGAGTTTATCTTGCTCTTTTCTCTTACTCAATGTTTTCCTCAACTTGGCCTTCAAAGTCCTAATTCTCGCTTTGAAAGCTTTGTTTCTCTCCAAGTAGTGGTATGCCATGTGCCTCAACATCGTTTTCTCTCTGTTGGCCTTCTCCAACATCTTTTCCAAGTGAAAATTTGTCCTCTCAAGCCAAGATTCACGATCAACTTGAATTTCTTGTTCAAGTGTTGTCAACTTGGTTTTCCTCCTCTTGGCAGCTTGTCGGTTTACCTTTATGTTTTTGAGCTCCATGATGGTTTGCTGATCCTCTAGCTGTTTGTTCCTCTACTCCAAATAATTGATTATCCATTTTTCTCTTTCTAGGTTGAGGGACAAGTGATGAATGTCATCTTGCTACTCTCAAATGATCTCTTTGAGCTTTGAGCTCAAATCAATGTCATCATCCTGAATAAGAATGAAATCTACCTCTTAACCTCTTAAAGGTCCCTCATCATTCAAGGGCTTCTTACCCTTGTCTTGTACCTACTCTACTGATGGAGGAAACGAGACCCCTTCCACCCTGGGTGGAGATAGTACTCATTTTGCTGCTGCAAACAATCTCCTAGTGCCCTTTTGGTATGTGACAAACACTGGCACACTAGTGGTTTGTGTCTCATGAACCTCCTGCTGATGTGAAGGCTCTCCTACCTCATGAAAAACTGATGGGGGAACTTGAGGACCAGTAAAGATCTCATGTGAGATGAAATCCTCCCATGAAACATTCAGTAGACTAAGCTGATGCAAAACCACAATTTTGATTAGTGCAAAGTGATAGATGCTATTATACTGCTGATGAGGAGGCTTCCTTTGCACTAATGTGGTCATCTTCTCAATATTCCAGCAAATGAAATAGGGGAGGTTCATCATCCTCACCCTAGTAAAGTGCATCAACAATCTGATATGATAGGTGTACAGACGAGAAAATCTGCCCTCACAACTGAAATATTTAATTATGAGTTTCATCAAGGGAGCATATGTGTCCTGTAGGTACTTGAATGGGAAAAATCTACTGACATGTCTCTGAAAACCAGCCTTGATATAAGGCTCATAATGATCTCTATCTACCAGCTGCCCCTTATTCCACTGCTCACCTACATTTGGAATACCGGTTGCTTGAGCAATAGTCTCAGGTGTCAAGGTGAATGTCACACCTGCCAAATTGACTTGGCCATTATGAAGATGAAGCACAAACAGTCTGGCCAACTCATGGTGGTATTTGACTCTTTCCACCATCTCACAAAATTGATAACAGGATTGGTGTTGGAAGCATGTGACAGCAAGAGGACAGGCCAACAGCTCGGCAAGTGAAGTAGGCTCCTCCCGGTTATGTTTTCCACTCTTATGAGGTCTCCTTGGTGCATGAATTTCTATGGAAGAGTCACTGACTGTTTCCTCATTTCCGTCATAGGAAGATTCTAACTCCATGTTTGCCAATGCTTGAGTTTTCTTAGATGAGTATGAAGACATTTTAGAGTGACAATAGGAAATTGTTGCTAAAAGATAAGAATTAGTGAGGGACTATGTAGGAGGGGTTGGGGATGTTGTTTGTAGTGTAAGGTAAATGGAAAGGTTTGGGAATGGTATTTAGGGTTTAGGGATATCAATTATGGTTTGGGGTAATGAGATTAGGGATTAGGGTTAGTAGTTTTAGGGATATGGGGAATAGGGAATAGGTAAATATAAATGAAAAGGGAGGGAGAAAACAAAGTGAGGGAGTGAGAGAGTGAAAATGATAAGGGTGGGATTTAGTAGCAAAAACAACAATTTGTAAACCCTAGGTAGTGCTTTTTCAACAAGCAATGCAAGGAGCTAGGGTTTCAATATTTCCCTATTGAATCACATTGAACACTAAGCAAACATCATTCATTGGCCATGAGGGAGTGTTAACTTACTTGGACAATGAGGAATTAGTGATTTTGAGAGTTTGGAGGAAGCTGTGAGCGATTTCAGGCCTTGTAGACCTGTGCATCATGCCACCTCACAAGTGCGCTGCTGCCTCGGTGCGTCGTACCAATATAAATTTTAAACAGGGAGTGGGCTTTGTGTGCGCCGTGTTGGCTCGGTTCGCGGCGCTCTAACCCAGGTGCATCGCGCCTGTGATTTTCACCCTTTAAACACAAAATCACTCTCTTGGCTTTTGAAAATGGGAATGCGCTTTCTCTCCTTCACTTGTGGACACAAATGAGCCTTCTTTGTCATGAAAATACTTTATATAGCAATGTCTTTAATATTTCACTCAAGAAAACCCACTTTGCTAATGTTTATTTTTTCACTTGTTTTTTTAAAGCTCTGTTTTGGGCAGTTTGCTTTACTTTTTGCCTTTGATGGACTAAATGCTTTGACATTTTGTTTCTTTTGCAGGAACTGGAGTTGCAAAGGCTTGGCAAGGTGACTAGGGCTGCCTCTAAAATTATTAAATACAGAGAAAATGGAATTACATGAAATTTAGTACATGAAACATATAAAACTCCATTTTTCCTCAAAACAGGGTTTTGAGGAAAAATCAATCACTGAGCATGTGATTATTGAAATTATTGTTTCTGAGACTTTATTTGACCTCCTCATGCACCTATTGACTGTTATTGAGCATTGACAAGGCCTTATTGATGAAACCCTAGACCTATTGAGACCTAAAACCCTAAAAAAGACTTTTGCATATTTAAAAACAAAAAATGACTGCAGATGATCTAGATATATGAAAATGGGCCAGCAGGTAAATAACATGAGGGAAAATGTATAATATGCCACTACCATCAGATGATCCATGACCCTAATGGAATGCAGCTTATCGAGTGAGACACTTAACATGCAATGCAACAAGAGAATTTGATCACTAATGGAGGGATGAAGATACCGACACTAACAAAATGTGTTGTCTCTTATTATATAAAGAAGTGTAAGTTCCAGTCATACAATACATCCATGTCCAACTACTAGTCCCAATAGTGGAATGTTACAGCCACATCCACCTTCTCCTCCAAAGAGATGTACTAGCTCTGAGGAGTGTAGAAGCCAAGGCTCGTTACAATACTATCCAAACTCTCTCCAGGATAGTCTTATCGGAAGCTTAGCTGACCAAAAAGACTTTACAATGAGTTATGAGGTTCTATTTATAGAAAAGGGTGGGGTGACCCTTGACATTCGCCTTTGTGATAGTTCATCTACCCTCATGACTCTCCATCTACTCTATTACTGTTACATCAAACTACTGACACTAAACTTCCACTTGACATGACGTTACATTACAATGCACATGTGCTCATGTGAGGCAAAATAGCTTGAGCAAGCCATGCAAGACATCATTGACACTCGGTCTGTTGAGGTGAGACCAACTCTTTGACATGCTTGTGATGATGGAGGTGAGCTGATGCCAAGCTTGGTCATCCGTGATGGTGTACATGCACCCCATGGTGACATCTCGCTGAAGTGAACTCTTGCCTCCATTGCATCCGGTGCATTGGTATGGCTCCTTCATCCAATGCGTCTGCTAACATGCACATGGTCTTCTTGGGTTCAGCTAAACTGGTAACACACTGATGCGTAGTGTCTATGCTGATCTTCAAGTTTGTACTGGTGATCATGCGCATCAACTTGCCAAAGTACATGTTCAACTCCGGTTGGACTTGCTTATTGTCTTCGCCTTTGTGAGTGTGCTAAATGGGTTGGATCGCATGTGTGTGCATAATGACATGCATGCTGCTGAATCCCTTGCATGCGACCAACAACACTGCTCACGATGTCTACTGCATGCCAGCTGCTGGTATGGATCTTTAACTTGTATGGGCATAGTTTCATTCATGAATGTATGATGCACCCCTTGCTGTTCATGTTCCTGCTACACTCATTCGCTTGTCTCTGCAGCTTCATGTTGTCTCTTGAGTTGCTGCTTCAGCACATGCAACCCCTTATTTGTTCCATCGTTGTCTCCACGCAATCTTCATGTTGCGTCATCACCTCATCGCCTAAGTCTCCAAAGTTGCTTTCATCATTAGTGGATATTCTTGAACTTGCAACTTTGTTCCACCTTCGTGTTATCAACAACCTTCCTCTTGCATTCATTGCATTCAGTATGCTTCCTTCAACTTTTGTTCATGATGTTGCTCACTGTGATGTTGCTGTTGTGATATCTTGATGTCCTTGTCTACGAACAACTTGATGTCTTCGTGGGTAGGCAAGTCCATAGACACTTGATCAATGCATCTCCAAGTGTAGTCCGAATGGTGTCTTCGACTTTGTTCTCCTAGAAACCATTGTACTTGTGTTGCTGAGAGGCAAATGAACACCTTCGATAGCTTGAGACATGGCAGCACTCATGGCAAGCAATTTGTCAATCGAAAACCAAAATGAACTTGAGAATTGACTTGCAACATACCCATTTGACTAATCATGAAGGTTGCGCAATTTCGGCCGAGAGGTCGGCAACTGACTGCCAAGACTGTGCAAGACACAGTTTGGGTTGTTGGGAGGCTGACTGACTACTAGAACTATGCAATGTAGAGTCCAGTCTGGCTGCTTACTTCTGTAATTGTGCAATATGCAACCTCAGCTGGTAGTGACTACAGGCTCAAGGACTGCATTGTGCAATTTTTTGGGCCAACAGTCACTATCCCTCATAAATGCGCAAAACACTCTTGGAGGATAGTAGTTGGGCAGAAATGCGCATTTCTGGAGAGGAAGATAGAGCCTTCCTTCCCTAGATTGCACAATGTTGTCTCAATGAAGGCAGAGTCTGGGTCAAGGTTGCCCAAACTCACCGATGGGAAGCTGAATGAGAATGTGAGTCTGAATGCATGGTGACACTAATTGTAAGCATAAGTGAATGATCATGCATGCAAATGGTGAATGACAGATTCAGAAAATGGAACATGCATGTGGGTGAGGCGAATCGCCGAATCAACAACCATTCATGAAAAAGAGTTTCATGCATGTGACAACAGTGAGATGTTGATGAAAACTGAAACAGTGCTAGTACAAGCTAGAATGTATCAAAAAGACAACAGGAGCTCACTGAAATCAAGCAGACAATGTTCATATGAAGTGAAACACAAAAAGTTCCATAAACGCAACACAAGTCATGGAAAGTGGGCTTACACCAAAACAGCTAAGTTGAGTGTGCCGACATCTCCTAGATGTACTGTGGGATGTCAGAGTTGCAAGGTAGATGTGAGGAATGAGCTCTGCTATGTCCAGTTGATGAGTTTTGATAACATCGAGGTTGTGATGCGCATGCCACAAATATAAGGAAAGCGAAACTTGGTGGGAGGTTTCTAAAATGATCCTTACATGTAACCTCCAACTGTTAAAAATAGATCCTTGAAACAAGGGATGATTTTGCATGCTGCCTCGAGGGAAGTAGCCCATGCATGCAAGTTATTTTTCTTGGTCCCAGAGGGAACCATTCAACTTAGTTGCACATGAAAGAGACTACTCAACTGCTGGGAGAAAATGCACATTTTTCGCTGGGAGCTGGGCTGTCTGCCCAAGAGATTTGCTCAATTTCTGGGTTGAGTAGCCCTGCTGGGGAAAATTGTGAAATTTTCACTGTGAGTGTTGACTGCCAGAATTGTGCAATTCTAGAGCCCAACAGGCTACTAGTCAGGATTGCGCAATTTCTGGAGGGAAGGTTGGTTTCCCTCCAGAATTGTACAACTTCTTGGGGGAGATGCTCAACCTGTAGCTGAACCAAGTCCGGGTGATCAACTTGTTATGGGAATGCATTGAGTTATGATCGACAGGCTGCCTATGTGCAAGCAAAACATTGAAGCTTGTGTACTTGATAAAGCAAGACATGTTGTTGTGAAGGTTGGAAGGGAGGCTCCATAACAAATCTAAGGAAAAATTTTGGAGGGTGGTTGTAGCTGCTACAACATAGAGGCAGGGGGGGAATCACCAAGGAGGAAGACCTGCTCTTCATTGTATATGTTGCAACAAAAATATACATGATGATTCCACATGCAAGATCTCTTAGAATAGAATCAAACAAAAAAGAAATGAAGAGAAATTTAAATCACCAGATCCAGGGAAAGGTAAGACCTATATCTCCTCATTATATTGTCGCACATTGAAATATTGAAGCAACTGATGACTTGCTAATTACTTCACTTGCTTCATGGAAAGATGCATGGTTGCTTGATATAGGGGAAGCACATGAACTTTCCAAAGGACTTCTTTGAAGATTTCAAGGACAATGTAGATGGAGTAGTCTACTTTGCAGATAAGTCAAAATTCAAGCCATCTGAAATTTCAACCATCAAGCTCAAACTGCCTAGTCTCCATGAATTTATTATATATGATGTTCTCTACCTTCCAGAATTGTGGAGAATTTTTTTTCCTTTATTCACATCCACCAGCAAGGTCACTCCATTCACGTGTTTAATGGAAAATTTAATGTGAGAGAAACATCAAACAAATCACTTGTCATGACAAGAATAGAAGAAGAAAGACTCTTGAAGTTTCAAATAACATATGTTCGTGCACGAAACTATGCATACAATGCTCAGTATGATGAAGGTACATTACCATCTAGTCTCTTATGGCATGCTATATTTGGACATCTAAACTATGACAATATTCACTTATTGAAGAGAAATGGTGTTACTGGTGTTGGGTCAAGAAAAAGGTGTATTTTCTCCTCAATAATTGCTTTATTTCATATTTATCTTTACACGATTATCTTTGTTTATGAACTGAAATAAAAGAAATTACAGTTAAATTTGGATGAAATCACTTGGTAACAATTTAGATAAATCTAGCACTGGAAATTGACTTTTTACTATCCTTGTGTGCAGAAGACATAGATTGGTTAATTTTCGTTCATTTGACAGAGAAGCACCAAGCCATAAAAGGGAAAGACAACGTCTGATGCAGGCAAGGAAGTGAGAGACCAAGCAGACCAATACTATTTCATGATAGAATCAGATTATGTATTATGAAATCCTCAGGATCCCCTGATCCTCAGGATTCGCTTTTATCTAGTTTTCTCTCTTATTATTATATATAAGGCCAAAAGGCAAACGAAGTCCAGTTCAAACTTATGCAATGTATAATCATTCTTTTTTAGACATATCTTACTACTATCTCAGTGATGTTGTAATCTGGCTACTCACTTATATTTTGAGTATTCCTTAGCGGACGCTTCTGGTGACTCTAGGCCCATTCAAGAGAAGTTCTACTGCTTTCTTGTGTTATAATATTTCCATTTGAATATTTATTGATTGTTAATATTTAGTTAATATTATTTCACTTATTGTGAGGATTGACGCTTCCAAATCATATTGTTGTTCATTTCGATTCATATTTAGCCATGTGATGTATTTAAATAATGCTTTGATTTAATTAGTTATATTAATTTCAGAATGGATTGTTGTTCCTTCTGAGTTATGATACCATAGATCTTAGAGATAGTGTCAATTAATTTCCATGGTCTACTGACATAAGCAGTTGTTGTTTAGAAGTCATTTATCGTATTTGCTTGATTGTCGTTCAATTGAGAATTGTTGTTCAATCGAGATTGATGTTCAATTGAGAATTGTCATTCAATCGAGATTGTTGTTCAATTAGGATTTGTCGTTCAATTCTTATTTGAAATAGATTAACATTGTTGTTCAGTTGCTATAGTTCTCTTTCTTGACCAATGAGTTAGCTTTAATTCTATTTGAATATTGCCAAGCGTGATTCTTTGCATTCACATTCAAATTCATTTAAGTTTGGAATAAGTAGACGAAATTACAGAGTGTGTTAAGAATTCTTTTAGAGTTATTTTTTCCTTAGTTATTTCTTTAAGAGTTGTGTGACTTAAGTTGAAAAGATAGTTATTAGTGATTGCAATGATTTACCTTTAGCTAACCTCTGAATTCACTGCATAGATTGTGCTGACACTCTTGAGATAAAAAGACTTACCCTAGGTAGACAATTAATGTAGGAATTGAGATTGCTTGAAAAAGACATCTTAGTGAACCAACATTTTGACGTTGTTGCTGGGGAGAGTGTTTTAAGTGATTTCCTTTTATCTTGTTGTGAAATAATTGGGTTTTAAAAACAAAAGATAAGAAATTGCGTACTTAGCAAGTAAAGTGCTTGCTTACCAGCCCGCTTTTCAACAAACTTAGAGGTTAATTAGGAATTGGTTTTTATGAATGAATAGGAACAGAAAGATAGAAAAAGAGTAGAAGCCCCCACCTAAATCAACAATACCCAAAGGATCAATGAACCTTGGGAGAATTACCTTTATAGATGAAGTCGTCAGAAAAGAAGAGTCTCAAGAGTCAGTAGGATTCCAAGAAATACCTTGGAAAAGTTCTATTGTTATCCCTCAAGCAGCAGGCTCACCATCTACAACTTACACTGAGATTCGAAGACAAGTTGGAGGATCAGAACAAAGTCTTAAAGCTACAATAAGTTTACATTCTGATCCTCTACAAGAGGGAAAATCTTGTAACTTAAGAGAAGGAAAAGGAGAAACCAATGGGACCGTTAAGGCAGAACCACAACTGTCTGAACAAGGATCTCCTGTGATCCCAGATCTAGGTAGTGTTGCAAAGCCAGCTCGGGTTGCTAATCCTCCGCTTACTCAAGAAGCACCCCTTGAAGTCCCCGAAGATTATTGGCACATCTTTGACCAAATGGCAGATCAGCCACCTCAAGGTCAAACCTCGACATTAGAGTACCCCATAGTTGACCAAGTGGCCAATGCCCCCATGAAGGCTATTCCTCTGCAGAGCATCCCAACTTTCCATGGGATGATCACAGAGGATCCCGATGCTTTCCTGTTTGAGTTTGATGTCCTCTGTAGAGGGTATGACTACACCACTGACCCCCAAAAGCTAAAATTGTTCCCTTCCACTCTGAAAGGAGAAACCTTAAGATGGTTTATGGGTCTAGGTGGGTGAACTATTAATTCTTGGGATGAGATGAAAACCTCCTTCCTCAAAAGATACTAGGACTTTTGTAAGACTGGGGAACTAAAAGATGAAATTTTTAAGATGACTGCAAAAGATAATGAAACACTAGAAGAATATGTAGAATGATTTAATTATAATTTGCAGAGGTCTCCACACACTGCCTTACCAAAAGAAGTCCTAAGAGCTATCTTAATTAAAGGAATGAAAGAGGAATGGGTAGAAACTTTAAACTTAATGGGAAAAGGAGATATTTCTCAGGAATATTATGATGAAATCATTCGCTTGTGCATTAGGTGTTCATGAGGAAGCACACATACAAGAGCAGGAAGCCGAGATCCCATGAGCAGGGGAAGAAAACCATACAGTGGAGGTGTAACATAAATGGAAATCGGTAACCTCCTGGAAGATTTTAAGACAGACATCTTGGGCACTCTCACAATGCAGCTAGATGTCTTATAGGCTAAACAAAAACAAGCCTTATTAGAACAAAACTTGGCCATCTTTTGTCCATGTTGTCAAAAGAAGCACAGCCAACGAGAATTCCCATTAGACGTGGTGCAGACATGTGCTATCTGTATTAAAGAGCACACCACTGAACAATGTCCATCATTACCAGGGCTGAAAGTAGTATTTAAGGAAGCAGAAGAAGAAACAGATCTGGTATATCAGATGAACCAGCATCGATAGTGCTAGGCTAAACCTACAAGTATGACACAAGACGCATCCCAGTTCTTTCCTTCTTCGCAGTTTAATCAGCAACAGAACCTTGGGACAACATGGTAGGGCCAATCACCCTACCCAAGTTGGCAAACCTAGCCATTCCTTATGACATCTTGGCCAATGCAATCTTTTCCAGGAAATGGTTGGCCAAATTCTCCTTTTACTCCTTTTTGGAAAGGCAATCCATATCAATCCTACTGGTATGCCTCTACCTCTAAAAATTCGAATTGGTCTACAAATTGGCAGCAACCTCTAGGGATATCTAACACACCTATGGGGGCAGGTCCTCAGCCTCAACCTACACTATCAGCACCTTATACATTACAGCAAAATCCCCAACCTCTTCTGTGGCCTCAATTGCCAGCTCAACTGAATCCAAATCCTAATAACAGATCGGTTCAATTGGTGCAGATTATTGAAAGCTCAGATTATGAGGTTAAGCAGAAAGAATGTAATGAACTCAGATTGAGGTTAGGCCATATCATCACCCCTAAGGAAAACAGGGATCAACCTTTAATCGAAATTGAAACCCCACCTGTACATATACCACCACTTGTAATTAAAATCGACTTAAAACAAGGAGAAGGGATAGATCAGCATGAAGATCCTGAAAAACTTATAGCCACTTCTCCCTCATTCCTCGAAAGGTTAACGATACCCAAATCTATTGTTTATCCAGATTTTGATCTTGTAGGGGAACTGAAAAATCTTTGTATTAAAATCCCTCTCCTCCAGGACATTCAAGACATACCCATCTATGCTAAAACAATTAAAGAGCTATGTCTAAAGAAGCTTGTGAGGAAAGCAAAAACCTCACCCACCATTCACGTTGTAGGAACTTTGTCTGATTTACTCTTGGGAGGGGAAACTCCAATAAAGTATGAAGATCTTGGAAACCCCATAGTGATATTTCAGATATATGGCCACTCTTTTCCCAACACTTTAGTTGACCTGGGTGCAGCCATTAATATTTTAACAGCAGAATCCTGTCAAGCACTTGGTATTATAGCCCTGGAACCAACAACCACTCTCTTAGAACTTGTTCATCATTCGGTGGTAAGGCCAGAAGGAACCTTATAGGATATCGTTGTTTGTGTTGATTCGTGGGAATATCTAGTAGATGTTCTTGTCATAAACCCAAAGAATAGATTAGATGGACACCCTCTAAGTCTAGGCTGACCTTGGCTGTAACAGCTGATGCTTATATTGGCTGTCAAGAAGGCAGCATGACTATTGCAAAGGGGGATGCTATAAAGAATCTTTTGTTATATCCCCCTACCAAGCTAAGTCTACCCATTGTAAAAATATGTAAACAACCACTAGCGTACCCAGAGGAAAGCATCCGTTCACTACTCACAGTAGTAGAGGCACTAGAATTTAAAGATCAGACTGAAGATGATGTTATTAATAATTTTATGAATCAGCCTATTAATGCGGGCAATGTAAAATGTCAAATGCTAAAAGCAATCTTGGATAATGAAGCCATGGAGGATCCTCTGAAGGATACCAATGATCAGCATATTTAGATGACTGATGTGCATAATAACAAATCGGTAGAGATCGAACCTGGCAAAATTCTAAATATTAATGATGGTCTGGAAAGCAATCATCAGCAAAAGCTCATACAGGTCCTACAGAAATATAAAGGGGCTTTTGTAGGGGATTATCCTGATATTAAAGGAATATACCCACAACTATGTACACACCACATCTATACTGAGAAGGATGCTCGACCCATCCGGTAGCCTCAATGGAGATTGAATCCGCATCTCAAGGACGTTGTGAAAGAAGAGTTACAAAAGTTGTTGGATGTAAACTTTATTTATCCTATCTCAGACAGTAAATGGGTCTCTCCATTGGTGGTCGTCCCTAAGAAAAATAGGAAGTGGTGTATCTATGTAGACTATAGAGAGCTAAACAAGGTGACACAGAAATATCATTTCCCCCTCCCATTCATCGATCAGGTCCTTGATACTTTGGCAGGGAAGTAGTTCTTTTCCTTTTTAGATGGTTTCAGTGGCTACAATCAGATTCAGATCGCCCCTGAAGACCAGGACAAAACAACCTTCACCTGTCCATGGGGTACATTCACGTACAGAGTATTACCATTTGGCTTGTGTAATGCCCCAACTACATTCCAGAGAGCTATACTCAGCATCTTTGCTGATTTAATAAATGAAGGACTTGAGGTGTATATGGATGATTTTACTCCATATGGGGATGACTTCGACCAAGCATTGCAAACATTAGAAAAAGTCTTAGAACGATGCATTGCTACTAGGTTATGTTTAAGCAATGTCAAGTGCCACATGATGATGACCGAGGGTGTAATCTTGGGACACTACATCTCTACAGTAGGAATACAGGTAGACCCAACAAAAATTTAGGTAATTCTTTTATTGCCTACCCCCTGCACTTAGACAGAGGTACGTAGCTTCCTAGGATATGCAGGCTATTATATTAGGTCTATATGCTTTGACTTGAAATGTTGATTTCAGTTGGTCTAACAAATGTGACACAACTTTTACAGGTTTAAAGAAACTAGTCTCAACAACACCAGTATTGCGTGGACCAAACTGGGAGTTTCCTTTTCACATATCCACGAACGCATCAGATGTAGCTATAGGTGTTTTCCTTGTCCAAGAGGAGGACAAGAAACCTTATGCTATATATTATATTAGAAAAAATCTCAATTCTGCAGAACTTAATTATACAGTGATAGAAAAATAATTTTTAGTTGTTATTTATGCAATAAAAAAAATTTAAAGACTATATAATTGGCTACCCAGTCTTTCTGTACACGATCACTTTGCCATTCAATATCTAGCTAATAAACCTATCACATATGGTCGAGTAATACAATGGCTATTGCTTTTGCAAGAATTTGATATTACTATTAAATATCGTTCGGGGAACGAAAACCTAGTTGCTGATTTTCTTTCATGAATTCTGAAGGTGAATGATCCACTGGTGGTAGACAACCAATTTCCGGATGAAAATCTATTTTCTGTGGCAGTAAAAATGCCATGGTATGTAGATGTGGCGAATTATCTAGTAGTCAGGAAGCTACCCAAGCATTTGACAACAAGAGAGAGGAAGTTGATTGTACAACGCAGTGCCCGATTCTCTTGGATATGCGGATATCTTTTTCATACATGGGCCGCCATGTGTATACACAGATGCATTCACGAGGATGAAATTCATGACATACTGAAAGCTTGCCATGACAAGCCCTATGAGGGACATTTTGCAGATTGAAGGATAGGGCATAAGGTATTACAGATGGGCTATTATTGGCCCACTATTTTTAAGGATGCTAAGAAATATGCCCAGGCTTGCGATAGCTGTCAAAGGATGGGCAGGCCTGGCCAATTTGATGAAATGCCTCTGCAACCTCAGTTAGTCATAGAACCCTTCGAAAGGTGGGATTTAGACTTTGTTGGCCCATTCCATCCACCATCTAATCAGAAGGCCTACATACTGGTTGCCATGGATTATGTGACAAAATGGGTGGAAACAGTAGATTTACCAAGAGCCATAGAGGAAGTTGTGATTAACTTTCTTTTTGGGTTGTTTATGCAATATGGGTTACCACGCAAAGTGATCACAGATGGGGGAGGGAAATTCACAGGACATAAGATTACTGCCACTCTCAGGAATCATCATATTATGCATAGGATCACTTCCCCATATCACCCGCAGGCGAACGGGCAGGTCGAAAGCACCAATAAGGTCATTGAAGCAATTCTGACCAAGACAGTCTCAACACACCAACAAGACTGGGCTACTAGACTACCAAAGGCCTTATGGGCCTATCACACGACTTGGAGGAATACTACTGGATACTCTCCATACCAGCTCATGTTCAGTGAAGAACCTATTTTTTCGATCGAATTCGAAATAAAGACTCTAAGGATGGCCCGGGAAGTAGGGTTGGATTTAACAGAAGCCCAGACCAAGTGAATCCAGTAGATTAATGGACTAGATAAGGCTAGACTGCTTTCTTTGCAATAGACTGCAATTATTCAACAAAAAAGGGCAAAATGGCATGGCAACCTTATCAAGAAGAAAATGTTTCAAAAAGGGGATGGGGAACTCCTTTACGATTCCAAATTCCAAGATTTCCCAGGGAAGTTGCAAACAAGATGGCTCGACCCTTATGAGATTCAAGAAGTTCATAACAATGCTACTCTTACCTTGGTTACCATCGGTGAATCTGGCCATTCCTTTAAGGTGAACGGACACCGAATATGCCTCTATCACAAACCGCTCACCAAGGAGTCTTTCTGCAAGCAGGTACGCGAGGACCCCTCCATGAAAATTTTAGTTGTGGGAAGTGATGACCCAACAACGTTTCTTTCAAAAAATTGAGATCTCGTTAGAAATTGTAAATAATGTATATACCCTTTTAGATTGGTTGCAATTAAGAGTAGAAATTACCATGTAAATATAGGAATTTTTATTTCTTGATAAGTGGTGTTCAAACAATTGAACGATTTCCATTCAATCGTTTGAACAAAACATTTTTTGTTTCTTTGATTTGTCGTTCAAATGATTAAACATTTTCCATTCAATCGATTGAACAACACATTTTTTCTTTGATTTTTCCATTCAAATGATTGAACGATTTGTTTTCAATCAATTGAACAACACATTTTTCGTTTATATGATTTTGCCGTTCAAATGACTAAATGATTGTCTTTCAATCGATTGAACAACACATTTTTGTTTCTTTGATTTTGTCGTGCAAATGATTGAACGATTGTTGTTCAATCGATTGAACAACACATTTTTTCGTTTCTTTGATTTTGTCATTCAAACGATTGAAAGATTACCATTCAATCAATTGAATAACACATTTTTTGTTTCTTTGATTTTTTCGTTCAAACGATTGAACGCTCGTTGTTCAATCGATTGAACATCACATTTGTTTTTCTTTGGTTTTGCTGTTCAAACGATTGAACGATTTTCATTCAATCAAATGAACAACACTTTTTTTGCGATTTTTCTGTTGTTCAATTGATTGAACAACACTTCTGTTTGCAATTTTTGTTGTTCAAACGATTGAACAATT
Organism: Pinus tabuliformis; assembly: GCA_031772625.1. NCBI lineage: Eukaryota > Viridiplantae > Streptophyta > Pinopsida > Pinales > Pinaceae > Pinus > Pinus tabuliformis. The sequence goes on along the minus strand of CM062820.1, from coordinate 1,110,233,197 downwards.
GTTGTTCAATCAATTGAACAACCCTTTTATCTTTTTAATAGAATAAATTGTGAATTTTTCTCAATGATCATAATGTCATCTTTTCTTTATTTCTCCTTTGTATTGTGAATAAACACCATTTGAATGGATTTGTGCTTGATGTAAGAAAAAACAATAATAACAATATCATCATGACTTATGCAGCCATTTGATGGTTATCTTTGTTCCAAAGCTGATATGGTGTATCTTTATAATGACTAACTAAACATCTCTTCACTGGAAACATCATAAAATGACTCATTACTTTCAAACCATGTTGGCTTATGTTTTTACAATGTCAATTGGATAAATCTCATTAACATGATGATATGGGGATAAGAGTATAAACTTTCATTAGAATCTTTTTACTTCTTACACCATCCCTGACTCTTAAGGAGCAAATGGGCCTCCCTCTCTTTAATAAATAAAAATTCCACTAGAAAAATGGACATAATGAGATGAGAAAAAGAATCAAACATTGTCTTAAAAAGGATAGGGGGTCTCATCATGAGCCAGCCTACCATGATCATCAGGATCTAACAAGTGACATTCCAATTTGGCTACCAAACCAAGGTAATGACCTTCTTGATGCTTAAAACTATCAGAAGGGCAGGGGGTCTCATCATGAGCCAGCCTAATCACTTTGTTATATCCTAGTGAATGGCACTATGGTTATCTAGTCACCATGCCAGCATAGTGGTCTCTTTATGACAAGAAAAATAAGAACCATCTACATTCTAAAAGGAGGACTCTAGCTCATTTGTGGGGTTAAAAAGCAACCCTGTCGAGGCTATGAATGCTTGTTGGCAGTAGCAACTCTACTTATGGTATTGAGGTATCATCTTACACTACCAAATGTTCTCTAAGCTCTTATCACCTATGGATTTGTTTCTAAAGGGAATTTTCCATTTGAACAACACTCTTACAAGCTGATCTGCATGGTAAATTTATATCATATATTCATTATATTCCAAATTGTCCAATCATTTTACATCTATCATTAATATATACCGCCGATTATGTCTTTGTCATTAATACCAATTCCGACAAAAATATTTTGACATAATGTATTAAAATATTTATTTTAATTTCTTTTCGGCCATTTCCAATGACGTGTCTTGCTTTAATTTATTTATTGATTAACACGTTGTTTTTAGAATTGGTTGTCGACATTTATGTCTTGTTAATGCTTTCGCTTGCTTTTCACATGCTGAAAGGATGTGGATGCCCTTTTCTAGTCAGAAGGGGGATGGCCTGTGTACGCACAACATGTGTGACAGTTAAGAACAATTGTGTGATAATCATTTGAATTAACTTTCGAGGAAGGACTGAATGATGATTATGAATGAGTAATAATTAGCAAGTATTTCTAATTGGGGTAAGGATGGAAGCCATTATTGCTGGCATGCAAACTCATGATCCTACATTAAGTATGGTTGACGGGACCAATGCCTTAACTAAATATGATATTAAATCCCAAAATATCGCCATTTCTCTGTTAATTGCTGTAACATTTTCTGCTACTGTTCTGAATTGTGGAAGTGTAAAGAAATTGCATACAAGTGAACCAGTTACAAGTACAGAAACCATGGGAGGAAGAGCTATCAGGAATGAACCTCCAGTACTTATGGTATCAGATCAAGCTCATACAATTCTCAAGCGCGCAGGATGGATGTAATATTTGAATAGGTTGCAGGATTTTCATGAGGGGCTGACGTTGGAATTTCTGCAGAATTTGCAGAATGGTAGCACCACAGTCAGAGGTAGAAATATAACAGTTTCTGAAGCAGTTATAGCTAAAGTCACTGGAATTCTGTTAAAGGAACTGAATGGACAAAAAAACATGTCCTTCTGCACAATGTGATTGAGGTATTCCAGGATCCAGGAGAACAACTGGTGCGTACAGGAAAATGGATCCATCCTTCGGCATTAAAGCAGTCGTGGCAATAATTGGCCATCATCGTGTAAAGATACATTACCTGTGACGGTCAGCACGATGTGGTAAAGCCCTATCAACTGAAACTTCTAGCCATTTTAAAAGAGAAAAATTCAATTAATTTGCCATTTTACTTGAATTCTCTATTACATGATGTCGTATGTCGAGTTAGGATAGCCAAGGACCCACAAAAAGTAATCAGCCATCACTGATTGATTAAATTAACCATTATGAATGGACTGGCCCAACAACAGTTAACTTGGGATAATGTTATAAATCCTACCTTGGCTCCACCCCCAAAAAACACAGTAACAGAGCAGCAAGGGCCAAGAACCCCAGGTCCGAGAAAAACACTAAAAAGAAAGAATTCCTCCGTGCCCCTGAACCCAGCAAAGCGTAGGTGATTTGTGCAAGTGAAAGCCCAGTGAAGCATCTCATTTTATGTAGATGAGGCTGAACCATTTCGCACACCACCTACAAGTCCGCAAAATTCTCCTTTCCAATACTATGAGGAAGAAGTGGCCAGGGTATTGGAAAACATGGGGATATTTGGAGAAGGTAGAGAACAATCCAGGAATGTTGAGGAATAGAATTGCACCCCCAACCAGTCTACCCCTGCTAACAGCCTTGGTCATGAGAAAAACTTACCATGCACTGATTTCGTGGAAGAACAGAGGAAACCAATTCGTTCTGTGGAAAAACCTCTTGAAGCAGACACACATGAAGAAGATATCACTAACGGAGGAAATCGGGCAATAAACACCTTGTCATGTAGAGCCCCTTCTACGAATTATGCCCTCTACCTCCCTAGAAAGATTCCTATTGCTAAAAATCAAAGCTCCTAAGGCTGGTAAGCCGATGGAAATCAAAACCACCCTAGATTTTGTCAAATTCTTTAGAGAACATAACAAACATGTACAACGCCTCCATTGTGAGTTGTATATGCACAATTTATTTCTGGAAGACGACAGGGACAGTAACCCTGGGCCCTTTATAGGGGATGTGCAACTCCAGGCATTTCTCTCTTTCACCACTAATCAACTCAAGTGGGCCAAGGCCCACAATACCTTTAGGAGGCGTGAAGAAGGAATTTACCTATGGGTGAGAGGAGAACCAACCAAACCCTTGCAGCTCTTGATTAAACACAAGAAATTCATGAAACGAGCTGGTGTTATAGGCCAACTAGGGCCATTCCATACAGATGTTATACAAGTTGGAAAGGAGTATTTCCAAGAGATTAAGGAGGAAGCCTTGTCTGCAGCTAGACAAAGGTGGGAAGCCTCTAGCATTACTGTTAGAAATTGAGAACCATTTGGATATCGGAACTTTGAATTCGCCTCCTCTCATTTCTATAAATACAGTAATATGATTTTGACTATGGGACCTGAATGGATAGGATGTCGGTATAGGACTCCAATCATATCGTATCCTCTAGATAAGTATCATTGATATTACACCTTGAAGGATCAGGATGTTACCCAGGAATTTATTATATTGAAGAAGAAAAATGGCTTCGGACATTACAAGGAGCAGGTATATTCTGCCTACTCCCTAACTTAGCTACACATCAACTATTTAATTGCATGAAGACATGCAACAAGGTAAGCTGGGGAATATGTTGGGTCAAGAAAAGGGTATATTTTCTCCTTAGTAATTTCTTTATTTCATATTTATCTTTACACGATTATCTTCGTTTATGAACTGAAATAAAGGAAATTACAGTTAAAGTTGGATGAAATCACTTGGTAACAATTTAGATAAATTTGGCACTGGAAATTGACATTTCACTATGCTTGTGTGCAAAAGACGTAGATTGGTCAATTTCCGTTCATTTGACAGAGCAGCACCAAGACGTAAAAGGGAAAGACAGTGTCCGACGCATGCAAGGTAGCGAGAGACCAGGCAAATCAATACTATTTCATGACAGAATCAGATTATGTATTGCAAAATCCTCATGATCCCCTAATCCTGAGGATTCGCTTTTATCTAGTTTTCTCTCTTATTATTATATATAAGGCCGCAAGGCAAATGAAGTTCAGTTTAGACTTATGTAATGTATATTCATTCTTTTTGAGACATATCCTAATGTTATCTCAGTGATATTATAATCTGGTTACTCATATTAATGAAAGAATGCGTTTGATCTTCACTTATATTCTGAGTATTCCTTAGCGGAGGCTTCTAGCGACTCTGGGCCCAGTCAAGAGAAGTTCTACTGATTTCTTGTGTTATAATCTTTCCATTTGAATATTTATTGATTTTTAATATTTAGTTAATATTATTTCACTTATTGTGAGGATTGACGATTCCAATTCATATTGTTGTTCATTTCGATTCATATTTAGCTGTGTGACATATCTGAATAATGCTTTGATTTAATTAGTTATATTAATTTCAGAATAGATTATTGTTCCTTCTGAGTTATGATACCATAGATCTTAGAGATAGTGTCAATTAATTTCCATGGTCTACTGACAAAAGCAATTGTTGTTTAGAAGTCATTTATCATATTTGCTTGATTGTCGTTCAATTGAGAATTGTCATTCAATCAAGATTGATGTTCAATTGAGAATTGTCGTTCAATCGAGATTGTTGTTCAATTGGGATTTTCCATTCAATTTTGATTTGCGATAGATTAACATTGTTTTTCAGTTGTTATAGTTCTCTTTCTTGATCGAATGAGTTAGCATTAAATCTATTTGAATATTTCCAAGCATGATTCTTTGCATTCGCATTCAGATTCATTCAAGTTTGGAATAAGTAGACGAAATTACAGAGTGTGTTAAGAATTATTTCAAAGTTATTTTTTCCTTAGTTATCTTTAAGAGTTGTGTGACTTAAGTTTAAAAGATAGTTACTGGTGATTGCAACAATTTACCTTTAGCTAACCTCTGCATTCACTACATAGATTGTGCTGACACTCTTGAGATAAAAAGACTTACCTCGGGTAGATAATTAATGTAGGAATTAAGATTGCTTGAAAAAAGACATCTTAGTGAACCAACAACTAGTTTGCCAACCATTCCTATGAAATTGAAGCAATGTGATGCTTATATCTTAGGAAAACATATGAAACAACCATTTTATGATTCTCTTTCCAAAGCACATAAAAAAGTTGAATTGATTCATTCTAACTTGTGTGGCCCTATGCATGTTCCTTCTATAAATGGAGCTAAATACATGATGATTTTTATTGATGACTACACTAGAATGTGTTAGGTGTATCTGTTGAAGAACAAATTTAAAGTTTTTGAAACTTTCAAAACTTTCATGCATGAATTGAAAACAATACATAATCTCATATTGGCTCTATTCCTACTGATAGTGGAAAAGTACATACATACTTCAAATGAATCTGAAAACTACCTTCACTAGAATGGTATTCAACATCAAACACCAGTGCCTTATAATCCTCAACAAAATGGTGTAGCTAAAATAATGAACAAGACAATCTTATATATGGTACTTCCAATGCCAATGTTTTCAAAAATGTAAAGTTGATTTTTTTGGTTGTTGTAGTTCTATATGCATTTTATATTAAAAATGGATGTCCATCTCATGCTCTAAAAAAAAGACTCCTTATGAAATGTGCTATGGCCACACTCCTTCAGTGAGGTATCTCAGGGTTTTTGGTTCAACATACTATGCCTTGATTCCAAAGGAAAAGAGAAGAAAACTTGGTGCCAGGAGTTGAAAGTGTATCTTCTTTGGATAATCAGATACCTCCAAAGAATAACATCTCTATGATGAAGCAAATAAGACTTTTATATTGTCTAGAGATGTGATTTTTCTTGAATCTTCCAAGAATGAAATTGTTGTTGAGTGGAAGCTTGATCACTTGGATAGATTTAGGAATGCAAAATATTTTTCGGAATTTGATAATGAGATTCCACATCTTGAAGGGGGGATCCCTATCTTGGATAAATATGTTGAGTCTCCTTCTGAAGCACTCTCTTCCCCTCATGAAGCTCCATCTAATAAAGGTCCTCCAAAATGGCTCACTAACACAGTTGAAAGTGTTCACCCTGATGAGGTTGGAAAAACAAGAATGAAGAGTTATACTAGACAAAATGGAGGTGATGTATATGATTATGGTTTAGTTGTTGATATGGATGTTTCTTATTATTGTGAATTAAATTTGTTTATTTATTTCAAAAAAGCACTTTAAAGAAGCTTCTTCTCATGATGAATGGAAGAAGCAATGCAGAAAGAGTGTGATGCTTTTATAAAGAATGGAACCTAGAAGCTGGTGAACCCTACATTTGGAAACAAAGTTATTGGTTGCGAGTGGGTCTTCAAGAACAAGTATAAATCATATGCCTCACTTGACAAGCATAAAGCAAGGCTCATCGCAAAATTATTTACACAGAAAGAAGGCGTTGATTATGAGGATACTTTTTCTCCCACAACAAAATGGGTTACCATCCAGAATGGATGGAAAGTCCATCAAATGGATGTAAAAAATTCCTTCTTGAATGGATATGTGAAATAAAATGTTAAGTCCATCAAATGGATGTAAAAAATTTCTTCTTGAATGGATATGCGAAAGAAAATGTTTTTATGTCTCAACCAGAATGATTTGTTGTGAAGGGACAAGAGCACAAAGTATGCAATCTTATCCAATTCTTTTATGGCCTCAAACAAGCACCGCAATCCTGGTATGATAAATTGACTGAGCATCTTATAAAACTAAATTTCAAACACTATGATCTTGATGATGCAACTTTATTTATCGAGAAAGTTGGAAAATTTGTTGTATCTCTTGTGGTGTATGTAGATGATCTACTAATGATAGGGAACAATGAAAATTGCATTGCATCCATAAAGATAGAATTAAGGAAGGATTTGAGATGATAGACTTGGGGTATGTTTACTACTATTTGGGTATTGAAGTAACTCAACATCAAAATTTTATATCCCTCTCTCAAAAGAAGTACATTGGAAATTTTTTTAACAAATTTGGTATCACTGAATGCAATCCTTTGTCCACTTTAATGGAGAAAAATTTAAATCTCACATCGAAAGAAGGAAATGAATTTGAGAATGAAACTAAGTGCAAACAAGTCATAGGAAGTCTTAACTACCTCACTACTACTAGACCAGACATTTCATTGTTGTTTAAATCCTTTACAAGTTTATGGAAAAACTTGTGAGTTTCATTGGTCTACTGCAAAAAGAGTTCTGAGGAATGTAAATATTTGTCTTCCAGGTCCATCACATAAATCATTTAAATTTCCAATGCATTTAAAACATACTAATGTGGTTCATCTAATCATCCTAAGGATCAACTGCATTAGTTTTTTGAAACACATTATTTATGTGATGGATACGGAAGAAAAATATCTAAATAACTCTACTCACAAAATCCTCCATTTGGATATGAGTTCTAAGGTACTTGAAGGAGCTCAAGACTTTGGACTCAAATATACATAGGTAAATGAATTCATCTTGATTGGATACTCTGGTTCAAAATTTGATGGAGATAAAGAAAATGAAGTATCTACTTCAAGTTATGTTATGAGTCTTGGATCAGGAGTTGTCTCCTAGAGGTCATGCAAATAATTAGTTCCAAAAGATTCCACAATGGATGTAGAATATGTAGAGCTACAGAAGAAACCAATGAGATTGTGTGGAACAACAAAATTCTTGATGATTTGCAAGAGAAATAAGTGCATTCAGCTCCTCTTCTAATTGACAATACTTCTGCAATAAATTGGCCAAGAATCCAAATTTTCATGATCGAACTAAGCATATCAATATGAAGTTTCATTTGATTCAACATCATGTTGAGGAAAATAATATGCACCTATGACATTGTTCCACAAATGAGCATATTGCAGACATCTCCACCATAATTCTTAGAAGAAAAAATTTTGGAAGATTCAGAATGATGCTTGGACTTACCAATACCTCTTAAGATTAAGGGGGGAGTGTTGACACCTAATCCTTCAAATTGTACAAATATTGTAAATATTAAACTAAGAAGATGAAGAGACATTGGAATATGAATTCCAAGGGTTTCCCTCTCTATTGTATATATTAATTGTTCAGTGTGGTGTCTGATTATCTTCCTGATTATTCAGAGGTTTTTGTTTCAACTGTGGTTGGATCCCAATCGTTGATGAGGGGTGTAGGGGAGTTTTTCCCCCCACTATTGTTGCCAAGGGGGTCTAGGGGGGCATGGGTTCAAGGGGTAGCGCCCTTGAAGAAAACATTAGATGAAAATTTTCCTTGAAAAATATTGTAATTTTGTAGTCAATCTAGGTAATTCATTAGGCAGAAGATCTTATGCTAAAAGTTATGTTAATTTAGGTTTTTTTTCCCTAGAAGGAAACCCTCAGTTTATATGATGGAATTTTATCATGGATGTGTATTATTATTCTATGCAAGAAAGAGAGAGGATAATATGTGAGAGTGAAGAGGAAATTATAGCGGATTTGTTGTACATTGTATCTCTTCATTTTGCTAGATAATAGAAAAGGATTGACTGGCTATTTCTCCATGGTCGTAGCCCAAATGGGGTGAACCACGTATATCTATGTCTCTCTTGTTTTATGCTTTTATGTGTTTTTGTTTTGGCAATATTTTATGTGTTTCACTGCTCTGTTATCTAATTTCTAACATTAATGGATCTTCTTAATATAAATTCAACAATTCATGGAGTTACAAAACTTGGCCTGATATTTTCAAGGGAACAAATTGGAAAACAATGATGACTTACATGGAGTAATCAATTGAAAGGTCTTCTCCTCCTATCTTTTTTAATATTTTACATTTTTTTTCTTAGCTACAAGATCCTCTGCTGCTAGAGGAAACATTACTTCCTGTAGAAACATAGAACCAATACTCACTTGAAAAAATCCATGCCTAATTCTATGAAAAATTGTGTCATGCCATGGCAGGGGGATTTAATAGAAAATAACCCACAAATACAACCCAGATTCGTTAGAATCCTAAGGTTAGGGATATCTCGGAAGACTATAATTGGCTAGGGTTCTTTGAGAAATTAAGATGTTATGACAATGAGATTTCCTTAGAATTTCCTCTAAACTTGAAACATCCTAAAGGCCATGAAATAGTCACTATAGTTAAGGGTTTTATCATATATCTTGATAAATACCTAATTAGAAAATTCACTACCCTTCTTAAGGGGATTAATGGAGTAAGGAAGAGAGACATGAAACAATCGATGCAAAAGGATGATTTTTCCTTCCTGGTGATCGACCTGAAGAAGATAAGAATGGGATTTGGAGGGAAAGCCTATGACACCCATGGGATGAGGTTGCATATCATATCCTTAGATATATTTCTTGTGAAGTGATATTAAGAATTGTTTACGCTTATCAGTTTAGAATCTTATATCAACTTAGATTCCAAATTGACTTACCTGTCCATGAGACGCTTATCATACCACATTTTCTCCTTCAATCTGTGAAAGAGATGAGCACAAAAGTAAAGGAGTAGAAACATAATTACTTGGCCATCATGGCTTCATCAAGCTAATTTTCATGGATTCCTAAAACACCTTCAAAACCCTATCTCTCGAGAATATTTTATTGACATGGATAGATAGGATTTCACAGAAGCCCAAGATGAACCCTGAACATAGTTACTTGAGTTAGAAGAGGAAGAAACAGAGTTAGTAGAACACCAATTATTAGAGATAGAAAGAGAAATAGAACTAGATAAGTTACAATTAGTAGGGATAGGAACCAAGAATTAAGTAGCACCCTCACATATAGAATCCCAAACAAAGAAGTAGAGCCTCGAAGGACATTGAGAAACTAAGGAAGCCTACTAAAAAGAAAAGGAAGGAGGTAGAAAAAATCCCTACAGCACAAGGAGGGATAGAAAATTTAGAGGAGGAAGAAAAAGATATTGATGCTACAATGGAAGCCCTAAGAACTCCAACAAAACCCAAGGAAAGAAGACCTAGAGAACCTTCTTTTTATTTCATAAGAAGAAAGAGTACTAGAATATGGCATACTAACAAGACTAAGCATCCATATCTGGTTGAAGGGAAAGTACCCCTAGGGTCCTTTGGGCTAAGACTCTACCAGACTGAAAATTGCTTATCCAAAGAAACACACACACACAACCATCATTTTTACTTTTAAGCAAAATCTAATGTTTAGGGTACGTACCTAAGGTCCTACGTTCGAGAAGGCCTTTAGGGTCCAAACCCTTCTTGGAGTTCCCTTCTTCTTCCTTTGACCTGCAAGACAAACAAATCAAAGAACACAACAGTACATGTACAGATACTTATGTATAAACCATCTTTATGCTATAAATTTAGTTATAAAAATCTTTGAGTAACCACTTGCATAAGAATTCAAGACAAGAATCTCATAAGCATAAAGAAAGATTGTTTCGGGAACAAAGACGTGTTTCTTTATATATAAAGGCAAATAAAGTACATATAACGGAAAGATATCACCTGAACACCTTCAACAGGCTCCAAGCAAAGCTTCCTCCCGGATTCATTCCAGCCTCAAGCCTCCAACAAGAGCTCCTTCCAAGTCTTACTCAATGATGATATCAAGGATGAATGATCACCAATACACATGGAAACAAGGGTTTCCTATGCAAAATGGGGGAAGTGCAGAAAGCACCAAGGACTTCAGACCTGGTCTAAGGGGAAAATCTCAGCATAATAATCTTGCTCTCCTTTATCTCTCCCCTTGGACTTCCCTTTGATGTCTTTTTATACCCTCTCCAAGGTAGTTTTTTAGTTAGGAGTTGGTTGGGAACAGTTGGGCCACGGGCACTAACAGGTGATCCAGCAGGTAAAACCCGCGATCTCCGCCCGAAAAAGAGGAATTTATTATTTTTTTAAGTGTTTTAATAGATACACGCGGGTTGGGTATAACAGACCCACGTGTACACGCGTTTAACTCAGGGCAATGTCGCGTATAGGGAATAAAACACTGTTTTTTAAATTTTTGGACCAGGTCTGGAAGGAGGGGTTGCCCTAGGCCATAAGTGGAGCATCACAAACCATAAGAGTGAGATTTGGAGCTATAGCAGATGCCCCCTAATGTATGAGGTCAGAAGGGGAACATGATGGTCGAAATATATTAAGTAAGTACAAGGAAAGGAACTCTGCCGAAAAACCGAGGAGGACTTCACCAGAATTCAGCCTACCAAGCCACCGAAAGGAGATCAGAAAGAAACACTGTCTGAGGCGGGCATACCCATGCTCAGGAAAAGTAAAGCATGTCCGCATATCAAGTACAAGCGGATCCACTAAGTATACAAGTATACATGACTGGAAAATACATAATGGATCATCTTATCATAATGAGTAAGTACATGTTTGAATATCACATATAAGACTGTCAATGATGTTGAAAGATGCAACGGATCACTGATATCAAAGACTGATCCCAAAAAGGTACCAACTGAACATGATGGAATAGGATGGTACTACACTGCAAACTCAGGTGCCAGCATATAGAATGTCGCCGTAACTGACTGCAACATATAAGGTGGAATGGTATCAACTAGCAGCAACAGGAGCAACTGTCAAGTGAACCAATGAATGCTGATACAACCTGAGGTCTTCACCGACCGCCGTGGTAAATTTCTACACCATGGGAATAAATGATCTGAAGTCGACCATGTGAGAAATCGTTTGATTACCGGTCATTGATGTATACCGTTAACAAACGCGAGACTACTCACCGATAATGATAATGAGCGTCAAGGTACCCAATACAATCTAACAAGTGTGAATAGATGAGCTGAAGTCGAACACCTGTAAGAATCTATCAATAAGGAGACAATGATGGTTTCCCACTGTCGATAGCGAGGAATCTGCCACTAATGACTGCAAACCCCAAGGTACTGCCAAATGGACTCTAGATCTTTGCCCCAGAGCAATGAGTCGGAGTCGATAGGGAAAGATCCGCTAGAAGGAAGGCATTAAGGCATCCTCCATCAATCTAGCACGAGTGTAACCCGTAGGCCAATAATGTAGAAGGAATCGGACGAAAAAAGATGTAGTAACCCAACTGAAGTACGTTTCCGGTGTACACAAGATGTGGCTAGCGCACGGCAGAAACCCTCTGAACCAACCAATAATGAAAGCTGACAGAGAGGCGAGGTATCCACCAATAGGGTCAAATGGAAACCAAGGTACTGCACGAATCCCAATGTGTGATAATGTATGCTGATGTCGAACACAAGGGAAACCACTCAGTTAAAGACCCATGATACTGATCGATGCTGAGCACAAGGTGACCTATCAATAATGAAAATAGGGCCAGGGTGCGGCTCTAGGCCTGTCCTCAGAGCAAGGTGTCGTCGTCGATAAGGACAAGACCCGCCAGCAAGAAGTCAATGGGGACCTTCTCAAACCGGCACGAGTAAAGGACCAATATAACTGATGTGATGATAGACATGACACTGACAACCAGGGATGGCCGACTGAAAAATGAGTCAAGAGACACCGCAGAAAGGCCGACTCAGGCTAACTTCCCTTGAACAAAAGCACGACTCAATGTGACTATGTGGCAGCATATGATGAATCTGTATAAGTTCGTCATGCAGGAGGCACGAACGAACCCTCCATATGATTGGAAGAGATAACCAATCGGGGGAGAACTGACTCGATAACAAGGTTATGGCATACCTAAGTCAAACTAAATCCCACCCATGCGGAGGAGACTTTGTTTTGAGTGCTTTGTTCAAGGGCGACACGACTGACTCTAGCTGCCAACAATAAATGGAAATAATGTCCCTGTTCCCGCTCTTTTTTGGAATATTTAATTTTTTTATCTTTTTCTGATAAGCCGGAAAAAGAATAAAAGAATGCTATGGTACAGTGGAAAGAATGAGTGTCGGTGAAACAGATGATCTAGTTCCTGGGAAAGGAACGCTCCTATGCTCAATGCAGGGAGGTGAAAAACTGGTCAGTGACACTCAGAGGTAAGTTCCTTCCACGGATCTGGGTATGTCAAGCTGCAGAAGTCAAGGGTATGCAAGGTTGATTTTGCAAACGTCATGGTCAAAATTTGGCTTAAACACGAGTCCAAGTGAAGCCGGCTATAGGCCAAAAGGTGCAAATGGTCAACATGCAATGCAGAAGTACAGCTCGACACACATAGGAGCCTCTAGGGTATAAGGCCAGAACGAAGCGAAGAAGCAAAGAGGAATGAGTCTTCAACGAATAAGTCATGGCGGGACTAAAGAGGACTCCCGAGCCTAAGGACGAAAAATCTGCATGAGTGCCAAGAGACAACAAGGTACTAACTAGGGCACTCATGATAAGGTAGGCTCTACCACACAAGTCATGATACTTCTAAATAATGAGAAGGTTCCGCACCATAACTTGGTGGGGTCGATCCTAAGGCCAAAATGGGAAAGGAAACTGATAAATGCACAATGCAGATGGAAAAACCTAACCTATATGCCAGTTTCGAGAACCAATACCTGTCAGAACGGACCAACCATAAACCTCCAAAGGAGAAATCTTCCAAGTTCTGTAAACATAAATAGGAACACTAGACACGAAGTTAATACATCCCACATATAAACTTCATATAAAATCTTTGTGTTATAGAATACAAGACTTGAAAATGCGTACCTCATATATACAATATGGTACAGGGAACCACGCAGCCTTGCGGCTTACGCATAATAGTTCTGCTGAACAAACCCCTTGCAGGGCTCAGGCCAAGGGCTCCTTTGGTAATCATAACTCATGGCTTCAAAGAGTTCCTCCTGTGAAGGCAAAACAAGTTCTAAGAAATCATGAGAACTACAAGGATCATAAGAGGGAATTAAAGGGTCCCATGTCCCTATAGGAAGAATCTCTCGGTCAACTGCTGGGACCAAGTCCCAAGAAGGAGAATAATAGGTCAAAGGATCCTTCTCAGAAGCAATTGAACATTGAGGAATCAATGCCACATAATTCACCCGTGGCGGGGCAGAGTCTACTTGAACACTTGGAACAAACCAAGGGGCATTCTGCAGTAAAGTCGAATTAGGGTGGTGATTATCAGATGCAAGCTGATCAATAGTGACAATATTCCCGTTATGAGGAAAGCACATTACTCGAAAGAGTGAAGACACCACAGCATTCATAGCATAGACATAATCACGCCCAAGTAGCATATTAAAGTCTAAAGGGCTATCGACCACCATCATATCGATTAAGACAGTCTTCCCACCTAAAGTGATAGGCACTTGAGGAAGAACACCCATAGATTCACCAGGTCTTCTATCATAGGCTAACAACTGACTCTGAGTTGTCAACAACTTTGGGGAACCCAAAGCTTTCCAAGTCAAAGAGGATATAATACTTGCAGAGGATCCTTCATCCACCATACATCGATAGACATTTGTGGAATTCACTCTGACCTTTATTTGGAAAGGTGCAGCGGAAGGAAGACGAGGCTCAACAAGACTACCCCAATCAAAGGAAACACTCTTAGCACTTGGAGGGGGAACATTCGAAGTAACCGGAATGCCCCCTATACTAGAAGACTCTGTACTAGAGATCAAACAAACTCTTTTGTTAGGCACTTCACCCCCCAAAAGAGGAGTGTAATCGGCCAGCGATTGCACTGGCTTTACCACATTATCAACCAATGGTTGATGGGATTGATGAGAAACCGTAGGAGTAGAAGTACTTTCAGACTCGGACCATATCCTTTGAACCTCTGGAATACCAGGGCATAAATGAGTAAGATGGTCTCCCTTGCATATCTTACAAGGGAACTTAGGTTTAAAACTTCTACATCCGGGTTTCTTATCAACCTCCATTCCGCCAACATGACTAGCAGTGGTTTGCAGAGAGTCCTGAACATGACTTGCAGAGGTCGGTGACTCTTTGCTAGTATGACTCGCAGTGACTAGACTCATGCCCCCAACATGACTTGCAGCGGCTGAAGACTCATCTCCAACATGACTCGTAGAGGTTGAAGATGAAGTGCTAGTATGACTTGCAGTGACTAGACTTGTGCCCCCAGCATGACTTGCAGCGGCTGAAGGCTCATCTCCAACATGACTCGTAGAGGTTGAAGATGAAGTGCTAGTATGACTTGCAGTGACTAGACTTGTGCCCCCAGCATGACTTGCAGCGGCTGAAGGCTCATCTCCAACATGACTCGCAGAGGTTGAAGACGAAAGGATAGACTTATTCTTCTTCTTTGACTTCCTCTTTCTCCTCTTTTTAGATTTCTTATTACAAGAAGGAGAAGAAGAAGGAATCCCAGATTTCTCTTTGAAAGAAGATGAACAATTAGCACCCATATGATGCCCCTGAAATAAAGCATTTATCTGAGAAGCTTCAAGAGCATTTGGAATATTCGGAGTGGACCACAGCCAAACGGGTAGTCCAACATTCAACCCAGGAATATTCAAAGTGGCCATCAAGGGAGTACCAACGTTTCCAAAGAAAGGAAAAGCACAAGGATCCCCTTTTGGAAGGGCACCCTGGTTGGTTTCCACAGGAATATTGGCCATATCTAACTGTTCCAAAGACCCTTTCCCTTGCGGGAACATAGAAATAACTCTTCAAAGAATATGGATAAGCAATCAAAACCTTTTCCCTTGAGGAGGCAACTCCACAACTTCCGAAAGAACGACCAAAAGCCTTTCAAGATCAGTAGAGTGGCAAGCCAGTCACTCAGACCACAAAGTCCAAAGGTGACTAGACAAAAATACCTAAAGCCAACTATATACAAGGAGCAAAGAGCACCCACTAAAAAGTCCCTAAAGATACAGCCAGTCAAACAACTTCCAAGTATTTCCGCTCCGGGTGGTAAGGACCGGACACCAAAATACGAGAAAGTGAATCAAAGGGCCTTCCGAAGATAGTCTGGGATGATGAGGGCCCAGTCCTATCAGCGAAGGTATCAGAGGAAGTTACGCTGACCTCCTAACAACAGCCTGCGCTGGTGCAAGCCCCCAAGCTTCGCAAGGGTGCCCTCCAGTAGTACTGTCGAGAGTGATGCAACGTCGACCTCAGGTGCCACGGGATTCCCCTCCGCAGCCACCTATGCAGATCCCTAGGAGAGGCAACTATGGGTACCAACTCGTCGCAGAAGCCAGGCGGAACAGTCGTGAGGTAAGTTCGGACAAGTAGGAGAGGGGGTATCTCTCTTCCCTGTCTTCACAGACCCTCGTGCTTAACTCCTAGATCCGGAGCTTTCCTGGTCTTCCTAACGCTATTGGATTTACTCTCGTTAATCAGACTCTTATGTTTGACGTTTTATGTGGCCTTGGAGAGTTAACTCTCCACTCGCCTAATCCAAGGCCCTAAAATCCTAAACTTGTTGGTGTAACTGACTAAAACAAAAAGTTCTAGTGGATTTTAATTAAGCGCTTGATTTTATTAGGCTGTTCTTTAAGTCACAAGGTAATGGAAGTGAAACTAGTGGTGTTTTTTTTTTTGACGCAAAAGAAGTTAATAAAAACTTAACTATATGCACATGCACTTTTTCGTTCGATGAAAAGTAATCTCTAGAGGGTTCAGAGGAAATTCAAATTAAACAAAGTTGTTTTCTTTCTTTTCAGACTCCACACTCACAAAAGCTAACAAAGCTATGTATGCATAAAAAGGGATGCAAATCTATCCTAATGCAACAGCTATATGTGAATGCAAGATTCAAAGACTACTCTAAAAACAAAGAAGGAAAGTTGCTGCTTTACCAAATTTTGTCTTGCCACTAAAATGCTTAGATAGAAGATGATGTGTTACCAATCATTTCGTCCAAACAATAAAAACAAGTTCTAAGATAAAAACAAAGCACTTTCACTTCGCAAAAAAGAAAATCAAATGAAAAGCAAGTTTAAGAAAGCGAAACTCAAGACTTTCAAAAGATTTTCTTTCAATCAAACCAAAAAGCCTTTTTCAAAGGAAAGCTCTCAAAAATACTGACACCAATGATTGATAAATGGGCAACCAAACACTTTTGTGAATCGACACCTTTCAAATGATGAAAACTCAACAAAAATAAATGTGTTTGAAATTGCTTTTGACAATCAAAAGTAGCAATGAAAGTCCCAAAAGATCAAAAGACAAGTTTCAAGAAAATGGTAACAAACAACTTTCCCGAAACGAAGGAGCAAATGGTCACAAAAATGATTTCGTTAAGCAAACAAAAGTGTCATCAAAGCAAAAATGGACACAAAGATTGAACCCAATCTTCCTACTCTGCCGAAACAGAGCAATCAAGATTCTTAAACAGAAATCTTGTGTGTCAAAAATCAATGACGCTTGCAATCAACGAAAACAAGACTAATACTCCTTATGACTAGAGAGAGTTCAGAACAATATGCCCCCTGTCAACAAAGAAATGTTACTGGAAAAGTGACTGTTTGACACTGACCCAAACCACCAGACAATCATTCAGCAAAAACAAAATTTATAAATCTTGAAATTTATGTAATATACGCGCCTGCAAATAAGTGCAGAATGCGTGTACACGCGACTGTAAATAAGGAAACCTGCGTATACGTGGGTTCACTTAGTGCAACTTGCGTATATACGCTTCTGTAATCCAGGAAAACAGCGTATCTGAAGTCTTCCAAGAAAAATAAAAATAAAAAACAGACTGAAAAACTGGAAAAGCTTGGAGTTCAAGAAAAGATCAGACAGTCAGAGCCAACAAACAGAGGGGCTGAGCCTTGATTGGCTTGAAGAATACCCAAACTAGGAACAACAAGAGTGTTGTCCCCAGCGGAGTCGCCAATTCTGGTTGAAGGGAAAGTACCCCTAGGGTCCTTTGGGCTAAGACTCTACCAGACTGAAAATTGCTTATCCAAAGAAACACACACACACAGCCATCATTTTTACTTTTAAGCAAAATCTAATGTTTAGGGTACGTACCTAAGGTCCTACGTTCGAGAAGGCCTTTAGGGTCCAAACCCTTCTTGGAGTTCCCTTCTTCTTCCTTTGACCTGCAAGACAAACAAATCAAAGAACACAACAGTACATGTACAGATACTTATGTATAAACCATCTTTATGCTATAAAGTTAGTTATAAAAATCTTTGAGTAACCACTTGCATAAGAATTCAAGACAAGAATCTCATAAGCATAAAGAAAGATTGTTTCGAGAACAAAGACGTGTTTCTTTATATATAAAGGCAAATAAAGTACATATAACGGAAAGATATCACCTGAACACCTTCAGCAGGCTCCAAGCAAAGCTTCCTCCCGGATTCGTTCCAGCCTCAAGCCTCCAACAAGAGCTCCTTCCAAGTCTTACTGAATGATGATATCAAGGATGAATGATCACCAATACACGTGGAAACAAGGGTTTCCTATGCAAAATGGGGGAAGTGCAGAAAGCACCAAGGACTTCAGACCTGGTCTAAGGGGAAAATCTCAGCATAATAATCTTGCTCTCCTTTCTCTCTCCCCTTGGCCTTCCCTTTGATGTCTTTTTATACCCTCTCCAAGGTAGTTTTTTAGTTAGGAGTTGGTTGGGAACAGTTGGGCCACGGGCACTAACAGGTGATCCAGCAGGTAAACCCGCGATCTTCGCCCGAAAAAGAGGAATTTATTATTTTTTTAAGTGTTTTAATAGATACACGCGGGTTGGGTATAACAGACCCGCGTGTACACGCGTTTAACTCAGGGAAATGTCGCGTATAGGGAATAAAACACTGTTTTTTAAATTTTTGGACCAGGTCTGGAAGGAGGGGTTGCCCTAGGCCATAAGTGGAGCATCACAAACCATAAGAGTGAGATTTGGAGCTATAACAATATCCCACTCCTATAACCATCGAAGAAACTCCTAGCCTTGAGATAGAGGAGAATCGGAATGTAGAAAGGCATAAACTCATGACATCAGTGGTATAAATAGAAATGGGACCAACACCTCCTATGGAAATAAAGTTGCAAATACAACCAGAAGGGCGAAGCACCTAGCATGTAGGTTTGTAGGACCAAAATAAAGCTAAAAGAGAATTCTACAAGGCTACAAAAGAAAACATTGGAGATACAAGATATTGATAAAACAACAAATTAGCCTACTCTAAGAACATCCACTAAATACTATTCTTGGATTGAGGAAGGGTAGAGTATTTTATGTTGTTGACGGTGTTGGACCCGCCAACAAACGGGATCTCCCCAATGTGAAGTCCCAACTAGACCTCACACCATTTGGTATAGGAGTCCCATCCAGTACGATGGCCTGGTTGCCATTATCTTAGATATTTTCCTTAGCTCTTGTTGCTCAACACATGAGAGTGTTATGCTTGTAACTTCAAGAAAGTGAAGTGAGTATCCTTGGTTAGTGCATAATGTAACTTTGTGTCCGGGTTCTCTTACAGTAATGGAGAGTGTAAAAGTGAGCCTCTAGATGAGAGGTAGTAGTACCACCCAAGGAGAGACACACGTAAAAACAACAAGGGTTTGTCCAACATCTAGTGGAATAGTCCACAGCATGTGCGGTAGTCGTTAAAACAAAAGTGCAAGGGAAAACATGTACACCATCCAGAAGAGTAGTCCACATGGGGGTGACGGTCATTATAACCAACGAAAACAATAATGGTATGTCTAATGTCCAGCGAAGTAGTCCACACGGGGGAGACAATAGTGATAAACAATACAACACATACTCAACAATGTAAGTACTAAAATAACTGAAGTAGTTCAACTATCTTAGTACAAGTTGAGAAAATATGCAATACAAACATTTAAAGAATAGTCTTACAAACATATACAAAACATGCATGAAAACTTGCTGGCCTAAGATAGGTGTTATACGGAATTTATACCTACAGATAAGTATGTCTTCCCTAAGTGGGTATTTACACTTAGAACAACTGAAGTAGAGATGTTTAACCTTTTCCTACAATAAACAGATAAGGTAAAGGAACCTACTTGTGATCCTTCGCTTCCTTTGATCTCCTTTGTGTTGCTCCCGTCGCTCCTGCTCAAACTGAATTCACTCAATTGGTACCTACCAAAATAAATAGAAGACAACAACAATCAAATCATATGATCTATTTATTGTAAAAAAATGGAATCGACAACATTTGAACATACATTCATCATAGATATAGACAAAATTATTGGAAAGGAACAAACAACTTTATTGATTGGTAGAAGAAGAAGTTACACCCAATGTGGTTCGATCTCGTGTCACTCATCCAACTTAGTCCAAACCCTCATTACACCAATAGCAACATCAATCCAGCAGCATAACATTACTTCACAATGATTTTAAGCCTCTAAACCAACAATATCTCTCTATAATATCCAAGCTCGTTTGTCTCTATGATGGGAGGCCAATTTATAGATGAATGCAAGTGGTTTTGTCATTAATATGGTATTGAATGGTTTTCCATAATTGGATGATTAGTTTCCATGTTCAAAGGGATGAGAGGGTAGAGGATTAAATGATCCAAGGCTATCTTAAGTCGAGCTCATCTTGATAGGATAGGAGCTGGGTTCCTTCTAGAAGGCTCTAGAAAGGAGGAATATACTCAGGATCCAATGAACATTTCAAGGATTCTCGCCTAGTGCAGGCTTGAGTGGGCTTAGGTTCTCTACAATGCAGCCTTAAATTGGGATACCTTCTCTGCAAAGCACTTACCCCTGGCGAGGGGTGCACTGGTGACCCAAGGAAGCACTTCAACAGGGTTTAAAGTCAGGATACTATCATGGATGAAAGCACTCAATGAGGTGGCATATATAGGGCATGTTGCAACTAAATTAGGGTTTGATGGACCCTGTTTACACTGATTTGATTTTCGTGAGTGATGTGCCCAAATAGACCTATAACAGCTACCCCCTAAAGCATGAAGTCAAAAATGATAATGTTGAGTGATATGATTTATGATGTGATGAGGAGGATCCGAAGTAGACGGTGACCTGCATCAATTACAATACATAATATCATGATATATTTGAATTTTCATAAATTGTTGAGGGAAGGCATACTCATGCTCAGCATATAAACTTTTCATTACATGTACATAAATCAGATAGTCGTCTATAGATATAGATCCATGATAAGATGACTATCTCTGTAAAGCCATCGTACAGATGATTTAGTGCTCTCCTGGAATCATAGCCCAGATGGATGAAACTAGATCTGGGGTCCTCTATCTCATCCAATTGTTTTCTCAAGTAAGAGTCTAACCATGTGAAAATGTGATCTAAAGTCGAACATGCGAAGACACCGTCTAATTACCAATCAATGATTTAAGTTGTTAATAGAGTGAGAGAAATCACCAATAATGATAATGATAGTGAAGGTACTACAATACATTCTGCATGGTGTGAATAGATCTTTTAATGTAAAACACCATACAAATTATTTCAGTGGAAGGCCTGTGATGTAAACCTGTCACCGGAAGCGAGAAACTTGCCATTGATGTATGCAAGCCTCAAGGTACTGGAAGGGTGTTTCTAAGTCAACTTCCTAGATAATGTGCTGATGTCGACAAGAAGTGACTCGTCACAGGAGGGCCTTGATGTATCCCCCATCAACGAAACGAAATGAGTGTAATGATTTTGAAGACAAAGTGTGATTGATGACACAATTTTTAGGAATGGTGGTCATGAAAATGAAGGTTTATGAGTATTGCAAAAGATTAATTTTACTAAGTGACTTCTCTTGAACATGTCGGCAACACTGAATGAATTGGAAGCATTGACCTAAAACCAAAGTGATGGATGGTGTGATAGACCATAGGTATGATAACCATCAAGCAGATAACCCAACCCAAATAGTCACAGAGATGAAGTGAAAGTGTCATGTTCAAGAGTGACTTGCTACCATAAAGTGATTTATCCCTTTTCCCATTTTCCCCAGTCATTGTTGACCAGTACCTCTTTATTTTTTAACAAGCTTGAGGAGGATAACATATGCTTGATGTATAATTCCACCCTTCGGGTGAATCCATCGCTATGTGATGTTTTAACGAGTCTAGTGAAGGTGAAACTCAATCTTGTCATGATGGACAAGTTTGTCGCTATTTGATGCTTTAACGAGTTTAACGACAATGAGAACTTGGTCCTTTTCATGTTTAGAGAGTTTGAAAAGGGAAAAAAAGAAAACTCCACAAGTTATTTTTCATAAATTTGTCTCTCAAGTCTGAAAAAGCGTAAAATAATACAAGAGAGAACCTATTGACCATGTTCGATCAACGTATTCCTTTTTCGTAAGTAATCTATCTCGGTGCGGAAAAGGTTTAAACTTATACTGAGTAGATGTCATTTCCAATCCTTTTACGAGCTGAAAAGGACAAGGGCCCGACGATTTTTTCATGTTTATAGAGTTGGAAAAGAGCTTGAAAGCAAACCCCTTGTGTTTATTTTCTTTTAACGAGTCAAAAATGGAAAATACTCGGCGATCTTTTCATTTTTTACGAGTCAGAAAAGAGCTTAAAGGTGACTCGTCCTAGAGGTATGAGTGATATAAAGGGTAGCAATTGGTTTTAGTAATGGTGGAACTGCTCAAAACATGTAATGGTCAAGAGGCTGGCTAATAAAACCACTCATCACTATGGTCCCTCAGGAAAGGAAAAACAACCAAGTGAAAGCATATGATCAGCCAAAGAGATGGTGTCGATGGAATGAAACAACCAAGGCTCATCTAGCAAAAATTAGCTGATAAAAATGGCAATCATGAGATGTAAATTGGGCATGAGTTCATTTTTACACAAGCTTGAACCATGGAGAACTCTGCTTGGATTCGGTTTCATGTTTACACAAGCTTGAAACGAAAAACTATGCTTGCTATAAGTTTGCATGCCCCTAGCATAATGACTCAATTCGAGGTACATGCCCCCCCAAGCTTCATTTCATTCAACTAGGTGGATGGAATGAAGGTTCACTTTCGAGATTTTGGAAAGACTCAATTGGGATTTTACGAGATCTTAATCAAAGACTCAATTTGGAAAGGGGATTTGCTTCATTTTTTAATGAGGTTGACACAGTAAAAGAACTATCCTCAAGACCCTTGTTTCATTTTTTAACGAGCTTGACACAAGACAAGGAACTATGCTCACACCCTTTGTTTCATTTTTTAACGAGGTTGACACAAGACCAGGAACTATCCTCATGCCCTTTGTTTCATTTTTTAACAAGGTTGACTCAAGACCAAGAACTATCCTCATTTCTTTCATTACGTGTATCAACTTCGGAATTATTGGAAATATTCCATGACTCAAATGAAGTGGAAGATATCATGTTACAGGTCTCAAATTTTGCAACTTCCACTATTTGTGATGATGACGGTAGTGAAAAGGTGCCCATTAGGGAAGAATCTTTGAAGATACCTACTCCAATGTTCTAAAGAGATAGCGGAGGTCCATGAACTAACGGAACGCTTCTAGTTTCCTGTGAACTAAAGGCGAAGAAGGCGAGTTGATCAATTATTGTGATTTTGCCTTTATGAGGGAAAGCGATCATACGAAAGTATGTTGAAACCACAACATCCATAGCATAAACCCATGGTCTTCCTAGTAAAATGTTGTAGTCAAGGGGTCCGTCAATGACCTCAACTTCAACAGTTACAGTTTTTCCCCCTAGTTCTATCTGCAGGTTACTTAAAATTCCACAAGGTGTATAAGTGCAACCATCAAAATCTTTTAACATTGTAGGTGATCATGAAAAAGGTGGTGAGCCAAGTGTTTTCCAGCAATTCATTGACATGATACAAGTAGATGCACCTTCGTCAGAATGGTTTGTGAATGAAGGGTGATTCAAAGCATTTACTTGGATCAAGAATGCTAACTGTGCTGGTAATTGTGGCGTATAACCCACATGGTTAAAAACTACAAGATTGGAATTCATTGGATCAATTCCACCAATTGCTAACAATAAAGCATGCTTTTGGGAGGGACAATTTTGAAGCACCTCAAGCGTCGACATAGCAGAAGGTGACTGAGCCAAGTCTTCTACTTTGTTATAATTTTGTGCTTCTCGAGCTTGAGGGTTGAATGTAAATTTATGAACAACTCCCTTAGGTGGTTTTATTGTTAACTCTGGTGTAATGGGTGGTGGAATGGAGTCAGACGAAGTCGAAGTTGAAGTATTGGGTTGATCTATAGCATGGTTATTCAATGATGATGGTGGATTACGGTAATATTTACTTCATGCAGTCACCAACAAATCAGTCTTAGGCTTATTGGCGAATAGCATAAGCACTTGTGAAGTGGAAGCATGATCTGTAGCAACCAAATGAGTCTCTGGGTTTGGAAAAGGGTCTCTCAACACAACGGATGTACTAGAAGTCTTAAGAAGTTTTGAGACTTTAGAGCAGTGAGGACAGTCTCACGTAAAGTGCTCCTCATTACAAATTAAACATGGGTAACGAGGTTTCCTAGCTAGAGAAGAGGAATTAGATGAGTTCTCTTGAGGGGGAGAATTTGTTTTCCTTTTGGTTTTCCCCTTTTTCTTGCTTCCAGGTTTCTTTTCATTTTTACCTTTGTCAGATGACACGACATTTATTTCGGAATAAAGTGTATTATCAAGTATATTAGAGGTTTGATTTGAAATAACAAGTGTTTGACTAGATGGTCTACTTATTGTTTGAGTGCTTGAAGAACATATCACGCTGTCACCGGCATGAGAGTCCTTACTGGATGGAAGTGGTGGAACAATAAAAGCTAGTCTAGGTGCATTTGGAATCTTGTCATAGAGCGTGCGAGACTAGGTGTAAATCAAGTCTAAGTATTGGGCACAAGGAATTACTTGCTCTTCAGTAACAACTCCTCCTTTAGCCACATCCTTGGTGATAGATGGCAACAAGGATTTAATAAACCACTTGGCTAAAATTTTATGAGAACAAAAGTTTTGATCATTTGATGACGACGACGTCACTCATGAATATGATCAGAAATGTTAGTAGCAGTGGTCTGTTTAAAGTTGGTCAACAGTTCCATTCCAATTTCATATCTGATGGGTAACTAGAAATGGGTTAAAAATGTAGTGGCTAAGGCTGTGAAGTTGTCAAATGAAGTTTGTGGTAATTCAATATACCACTTTGCATCCGGACCAGTGAGCATTCGCTGGAAAAGATGTAGTCTTACTGAATCATCATTTAGGGAGTTGGATGAACACCATAAATGAAAATTCATAACGTGATTGGACAGATATTCTCTAGGTTTTCCATTGAACTTAGGAATATCAGAAGGAAATTTGTGTGGAATCATTGGCCACCAAGCTAAATAAAGAATGGGATCATTGGTAAGCCAATTTAAATCTGGTAATTCAAGTGTTGCGACAAAAGGCAACTATCAGTTTAGGTCAGGTTGAGCGTAACCAGGGTAATATGGAATTGCCTGGGAAATAGGCCATTTCATACCAGCATAAGGAATTTGTTGTTGGTAACCTTGATAGGGTTAGGTTTGTTGAGCATATCCAGTATAAGGTTGTTGTTGGGAACCAGGATAAATTTATTGTTGACCAAAACTAGCATAGGCTTGTTGAATAGAACTTGGGTAAGCTTGTTGTTTACGAAACCCATCATAGGCTTGTTGACCAAGTCCAGGATAAGTTTGGTACTGTTGGAATTGTTTTTTTTGGTATTGTGGCTGCCATGGTTGTTGATACAACGGTTGTGCCCACCAGTATAAGTTTGACTAGGTTGTGGATAAATTGGACCAGTATAAGTGTGAGTCATCCCAGTTAATGGTAAATTGGCTTGAGTTTGTTGGATTTCAGACACAAATGGTTGTTGTAAAATGGCCTAAGAAGACTGAGTCTATAGACCTAAAACTTGAGGGTAAGAGGTTGAAGGACCAGCTTGCAAAGGTTGAGATACAATCAACTGAGCTTGCGACTGTGGTAAAGTCGTAACGACAGGCGTAGTAGGTATGGATGAAACAGGTTGTATTGGTTGTGATGAATACACAAGCCTTGGTTGAACATGCATTGTAGGCTTCCATTGACAAATAGTCATTCCAGAATAAGTTGGACCTAAAGATGATGGTATACTGCCATATGGTGGCCCCCCAGAGTATGGAGAATAAGCATATTCTGCATATTGTTATCCATATGGAGGTAATCCAATGTTAAGTGGATATTGATTGGATGGTAACCAAATGGAACAACTTGATATTGACTTGATGGATCAAACTGTTCAGTATCCGTAAGTGAAGAACCAGGTAAAATTCCTGTGGACGACATGGGTGAAGACCATGGACTAGAAGAAACACTGGAGTGAGTTCCAGATAATGATTGGTAACCCAGTGGGATGGACTAACCACCATACATATGTGACTCGGGTGTTGTGGTAAACATCGAAGAAGTAGCAACAATAGATGTTGTTGCAGCTATAACAGATGATACAGTGTGGGATGTTGTTTCAGCCATAGTCAAATGACCCAATAAATGTCCTAATGAATCTACGAGAGTTTGAAAGTAAACAGGATCAGAGGAGCAGTATAAGTTAACTGAGGAAAGGAAGGATAAAGATAAAGCCTTGGTCTAAAACGAGTTGGAGTTCTAGGTGAATTTTCTTCTTCAAATTCCTCTTTAATAGCAACCAAACCGAGTGGAAGGATTTCACCGTCAGGTCCGTAATAAATTTCTGGTGTTTGACTCTACGGTAAAGGAGAAGCCTCAACAATTACATATGTCTGAGGATAAACCAGTCGATCATCTTCTAGTACGGGAACAACTTCTAGTTGCTCAACTTCAGGATCCAAGTGTTTTGGTAAAAGAACAACGGGTTCAAGATGAATTTCTTAAACAACTTCTGGTTGAGGATCAACTTTCAGTTGAAAAAATTCAAGTTCAAAAGTAATTTCCTGTTGAACAACTTTGGGTTGAGGATCAACTTCTTGTTGGACAACTTCAGCTACCGTTTCACTAAGTTCACTTTCAGTGTCCTCTGGTAACTGTAAAGGTTCCACTTCAGTAGCAGATAAACTAGTAATATTAGGAGTAACTGGAATCACAATACATACTGGTATAGGTGACTCTGGTAAATCAGATGAAGAACCAAAAGTTTGTGATGCACTGGACTTAGTTAAATGAGATTGCTTTTGCCGACTAGGTGTAGCTTTAGGCAGTAAAGGCAGTTTACTCGTTGTCCTATGTGAACGACAGGGTAAAGGTTGATTTTCTTCCATGCTTGCTGATTGATTTTATTATAAAAAGAAATAAACAAAAAGAGGGTATTCTAGGCAAAAGAATTACCAAGTAACTGTGAACTACAATATACCACCTCGGAGGAGCCAATGACTTAATGTACATGCAGGTAATCTCTTTGAATGTTGTTTTCGGTGTATCACAATATACAAGGCAGCCAACTCAGTTACCTATGTATGGATAGCAACCTAATGTATTCCTCCCAAATATAACCGAAAGTACGTGGAGGTCCAATCTATGTTAGCGTTGTCTAATGTGAAACCACACAGTGAGAGCATTCCCTTATACTTTTCGTACTATAACACCGCTTGATATACCTGAAAGTACGTGTACGAGCTACGATATACTTACGTACATGGAATGAGGTATCACACTCGGAATGTATCGCAGACCATTAGCAACAACTTCTATGTTTAACGACGCCAGAACACATCTCTACCCTAGACCTCTAAATGTTATGCGTTAAGTTATAATACTCCATTAGGTTAATTGAGATAAATTTTAGTTGATCTTGTTTAAAATTTTGCATTTCAGGTTCACCACATGATGTTTCTGAAACTCCTAGAATGCAACTAAGATGGGAAACATTCTTTTCATTTGATTTAAACAATGAAAATCATAACTAAAAGGGATAGAGCAATCAGAATCTTTAGACAAAGAGCATAGAGCACATCTAATGCAACTTTACCTATACCATTCCTACAAGCACACACAAACTTCTAAATGCATTATCCATGTTTTTATTTTCATTCCTTTAATGTTTAGATGAACATAAAGAAACTAAATGCATAAATGATCAATCAATGCTTTTCACAAGAAACGAAGACTTTACAACAGTTTCTTTTTCAAAGAAATGAAGACTTTATGACAATTCTTTTTCAAAAAAGTAAAGAATAATCAATGTAAGTTAACTTTGGGATTGATTCGACAATGATAAAGAAAACATAAAGAAACATTGAACAAACAAAGCCAAAGTGGGCATGGAAAAGAAATGCTAATTTGGACTTCAGAGACAAAGAAACATTGACCATTCAGCAAACAAGATGTGAAACACTTTGGAAAAAATCAAGAAAAAAGATGGGTTTTTGGCTTAACAAGGACCAGCGCAGCCCTGAGCGGGAGACAGTGCGTTGCATAGCACTGTCTCTAGTCTAAGGCTAATCTACAGAGCACTTTGTCAAGAACAACAATGCGTTGATTCCAAAGAGCACTATTAGCACACAAATAAGCACACATTTTGACCAAACAAGCTTCAAAATGACTGATATAAATAAATGAACTCAATCAAAGTCTATTGGTGCTGCTAAAACAAGGGATAACTACCAGGAACGATGGTTGTTCCCCAGTATGGACGCCAATTTGTTATACGAAATTTATACCTACGGATAAGTATATCTTCCCTAACTGGGTGGTTACACTTAGAACAACTGAAGTAAAGATGTTTAACCTTTTCCTACAATAAACAGATAAGATAAAGGAACCTACTTGTGATCCTTCACTTCCTTTGACCTCCTTTGAGTTTCTCCTGTCACTCTCGCTCAAATTGAATTCACTCAATTGGTACCTACCAACATAAATAGAAGACGTCAACAATCAAATCATATGATCTATTTATTGCAAACAAATGGAATCGACAACATTTGAACATACATTCATCATAGATATAGACAAAAGTATTGGAAAATGAACAAACAACTTTATTGATTGATGGAAGGAGAAGTTACACCTAATGTGGTTCGATCTCATGTCACTCATATAGCTTAGTCCAAACCCTCATCACACCAATAGCAACATCAATCCAACAACATAACATTACTTCACAATGATTTCAAGTCTCTAAACCAACAATATTTCTCTATAATATCCAAGTTCCTTTGGCTCTATGATGGGAGGCCAATTTATATATGAATGCAAGTGGTTTTGTCATTAATATGGCATTGAATGGTTTTCCATAATTGGATGATTAGTTTCCATGTTCAAATGGATGAGAGGATAGAGAATTAGATGATCCAAGACTATCCTAAGTCGAGCTCATCTTGATAAGACAGGAGCTGGGTTCCTTCTAGAAGGCTCTAGAAAGAAGGAATATACTCAATATCCAATGAACATTTCGAGGGTTCTTGCCCAGTGCAATCTTGAGTGGGCTTAGGTGCTCTATAACGCATCCTTGAAGGGGGAAACCTGCTCTGCAGAGCAATTACCCCTGACCAGGGGTGCGCTCGTGACCCAAGGAAGCAATTCAGTAGGGTTTGAAGTCAGGGAAACTCTCATGGATGAAAGCACTCAATGAGGTGGCATGTCTAGGGCATGTAGCAACTGAATTAGGGTTTGATAGACCATGTTTACACTGATCTGATTGTCAGGAGTGATGTGCCCAAATAGACTTGTAACAACAGGCTTTTGAATTAAGAAAAATTTACAAGACACATATGCACACCATACATCACTAGCCCCAGTAGTGGGACATTGGAGCCACTCCTCACTCCTCAAAGAACATACTACAGACTCTCAAGGCTATGTGGGAGGAGCCAAGGTGAAAATTCCTTTTCTCATACAATGAGGGGGTATATATAGCCAAGGGGGATACTTGACCCTTGTGACTCTTCGACTTCCCTCATGACTATCTGACTTCCTATGACTTTTCAACTTACATGACTCTTCAACTTCATATGTGCATCTCTTGGAATTTCACATTACATTACATTTGATTACAACAAGTATGGCCCATAGTAGTGATGTGGCTGAGACAACTCATGACAAAACTCGACATGGCACTGGTGACATGTACTGGATGATTGTGGTTCCCATGTGAAGTTGCTATGTTGGTGAGTGATGGGTGTACTCTCGGTGTATCATGTCTTCACCTCCACATGGAAATGTGTGCGGGGTCTTCGATGGTCTTGGTCTTTGCTTGATGGTTCAGAAACATGTATCCCTTTCGCTTTCTGCTCCATGTGCTTCATAAATTCATTCAACTATGAGAAAGTATTCTAGCATGCACTCCTTCTTCATCTTGTTCATCATCGTGCCATGTTTCATCAATGTACTTGTTCCTGCAATCACTCATGACGAGATGACATCAAATCAAAAAATCTCCTAGTCAATCATGATTCATTGTTTTCCATTTGGGATGCAAGTGATCGGGAGGGAAGACGAGGAATTGAAATTGTGCAGAGAACAACTCAAACCAGGATAAGAGGCTTCAGAGCACTACTAGGAAAAACTACACAGATGTCACTAGGAGGTATATTTTTTCAATCTGGGATAGTATTGACAGCTACAAGGTACAACCCATATAGGTAGAACTACACAATTCCTGGGAGGAAGATAAGGCAGGGTGTCGGGAGGAACTACTGGGCAATTCTATGCAGTTTTCAGGATGAGGACTAGGTAGGTCATCTGGGGGTCCAGCTAGGAATCTGCACAGTTTCTCCAAGGAAGATAGAGTGGGTAGTGGGGGGCACTAGCAGACATTTCTGCTCATTTTTCCAAAACAAGGTTGGATCAGGCTGTAGGGAGCTGTTGGTCACAATTGGGTAATTTTGAGGGACAGTGTCAGACAGGTAGCAAGGGCCTTCCCAACACATCTACACAGTTCCGAGATGAGTGCAGAGTAGGGAAATAGGGACGGACTCTCCCATACCAAGTTTGATGCAAGAGATGTGCATGAAGATGGATGCACTGTGACAGGTTTTTGAATTCAGTCATAAGTGAAATTTTGAAAATTTGAGAGATCACATCCAGAATACCAAACATTTTTTACACGTGAATTCACATCGAGTGCAACCATGCAGATAGACGGATTGTGCGTGAGAAGCTAGATCTGATTGGGTTCTGGGGGCTTACTAGAGTTGCGAGGTCCTGACATAACCATCAAAGGGCGTTTAAGTGCCTCGACTCCCTGCCATGTCCCAAAAATTTCCAGAATTGCAGAATCATATTTTGAAGCTTGAACCAAATCATGCATGACTTAAGGATGGATGTTGTTGATGATTTCAAAATTTCTCTCATGATGGAAACCATCTCTCTCATAGGTTTCACTAGATTTTTCAGTGCTAGCAAGCTGACTTGAAGAGTTGTCTTCATACAAGATAAGAGATGACAGGGAATGGGAAGTATACTTTATGATTAAATTGTTTTTAACTTCATCATGGACAACCTCAATCTATTATTTCAATTGAGGAGATAACTCATTGGATGAAGAAGTAAGAGAACATGGAGTATCTTTGACACATGTGGATGCGTTGTGAATGGTAGGACACACTGGCAAGTGAGGTGAAGAGGAAGTCTTGATATGAATGTCTTCTTTGACTAGAACACATTCTAGGTCTGAGTTAGAGTCTTCTTGAAAAAATGGAAGATCACATGATGTTCTTGGGTGTTCGTCACAACATATGGAAGTATGGGAGTGATGATTTACCAAGGCTAGGGGTTTATCAAAAGAATTAATTGTACTGGATGTTCCACCGAGATTATGAGATTAAGAATCGTTCAAGAATGGAAGCTTATTGTTTTGATGCACACAATTTTGAATTAGAGAGGGAATATTGATAGTTTCCTCACCTTTCTGCTCCTTTGTCTGTGTAATGTGACTACCTTGTGCCTGATCGCAATTTGAGCCAACAGCTTGAGAATCAAGAGAATGCACACAACCGGCTGGTGGAACAGATTGATCAAGTGAGTCATGGTACAAGGATTCATGGCTTGTAGATGATGGAATATGGCAGAGATGCAGATCAAATTCGAGACTTGAGTTATGAACGATGACTTCCTCTTATGGAATGGAGGAGTGAGCATTCATTATAGGCTTCCTGAGCCATTCTAGAACTTCCTCCATAGAAGCGAGAGACAAATGAGAAGATGGGTTGGGGACATGCTGCGTAGACTCCTCAGCTTTGCAATCACCACAAGGGGGAACCCACATCAGGACTAGAAAAGGAGGAGGACAAGGAACAAACAGGGTGTTGGGCTCCTCCTCTACAATTTGAGGTGCCTGATGATCCGCAAGAGTTGGGGAGGAAGGCAAATCATGGGGTTCACCACATTGAGAAACATGAACCAAGAATTTAAACTCTTTTCTCAAGAAATCAAATTTCAAAATTTGCTTAGGAATTTTGTAACAGAGGTGAAGGAAGTGATAAGTAAATTCTTCAACTGATTCGTCCGGTTCCATTCTTAAACGGGTTTTTTTTCACAGAAATCTCGGTGGCTATAATCATCGAACGTTTTAGTCATCATTTCGACAAGCTGACCAAATGAATCGATAGAGGAAAAGGGTAATGTGTGACACCATTTCTTAACACGACCTTCGAATGTGATCGTGCGTAACACAATACGGACATCTTTGTACTCTATCTTGTGGCATAGGAAAAAGTTTATAACTTGACACACATGTGCACGAAAACATGGTTCAGCCTCACTACTAAAATTTAACTTGGATAGATCATGGATAACTTCTGCAGGGATGGTACATTCAAACTTTGTAGAAAGACATCACGGGATTATGATGTCAGGAAGAGCCATTTTTAAATAAGATATTCAAACCAGACTCTATGGGCACAACCTGTCATCTGGCCCTCCTTCTAGCGCCATTTTGTTGACAGTGCTAGACCCACCAACAAAGGGGATCTCCCCGATGTGAAGTCCAAACTAGACCTGACACCATTTGGTGTAGGAGTCCCATCTAGTAAGATGGCTCGATTTCTATTATCTTTTAGATTTTCATTAGTTCTTGTTGTTCAACACATGAGAGTGTTAGTCTTGTAACTTCAAGAAAGTGAGGTGAGTATTCCTAGTGAGTGTGTAATGTAACTTTCTATCTGGGTTCTCTCACTGTAAGTGAGAGGGTAAAATTGAGCCTCTAGATGAGGGGTAGTAGTACCACCTAGGGAGACACACACATGAAAAAAATAAGGGTCTATCTAGCATCCAGCGGAATAGTCCACCGTGGATGTGGTAGTCATTAAAAGCAAAGTGCAATGGAAAACACATACACCATCCAGAAAAGTAGTCCCATTAGGGGAATTTTGAGGTCTAAAATGTGCATGGAAAATTGTAGGGTCTAATATTAACAAGTGGGCTAATTTTCCATGCTTTTTCCAAAAAAAAAATTGCTAATTTCTATTTCCCCTAAAAATTATTTGCTAAAATTTTATAGTATAAAACTTTTTTATCTTAAAAATCACCAAAATTTATATAGAGACTGTATCAAATTATTAGACATTTGAATATTTTTACAAAATTATCATCAATCGTTTTACAGATTTCATATTTTTGACTGGTGATATTTGCCAAAGCTTCTAAACTTTAAGATAAATTTCCATCCTTAAAATTTTCCCTAAAAATGGGCCTCCTAGAAAAATGTACAACCAAAATAAACTCTATAAGAACCAATAGGGTTCAAGAAGATGATGTCAACCATGGGGGATGATTCACCAGTTTTGGAATAAAAAAGTAAAAAGATTAAAAAATAATAAAATAATAAAACTACTTTTTTAACTCGTATTTTCTACTTATCTCCCTAAGGTTTTACTCAAATTTCAAACGGGAGTACTCGTTGGATGAAAATTTTAATTCCTCATCCAAGGAGTACCCATGTTGCATACTTTTGATGGACCCTGCTACATGGAAAATGAGAAATACATGAAAAAATGTGATTGCAATCACACTTTTCATGTATTTCTCATTTTTCATGTAGTAGGATCCATTGAAAGTATTCAAAATGGATACTCCTTGGTTGATGAATCAATTTTTGCATCCAACAAGTGTTTACGCTCGAAATTTGAGTAAACATATAGGGAGATAAGTTGAAAATACGAGTTGAAAAAATAGTTTTTTCTTTTTTCCCTCTGAAATTTGATGATGTAATCTAATCTTATTTTATTATTTCCACTATTATTTCATAGTTTCCTTAGGAGGCCCATTTTAAACATCCAAATTCCCCTAATGACACGGGGGTGACAATCATTATGACCAAGGAAAACAAGAATGGTTTGTTTAATGTTCGGAGGAGTAGTCCACGTGGGCGAGATAGTAGCGATAAATAATACAACACATCTTCAACAATGTAAGTACTAAAATAACCGAACTAGTTCAATTATCTTAGTACAGGTTGACAAAACATGAATTACAAACATTTAAATAATAGTCTTACAAATGGATACAAAAAATGTGTGAAAACATGATGGCCTGAGACAAGCTTCTGAATTAAGAAAAAGTTCCAAGACACATCTATACACCATACATCACTAGCCCCAGTAGTGGGACATTGGAGCCACTCCTCGCTCCTCAAAGAACAAACTACAGACTCTCGAGGCTATGTGGGAGGATCCAAGGTGAAAATTCATTTGCTAATACAATGAGGGGGTATATATAGACAAGGGGGATACTTAAACTTTGTGACTCTACGACTTCCCTCATGACTATTTGACTTTCTATGACTTTTCGACTTACATGACTCTTCAACTTCATATGTGTGTCTCTTGCACTTTCACATTACATTACATTTGATTACAACAAGTATTTCCCATAGTAGTGATGTGGTTGAGACAACTCATGACACAACTCGACATGAAACTACCCACATGTACTGGTTGGTCGTGGTTTCCATATCGAGTTGCTATGCTACTGAGTGATGGGTGTGCTCTCGGTGTATCATGTCTTCACCTCTGCATGGAAAAGTGTGTAGGGTCTTCGATGGTCTTGGTCTTTGCTTGATGGTTCATAAACATGTATCCCTTTTGCTTGCTGCTCCGTGCTTCAGACGTTCGTTCAACTACAAGAAAGTCTTCTAGAATGCACTCCTTCTTCATCCCATTCGTCGTTGCGGCATGTTTCATCAATCTACATGTTCCTGCAATTACTCATGACGAGATGACATCAAATCCAAAAATATATTAGTCTAGCATGATGCATTATTTTTTGTTTCGGGTGGAGGTGACCGGAAGGAGGATAAGGCACTGAAACTGTGCAGATCACATCTTAGGCGGGGATGAGAGGCTCCAGAGCACTGTCGAGAAAATCTACACAAATGTCACTAGGAGGCATATTTGCACAATTTGGGATAGTAGTGAAAGCTACAAGGTAGAACCTAACTAGGAAAAACTACACAGTTCCTAGGAGGAAGACAAGGCAGGGTCTCAAGAGGAACTGTTGGGTAATTCTATGTATTTTTTAGGATGAGGACTAAGCAAGTCATTCGGGGGTCCAACTGGCAATATACGCAATTTCTTTGAGGAAGACATAGCAGGAAGGAAGAGGCACTAATAGACATTTCTATGCAGTTTTCCAGAGCGAGGCTGGATCCCACTATGGGGAGATGTTGGTCACAATTGCACAGTTTTGAGGGACAATGTCGAACATGCGACAGGGGCCTTCCCAACATAAGTGCACAGTTTCTGGGATGAGTGCAGAGTAGGGCAGCAGGGAGAGTGCTAGTCAATACTACATAATTTCCAGGGACAAAGCAAAATAAGCCAGCAGGGGGGGGCCTTCCAGTCAAATCTGTGCAATTTCTTAGAACAGTGAAGTGCCAGGCAACAAAGGCCTGACTCTCATGACTATGCAATTTGTGCAGGCAGTGCAATGTAGGAAGTTGGGCATGTCTGCACAATTTTGGAGATCATTGCGACCCGGGGTCACAATGCAATTTAGGTTTTTGGTAGACCAGAGGGAGGCTTGATGAGTGATCTTGCAGAAAGTGCAGATTGGATCGGACTTGGGGACAACTTCTGCGCAGTTCTAGGAGATAGCCAGCTTGCTCACTTCCAGGATTGCACAGTGTAGGATGCCCCGAAGGACAGCCTCAAGCTATGCGCAGTTATAGGTAGAAGAGCAAGGTCACAGAGATATGGGACTGCACAATGTAGCTTATTCGGGGTCGAGTTGAAGTAATTTGTCCAATCGACAAATTTCCAGAAAAAATGGCTAAGTGCGAGAGCAAGTGAACTTGTATAGATGTGCCATTGTGATCAGACACTTAGTATGACTCAATGACAAGACATCAAAAGCCAACAAGACAAACATGTGCTGAGTGAGACTATCTTAAGGTTGAGAGCAACAAGTGCGACACTTGAGATAGACCTTTGAATGACCATGACAACACTTGTGCGACAACGCTTAAATATTTGTGTGTGAGTATGACCAATGTTCACAGAGCGAAGAAAACTCATGCACACAAAGACCAACCTTCAAAATCACTAGAACAAGATTGCAAGAATGACAAAGCAATCAACATGCCAAAATATGACCGCTGGTCGGACAAGCAACAAGGTGTAAATGCTCTACAAGAGCTCATGGAACAAGCTCGAGTTTTTGTAACCATAAGTAGAAAAACCAAAGAAGGCTCCGAAATTTGGATGCAAACCAAAAATTTGGAGGGTGTTGTAGTCGCTACAACACATGTACACCTAGCAACAATATCATTCCTTGATGTTGGACAAGAGAAGGCTAAAACTCACAGATGGAAGCAAATTTCACAATCCAAGGGAGTTGTTGATATTGGTAGGA
The DNA here is from genome assembly GCA_031772625.1 of Pinus tabuliformis. Taxonomy (NCBI): domain Eukaryota; kingdom Viridiplantae; phylum Streptophyta; class Pinopsida; order Pinales; family Pinaceae; genus Pinus; species Pinus tabuliformis. The sequence goes on along the minus strand of CM062820.1, from coordinate 1,110,196,667 downwards.
TGAAGGAAGAAATGAAAAATATGATACAGGAGATGGCACTCCTCATATTTGATGAAGAAAATGAAAGGGATTGATTGAAAAGAGAAAACAAGCATATAAAGGTCCAATTGCAACAAACCTAAAGATTTTTGTGGGATAAAGAAACTTAGGTTGCAACCCATGAAAATAATTTAGGCATCATGGCACACATTTCTATGGAAACAATGAATTGCAGGAAACCATCCAAAGCTTAATCCTTTTTTCTAAAGGAGTACTGGTGCCAATTTCATATTAGAATGCTTACACAAAGGATCTCTCCCTCTATATGATGTTACAGAATTTACTAACTTTTTCCTACAGTGTTGCACATAAGAAAAGGCTAAGATTGTTGAGTTTTACATTCACAACCTTGTGCTTCCTAATATGGCCATATGGGACCCAAATCCATATTTTTGAGATACATAGTTGATGACCCTAGCATCTTGGCTAAGACATGAAAAGGTCAATGAAAAGGAAGTAAAAACATCCTTGGACACAAAGATGAAAGAACCACTTTTGATTAGAGAAAAGAATCCTAATCCAAAACCCTCACTTCTACCTATGCAATCCTAGTAGAGGATCTTGAAATGGTGAATATTTACAAACAAAGGTACGTAGAGGCCATCCTCCACTTTAATCATACCTTCAAAATATTTTGAGAATAAATCTCACAGGGTGTTGATGGTGTTGGGCCCGCCAACATTCAGGGGATCTCCCCGGTATGAAGTCCCAACTAGACCTCACACCATTTGGTGTAGGATTCCCATTCGGTATGATGGCCTGGATGCCATTATCTTAAAGATATTGCTTAGCTCTTGCTTGTCAGAACATGAGAGTGGTATACTTAGTCTTCAAACAACGAGGTTCTTGTGCCCGCTGAGTGCTTGGTGTAACTTGTGTCTAAGTTCTTTCACTGCATACGGAGAGGGTGAGAGTGAATCTCAGGTCGGAAGGGAATAGTCCCAACTCAGTTTGAGACACACAACACAATAATACATGCACAACTTTCGGAAGAGTAGTCCACATGTATGAGGTAGTCACAAACACAAAGTGAATAGATAGCACATACAACTCCCAACAGAATAGTCCACACGAGTGCAACGGTCATTGTAACAAATTTACAAGGATAAATTTGTCGAGTGTTCGACGAAGTAGTCCACATGAGCGAGACAACATTAACAACTCATACAAAACATTTCCAACAACATATGCACTAAAACAACCAAAATAGTTCAACTGTCTCAATACAGGTTAAAGAAACATGCATTACAAGCGTCCAAAAAATAGTCTTACAAACAAATACAATACACGTGTGAAAATGTGTTGCCCTGTTAACAGGCTTCTGAATTAAGAGAAAGTTCCAAGACACATTCAGACACCATACATCACTAACCCTGATAGTGGGGCGTTGGAGCCACTGCTCGCTCCTCAAAGAAAATACTACAGACTCTCGAGGCTATGTGGGAGGAGCCAAGGTGAAAGGTCCTTTGCATGTACAAATGAGTGTATATATAGCTAAGGTTGAACTTGACCCTTATAACTCTTTGACTTCCCTCATGACTGTGTGACTTACATGACTCTTCGACTAACAGGGTTCTTCAACTTCGTATGTGGGTCTCTGGAACTTCCACATTACATTACATTGATTACAGGAGTATGGCCCACAATGGTGATGTGGTCGAGATGACTCATGACATGATTTGACATGACAATGCTGGTATGTTCATGCTGATGGTGGTGTCCATGTCAAGCTGTAGTGTTGTTGAATGATGAGTGTGCTCTTGGTGTATCATAGCTCCACCTCCGCATGGCAAGGTGTGTGAAGTCTTCGATGGTCTTGGTGTTCGCTTGATGTTTCATAAACATGTATCCTCTTCACTGGTACTTGGTATGCTTCATGTGTTCATCCATTCACAAACAAGTCTCCTAACATGCACTCCTTATTCATCTCGTTCATTGTCGTGCCATATCTCATCCACGTACCTGTATCTGAAATCACTCATGATGAGACGACATCAAATCCATAAATCCATAGTCTAGCATGATGCATCATCTTTTTTTTTTGGGTGTAGGTGATTGGGAGAGAGGACAAGGCTCCAAAACTGTGCAAAGCACATTTTATGCCAGGATGCAAGGCTTCGGGGCACTGTCAAGAAAAATTGCGCAAAGGTCATTGAGAGGCTGGGTTGAGCAGTCCATGATAGAAGTGACATTCTATGGGATCTGGCTTGGCTGGGAGGCAGAACTGTGCAATTTTTCTTAGGAAGGCAGTGCGGGCATCAAAGGACACTCGCAGTGAAAACTACGCAAATTTTCAAAGGAGGCCGAGAGCGGGTTGCGGGAGCTTGTTGGCCAAAACTATGCAGAAATGGAAGGCAGTCATGCAGGACATGCATGTGTAGTTTCCAGGATAAGCGGGGTGTCAGGGAGCTGGTGGACAGTCCAAGAAAACTGCGCAATTTTAAGGAGGAGTAGCAGGTTGGATGGCAGGGGGATTGATTGACAGAACTACGCAATTTCCAAAGACAGTGCAGTGATAGGTAGCGGGTGTCTATCCCTCTTCTCTACGCAATTTCTTCAGTCAGCAGAGGCAGGCATGCTAACATATTCTGCCCAATTTTTTGGAGTGAAGCTTGGGGTCACTGCCTAGTCAAACTCTCTTGTTGACCAGCGGGAGGATTGATGGATTGGCTTGCGGGCAACGCAGATAGAGATAGCTTCTTGGGCAAATTTTGCATTTTTCTAGGTGATAGTCAGCCGGGTTGATTCCAGTATTGTGCAATGTAGACTACCTGGGAGGCAACTTCAAGATCTGTGTAGTTTTGGGCAACAATGCTTGATCACTGAGGGTTGAGACTACATAGTGCAGCTCAGTGGAGGTTTAGCTGATGGAGGGTGGTCTTGTCGACAATTTTTCAGCAAAATGACTAAGTGTGAGTAAGTGGAATTGTGTATACATGACGTTGTGAACACACACTCAACATGAATTGACGAAAAGACACATCGAACCAACAAGACAACATGCTCAGGGTGACTGACCAAAGGGTGTGAGCAAACAATGCGACACTTCAGATAGATCGTTGAATGACCATGACGACACTTCGGTGACATTGCATACAAATTCATGTGTGAGTTTGACAGATGCTTACATAGCGAATGCAACTTATACACATGAAGACATACCTTCAATCATAGCCAAAACATGATTGCAAGCATGACATTACAACTAACATGCTAAAAGATGACTGGTGAATGGTCAAGCGAGGAGGGTGTAAAGACTCGACACGAGCTCATCGAATGAGCTCAAGTTTTTGTAAACATCAAGGGAAAAAACAAGGAAGGCTCTGAAATTAGATGAAGGCCAACATTTTGGATGGTGTTGTAGCCGCTACAACATAGGGCTACTATAGGAAACGGTAGACATTTGCCTACAACATGAAGATCAGGGAATATCATTCCCCTAATAGGATGTAGATCGCACTAGTAAAAGCCCCTTTATATAAAAGAATCATTCATAAAATTGAGACCTAATGGATTGGAATCAGATTTAATCCTCCTTTGCTACTAAGACTTTAGAAAAATCAAAACAAAAAGGAAGAGTCAAGAGAATGTTAGGAAATTGAGACAAATGCAAGATTTTATCTAGTAGGGAAAACCACCTATAACACAACATGGGATATTAAATAGGTCATCAAGGAAATGAATGAAGAAAAATAGATAAAGGAGGAAGAATAGTTGCTGACAGGATGGGCAAAAATTTCAGTAGGGGGGTATGATGGGCCTCCCAATTAGGTAAAATATAATGCCCATCTAACCTTTCGTATGAACAATAGACCTTTCCTTCTACACTTAATAATTTTTTCTTAGCCTAATGTGCTTATGATGTAGGATATTGAGAATATTTGGCACAAATCACAAGGATATCGAATTAGAGATGTTTACAGGATTTGTTCCTTGATGTAAGAAAGTCAAACCCAACTAGCTTGAAGCACTAATTACTCCTCCCTGTAGCTGTGAGGACACTCAGGGAACATGATCTTTCTTTTTAAGATTTTAGGAGGGAAAGAAATCCTCCTTTCAAGGAGGATTTCCCTCATTCATCTTGTATAAATAGAGTCCTTGAGTAGCCCAGTAAGGAGTAAAAAAAAAGCCAAAATAAGCTAGTAGTAGTCAAGTTAGTAGAGGAATTAGCTTAGAAGTTCCAATTCTGCAAATTTTCATGTAAAAGTTTTTTTTCCAATTAATGAAAGGAATATTTGGTTTTATAGTATTGTTCCTTTAGGGATTTGATCCTCCATGGGTTAGAGTCCACCCCATGTGCTCAAAACCCTATTGTACTATTATATTTCATGCACTTGTTCATTTATTTATTTCTACAAACTCATTTATAAATATTGTTTTATGCAGGGTTAATTAGTTAGTTTATTTATAGTATTTTCTTGCATAGTACTTTGAAGCACTAGATGGTATTCCTAGTAATAATTATTTTTTTTCAGTTAACACCTCTTTCCATGCATTAAATTTCACTTTGGTTAATGATCTTTAGTTGTTGTTGTTCACCATTTCTGTGTGATGTAATTGTATAGTTTCTTGTTTTGCAGAGCTACATGAGACTCTATAGTCACCCATTCACTAAATATACTTGTATATCATTGATAAAATGACATGGAAATGAATTATTGATCATCCTTTAGCCTTCCCCTAGCTCATTCTTCCTTCAAACCACATCTTTAGTGCATTTTCCTGCTCACTAGGCTATCTTTTGTAGCAAAATAGGGACTCCAATAGTTGTTTGCATTTTGCATCCAAAATTAATCTAAAATTACATCCAATGCATGTTTAATACCATTTTATGTGTTATGACATCCCCAACACCTTGGAGATGAATTTTAGAAGCCAAGAGACCAAGTAGATTTTTTGACCTAGTTGTTATAGAAAATTTCATTTTTCCTGCAAAATTAGGGTTTGATATCTACATGCTTTATTTCAAGTGTGAGGTTGATTTCTCTACAAAATATAATAGACATGCTTTTATTCCATCATATTTAAATATGTTTTTCTTCCTTTTCATAAAGATAACATATATTTTCTTATTTCCTTTCATTCATGTAATTCTGAATTTTACTTGTAGCATAAGATAGTTAGTATGGTCTCTTAATAACTAGATCTCTTGTCAATGTTTCATAGAATTTAGCAAAGGAAAAATATAAGTACATGTTGAATACATAGTTATGACCCCTATTAAGTTTGTACAAACCTTGTGTTGATAATTAAAGTCGAGACCCTTCAGAGTTGTAGTATTCTTGCTACAATACAAAGGGACATCAAGTTTGAAGCTTAGCCATCTTCACCTTTTCATATCCTTATCGCTTATTTGAAGCTTGTTTCAAATATCTTTAGAAGACTCACATTGCATTATTTTGATAATTTCTATTTTTGCAAGGCCAAATAAAATGGTATTCATTTGTTTTTCATTACTAACAAAGGCCCTTTTCTCATCCTGATCAATTTTGGGTGTTTCTCAAATGTTATAACCATTCACAAGAAATATCCAAATGTCAACTCTAGGAGAGATCAAATAGTTCATCATTCTTATATTATAGAATAAATAAATTGTTCCATTACATATTGGGGCTCTATTTGAGAAAGATCCATCCTGACTGGTCATTTTCCCCTCTGAGATCTGTGTTCTAATGGTTATACTACTTCTGAAGTAACCTAATTTAATACCAATGGTTAGAATCACAATTATATTAAAAGCGGGGGGAGGGGAGGGGTGGGGTGTTTGAATTAAGACAATAATTTTATTTTTTTTATTTTTTTAAAGCATTCAAGCACAATTAAACACCAATCTCATAAGAAGATGATAAGGCACATGATATGCGTGGAAAACATTTAGGGACAAAATAAAAAAAACTTCTTTTAATTGATTAATATGTGTAGGCACCACCCTAATATTATAATCTATGTAGGAACCAACCATAGAAGACAAAGATCCCCTTAGATTTTAAAGCACCAATTTGTAGAAGACACAAATTCCCTTAGATTTTCAAGGACCAACTTGGAGGAGACACCAATCCCGTCAAACTTATAAGCACCAACTTGCAGGAGACACCAGTCCCATCATATTTGCAAGCACTAACTTGCAAGAGAGATGAATCCCCTCAATGATTTATAGGCATCAACCTAAAAGAGACACTAATCCCTCTAATCTTTGATCCACTATCTTTTCTTTTTTGGTCCAATCGACACTTTTGCAATCACCTCTATCCTCTCTAATCTTTTAACTTTTGAGATTCAATCAACTTCTTTGTAATTCTTTGCAGACTCCTAAATTTTGTCTTATCCTTGACCTTGTTTTTTTTCTGGACTGTTGCTTTATTCTAAATTATGAAATCAACTTACTCAATCTCTATTATGCACCAAGATCCTCCTTCAAATTCAAATGAAGTTATACTCAATATTCTCTAATTATCTTCGTTCTCTTCTTACCTTTGAATTATCATTTCATCCTATCTTTATGGGCGCTTAATTCATCCAATCAGGCATACTCGCTTTAATTATGTAATTTCTCATCTTGTTGTGGTTTTCAGAAATACGTTTAGTTTTTGTTCTCCTCTTTAATTTTTCTCATCCAATTTCTCCCATTTATTTTAAGACTTAGTGCTTAAATACTTGAGCCATTTCCTTTTCCTTTGAGGTCCCTTTCATCCAACCTTATTTAAACAAGGTTCTTACACACCTTACATATTCCCATACAAGTGATTAGGCCTTGTTTCATGTCAAGCTATCATATGTACAATGTGCCTCAAATTTGGATTATTGGCACATGCTTTAGTTCAGAGCATGATCGAGGGTGTTGGAAGGCCTGAAACACTACATTTCATGTTTTCAAGGTGTCGAGGTTCAAACCTCAAATTTCATCCTTTTTATTAGGAATTTGGGATAAACCCAAAAAAACCTTTATACTAAAATTCCTCACCAAACATGGTCCTTTGAGGTATGGACAACATGAAAAGTATCTAACAATTATTGGTTATTTTTCCATCAATTAACGTAACTCCATCACCAGATATTAGGATATCGACCATTTTCATCGCACTTGCACCACAAACCTTCTGAGGTGTCATTATGTTGAGGTATCTGAGCCCTTGGCACTAGACCTTAGCACCCATGTGACTTGGTGCCATGATCGGGGGCTTAGCTACATCAGATAATGGAAAAACGAAGCACCTCACTCCTTTATAGATTTTGGATATGGTGATATGTTGAAAATACTATGGAAAAATTCACTCCTTGCTAGTATCTTATATCCATTATTATTTTCTACTTTCATTTACAATAACCTCGACGCTGAAAATTCACAAGGTTAAGATCCAAGAAACTTTCTAAGTGGAAGAAGGAATTTTGGTTTGACATTGAATTTTGGATTCCTATAAATTTCTACAGCGGAGTGTAATTTTTGTAGGCATTGCATGACAATTTGTATTTTTTAATAAACATACACACTTTTTATATAACTAATGTAAACATATTAACCATCAAGCATTGAAAGGGATCAAATTCCTTTTAAAATTACTTTTTTTATCATTTAATACACAATCTAAGCTACTTGTAGCTTCACTCAATAAAGAAATTAGTGGAACTTAAAAACACGCATTTGCTTATTACCAACATAGATCCATCTTAAATACGGATCTAACATGAGCCGAGAGGGATCCAATTTCTTCACGTGTAATTTTTTTTATGAGTCGACATTATTTAAATGTTTTGTATAGTTATTTAATGTTTTGTTTTGTATAGATTTTTCATAATTTTTATTTTGGTGGACATGAGCAAAATTTCAATTCAATTTTGATGATGGACAGACAACATTACACATCATACTGGGTTGTAGAATGAGCCTCTCGGCTCAATCAAAATATTTAAATTTTTGATATAATAATATTTCTTTATAAAAATATATTTATAATATTTCTATTTATATCTAAATTTGAATCTTTTGTTTTATTTTTATATAATAATTTTTATGATAAATATTACTTTGTATTTCATATATATATATAGATATAGATAATGATTCATATATATGATAGTATTTGTAAGCTCTCTATATTAATTATGTCGAAGGCATTTTTTATTGTGAGATTCTATGCGCTGACACTGTAGACATTCGTAAACCAACACTATAAAAATCTTCGACATGGTAAAATCGACCCTCAATTTAATACCATCACGATCACCCTCACCCTCACCCTCACCCTCACCCTCACCCTCACCCTCACCTCTGTTTAACACCGTCACCCTCCACCCTCGGTTTAACATCGTTGGCGTTCCTTTGCACCCAAATGTACAAATACTAGTAATAATTATATAAGCAATATTCATATGCTTGAAAATATTTTCATCATGCATAGCTGTAAAACTATCATATTTCAACGCAATAATGTAATCATCCCCACATATTGAGAAGTGAGAGTTCAATATTATTAATGTTATGTTGAGTACTACCAACATGTCATAGAGTTTGTTTAGTGCTTTGTCTAGTTAGTTACTTATTGAAATTGAATGGTGAGAACTATGCGTACATTAAAAATTAAAAGTAATGTAGGGTGGTCAGCTAGTTGTGTGATGTTACTTGATTCGATGGAATAATAACGCACACAAGCTATCCCTAGGGAAATAGAAATCTTATGGTTAGATTATAGGGGAATAATTAATAATGACTAATGAGGTGACATATATTAATATTATTTTTCCCATAAGGGACAACTTTTGAATAATTAGAAAAGCAATGTTTATACCAAGGGGAAAGGACCCGTATCGACCGCGCTTGCGTCATATCCATAAAGTTATTCTTGATTCTCCGAGATGAGGAGGGGAGATATATGTGGGTAACCTATTAAAAAATTCCAAGGATAGCTTTATTTAAATTATTTTATAACGGAGAAGATAGATGAGAATTGATGCTGACGTGTGCAACGTGCAGCACCGAAAGGAACAGAGTGAGTGCATGACGTGGCGTTGACGTCACAGGCATGTATGGCGAATGATGGATGATGATGCGATGCCCATGCCCATCCCATCAATGATGAGGCCGACACTGAGAACGTCTGTCGTGGGGATGAGGATGACGTCACGGATCGATGCCGTCCATCACGACTCACCATCTCTCCCGTCGGCAACTGGCACTGCAGGGGCCCACTCACGACGCGCACGTCAGCATGACGAGGTCGGGTGGAGAAACCGTTCGTTCGTGCCCATGTGACCGTGGCATTCGTGGAGCGCGCCGGTCGGGTGGAAAGTGACGGGAGAGGCAAGGGAGGTGGGGGGGATTATGCAGCTTCTATACCAACGGTTCTTTAATATTTTATATTTGGTAGAACAGGGTACAGGGTTACACAGGGTTCAGGGTTCGATCCCCGGGGTCATCGACTGCTGAAAAGGCGTGCTGAGTGAGAAAGGTATTTATTCTGCGGTTGCGGAGAGTTTGAATTGAGTGCAACGTGTAACTGGAGGAACGGGGTGTGTGGATTTTCCTTTGTCTTTCTTCGGGGACGGAGGAGAAAGATTGAAAGAAAAAAGGGGGGGGCGCGGAGAGGAATCCCAGGTGCCATCAGCGTCTTTTCATTATACTTAGCCCACCAGGACTATTAACCACGAATTATTCCTATAAGAGCACTGGCGCTTGCATCTGCAGATTACCCGTAACCTGCCTTAACAAGGAAGCAACTGACAAACCAGCCCAGCGGTGGAAAACTGGATTGATCTCCAATATTCCTGCGCTATATCTTGCTGTGCCGATCAAGAAGTTGAGTATCTTGCAGTAAAGATCAAGAACAAGAAGTATCTTCTTGCTGTTAAGATCAAGAAAGTAAAGATCAAGAAGGTATGCAGGGCTTACGATACAGTAGTTCTGCCGATTCCGACGTCACAGGAGGTGACGACGCAGCGTGCAAGCTTCGGCCTGCAAATAAGCAGCAGCAGCTGGAGCTCATGGGCTGCAATCTTTTAATGAAAACCGTTGACGAGTCTCCCGTGGACAAGATTCGCAGGCTTACTACGGAGAACGCCGTGCAGGTATTCAGCATGACTTCTTGCTGCATGTGCCATGTCGTCAAACGGCTCCTGTGCAGCCTGGGCGTGCATCCTGCGGTTTGTGAATTGGACGAGGAGGAAGGAGGAGTGGAGATGGAAAAGATACTGCGGGCGTTGGTGGGAGGAGCACAGAAATCATCGGTGCCTGCTGTGTTCATCGGCGGGAATCTCATTGGCGGCCTGGACCGGGTCATGGCCATGCACATCGAAGGCGATTTGGTTCCCAAATTGAAAGAAGCCAAAGCTCTATGGCTTTGATGATCTTTTGGGGTAAGCTTTAGTTAAAGATCATTTCGTTAGGGGCTGCGGTGTTTCTGGAGCAGTTTTACTTAGGTTGAAGGATCGATTCCGGCTTAGTCTTTTTTGATTACCAGCTGTGACTGGTGAATTCTTAGTCATCTGCTATCTGAACATTCTGAAATAGAGGGATTTGGCAAGAGTTTTTTCTTGTTGATTGCCTATCTAAGGCCTCCTCCTCCAGATGCATCCTTATATGTAATTTTGTAACCGATGGCGTCGGTTTTTCAAATTTGCAACCTTTTATTTTGCAGCTTTCAGAGGAAAAAAACAGAACCTTTTATTTTGCAGCTTTCGATCCAGGGTTTGTATATTCAGATCATCTGTAGGTTTCTGAATCCTGTAACTTAAAATTCTACTTTGATTATCCAAATCAAAGGCCATGTCGCAGCTTTTAATATATTGCATTTTCAACTATATTTCTCTGTATATCTTTGCCGTTACTACATATGTCCTTGCAACAATAATAGGTTTCGATTTCTCTCCGAGGTTGTTCGATCCGATGTTCTGTCTGATACAATATTTTGCAATTCCAATACAAAATTGTGAACGAGGTTCTTCCCTCTAATCTCATCTACATCATAAGCAGCGCACAAAATATAAAAATCGTCTGTTGCTTTTGTCAAATCATTCTGTGGTGGGTATATTCATGAGATCGATTGGCATCTGTGTGTGTCTGAAGTGGAAGAGGAAGAGGATAATGGCGAGTGGAGGCGTGTCTGGATCCACCGGGGCGCAAAGCTCGGCGTATATTTGAAGGCATATATATATTTGTGGTCACTTCCATGTTTTGTCGTCCATGGCCGTGTATAAACATACGTAATTTCTTGCGTCGTGAAGCGAGTCACAGTGTCAGATCCGATCTGTTTCCGATTTGCGCACGCTTTTCCATCTCTTTGAGCCGATTTGTCGAGTAGCTCTGAATTATTTCTATGCATCTGCATACTATACGACCAATAATAATGAAAACGAGCGTCAGGTTTGGCCTACACCAATTCCATCTGCGTCATGCGAAATGCCGACTGTTACACGTGGGTATCTTGGCCGGAACTTTATCCCACATTCACACCGGGTCCTTGGTTCAGAGGTGGGTAATAATATTTTTTTTTATTTAATTTGTGTAAAATTAATCTAAAAATAGACTGACTCGTAGAGTTTCACTTTTGCTCCTCTTCTTATTAAACATACTCCAAACCTAAAATAAATAATAACTGTAATTATTTTAATTTATCCCACATTCACATTATGTTATTATTTCAGTTTAGTCTTATTTTTGGTTCCCAAATATTTACATAGAGGTTTGGTAATAAATTAATTGCAATTATTTGCGTTCAGTTTTATTAAAGGCAGTGGGAATCACAATAACTCCTATTTAAAAATAGTTGATTAATGTTACTGGCATAGTTTGGAACAAAGGCTAAACGGGATTATTTAGTTTAGTTAACAAAGTAGTTGGTTCCTAAGGACATTACGTCAGCGATTGCATTGGCGAGAAATAAGTTTGCCTTTTGTCATGTCCTCCCTTGACATAACTACATGATAATGATAGGAGTGTCCTTTGTCATCATAACTTTGAAACATTACATAGACTTTTATGAGTTGGATGATTATTTTAAAAATAAATAAAACTATTTATGTGTTGTAAACAATTTCAGAACGTACAGATTAGGTATATTAGCTTTTTTATAAGATATTTAATAGAGATAATGCGTACTATTTTTGTGAAATATTTTTAAATGTTTTTATGTAAAAATTAAGTCACAGTTATAACCAATTAATAATTGTAAAATATTAAACATTGAAAACATATAGTTCTATTATTATTTTTAATTTTTATGTCTCATCTTCGAAAGTATTATACAATTTTTTTTCCTATACTTTACCGGACTTTTATTCAAGTTATAATTTTGTGTAAACATTGTCTTTTCTTGGCAATGGATACCTTCATAACTATGTTTTGAAATCTAAAAGTTGACCAACTAAATATAAGTGGGAACAGCTTAAATGGGAAGAGATGTCAAAATAACTATAAGTGGGAAACAAATTGAATAGGGAAAAGACGTGAAAATATATATATGAAAAAAATTATTAAATATTATAAATAGCCGAAAATAAATTTATTTATATAATTAATTTTATAAAATATTTAAAAATATTATAAAATTAAATAAAATGAAACCTAAATTGTTTTTTAAATGATATTTATTTAGTATTTAGTTCGAATGATAAAATAAAATAAAAAATTAATAAAAGTAATAAAATAAGATTTTAAAAATAATAAATATATAAAATAGGAATTTTTTTAATATATATTTTTCTTTCATAATTATAAATGAAAATAAGAAAATAATTAAAAAAAATTAATTTTCTCATGAGGTTTTAATGGATAATTTATTTAGTTCTTTTCTAACATATCTATTTACAAATAAAATAGTTTAGTTATATAAATTAAATGATCTCATAATATATTTCATATTGTCAAGATTTAAAAATTTATAAGATTTAACTAAATTATATATTTATTATTATTATTATTTTGTTTGTTTTGAGAATGGCTACCTAGGGGCATCTAAGTTGTCCCATCAAGTTTTCAAAATCACCCTGAAGATGCACTGGACTTAGGCCACGCCAACCCTTAACATGATTGGATTTTTTCCCACCTAAATTTGAACTACTCTTAAGTCCTCAAAATCACCTGAGGATGCACCCTGACTTAGGCCACACGGACGGTTAACTAGATTTCCGTTGACTAGATTTTTCCCACCTTCACACCACGAAGTTACTTAATAGTACAACCCATCACCATTTATTCTATCCCCCACGGGCTATTTTATACTATTATTATTATTAATTATAAAAAAAATTAATATACTAGTTAAACAAATATATGTTTAAAAAAATGTAACAACTAGAACATAGTAGAGCAACTATAAGAAAGACTTAGGCTACGCCAACCCTTAACATGACTAAATTTTTCCCACCTTCACATCAGGAAGTTACTTAATAGTACAACCCATCATCATTTATTCTATGTCCCATGGGCTATTTTAAATTATTATTATTATTAATTATAAAAAAATTAATATACTAGTTAAACAAATATATGTTTAAAAAAATGTAACAACTAAAACATAGTAGAGCAACTATAAGAAATAATAATTGAGTAAGACTTGTGGACATGGCATTTTTTTTTTAAATTATATTGAAAGTAAAAAATATGTAACTAAGTTTGAGATATATCTGGATCCCCTATCTTAACTATTATAAAAAATATTTTATAAAAAAAAATTGTATAAGTTAAATCCGGACCATCCACTTAATATTATTAATAATTAAAATAAATACTTAATCATGATGTCACTCTTTCATGTCCTGTATAACCTATTAATGGTATATATGACCTATTAATGATATATATGACACATAACCTTTTCTCTATGTCCCTTTATTTGTCCTTTTATCTATTTGTGTTTTATTTTGCATCACGTTCTCTTATTTTATCTCTCAACAATAGTGATTGTGTCCTTGTGCATCTTATTTTGTGTTTCCATGCCTTATGTTACATCCTAACATGTATATTATATCACATTTTGCCTCCCTTATCACCCTTTATTGCAGTTTACGTATGTTTTTACATCTTTGTTATATCTTAATCTATTAGTGCCATGCCTCGTATCATTTCTGGATTATGGAGATAGGTTATGCTTAGGTGTCACTTCTCATGCAGGTTAAGTGTATGATTTCAATGTGTAAGTGGGAACATTTCATGTTTTATGGGTAATTATGACTCTCACAAATAATCTTGTTTATGTATTAGAAACTTTAAAAATTGTGAGCAAATTATTAGGAGGTGAAATTATATATATTTAAAAATTTATAAACAATAGTTAAATGATTGGTTAGGTATAGGAGAGGTATTTGATTAAAAAAATAAAATGAAATAATCTATAAAAATTAAAAAGAAAAATTAAAAATAAGAAAAACAAAAAATCTATAAACAAAAGTCACTTCAGGGTCATCTCAAATAACAATATTTATGTTTTCAAAATTTTAGAAGTTATTAACAAAATAACAAAAAGTGAAAGTGAATGTGTTATGGGTGAGTGTAAGCTAATGATGATCTTTTTTGACATGTTTATTTGTTTGTTTGTTTTTTTACCGTATACTTTATATTACCAAAAAAAATCTGAGATATACATGGTTGTAGCATCTATCCAGTAGAGGATTTGTGATATCCCTAAACTTAGTGTTTATTTGTGAATATTGTATATGTGTCAAGTGTATTTGATATTCAGATTTTAAAACTTAATTGGAAATGGTATATCAGCGTTATTGATAAACTGCTTTATATAAATATATTTTGTTAAGTTATTAATAAAAATCTAGAAAATAATTTTGAGGCTACAAATGGTTAAAGAGAAAACTATGGATTGCAAGCTAGTGGTTGAATTCATTAACCCTTGGATGTAAGACCTAGGCATCTAATATGAGGGTTAAATTACTTAATGATGGAGAACTTATTGATCAATAAGTTCCTCGAAAAGATAGGACACAATCTTGGGAATTTGGGGAAGTGGAGTTCATTAATAAGTGAGTAGCTACCTGACACCTAATGGAGAGGGGAGGAGGTAATTACCAACTACCAACAAAATCCTGAAAAAAAAAATCCTCTTGTCCTATATTGCAATTAGACTCACATGGTGTAGAGCTAGTGTGGAGGAGGTATAGTAGACAGGAAGGGAAAAATAAGGAGGAACAAAAAATATGCTAGTCTTGGCAGTCCATTAGAGCTCGAAGGAGGGGGGAAGGGGCTCATCCAAGAGGAGGAGTCAAGGTTGGGAGGAGCATTGCAACTATAGACTTATTTTCCCTAGTTATTGACAAGTCAGTATTTTGAGTAACCTGTATCTTAAGTAGTTGACACTTATTGGTGAATTATGTTTAATAATTTGAGTAGCAATACTATTATTACTATTTGTATTTTTCTATATGTGCATGCAAATGAAAAGAAAATATAGACTTTATTTTCTTTTAGTATTCAAAATGATAAAAGTGTTTCATGCATATACATAGTAGTAAACATTATGATGTAAGAAATTAAGTGAAGAACATGTATTTGCTCACTGTATAATGATTTATGGAGTAGACATTAATTTTGCATGCAAACATAGTAATTAAAATTAAATATCGATATATGCAAAGGTGCTATAGATGAGAATGATATATTTTAGAAAAAAAGTCTCAAACAATTATATCAAGTATGGGGCAAGCATTAAATTTTCTATGGAGATATAATTAAGGTGAGATTTTATAAACATTTAACTAACATAATTGTATGTAAGGTCAAATTGACCTGAAACATTAGAAAAGAAAAAGGGTTAATCCATAGAATTAGGTGAAACAAATTTCAACTAGAAATGATTTGGACAATAACAGTGTCTAAATAAATCCTGCGATATTAACCAAATTATCTACAAGAAACCTTTGAAAAGGCTAGTTTAGAATGTAAATGAACAAAAAGGAAATATAGTTAATGTTACACAAAAATATCATCACCATGATTATTTGCAGTCAGTATGGGTCTATCATCACTTGTACTGTCCTCCTAAGCAAGTCTCAGACCTCAGCTCTTCAAATCAAGCTTTGGAAATGAGAAAAAGACATTAAAAATCAATGTAACTCTGGTTCTGCACATTCTCTCACTGTCACCTGCGGTCCCGCACCTTCTGTTTACAAAAACTGCGGGCCTGCCCACTCTGTCCCTAACGGTGTAGGTGCGGACCCCTGTGAAAGTCAAAAGGCGCAAGTTTTATCTTAAAAAACTCACTTTGGGTTAATTCTAGAGGATTATAGAAGGAATTTTGACGTGGATTGTTCGCTCTGAGGTGGTTCATGCATCCCAAAAGAGAAGGAGCTAATCCCTTGATGAGAGGAGCTATCCCTTTGAAGGAGGGCTTTATCCCTATGAAGGAGGACCTAGTAACCTCCCTCCATTGCACTATAAATTCAGGCATTGGGCTGGTTGCTGGAGAGGTTAGAAGCTGAACATTTTTGAGGGTAAATGATGGTGAAATCAAGACTTCCTAGTTGAGCTTAAGAGGAGAGATCACATACCTTTTTGGCTTCACTGGGGAGTGAGTGAAACTTGTCAAAGTAGAGGAGACTTCTTGCTGGACCCTGGGAGGAGCTTGTACAGCGTCAAGGCAAAGGTTGTAAAGTTCTTCTTCTTTTGAATTAATACAATCAAACTCATTTTTCTCAACAAGTATCTCATGTTATTTGTTTCATGGACTCCTTGACTTTCATGTTAAATATGTTTTATGATTTTGGCTTTTCAGGTGCTATTTAATTTGTTTGCCTTGTTTGGGTTTGCAGATTCGTGACAAAGGAGCTCATTTGGATCGAAGGAGCGAGGGAATCCACAAACTTGCGTTGGACCTAAGGTAGGCCCTAAAAACACTTGTTTGCCATTGTTTATTAAATCATATTTAGAGAAAGATAGTGTCTAGTTGGTTTGCTTGTCATTAGGTCTTCTTTAGATTCTAGGAAGGTCTATCTTGTCGACAAGATCGACTTATTCCGTGTGACAAAATGGCGACTCCGCTGGGGACTTGATTGTTTTCCTTGTTTTTACTTTGACCTGAGAAACTGTGTTTTTGTTTCTGTTTTTGGCTTGTTGTGTGTGTAAAATTGGGTAGAGTTTGTAGATCCAGGGTTATTTTTTGTTTTTCATAGCTTTGGGAGAGGATCGCACCCTAGCCGTTTGACACAGTGCGTACCTACCCGCAGCTTGGCTTTTAGCACAGAGCGGGACTGCACCAGTGTCAACTGTGGGCCTGCGGACCCTGTCAAAATTTTGAAAAACCTAAGGTTTCCTCTGTTAGTCAACTTAGTTTTTTGTTTAGAAATTGTTATCCACTTCCCAGACCTGCATATAACTTGTCAAAAGCTTTCCTTAGATTGATTTCGTTAGTGTTAGGGTTTTAGGTGAATTTCCTAGGAGTTTTGCTTGTTGGGCTTGTTTTTCATTTTGGTTGTGTAGTGGCTCTGAGCTTAGAAGCTGTAGGGACTTCAGATCACCTTAGTGTCTACCAGCCTTCTTATGAGTCTGACCATTTATGAGATCTCCCCTTGTTGAGGAATCCACTTTGAGTTTTCTCTTTACAAAACTTCAAAAAGCTTGTGTTTGAAAGTTTGGATTTTCATTTTCAAAAAGAAAACAAAATTGGTTGTTCTTGACTTATTTGTGATTCTGCATAAATTGGTCCTTAGCTTACATCTAGCTAAGTAAAACATCCTTAAAAAAGACATTTAGTAGGCTTTGACTTCAAATAGGTTTTTATAATTTATAGATCTTAAAGTTAGTCATTTTCATAGTTTTGAGTGTTGTATAAAAAATATAAAAATCTCTTTTGGAAAAAAGTTTGTTTTTGTAGTGATTGAGTGCTTTGAAACGAAAAGGGAAATTTTTGTGAAATAACTAGTTGTCTCATTTTGAGTGCATTGGAAAAGGACAAAAGCTCTTCTTTTAATTTGTTTGATTGAGAAAGATTTGTGTTTACAAAAGTATTTGCATTCTCAAACTCTTTCTTAGTTTAGAAGTTCATCGAAGAGAAAAAGATTGTTTAAATCATCTTAGGTGCATTTTTAGTGATTTTGAGTCGAGTCTTCATACCACGAGTTTCATCTCCGCACCTTTGGACTTAAACAAAAACCAATAGAAAATAACGCTTAAAGTAAAATTCATCTAGTAACATTTTTATTTCTATAGCTCTGATACACCAACTTAGCTTAGGCTAGTGTCTTGGAGTAGGAGAGTAATTAACTCTCCAAGACAGTAAAAACAAACAAGTAGCTATATCTTGTGGTAGGGAAGAAATCCAATTGTTGCATTTATGATCTGGGAAAGCTCCTCTTAAAGGAGAAGCACGAGATCATGTCCAAACTAGTGTGGGAATCAATCCTTCCTCATTGGGAACGACGCCAAATATTCACGTACTAAAAACGGTAAACCTCGGATTAACCATTGTCGAGGAGCCTGGGGTCACTTGTTGGTAAACCTTGGATGATGTCAAGGAGCCTTCAAGGGGATTGAGCTTGTTACTCTGCCCTTGCATGCGTATCGGATCGTAGACTATTCCCCCAGGTATATTTGTTTCAGTTGGTAACCTTAGTGGCCATATTCTTTAGGACTCTTCCTGAGGTGACAGTGGTGGGAAGATCCCACTGTACCTGGAGCAGACGTCGGCTAGACTCACTTGGATTTTCTGGGGGGTTCTCTTCACTCGAGACAGTTAAGTGGAGGAACTTGTGCCAGTCTATTCATTAAGCAGGTTTTCGGGGTAACTGTTCCAACCACCATTTCTGTATTGAACTCTGCGACGTTGGATTTCATCACCAACTAGTGTTTTCAGTACGGAAAGTTATTGTTTGCGTGTGTTTGATTTCCTAGATTCTTTAGGCGTATGATTCAAATTTTTTTGGTTCTTTAGAGACTTTAGGTGGTTTTTATTGAGATTTTACTTTGTTTGCGTGTGAAGTAGTTAAAAGTTTTTAACTGTGGCTGAATTACCAAGGCAGTCCCGTAGACTTCGGGGCCAACCTCCTGAGTTTGTAAACATGTCTGAGTTACTCAGGAAGTCCCGTAGACTTCGGGGCCAACCTCCTGAGGAAGTACCGAGCCAGCTTGAAGGCTTGAAAGTCCTCGTAACTCCTAGAGACAGTAGAGTTGGGTCACCTGAAGAAGGAGAATCTTCTTTGATAGTACATCCTGATTTTCAACCGTTAGTGGCAGATTATAATCCACAGTCAGTGTCTGTTTCCAAAGTTACTGGTAGCTTTTCATCTACTAGTGATATAGGTGAGGAACTTGAAATATCCGAGCCTGAAAGTGAATTTGCTGCTACTCCGACATCGGGGTTTGTTTCTCCAACTTCTAGTGGTCCTGGTTCACCTAGGGTAGAAAGAGTAATCACCCAATATCTTCCTTCTGGACTTATTGCTATTGAAGAACTTGCTCCGGAAGAAGAAGTAGGCATCCCTATCCCTGAAAATCAACCTGTTATTGAGCTAAGGGAGCGTGAATCAATTTTTTACAGTCCACCTAGGAGCAGTTCTTGGTATCTTTCTTTGACTAATTTCTTAGAAAACTCAGGGTTAAGTTTTTCACCACCTCGCGCTCCTTATCACCCAACACCTAGAGGTTTTTATACTCCCATAAATATGTCAGGACAGTCATCCATGTTTACTCAATCGCCTAAATCTTTTTTGTACGACGACCCTTCTGTTCCCTCCGGGTATCAGTCACTTTCTGGTACTTTTTCGGGAGCATCTCCTCAACCCATTGAGCAAGGGTTATTAACTGGAAGCAATGGTACTAAGCCGTTGAGCGTAGAAGACATTCTTATGATGTCAGGTTCTATTCCCAATCCTCAACCTCAAGGTGGCCAGTTACTGCCTGGGGGGCAGCCTCAATTCTCGCCTGGGGGGCAACCTCAAGGTACACAATTTGCATCTGGGGGGCAACCTCAAGGACAGTACATACCTACGGGACAGTACGTTCCTCAAGGTCAACCCCGGACTCAATATGTACCCCAAGGTTAACCCCAGTATCAATTTATACCTCAAGGTCAACCCCAGTATCAGTACGTGCCTCAAGGGTATCAACCCCAAGGTCAGTACTCGAACCAAGGTTTCCAACCACCCTCCGGTCAAACGTATGTTCAAGGAATGGGAAATGTACCTTTCAATTATCAATCCTACCCTCAACCCGGTTATGGTCCTCAGTATTCTCAACCTGTTATGGGTCAGTACCCCGGAATGAATATAGTGTGGGATCCATCGCAAACTCAACAGGTGTTGCAGTCAAGTGTACAGTTGTCATCTCAAACTGGACAACCCTTAGTTTCTGGTTCACCCCAGCAACCAGTCCAGTCTAACATTCAAACTTCTGTACCTTCGGTATTTTCTCAGCCTGGGCCTAGTACACCTCGTACTCTGCCTCAAACGACTGCTACAACTGCCGCAACATCTGTTCAATCTACCCCACCTACTTCTGGAGTATCGACAGCTCCGGTTTATACTGTTCCTGTATCTACTCGTCAGACATCTTTACCACCGTCTGGATCTATGATTCAAACTTCGGTTCAGATGCCTGTAGGACAACCTGGTTCAAGTACGGTTGTCACAAGTCAACCACAATTTACTTATCAACCATACCAGGGACAATACCAATTCGGTCCTATTGTGTAGCAGCCGGTCTATCAGTATCAACAGTATCCTGGGTACACTTATCAACAACCTCAACAACCCCAGTATGGTCCGGTTAATCCTGGTTTTCCGGGAGGATACAATATCCCAAACGCAATTCCTATTCCTAGTTATCCTGGATATCCTCCTCCTGGGGCTGGTCTCATGACCCAAAGTTTTAGGGATCCTAATCGGCAGTTACCATTTATCGCAACTTTGGACTTGCCTAACTTGTCGCGCCTAATGAACGATCCCATTAATTATCTTCCGTTTTGGCCGCCAATGCCGAATAAGTTGCCCAGTGACATTCCCAAGTTCGAAGGTAAATCAGAAGAGGACCCGTCGAACCATGTGATGACTTACCACCTCTGGTGTGCGTCTAACTCCATTTCAGATGATTCAATCCGTCTTAGACTTTTCCAGTGCACTCTAATTGGTCTCGCGGCCAAGTGGTACATTGAGTTACCGCGAGGCACTTTTTATAATTTTAGTCAGTTAGCTACCTCGTTTTTAACTCATTTTCAGTTGCCAGTCCGATATGACAATGGCACGGAATTGTTAACTTCGTTAAAACAATCGACGTCAACTTATATTTCAGATCATATTCATGAGTGTAGATGTCGACGGCGTTTAGTGAAGGTATTTATTCCGGATCAGATCTTGGCCGAGTGGTTTGTAAAATATTTGTTGCCAAAGATCACTGAAGATGTAGCTAAAGCTGGAGTTGTTACTGAGGAGCAAGTAATTGCTCAAGCACAGTACCTTGACTTGGTCTATACTCAGTCAGGTACGTTACACGAGAAAATCCCCGATCTTCCCAAGCAAAATCAAATCGCTGCAGCTCCTTCGGGATCTCATGCTGCCGATGGTATGATTGGTACGGTTAACACTAAGAGTAAGAAGAAATCTTCCAAGAATTCTTCTCCTATTATAACCTTGCCTGATTCCCCAACAGGAGATTCTTCTGCAGAGATTTCCACCGATTTTCACGTTGTAGAGTCATCTACAGCCAAATCAAAATCCGGTGGGAAGAAGAAAGGAAAGAAGAAGAATAAAACGGAAAAAAGTTCAAAGGAGAAACCTGAAAAGGCGGAATCCAATGATGAAAAGCACAAACCTCGTTATCCTTGTCTCATTTGTGACGATGAACATTTTACAAGAGACTGCCCTCATCGTGCAGAGGTTGCGAAGATTGTCAAGGGTTCCCAAACTCCTGCTGTTTTGAAGGATCCTTTTCCAGCTCAATACAGTAAGATGACAGGTTCATCCTCGAGTGCCAATGAAGAACCCATACTGATGATGTCCCATGTTAGGATTGCGACTCGATCGCAAGATTATGGTAGTAAAAGTCCTGTTGATGGTAAAGAAGCAGAATCTTCTCATTCTAATCCATCAACCTTAGATCCCGATTCCGATCCACTACAGATCGAGAAACCTAATCCAGACTTGGTAATCAAACCGCCCGCCAAGGGTATACTTCGAAAGTCAGCTTTCAATCCACATGCGAGAGTGGCTCAGAATTATAACATTGTTGAGGATTTAGCTGTTTCACCCTCAACAATGTCGGCTTTGGAAGTGCTGCAATCATGTCCAGCACAACGTAAATTACTTCTGTCGGCTATAGGAGCTGTTGACGTTCAGGACTCGAACCTAATGATTTTCGATCTAGAAAATAGTACACCGGGTTTGCCTCATCAAATGGCTTTCCATATTCTAGTGATAGTCAAAAACAGGCCTATTCATCGGACTGTAATTGATGAGGGAGCCTCAACGTGTATTATGTCGATACAGTGTTGGAGATCGCTTGGTTCTCCTTCGCTAAACCAATCTGTTATAGACATTTTTGTGCCTCGCAGCATGGAGCATGAAATGTCGATAATTACAGGGATCCAAAGTCCCTAAACATGTTGTTCTTACCCCTAGAGGAACAAGGTCAGCAAACCACAGCATTTCCTATCAGTTCTCCACCTGAAAACACTCAAAAACAGGCTATTTTTGGATCATGTCAGCTGCTCCACTGAGCATCTGCGCTGAATGTCAACTGCTCCTCCTTGTACCTGCGCTGAAAGTCAAAACCAATGAAGGCTACCTGCGCTGGGCGAGATTGGCCAAGTGGCACAGTCATTCTGCAAGGTGTCAACTGCCCAGGAAGCTTCCAAACTGACACTTGGTTCAAGGAATTCGCCCTATGATGAGTAAGAGGTACTTGATCTCCATGTGGAAGCAAGGATCTCCAAGTGGACTCAAGAACTGAAGTTTAACTGAAGAGGGAGAGGACACAAGGCAGCTTTATGTCAGTCTCAAGCTGACTCATCCTTTCTCCTTCTACCCTATATATAGAGCTCTCTCATGAGGTCTAGGGAGGCTGGAATTTTGTGCAAAGTAAGGAAGTGCTGTTGGTTTACAGTTAGAGTTATTGGGTGATTGCTTTTATAGAGGAGAAGAGGAGATTTCTTGCTGCTGGGGAGGTGCTGCTGGATTGGAGCCATTTATGGTTGTAACCTTCTCAGAACCTTTATCTTCTATCAATAAAGCTTTTGATGTTCTCCTATATACTTGTATTGCAATGATGTATTGTTTTTATCTGTATATTTGATCCATTCTAATCCATGCATCAGTTATGAGTACATGTTTCTTGTAGTTTCCCTCTCTTGTTTTTGCAGGATCTTTGTGTAGCTGGGCCGGCAAAAGGAGCAAGGAGCTGGGAACAAGAGGCAAAGAGAGAAGACAGGATCGACAAAAGCGAAAGACATCGGTTGGTCAATCTTTTCTTCCTTCTCTGTAATTTCATAAAGGAAAAATATCAAAGCTTTACTTTCAGTTGTTGCTAAGGAACTATCACCCTTAGAGTCGGGATAGGGTCATTCCGAGTCGGATACTTTTCCCCACAACAAACTGGCGACTCCGCTGGGGAGATAGTATCTTGTTGGTTTATTGTGTTTCTTGCTATTCATCTCATAAACAAGGAGAGCACCAAATCGAACTGCAATTGAGTCCTTCAATTGCAAAGTAGAGGGCAGCTGCTCTGGCTCAGTTTCTGAGCAAGTTTATGATTTGAAGAGCTGATCCACAAGGACTCTTGTGCTCTTTGTGATAGCTTTTCATCCTCTTGATCATCCCTTAGCTTGTACTTGACCTATAGCTTTTTATTTCAGCAAAAACAGTGAATTTTTGAGCTTTTTATGACCCGGAAACCCTTGTAAACGCAACTCTCGTGTCTCAGTGCAGGCTGTCCAAAGGCAGTCTGCATTTCAGCGCAGGTACTCCCTTCGGGAACTGCGCTGAAAGTCAGTTTGACAGACCAGAGCCTGCGCTGAACCAGTTAGGCTATGTCTTCCTGAGGTTTCCCACTGAGTCTTGGCCCTTTTTTCACTGTTATTTTGCTGTTGATTGCTTGTCATTTGTACTTGCTGTAAACCAACTTTCCTTGACATTATTCCGCCTCAGTTGTGTGATGAAACTGTGATTGTTCTTTCAGTATTTCTTGTTTCAGTTACAGTTTCCCATTGTGAAAAGCAAACCAGTATAGCTGTGGCCTCTTAGATCCTGAACTGTAGAAGTGTCTTTGTGATCTTAAGAGCTAGTTTTATTACTGTTCATGGCTGTTTGAGTTTGTTTGTTTTTCACCTTGTGGTTTGAACCTATACATTTCCAGTGTCTAAACAAGTCAATCTTAAGGTGTCTTCTGATTGTGGACAAGCTTGTTTACTTCCGCTTGAAATTAGATTCAAAGTTACACAACAGTTTCCTTTTTGTCTTACATCAACATTAAGGATAAAGAAAAGAAATATCTGCATTGTGCATGTGCATTATTGACAGTTTGCATGTTGATTTAGGAAAAAGTGCATTTAGTGTGTGTTCCATGATCTGTGTGAAAAGTTGATGTCTTTCTTTTCCCTCGGTAGATTAAGGTTTTCAAAGTTGAAAGATTGAAAAGTTTTGCTTCTCATCTTAGATTGCATTTAGGAAGTTGTATATATACATCTCGTGGTGATCCTTAAAGGCAAACTGCTAAGCAAGATCAACATTAAAATGAATTGAATTTACATAACAACGCATTGAAACATAACGCAAACACATAGAGGTCTAAGCTAGAGACGTGTTCCGGCGTCGTTAAACGTGATATCTTAGCGTTGAGTGGTTGGGTGATTCCTCCACGGTGAAGCGATAAGTATCAATACGGATTTGTGCTCCCGCGTACCGTCGAGTATATTGGGAGACCCCTATAGGAATAAAGCCTTTATCCTTAGGAAGCTGTGTTGGCCGCCCTACTGATCGCGATGCAGTGAACACAGCATTCACGAAGATCGACCACCCGTACCGTAAAACGTATTCTGTGGTTTCGCGAAAGGTTTGGCACACCCTCTGCCTAGATCTCCAGAGCAGTTTCTTTTGGCCTTTTTCAAACTCTATAACTGAAAAAGTCCAACTGAGCATTTGTCACTTCGGTCTCGTTAATACATCGAAGGCGACTAGAGTCATCTTTAGCTTTTTCTCGACTCTTAAAACATGAAAAAGCAAAGTTGTGTCTAATAAAGCGTCGTTATAAAATTCATTTTAAACGGAACATAATCACCTCTTATTCCCGCGTTGATCTGTGAGTTGAGAACATGGAACGCCCCAACCAAGGAAGTCCACAAGATGGAAATCCTAGTCCTTTCTCCTCTTGGGGAGAAGTTGGTGCGCCCCATATGGCCACATTGTCGCTTCCAGGACTGACAATAGGCTTGCCAGTTTGGCTGTTCTCGACCAATGTAGTTCAGGCCACCATGGTTCCTGATCAATCGAGTCAACTGTTAGATCAGTCTAGAGCTGCCCACCAGCCTTCTACTTCTGATAACTCTTCCTCCAATCCTTCATCTTCGCAAGGTAGAGCCGGCAAAAGTCAGCCTCCCAAGGAGAAGAAGGAAAAGAAGAAGAAAGAAAAGAAGAAGAAGGAGCCTAAGGCGACTGGGGGCAAGCAAAAGACATCTGACGAAAACCCACCCACTGCACAGACCGGGCCTAAATCGCCATGTGTCATATGTAGAGGAGACCATTTCCACAGAGATTGTCCCTGTATTCCCCGGATACTAAGGGACTGGTCCCCTCGTCTGCACAATTCAGGGGCATCAACCTCTGACAATCAGGTTGATTGCTTTCCGTCAACCAGCGAAAGTGAAGGATCAAGACAAAAAGGGGGAGTAAGATTCCCCTGTAAGTTGTGTGAAGGCAGTCATGCCATCCACCGTTGTCCCTTCTTAGACGAAGCGAAGAGAGTTTTGGAAGATCGTCCGGTTTCACCGGTAAAACTTCCTCCTGGATACAAAAAACTCGTGCCAAGTCCTTCGTTGGTTGAAAATACAGCTGGCCCGCTCAAGTGGTCGGCTGAAGCGTCAGTCACTGAAAATGAACCTACTGAATCCAGACCGGACGAAAGTCCAAAGGTCGATACGGCAGTTGACCCGGTTCTACCTTCAGAAGTTTCATCTTCAAATGACACCGTCGCCGAAGAGTCATCTTCATGCGACACCCTCACTAAAGAGAATAAGGATGACACCATCCAGGTTCTTTTCATCAGCACCGACTCTGATGAGCGTTAGGGCAATGCGCCCATTCCTTTATCGCAGGAAGGAACATCATCAGGGTCATATCCGGCCGTATATTCGGTCCCACCACCAAGCAACCTGGTTGTATCCTTTGATTGGAATCAACTAGGCAGACCCCGGTTACCAGCCAGTGTACCATTCAGAATCATTGTCCAGATCTATAGAATGATCATGGCTGGTACTATCATTGATGAAGGGGCGTCTGTGAGTATCCTTTCCTCTGTTTCTTGGAAAGCACTGGGTTCCCCGGCGCTTTTACCTGAGTTAAGAAATCTCTCAGGTTTTGATAAAGGAACCAGTCGACCATTAGGAATCCTCCCCAATGTGCCTGTTACATTGAAAGGGAAGACCGTTAATTTGAACGTGATGGTCGTCCAAGGACCCTTGGATTATAACCTACTCCTTGGACGTGACTATATTTATTGCATGGGAGCGATAGTCTCCTCACTCTTTAGAGTAATGTGTTTTCCGCACGAAGGAAGGATGGTCAAGCTCGTAGACCAACTTTCATTTCCGGGATCTCGCATCGCAAATAGTCAAATACCATTCCTAAATGGTCTGTTCACACAAGATTCGCCTCCGCCCCCAGTCCTCCTTCCCGATGAGTGCGAGTGATTTGGAAAGAAAGACTGGAACCTAGGGGGCATGCACCCTGGTCTGCTTCGGGCAGAAGAAACCCTGGGTATAAGGTAGAATTTCCGCAGAAGAATATGACTAGTCCGTACCCCGTCCGTGGATGGAAGAGGGGTTGTTCTGGAATAGTATTCTTTTGTTAAAGTTATGTGTTTGGCAAAAGAGTCATTCACCTTTGTCTAAAGAGGTGGGCAATGCCCAAGTAGGAATTCCCTTATTGCGACAAGCAGTAACCATCTTTGGGGAAAAGCAAGCCTCACCCATTAAAACAAATGTTTTGAAGGATAAATAGGGGCAGCCTCCAAAGAAAGAGATTCTATTGTTGTGACATAGGGTAACCATCTTTGAGTAACCTAATGATAGACATCGCCGAAGAAAGAGATTGATTTGCGGCAGCAAGTAGAACCCTCTTCGGATAATAAGAAAGAGGCAAGCCTCCCTCAATAATACCAATGTTTTGTCTTTGAGTAGTGTTCTTCTCTTGTCACAAATAGCTGTTCGTTAAAAGGTGGGCCGACGGGAAGACTGAGTACCGCGTAAGACCCCTTAGAATAACGAGAAGACTAGTATCGTTAACATTAGATTAGCAAGATGACAAGTAGCTGTGAACACCCAAAGAAAAGCAGAGGTGGGGGAGAGGAGGGGCAGCCTCGAAATCCTACCCTATACCTAGGGGCATGCAAACCTTCTGGAGTGCAAGCTAGGGGCGGTTATTTATCTGGTTTTAAGATTAACCGTTTTCCGAACTTACATAAAGGAAGGATGAGTTGGAGCATAGCTGTGGTAAGGCGCAAGCTCTATAAAAAATGGATCTTTAGAGGAGGCATTCTTATTTTATGACTGGTATTTCGAGCAGTTTTAGCACATAGTTCATGCTCGTTAAAAAATAAACGCAAGATCCGAGCAGTTTTAGCGCATAGTTCATGCTCGTTAAAAAATAAACATAAGTTTATGAGCAGGCTTTCCTTTAGAGTTCAAGCTCATTCAGAAAAAATGAACCGGTAAATACCCTTTTGAGATCGTAAATTCATCAGCCATAAAAGCCTTGGTCGTGTTTGTGCACCGTCACCTCCACCGTCATTTGGCCGATCATTCACTTCCATTTGTGTGTTCACCCATTTTGAGGAACATCTGCGAAGAGTGATTTCACCTAGCCATCCTTGTGACACTGCCGTGATTGGAAAATTCCAACTTGTACCTGGAATCAGTTGCTATCCCTGTTCATCACTCGTTCCTCAAAAGACGAGTCCTCTTTGAGCTCTTTTCAGACTCGTAAAATATGAAAAGTTTGCCGAGTTTTGGCCTTCCAGCTCGTTAAAAGGACCGGAAGAGCTATCCCTCATTTAGACTTTAATCTTTTTGGA
Source organism: Pinus tabuliformis (assembly GCA_031772625.1). Taxonomy (NCBI): domain Eukaryota; kingdom Viridiplantae; phylum Streptophyta; class Pinopsida; order Pinales; family Pinaceae; genus Pinus; species Pinus tabuliformis. Next base: position 1,110,168,421 of record CM062820.1, on the reverse strand, counting down.
CCTGAGGGATTATTACACAAAAAGATCGAGCGCTTGTCTTGTTCGGCTCGTTAAAAGTACCGAACACCCATCCCTTCTGTATTGTTTTATACTTTTTCGGACTTAAGGGATTAGATGACGAAAAAGGAATTATGGAGTTAACTTTCTGTACCTTTTCATACTCTCTAAAAATGAAAAGGACTGAGTTTTCCTTGTCGTTAGACTCGTTAAAATGATTAAATAGCGACAAACTTGTCTTTAGACGAGAACGAGTTTCCCTATCGCTAAGCTCGTTAAATCATAGCGATGGGCTTGCCCGAAGGGCAGGTTATAGAACAAGCATATGTTATCCTCCTCAAGCTTGACAAAAATAAAGAGGTACTGGTCAGAAATGACTGGGGAAAAATTGGGAGAACATCAAAGCTTAATGGTAGCAAGTCGCTCTTGAACATGACACTTTTCTTCCGTACCACATCGGGTTGGGTTGTTTCATTCACCGGTCTCATCACCATGGTCTTCGCCAAACCATCCACATTTTGGGGTAATGCTACCGATCCATCGCATCAGTGTCGTTATATGTTCAAGAGAGGTCATTCTGAAAGTGTCAACCGTGTCCCATCCACTGCCATACATTATCCTTCATCCATTCATGATCGCCACCCTGAATCATGTGTCACAGTTTGTTTTCACCTCCACTAAAATCATTAGCTCCGTTCCGTGTCATTGATGTGGGATTCATTAAGGCCCTCCTTTGACGGATCGCTTCTTGTCGACTTCAGCTCATTATCCAAGAAGTTGATCTAGGAACAACCCCATCAGTACTTTGAAGCTTGCATGCCTCAATGGCAAGTTTCTCACTTCCGGCGACAGGTATACATCAATGACCTTCGACCAGAAGATTTTGCGTGGCGTTCGACGCCAAGTCCTTTATTCACGCCACGTGAATTGTACTGCAGTACCTTGAGGGTCATTATCATTATCGGTGATTCCTCTCGCGCTTGTTAACGGTTTTCATCATTGACCGGTAATCAAGCGATGTCTTTCCATGTTCGACTTCAGCGAAATTCTCACATGGATCGACTTGTACTTAGAGTGAAGATCGAACGAGTTTGAAGACCCCGGATCTAGTTTCATCCATCCGGGCTGCGATACATATTCAGGAAATATAAAAGCATTTGTCATGTACATCATTGCAGCAGATGATCATCCTACTCAAAGGATGATAATTTCAGCAGAAAATTATCAGTCTACCATCAGACGATCGTCTGTTCTATGTACCAAAATGTATTTATAAAGCTGAGCATGGGAATGCCCGCCTCAGCTAGATCATGAAAGCAGAATGAAAAATAATGTATTGTATTGTATTGTATTACAGGGCACCTCTCAGCACTTGAATGAACTTCGGACCCTCTGGATAAAGCATTTCACCCGATAAACGGCCTCATACTTTAGGGGGCAACTGTTATAGACATTTTTGTGCCTCGCAGCATGGAGCATGAAATGTCGATAATTACAGGGATCCAAAGTCCCTAAACATGTTGTTCTTACCCCTAGAGGAACAAGGTCAGCAAACCACAGCATTTCCTATCAGTTCTCCACCTGAAAACACTCAAAAACAGGCTATTTTTGGATCATGTCAGCTGCTCCACTGAGCATCTGCGCTGAATGTCAACTGCTCCTCCTTGTACCTGCGCTGAAAGTCAAAACCAATGAAGGCTACCTGCGCTGGGCGAGATTGGCCAAGTGGCACAGTCATTCTGCAAGGTGTCAACTGCCTAGGAAGCTTCCAAACTGACACTTGGTTCAAGGAATTCGCCCTATGATGAGTAAGAGGTACTTGATCTCCATGAGGAAGCAAGGATCTCCAAGTGGACTCAAGAACTGAAGTTTAACTGAAGAGGGAGAGGACACAAGGCAGCTTTATGTCAGTCTCAAGCTGACTCATCCTTTCTCCTTCTACCCTATATATAGAGCTCTCTCATGAGGTCTAGGGAGGCTGGAATTTTGTGCAAAGTAAGGAAGTGCTGTTGGTTTACAGTTAGAGTTATTGGGTGATTGCTTTTATAGAGGAGAAGAGGAGATTTCTTGCTGCTGGGGAGGTGCTGCTGGATTGGAGCCATTTATGGTTGTAACCTTCTCAGAACCTTTATCTTCTATCAATAAAGCTTTTGATGTTCTCCTATATACTTGTATTGCAATGATGTATTGTTTTTATCTGTATATTTGATCCATTCTAATCCATGCATCAGTTATGAGTACATGTTTCTTGTAGTTTCCCTCTCTTGTTTTTGCAGGATCTTTGTGTAGCTGGGCCGGCAAAAGGAGCAAGGAGCTGGGAACAAGAGGCAAAGAGAGAAGACAGGATCGACAAAAGCGAAAGACATCGGTTGGTCAATCTTTTCTTCCTTCTCTGTACTTTCATAAAGGAAAAATATCAAAGCTTTACTTTTAGTTGTTGCTAAGGAACTATCACCCTTAGAGTCGGGATAGGGTCATTCCGAGTCGGATACTTTTCCCCACAACACAATCCCCAACGATTCTAAAGGCTTTTGATGGCTATGGGTTTCATCCTTTTGGCATTCTACAGGATTTGCCTATAGGGGTTGAAGGAAAAACCTTTAGTCTAGATGTGGAGGTGGTTGATGCCCCTCTAGATTACAACCTTCTCTTGGGTCAAAGTTGGTCTTACGCTATGACAGTGGTCGTTTCATCGGTCTTTCGAGTAATAAAGTTTCCACATAATGGAAAGATTGTAACAATAGACCAGCTGGCTTACTTTTCATCCGACCCAGCCTCTTCTGAGAGTATTCAGCATGTCGGTAAAACGACTATCCCATATAAGGATGTTGGAGTAGGACTAGTTAAAGATGTCGGTTCACTGGGAACTTTTCATTTTCCTCCGATCAACGCATCGTCTTCATTTGCAACTATTCATATGATCACATCGGACACCATTGTTTATGATGATCCTTGGATCATTCCTTCTGAATCTGAGATAGACTCATTCGGTAATGCCATGCCTTTGAGTCCATATGAAATTGCCTATGAAGCCGTGCAGTCATTTGCTGACCCATCTTCAACCGAAAATGACTTAATGAATGTGGTCCGTGAGGAGTCACTTTTCACATCAAGCTCGGATTTAATCACGTTTTCTGAACTTGTTCACTCTGACAAGCAAATTCACGAAATCCTATGTGTAGATGATTTACCATGGGAAGATCTCCATCACAGATCTTCATTTTTACCCGAGAATGATTGTTTTGAAAATGATTTCTCATCAATTTTTACAACTAAATATGTCAAGGAACCTCAGAATCCAATGCAACATCCTGATTCAGAGTTAAATTTGGGAAACATCTCTCGAACTATTCCTATTGACATTTCGGTTAAGCCCGGAATTGTTGAGAACATTCATATAGGTGCCTCATGTACAGATGATGAAATTCAACTATATAAGGCCCTATTTCAAGAATTCTGCGACGTGTTTGCCTGGTCCTATGAGGAAATGCCAGGGATTGATCCTGCGATTGTTGTTCATGAGATCAAGACTTACCCGGACGCTAAACCCGTCCGGCAACGTTTGCGTCAGATTCACCCACGAAAAGCTGCTGCAATTAAAGCAGAAGTTGAAAAATAATTGAAAGCAGGTTTCATTTATCTGATCCCATTAACGGATTGGGTATCGAATATTGTTCCGGTTAACAAAAAACAGGGAACAATAAGAATATGTATTGACTATAGGGACATTAATCGAGCCTGTCCAAAGGACAATTACCCAACTCCCTATATCGATCAAATCATTGATGATTGTGCCGGCAGCGAAATATTCTCCTTCATGGACGGTTTTTCCGGCTACAATCAAATCAATATTCTACCTGCCGATCAACCAAAAACGGATTTCATTTGTCCATGGGGGACATTTGCTTATTGCAAGTTACCTTTTGGGCTTAAGAATGCCGGAGCAACTTTTCAAAGGGCGATGTCTTATGCGTTTCATGACATCAAGCACATTGTGCAACCCTATCTCGATGACTTGCCTGCTCATTCATTACATCGAGCTGATCACCTCGTCCATTTACGAGCAATCTTTATGAGGTGTAGGCATTATCGGATTCGGTTGAACCCACACAAATGTGTCTTTTGTATAGAAACGGGTCGATTGCTGGGGTTTGTAGTTTCGAAAGCCAGCATTAGCGTTGATCCCTCGAAGGTCGAAGCTATCATCAAATTGCCTCCTCCTTCGAGTCTTCGCCAACTCCAAAGTTTGCAAGGGAAATCAAAATTTTTACGACGATTCATTCCTAACTACGCCAAGGTGACAAAGGGTTTTACCTGGTTGTTGAAACAGAATACTCCATTCCATTGGGATGAGATAGCTCAGAAATCTTTTGATGCACTCAAACACGCGTTGACCCATGCACCGTTGTTGCATCCTCCCAACTACAACCAGGATTACTTCTTGTATCGCCGCCTCTCATTCCACCATTGGAATGGTCTTAGTTCAGGAAGATGAATTCAGAACTGAACATGTGATATATTACCTTAGTCGAACTTTAAATCCAACTGAGCTAAAATACTCACATGTCGAGAAATTGGCATTGGCAGTCGTTCAAGCTGTCCAACGTTTTCGTCACTACATTTTACTACGTAAAACTACAGTAATTTCGGATTGCAACCCTATGATCTACATTTTGACCAAGAAATTGCTAGGGGGCAAGTACTCTAAATGGATTGTTATCCTGCAGGAGTTCGACTTGGAATTCGAAAAATCCAAGTCTAAGAAATCTCTAGTTTTTGTGGAGTTAATGTGTGACTTCCCGCGTGCTGACACGGAAACTGTGGTGGAGGAGCCCATTGCGGACAAATCCTTGTTTCTAATCAGCACTTTAGATCCGTGGTATGGGGATATCATCGTTTATCTCCAGACCCAATCCTTTCGGCCATAAATTTCAAGGTCAGAACGTCGAAAAATTCGATTCCAATCCCAACAATTCAGAATTATTGGAGATACTCTTTATCGCCGTGGGGCGGACTCTGTTTTTTGACGTTGCTTAACTCACGAGGAAGCTGAAAGGGTTCTAAATGACTATCACTCTGGAGCGTGTGGCGGTCATATGTATGGGTTTGCCACAGCCCAAAAGATATTGCGCGCTGGCTACTTCTGGCCGTCTTTATTTAAAGATTGTATTACGGCAGTCCGAAAATGCCACAACTGCCAAATTTTTGATCGAAAGATGCGCGCTCCACCTGCTCCTCTCCACCCTATAATTTCCGTTGGTCCTTTTGCCAAATGGGGTATCGATTTTATTACATGTAACCCTCACTCGGCCAAGGGGCATGCGTATATCATCCTTGCGGTAGATTATTTTACTAAGTGGGCCAAGGCGATGCCTACATTTGAGGCAGACGACAAGACAACTGCAATTTTCGTGTTCAATCATATAATTGCTAGGTTCAATTAGATGAGAATCGACGTGATGCTGCATTGGCGATCGAGACTCACGCAAAACGTATGAAAGATCAGTATGATCGAAATGTGACCCCTCGAAATTTTTTGGAAGGAGATCTAGTCTTAGTTTACGATCAAGCTAATGATAAATTAGGCGCTGGAAATCCGTTCCTATGTGGCATGGTCCCTATGTTGTCAAGCGAAAGCTAGCCAAAGGGGCCTATGAATTGGTAGACTTTGACGGGGACTCTTTGGGTAAACCCAGAAATGGTCTTTACTTGAAGAGGTATTATGCTTAACGGATGGGTATGGAGATTTTTAGTTAGGATAGTTTTTCTTTCTAGCTGGCGTGTTTCAATTTAAACAGTGTGCTTAGCTTAGAGAGTGTTTTTTCGTCATTATCCCTGCTTATCTTGGTTTTACTCTTGATATTGCAGATGTCGATGCCTCTCCAAACATACATTGGTTTCGCTGCTGGTGCTTGTCGTAATACACGAAACATCTCTTCCGCAGCTTGGGTTATCTATTCGCCCTCTGACGAGTTAGTATCTATGCATGGGGTAAGTCTCGGTCAAACAACGAACAACATTGCCGAGTATAGTGCAGTGATTGAGTTATTATCTGAATCTATTTCATTTGGGATTTGGAGTTTGATAGTGAGGTTAGATTCTGAACTCATTGTATTACAGCTTAATAGAGTGTATGCCATTAGAAATCCAGTGTTATTAAGATTATTTTTGAGAGTGCGTCTCTTGGAACGTGAATTTGATTATATTGAATATCAACATATTCCAAGATCTTTAAATACATTAACAGATGCAATTCCTTCTCAAATGTTAAATAGACATTTGCAATAATCATACATGTAAATTTAAAACCATTCCATAACATGATTTATAAGGTAAGCCGGTAATAATGATATATATATAGGAGTGTGTCAAAAAATACATCGTCCTTGATCATAGGTTGAAAAACACCTTATGATCGGCAAAAATGATAATTACAAAAAACAAAAATGTCACATGTGCCCACAATAGGCGATCATCCTATCACTGGTGATGATCTCTATAAGAAACCACTACATGGGCCACCTTACAAAGGAACCTCCTAAAAGGTCCCGGGACCCCAATCACATAGCGCTGAAGTCGACGAGGAATGTCATGTATAGTGGTCTCCAGAATATCTCCTGTCAAGCGCTCGAGATGACCCTCCAACTCGGCCAAAACCTCTGCTGATTCATCCTATGGGGCTGGCGCGGGTGCAACTGGTTGCTTCCTCTCGTAAGACCGAAGAGCGGCTGATCGCTGTGGACCCACATTTGCATTTGAAACTTTTGCTATCAGTTTTGAGACGATGGAAAAATGAAAAAAAATTAAAATGGGAAAAATGTTGAAAAGGATTTTACCTGACTCATCCCACTGCTCTCTTGGTGGAAGGACCATGTCTGGGTCACCACGAAAATCTATCCCAGTGTAAGGGAAGTCCTGAATAGAAAAGACCTGGTTTTCCAGCCATTGGAAATACTCAGGTTTGAATCGAGCAACCTCTGTCCTCTCGTCCGGGTGACGGGCCATAACTGAGACCCATCGCATCAGTTTGGGCTCTCGAGGAAGCCCAACTCCAACAGTAAGGTGCTACGGGATCAGCATAGGAACCCTCTCCAGGCCAAAACTCACAACCAAAGCCCCATAACCAAAGGTCTTTAGTCGTCCGTTCTTGGCCCTGGTCAGTTGACCTTTCACATTGGCCAACACGGCATTACACCAGTTGAAGATGGTGCCTCGGAAGCAATCAACTGCCATACGCATCTGGGATCCGGTGGCAATATGTAATGCGGCAGCCCCGCAAAGTCTGGTGACAGTGAACGCAATCACCATGAGCTCAGGACGGGATATGGTATTTATGTCTATCCCTTTGTCTCTAGCCTGGCTGTTGCAGTACTCTAACCTGAGGCTATCAACAAACTGGCCACCTTCCCTAGCCCCAAACAGAGTCAAGTCTTCGCCTCTCTTAGGCAAACCAGTCAAAAAATATATGTCCGCCAACTCGATTTCGAGCTGGTGGCCGCCAATGAAGAAGCACTGGTCCTGTATGCTCCATCTGTCAACCATCCACTGTAAGAAATCCACCTGAGCCCTCATGCCAGGAATGGCCCAGAATTTGTACAAGCCGCATGCCCTCAAAGCATCAAGTGAAGGCTGATGATTCCATGCAGCGGCATCCACGTCCTCATGCTCTCGTTCACGCCAATCTAGCATGATGTACTCTCTGCATCAAGCATAAGGATAAATTAAATTGCTAGAAATTATTTTGATTGGTCCATTTTTGAGAATTTTTGGGTTAAAAACCCTTGCGATGGGGACCGCACCCTCCAAGTTAGACACAGTGCGTGGGACCGCACTTTGTCTACATGGAAGGTGCGGACCCCGAGCTTTTTCCCAATGGAGAAAAAGTCAGGGTCCGCAGGCCAACAGTGGTAAACTTGCGGGCCCCCGCGCGCGGGTTTTATGCGTAAAAACCCTCCCAAAAATGAAAATAAATGACTAAAACAAAAATGAAACGGTTAAAAATGAAGAGTAGGATGATGTGGATTACCTGGAGAAGACGACGTTTGATTCCGACAGTTGGATTTTCCGCAATCTTCACGGGAAGTTTTCTGAGCAAAAGCACTATTTTCTCACCCAAACTCAAACGGTAAAAATGAATTGACAAAGGCCCTTTTTATAAGTTTTTTGAGTAAATAAATTGCAAATTTGTTTATGTTTCACTTTGGAAAGGTATTTTTGCGACATTTTTATCCATTTCAAACAGGTATGAGTAATGTTTGTGTTTTTGTGCAGGATAAAGGATTATTCTGGCGAAATCTATCATTTTCAATGAAAAACATTTAGAGTCACCTTTAAGCTCTTTTCTGACTCCTGAAACATGAAAAGATTGCCGAGTGTTTCTTTGAAACTCGTTAAAACGGAATTAAAAGACGGTCCACTTACAGCTCTTTTCCGACCGTAAAAACATGAAAAGATCGTCGGATTTTTGTCGTTTCAAATTCGATATTTGTTATAAAACGACGTGTCATTGATCGCTTTTTTACTTTTTTGGATCAAGGGCATTAATGACGAAAAGTACTCCTTGGTCGTAAAAGATCAAGCGGTTCTCTCAAGTATTATTTTATACTTTTTTGGGCTTGGGAGACACAAATTTACGAAAATGGTCAACCCTGGAGTCTTCTTAAGTTTTTTCAGACTCTCTAAAATTGAAAAACACCGAGTTTCTCCTATACTGGACTCGTTAAAATTTCACAGTAAAGGACCTGTTCAATTACAAACAGGAACGAACCACTCCTTCTTAGGGTTCGAATTTAAACTAAGTTGGACTCATCCGAAGGATGAGCTTATAATCAAACAAATGTTATCCTCCTCAAGCTTGTTAAAAATAAAGAGGTACTTGCCAGAAATGGTGGGGGAAAAGAGAGAAAAATGAGTCTGTTTGTCATACTTTGTAACCACTCTTGAACACGACACTTTATTTCACCTGGGTTGGGAAATCCTTTGCCTAATAGTTGATCAAACCACATTGAAAGTCTTTAGCCGGTTTCTGGGTATTAACTTTGGGTCAATTGTCACCAAACCATCTGTCGTGTCGTTATGTGTTCAAGAGGTCACTGCCAATAAGCCATTCATCTGCAAAATATCCGTCATCCATCTTAACCATCTCTGAGTCAGTCCTTGCAACTAAATTTATTCAACTTGATCTATGATTTCGCGTTGTGGGCTTGCCTACGACAGATCACTTTCTATCGACTTCAGCTCATTATCTAGAAAGATGATCTAGAAATTGTCAGTACCTTGAAATTTGCATGCCTCAATGGCAGGTTTCTCGCCTTTGGCGACAATTTGCATCATTGACTTTCGATCAAAGGATTCCGTGACATGTTCGACATCAACACATTTATTCGCATCTCATGGATTGTACTGGGTACTTTGAGAGCCATTGACATCACTGGTGGTTTCTCTCACACTTGTTAACAGTTTACATCATTGATTAGTAATCAAGTGGTTTCTACCATGTTCGACATCAACACATTCATTCGCATGGATAGAACCGTACTGTTTCGGGAAGTAGAAATGAAGACCTTGGATCTAGTTTCCACAATCCAGGCTGCGAGGAATTTTGTATTCATTATATAATGGACTATTCATAAACAGATGGCTGCGTCCATACTGTGTCCACTTGAGTCTATACTTGTGATGTTTTACAAGATCATTCCTATATCAGAGCAGTAGTTAGTTTTCTTGTCAATTTTGATCTGAGTATGGGAATGCCTACCTCAGCGATGATATGATCTCATATATATATCTTGCATTGAACGTTTTTACAGGTTCCAACCGGGCTCTCCACAAGATGATCCTCGAAATGATAAAGTACTTCACTCTTCCTAAATGATTAATGAAATCCTCATCTACTATAGACTTCGCACTTTAGGGGGCAATCTGTTACACAAAAATATCGTCACCATGATTATTTGCAGTCAGTATGGGTCTATCATCACTTGTACTGTCCTCCTAAGCAAGTCTCAGACTTCAGCTCTTCAAATCAAGCTTTGGAAATGAGAGAAAGACATTAAAAATCAATGTAACTCTGGTTCCGCACTTTCTCTCACTGTCACCTGCGGTCCTGCACCTTCTGTTTACAAAAACTACGGACCTGCCCGCTCTGTCCCTAACGGTGTAGGTGCGGACCCCTGTGAAAGTCAAAAGGTGCAAGTTTTATCTTAAAAAATTCACTTTGGGTTAATTCTAGAGGATTCTAGAAGGAACTTTGATGTGGATTGTTCGCTCTAAGGTGGTTCATGCATCCCAAAAGAGAAGGAGCTAATCCCTTGATGAGAGGAGCTATCCCTTTGAAGAAGGGCTTTATCCCTTTGAAGGAGGACCTAGTAACCTCTCTCCGTTGCACTATAAATTCAGGCATTGGGCTAGTTGCTGGAGAGGTTAGAAGCTGAACATTTTTTAGGGTAAATGCTGGTGAAATCAAGACTTCCTAGTTGAGCTTAAGAGGAGAGATCACATACCTTTTGGGCTTCATTGGGGAGTGAGTGAAACTTGTCAAAGTAGAGGAGACTTCTTGCTGGACCTTGGGAGGAGCTTGTACAACGTCAAGGCAAAGGTTGTAAAGTTCTTCTTCTTTTGAATTAATACAATCAAACTCATTTTTCTCAACAAGTATCTCATGTTATTTGTTTCATGGACTCCTTGACTTTCATGTTAAATATGTTTTATGATTTTGGTTTTTCAGGTGCTATTTAATTTGTTTGCCTTGTTTGTGTTTGCAGATTCACGACAAAGGAGATCATTTGGATCGAAGGAGCGAGGGCATCCACAAACTTGCGTTGGACCTAAGGTAGGCCCTAAAACACTTGTTTGCCATTGTTTATTAAAGCATATTTAGAGAAAGATAGTGTTTGGTTGGTTTGCTTGTCATTAGGTCTTCTTTAGATTCTAGGAAGGTCTATCTTGTCCGCAAGATCGACTTATTCCGTGTGACAGTTAACCTTTATATTTATGATAAAGGATAAATAATCCTAATGGTGGGTATAGTTAACCTATAATTGTTAACCCAAAATTTCATTAAGTATAGAAGCAAATAACTGTAAACATATAAAAAAGATTATGAGAATGGCAACTAAAGAAGGAAAGCACAAATTTATGTAACAATCTTTTAAAACAACAACATAAAGGAATATCATTCATTATGCTTTCATAAAAGAATATATAGTTGATATCTAGAATTGGCCAAGAGGACCCAACTTACAATAATAGTACCCTTTGACCAAAGGCTTTTGGTCATGGCCATTCTTTTTATAGTTACATGTAAGGAATGGATTCCTTTAAAATGTAAATTTCCTCTTAGGAAATGTTTTCAATGTATTCTTGGTAATTAATTTAAAAGAAAAAGAACCCTGGTGTCGTGTCTTAATCAAAAGAGTCAAACACAATCATAAGAAGTAACCAAGATTTCACGGACACTCGACTTGAAGAGAAAGAGACAAAAATTCGTTAAGTATTGGAAAGATCCGGAATATGAGTATGAAGGAAAAACTTTCAAGATTCGCCAAAGTTCGACTATACTTGCAAATATTCAAGAAGCCAAAATATAAGTAAGGCTTGGTAAGAAAACAAAGAAATAAATTTAAATGAAGAAACAAGTAAATGTTTAATGACCAAATTACCCGAGGAAAATTTATGCTCAAGAACCCATGTTTTGTCTCTACAACAAATTAGAAATTGTGATTAAACTGGTTGCAAATAAAAATGCCATAACGACAGAGTTCAATTAGGGACTTAAACCTACAAATAGAAATAGTTTCTATAAATTAGTTAAATACAACTTTTATAACCATGGCCATAATCCAAATATTTAAATCAAGGGTTACTAAGGGCTAAACAAGCCATGATAAGTTATGGTTTTGGTTTTGGAAACCCCAAACTTGACCAATAACAGAGCAAAAGACAAGAAGATAACATCGGATAAATAAAAATAAATAAAATACATGTATTCCTGTAGGATTGAAACCTAAATAATAAATAATATATGCATAAGAAATTTTTTCCACATCATGCCTGACCATATATGGCCATGGAAAAATAAATAAGCTAGAGTTTTAACTAAGGCAGATCATGACAGCTTGAGAGAGCTTCATTGCAGAGCATAGCGAACTTTGTCAGAACACCAAGGCAAAATAACTAAATGAACCAATCGAGGAAATTTCAATAAGGCCAAAATAAAAAACCTAATGATAATTAGATCAAGCCATAGTCATCGATTAGAATATCTCATGTTAACATGTGTATTCATGTGAAGACCCGTGGTTTGTTGCATGTTGTACTAATGGAATGGCTCCACATAATCGAAACTATTCCACACATTAGTCTCAAATGATGGATTATGTATTAAATAAAAACAAAGCTAATGGAAATAAAAGTTATTATGGTATGTTGGCACTACATAAAAATATAAGGTTTTATGAAGCCTCAGTTTGAATCACCATGTTATCATAATAATATTACATCCCATATTTTCAACATTGGAATATAAGGCATGTTAAATATGTATCAAGAAGAGGAACAAATTATAGGGCATATTAAGTAAAGACTCATAAATACATATGAAGTTAAATTAAAAATGGTTAAAACATTATTTTACATAATTTGAATATATATGTATATGATGAATTAAGAGTGGGTTAAAAACCTTGTGTAAATAACCAAAGGTGATGAGTAAATTCTATGGTGTATCAGTGTAGTAATTGTGCAACACAAACATTGGATCAAACATTGTATAAGATCTTCAAGAGAAGTATAAGTTTGATGATTGGCACAAAAGTCAATAGTTATTAAACTATGAAATATTAATGGTTAAAAGATCTCTTTTTAGAATTTAAAAGAAGTTGTATTTTAATAAGGCATTAACATAAACTATAGATCAAATAGTGTCTTACAAAAGAATAAGGGCAACAAAAAATGTAATAGTTTAAGAGGAGCCAAATTTATGGTAAGAATTAGCAATCAAGGGATGATTTAATCCATTACAAAGAGAAATTTAATCGGTAAATAAGTTAGTGACAAAGTATACAATTTAAATCCTTGAAGTATTACTCGAGTTCTTAAGTTTTAGACAACGAGAAGAAATTCTTTTTTGTGTGTTTGTGGGGTTTATTACAAGATTTCTTTGTGTATTTCTTAGGCTACCAAGGTTACTAAAGACTATAACTTTCCTAAATCAACCTTGGTCCAAAAATAGGCCATACAACTAGATTCGGATTACAAAAGATATTACAAAATCTCGTATTACTAGGTTGTCCAAATCATACATAACAAAGAACTATAAAGTCGGTAGGTAAGAGAATCATTCAAACTCAAAAGATGAAATGGGACCTAGGTCTCTATAACTTGATCCTATAGGTGCACTAGTGTCAGAGTTGCATTGTAAGTGTCCTCCACATGGACAAACATATAGAAGTTAACGTGTAGATTCTAAATTGCTCATGAAATTTACTAAATCACAAGACTAGAAGCTACTCTACTCATATGCGGAAGCAAATTCACGATCGAGAACAAAAATCATTAACATGTATCAAGATTTACACACATACACAAAGATTTATCTAGGGGAAAGAAACTTCTCAAAACCCCTTACTACATGTATGGCATTATTCAAAGAATCTGGATGAACACAATATGCTTTTCTCAAGCTTGAGCTCAACCTGCACCTGTATCTTCTATCCTATGACAGGCTAATTGACCTTGGCCAATACTTAGCCAAAATTTCAAGCCTCCAAGTTCCTATTTCCTTGCATTGTTCCCTTAGGAATTAGGCCCCAATTAATTAAGAAATTCCTCAATTTGGATTGAACAATTCCTATAGGTCCTTCTTTGACTGCATGCATGACATGTACAACTTTAACTAGTTTACAACTCATAGTACATTTCCCTTGAACTCCAATCTCAACTATGTAACTCGAATTCTCTACATGCATGAGTTAATTTAGGTTGATTAATTAGTTAATTGGATGATTACTCAATGTGAAAAAAGTTACACACCTTTGTCACTCAGTGCAAAAAAAGTTACACACCCTTGACTAAACCTCCACTAGTTCTACTAATAGTGAGAACTAGTTATATTGACAATAACTCAAAATAACTGAAATATATTTCCACAAATTAGCAATCAATCATGTAGAACTGAACCAAAGAGTCTCCAACATGAATTTACTGAGTTAACTAAGTGACAAGAGCCATGTCACCTCAGTTAACTACCTCCAAGTATCCTGTTGAAATTGAAATTTGTATTTCCCCTAATTTAATAAAGGAAAAATTAAATTAGGAATTTCTTGCTACATTTTCAACACTCCCTCTCAGCAAGAAAGGGATTATTATATACCCCAATACTACTTCTATGGAACTCGAATTTTCCTCTTGACAAAGTATTTTTCAAAATATTTGCATCTTGTTCCCTTGTCGGAATGTACTGCAACAATATAATCTACCTCTACACACAATCTCGTAGATGGTGATATCAGATGTTGATATGATTGCATCAACCATGAAATACTGGATTCTCTCAGAGTTTGATGAAAATCTGGTTGTCATAGTAAATCACTGTAGGATCCATCTTTTGATAAAATAACCCAACAATAATCTTTCTCATCTAGATAGCCTCACATGTTTCTTGATTTGTAGCCATGTACTCTTGCTTCTGCTGAGCTAAGTGCCATAGATCTTTGTTTCCTACTGTACCAAGAAACCACTGCTAACCCAACACAAAAAATTCCTCCTGAAGTTCTCTTCCTATCTGATCAACTCCCCACCCAATCTGCATCTGTGAAGCCTTGTAGCTTCAATCCCTTTGTCGTCTCTACCAAAGAACAAAATGAGTAGTGCCTCTAAGGTATCTCAACACATGCTTTATTTCCTTCCAATACAATTTGGTTAACTTAACCATGGCTTGACTAAGCTGGTTAACTGCATAACGCATGTCCAGTTGTGTGTTTTCCAAATACATAAGTGAACCCACAAGCTACTTGCAAATGGTAGCCTCCACTTCCTCACCTGAAGTGGAATCCTCTTTCCTCCAATTTCCTACTAGAGGAGTGTCCATGGGTTTGCTACTCTCCATGTAGAACTTATTTAGTATCTCGTTGGCATGCTTTCCCTAAGAGAAAAATAGTTCCCCATCTCCTTGTCATACTTCCAAACTGAGAAAATAATGCATGAGTCCCATGTCCTTCATCCCGAACTCTCTTGCAAGGTCCTCCTTGTAATATCTGATTAGCTGCTCATCACCAGTAAGGATCAAGTCATTGAAATATAAAACAATAATAAATAATTTTCCTTCTACCACAATGTGATAAGGGTTTGCATATGCTTCACTTTTGGTGAAGACCAAACCAGTGAGATAGCTATCAGTCCTGGTATACCAAGCACGGGGTGCTTTCTTGAGTCCATGCAATGCTCGCTTGAGTCTTCACACATGCGACTCTCTGTAAAAAGTCTCAAACCCCTTCTGCTTCTCAATATACACCTCCTCAAAAAATCCATTGAGTAATGTTGTCTTCAGATCCATGTGGTGTATCTTCCACCCCATTTTCCATGACAGTGCTAGAATTGACCTGATGGATGAGTACCTTGCTACAGGAGAAAATGTCTCCTCATACTCAATTCCCTCCACTTGAGAGTAACCATTGGCCACAAATATGGCCTTGTGTTTCTATATCCTCCCATCTACTACATGATTTACCTTGTAAATCCATCTCAAACCAACCACTAATTTTCTTGCTAGTCTTGGGACCACTTCCCAAACATTGTTTCTAACAATGGAACCATATTCCTCTACCATAGCTTCTGGTTGTTGCACTACTTCCTTGAATGAGGCTAGTTTTGTCTCAACTAGATCACTCATCAGAGCCATGTACACATTGTATCGATCCAGTGACCTCCTCTTCCTACGTTGTGATGTGGGTTCTCCCACATTCTCTCTATCATTCTACAATAATCTATCAGCTTCCCTGATCCACTTCTTTCCTTTTTTAGATGTCTTTGCTTGAGTGGATGTCTCCACTCTCTCCTCCTTTGCTTGTGGCTTCTCCACAAATTCTTGAGGTTCTTCATTTGGGGCCAAAAGCTACTGATCACGCTGCAACTAAAGCTCCCTCTCAAGAGAACACCTCATTTCCTTCTCCTCATCAAACTTCACATCCCATCTGACCACTGTCATCTCGAGGGATGACAAGTACACTCGATAGTTTTTATGTGTATCGGTGTACCCCACAAACATGCCCAACGCTTTCGTTGGGTCTAGCTTTTTCCTTTCTTCCTTGGAAACATGACAGTAAAATGATGATCCAAAGATCCTAAAGTGTGACACATCTAGTTTCTTCCCTGAAAAAGCTTCCTTTAGTGTCATGTGAGGACTCCTATTCTTCTAATAGACTGATTTGTTCCATATTCAACCCACAAGTGTAGAGGTAGGCTTTGGTCATGCAACATCGCCTATGCTTCTCCCACAATACTTCTATTATTCCTCTTAGCCACCCCATTTTGTTGTGGGTTATGAGGTTTTGTCAACTCCCGTTGAATGCCTTCCTTTGCACAAAAAATTTTAAACTCATTCAACACGTACTCACCACCGTTATCGCTCCTGAGAGCCTTCACTTTCTTGCCAGTCTCTTTCTCAACAAGTAATTTAAAATCAACAAATTTGGATAGTTTATTGTCTTTATTTTGCATGAAGTAGATCCAACACTTTTGTGAAAAAACATCTATAAATATAACATAATACCTATGCTTCGTAGTGGAGGTTTTCGAGAAAGGTCCACATACATAAGAGTGGATCCTTTCAAGGATTGCATGCACCCTACTATCCTGATCATTGAAGGTGGCTTTTGTGTACTTCCCAAGGTACACCCTTTGCATGTATCCTAATGCTCTAGTGCTCCATTGGGAAGGCCTACAAAAATCTATTGCATGATCTTCAAAGCACCATAATGCAAATGGCCAAGTCTTTTATGCCATAATTCGTTGATATCATGACTCGACACCTTTCTCTACTTTTGTGCTCAATGCTGCATAGTCTTCCACATCTAATTTGTATAGGTTATTCACTTGAACCCTAATGTGATTCAATTAACCATGGTGATGTGTCTCAAGGAAGCCTTTCTTTTTCTGAATAACACATCATAGCCATGATCTTCCAACACCGCGATGGAAACTAGGTTCTTCTTCAGACACAGTACATACATCACATCTTTGAGCCTGAGAGGGGAGCCATAATACCTCTGAAAAGTAATAGTACCAATGTCAGTCTCTTTATACCTTCCATCATCTCCCATATCGATGGGCATCTGGAGATTCTTCTCCTCTAAGTCATTGAAAAATTCTTTGTTTCCCGTCATGTGGAATGAGGCACCATTGTTGAGATACCACACACTACACATCATTGTGATTTCCATGCATGTAAAGAGGGTAAAATCAATTTTGAAATGTGAATCTAAGACTTCACCCACTACTCCTCCTACGTTCTTCTTGCCTTCTTTTTGGTGTGGACATTTCGTGGCATAGTGTCCCAGTTCATGATAGTGAAAGCACTTGAGTTTAGACAAGTCTTTCTTCTAGCCCCCTTAACTAGATTCTTCTTTGGATTGAGATTTATTCCCTTTCCCTTTCTTTTCCTTTCTATCCATGACATAAGTCTCCTCATCCTCAACCTTGGATGAAGTCCCATCTCTGTTGCTCCACCTTATTTCTTCCTACATTAGATCAAACCATAACTGCTCCCAGCTTGGTAGTTTCTCTCTACTATTTACAAAATCTTGATAACTATGCCAACTCTTCAGAAGGACCAAGAGGGCTAGAGCCACCAGATCTTCTTCAGGAACAGTAACACCAACCTCGCCAAGTTCATCATGACATTGTGTAAACCTTATCAGGTACTACGAAATTGTTTCATTCTTTTGCATCTTAATACTTCGAAGCTTGCCCTTAAGTGCCAAATTCCTGTGGTCACTATTGTTCTCAAAAAACTAAGTTAGTGCTTTCCACATTGTGAATGAAGTTTCTTTCCCATTGATATTTGAGACAATATGATCTTGAACTCCCTCCAATATAATCCTCCTTGTTTTAGCCACATCCTTCTTGCAATGAGCAGGATCTTGGGCATTAGATGTCGGGAGTTTTGCTACATCCATCTTGATGTATTCTAGCAACCTGTTATCATCTAATACTTCCTCCATTCAGATATTCCATGCCACAAAATTTTTGGTTACTTCAAAATCATACTCAATCTTGAGTCCATTGAAAGCCATCTTCTCAGCCCTGGAGAAAACCTGTAACACTGATATTCAAATTCGAACCTCCTGCAATGACAATTTTGCATTCTCTTCTCTACTGTGAATCTAGCTTTGATACCATCTAGAAATTAATGTGTAGATTCTAAAATTCTCATGAAATTTAATAAATCAAAAGACTAAAAAATACTCTACCCATCCGCAGAAGAAAAATCATGATCGATAACACAAATCATTAACATGCTGCATCAAGATGTAACACACATACACCAAGATTTATTGAAGGAAAATCAATTTCTCAAAACCCCTTACTATCTGTATTGCATTAATCAAAGAATCTGGATGAATACAATATGTTTTGCTCAAGCTTGAGCTCAACCTGCACCTGTATCTTCTATCCTCTGCCTGGCTAACTGACCTTGGCCAATACTTAGCCAAAATTTTGGGCCTCCAAGCTCCTATTTCCTTGTGTTGTTCCCTTGGGAATTAGGACCCTATTAATTAGGAAATTCCTCAAATTAGATTGCACAATTCCTATATGCCCTTCTTAGACTATATGCATGACTTGTACAACTGTGCCCCCGACAGAAATCTGTGAAATTGTAGGCACCAACAGTATCATCCCCAGGAGCTCTAAATCCTTGATCAACCATTAACTCACGTGGCCAAGATTCCTCTTCATAATCACATAATCGATAATCAGGTTGGTACTCCTCCAATGGCAAGCAGATCAAAGGGAATTTGAATTTGAGGCCAATCTAGAACGCCACATGTGTCAACACAATCTGAGCATATTCTAGCACCCATGTAACAACAGCCACAAAGTTCTTGTACTCAAAGGGGTCTCCTTCCTGCAATTCTGCACTACTGGCTTCAGTGCACTTAAGACATCCGACTAGCACTTGGCTCCTCATGTTTGGAAACAAGTTGAGGCAGATCCTCACAATTCTCCTTTTGTAAATTGCTGATTGATCTCTCATTTATGGATTGCTCAGGAACTGTCTGACCTCTCACCGGCGTTTGTAGGCCATTTCTAGTTTAGCCCTAACCCACAATGCTATCTTTTCCTCATTGGTCTCTATTGTTTTCTTGTCCAGTTTCCACTCAATCTGATTCCTCATAAATGAGAGGAATGCCTGCAATTGCAGGTCTCCCATGAAAGAAATGACACTCACCACCATCCTCATGCTCACATGTTCGCACATCATATTGTGCAAGAAAAGCTCGCACAACAAATTCTAATCATCAAAATCACAGGAATGGAAGATTTCCAAGAACGTGCGGGTTAAAGAACCCATATAGGACCCGTTCTCACAAAATTCCCTTAACTGGAATAAGTAGTACCATTCCCACAGGAACACAGGGTATGACGGGGACGTCCGCTTGCATGCTAGCAGGTTTAAAGCAAGGTCATGGAGTTTGGTCTTATCAAATGTTAGGTCGGAGACCTCCCAATGTAGCTGATGCAGTTGTTCATCCTTTTTCTTCATAATTTCTTTATGCCTCTATGCCTCCTCTTCTCTTTCCCATTCCTCTTTTAACCATTTTTCTCTCAGGGAATCAATCATTCTCTTGTGTTCCTTGAGTGGAATCACTCCCTCCTGCAGAGAGAGTGCCAGCTGCTTCCAGTTTTGCAGCTCTACCAATATCAACAATTTCTTAGAATGCCATCCTTCAATAGGACCCAGTATTCCCCCAAATGCATCATCAATTAAAGGTGTAGCAGCCTCCTGAGGATGAAACTATCCCACCTCGACTACTAGTTCTTGTGTAGCAACAACTTTGTTAGTGGGTTTTATCACAATTTCTTTATTTTCCTAGTCAACTTCCATTTTTAGTGTTGGTTCTTATGTGGCAGTAGTAATATCCATAGGCTTCTGTTCATAATTTTCCTTCGAACCAGCTTCAGTCTCTACTGTTGGTTCTTGTGTAACAGTAGCAGTGACCATCAGATCATGGATATTATCTTTCTCTTCCTCGTCTTGGTTGATTTCCTCCTCCATTGTTGTTCCTGGTGAAATAGCAATGTCAGCAAAGGGTTCTTGTGTATCCATTGTTTTATCACTCCCTATGGATTGTGTTGTCTCGGTTGCTGGTTCTTGTGTATCAGCAACATCCTCGATAGGTTCTGGTGTAACAACTTCCCAATTTTCAGTTTGAATCCCCCTCGAGGTAGTGTCTACTACAAAGACTTTGAATTCGGCTTCCACCAACTTCTCAACATAGGATACGCACAGAGTGCCTAGGATTTCTCCCTTTCTAGCCCTGTCCATAGCCTATGCTAAAGTATCCAGCCCTGGGGCTCTTGGCTCTGCGTTTCCTACTGCTAGCTATTCCCTCAATTCTTTAATTTTTTTTTCTAAAATGTCAATTTTCGACAGAAAAGATTGGGTTTTGTTCTTACCAAGTGAAGGAGGGTTTTCTGGCTAAGTTTGCTCTTCATCCTTCTACTCGATTGCTTCTTTGTCCTTTCTTGACATGGATGGGAACTCTGGGTGCCCGCTAACCCTTATTCTCTGCTTCAGCCTTCTGTCGCCAATCGGTTTATCAGCCAACTTCTTGCTGACCCTTACTGTCGAGGACTAGGTTTTCTCCTTTATCACTTCTAGATTTTCCCCAGTCATCTCTGTTTGCCTTCTGCGAGTGGTCCTGAGCCTTTTCTAAATGAATTTTTCCCAATTCTTGCCCTGTTGGTTCAAGGCATCCAACACAATGAGTTTAATGAGGCCATGATTCGTAACACATAAATCTGGATGAGCAACCGTTTTCACAACTACAACCATGTGCCTAATATTGCTCAGTAAGAAATACGGAAGGTTGATCAGCTGTTGATGGCAGAGATGGTTCAACAATGGGAAATGGTAATTAAACACAATTGTTGCCCTTCCCCCACAAGTAATGTACTTAATGAGGAAGAGAGAAACATCCGCCCACAGCCGGGGGAGTGATAGCCTATCAACTCCCCTGCCTTTCTTAACCAATGAATTGCTTTCCTCAAGAAAATCCCCTTTCAGTGAGGGGTCATTAACCTTCCTAGTAAACCATCTCTTCCCTTCTACTAGCAATCCTATTACTTTGGCGATAACTTCTTCCGTGACCTCCAATTTTAATCCTCTGACTTCCATCTGGTTTCTTTCCAGGTTCTTTGCAAACCCCATGGCCACACCATTGTCCAATCCATCAAATCTTTAGAATAATTTGAACCAGACTGCATCTTTGAAAGCCCGGCATGCTTAAGGGCAACCTTCTAGGGCTTCTGTGGACCCTGGCTCGTGCCGTATTGCTGCTCCTCCCATTTCCTATGCAATTTAGTGCTGTTTCACCTGCTTATCCTTCCCTCTGGCACACACTCTAGTTGTTTCAGCCTATACTGCTATCTTCCTCCTCTCCGAACACTCTGAATGGGGATTCAACGCTTCCAACAGGGGTAAATGGTAGGGTGGCAGGGTGGCACAGGTGAAGATTTTGGATTAATATTTGGCACGTATGGTTCATACTGCTTAATGAATTTTGCCTTAATGGTGAGTCATGGGGAGGTCTCGTCAATGGTGCCCTTACCCTTTTTGGTATGATTCAACATTAAATAATGATAACTACCAGGTCACATGCCTTAATTTTTGGATTTTTCAAATAATTACAAATCATACAACGGTCATGTCGCGATGTGATTCGTTCCCCCCTAGCTTAATTATGTCAGTCGTCAATAGTCATGTTAAGTTGCCATAATTACAAAATAAAATGAATTCATTATTACTTTTTTGATGACGTACTTGGGTGACATGGAACGAAGTAATGGGCGGCACGACGTCAAATCATCCTCGTGCAACGAGATGTGCGAACTTAAATATGATGATGGTGATGTTTTTTCTATTTATTATAATAGAATATCTCGTTTTATTCCTGAAAAGTCATCGGTTGTTACAGATGTAACAGCCAAGATGACTGATGTATATTAATTTAATATCTTCAAAAAGATAAAGAACAAAATATCATGTAATAGCACTTACCACATGATATACTTTGGAATAACAAATGTTGTTACAGAGGGTGTAACAACCACCACCAGGTGGTTTTCAACTGCTACAAAAATGTCTGACTGTGCCTGAGAAAGGTTTTCACAGCCAGATTATTGTTATTATATATATATATATATATATATATATATATATATATATATATATATATATATATATATCTATATCTATATCTATATCTATATATATATATATATATATATATATATATATATATATATATATATATATATATATATATATAGAGAGAGAGAGAGAGAGAGAGAGAGAGAGAGAGAGAGATTTATTTGTTTATTTATTTATTTTTTGGACGGTGTAACAACCACCAACAGGTGGTTTCAGCTGCTACACTTATTGGAAAAATTAAAAATTTTGTAGGACATGGGGGATTTTTCCTGTTCCTGTAATCTATAGATCCAAATTTGTGACAATGTTCATAAATGAATCCTTTGAGGTAGGTTTGTGATACAACCGAAGACGGCGCCCGTTTGCAAGTAATGATGTTCTTGCACTGTCAATGGTTACCAAATTTACGGTCCCATTGTCAAATACTGCATCTACCTCATAAGGACCTAGCCATCTGGTGCAGAGCTTACCCTTGAAGTCTTTAAACCTTAAGTCATATAAGAGAGCCCAATCTCCTTTCTAGAACTGCTTCTTATTTATAAATCTGTTGTGCCACTTAGCTATCTGCTGTTGGATAATCTCTATTTGTTGGATAGCAGCCAACCGTTTCTCCTCCAATTCATTGAGCTAGTTCAATCTTTGCCTTTGTGTTGTAGCCAAATCCAAATTGACCTAGAATGTCGTCCTTGGTGTTTTGATTTCAAATTCAATGGGGAATAAAGGGTTCTTTCCATACACAAGTTCATATGGTGGGAATCCAGTGGTGTTCCTCCATGTAGTCATGTATGCCCATAACACTTCTGGAACTTTGTCAGCCCAATTTCACTTTATAAGTTCACTTGAAAGTCCACTGTAGCACAAGTATGCACAATATACATATATTACAGAAGTTGGTAGAAGACTCCCATTCACCTATTCCAAGATCATGCATATGCAAGGAAAAACATTTAGTATATACCTATTTTCTAGTTAGTGAAATTAAAATGGTTACAATACATCTCATACACAATAAATATGATATCTGTAACAATTCTTTCTAATCAATGATGTTCACTAGAAAATTTTATAATTTCTATTTAGTTATCTTGTTAGGTTAGTATCACATAACATTTGGAGTTGTTGAAACACAAAGGGTAAAGTTAAGACTATTCATTTAGTCAAATGTTAGTAAGGTTAGAAATCCCTGACAACTTATTGACAAAAAATAGACAAATAGAAATTAATGTTGTAGATACAGATCCAACATCCACTCACAGTGATTCAGTTGGGTGTGTTGTTAACAAGTATTAGTGTACTATCTATGTGAAATTAAAATGTAATAGGAGCCAGAGGATATGTGTCATTTATATGAGAGTGAGTTGTGGTTCACAATTTGTTATAAGAGGCATGCCACCTATCACTTGTATTGAAATATTCTTACTAGGATAATAAACTGTTTCTGAGTGTTTTTTGCACATTTCATTTTTCTACAACTTCTAAATGTTTCACTTTGAAGATAGTAATCAAGATGGCATATACTATATACTCTACTAGGATTTGAATTTTGAAGTAGTTGTGTTTTTATTTAATGTCCCAATCCACCCATGGGTTTGTGGTTTTCCTTTTCAAGCTGCCCACCATGGTTCCAATCTCCCCAAGGTCATGTGCTCAAGCATTTCACCTCATGGGTACTACAAAAAAGTTTTTATGAATTCACCTTTCATGGACTGTTCCACCCCGTTGAAGTGGGGCTGCACATAATTATTTCAATCTATCTTGTGGAAGATTCAATTTCAATTGGAAAAAATATCTCAATCCAAACTGGGAATTTCCTACCAACCTAAGTATCTTTCTATGTGGAGAAGTTTGTGGTGCAGTTAAAATAGGTGTTGGATTTTAAAAAGAAAAATGATTAAAATTAGAATTTTTCATGTCGAAAATATTTTTTTTATGATAAATCATGTTTCATAACTGATAAAGAAACAAGCCAAATTAAAAGACCTAAAGCCCAAATAAATACTCGTTTCCTCAATCTTTTATGAACAAAAAAAACTTCGCATTTATAACTCTTGCTATAATATATCAAAATGAAAATGTTCCTCAAATCCTTCCAAATGATTGCAAATGCAAATGCAAGAATCAATGTCATGAAATTGAAGAAAACATTCAGACTTCAGTCATGTCCTGAAGGGTTAAACTAGTAGAAGAGTAACCCCAAAAAAAAAATGCCACTAGATAGTAGACAATAGATACACCAAGTAATGTTATGTACCTGCAAGAATATGTATCACCACAATTAAGATAGAAGATCAAGCACACCAATTTATTAATTATTATTTTGAAATAAAATGGATGGTGCCAGAAAGAGACATCAATTAAGTTCCACAGTAGATAAGAAGAAATCAAGAGTACAAACTTCTGGTCATCAGATAAATGAAAAAAAGTACGAACCAAAATTGTTCATCCTTCGCAATCTATTCATCATTCCAAGTATGTGTGGAATCTAGCAATATAATCACTTGAACAAAAAAAAGACCAGAACCAAACTTCAACAATGTCTCTATCATTGACCAAGTTACGGATGTTAGCTTTAAACATCATCCGTACTGCATAAACATATTGAAAATATAACAATAGTCCCAACATCTATTATGTGCTCAATAAAATTAACATTTGTTGATGCAATATGCATAAATCAATCACTGATGGAAATGAATTTCATTCAAATTGGTATTGGAACTTTACTGATAAAAGTACTAACCATAAACACTGATGATAGAATTGGGAAGGAAAAAATAAATCATGATTACCAGGTAATTCTTGCTAAGTCATCTACTGAACAAAAAACTTGCTTAACAAAATCAAAATTCACCATATATCTTACTAACCATCAACAACAGGAAACTTTAGATTGGGAAAACATTGCACCTCATTTCAATGTTGTAATGTTGAATGCACCTCACTTCTCTCAATGCAATGACTATTATTTCACTCACATTAGATTTATAAATACTATATTTTTAGTCTTGTAAAACATATCATACAAGAGTATATGAAAGGCACATGATTTATTTGACAAAATTCATCAAGAAGATGTTGTTTCATGCACAAACATGCTTGTAGGATATGCACAAAATGGGCTCATTGATGAAGCCCTCAAGTTCTTTATGGAAATGAATCAGTGGAATGAGGTCTCATGGAATTCCATGATTGCCTGATTTATGTAGAATGGGCATTGTAAGGAAGCCCTAAAGTTATTTTTTGAAATGTAGTTGGTGAGAATGAGAGCTGATTCAAAAACATTTGTCAGTCTCCTTGTAACTTGTGATGGCTTGGAGTAAGGCATGGAATCAAGAATAATTCGATGTGGATTTTAGTTTTGATGTTGTGGTGAACACTACACTTGTTCATATGTATAATAGGCAAGGAAAAATAGTTATTTGAATAAATTCATCATAGAGACCTTGTATCATGGAATGCAATGATTACAGGTTATACACAAAATGGGCTTGTTCAAGAAGCCTTGGAACTCTTTCAGGAAATTCCTTAAAGGACTTTAGTCTCATGAAATGCATTAGGAGAATTCTCACAAAATGTGCATGGTATAGAAGCCCTGGATATGTTTCAACAAATGCAATTGGCTGGTATGAAGCCAGACTCAAAAACATTTTAGTATTCTTCCAATATGTGCCAATTTAGAAGTTATGCACTAGGGTATGAAGATCCATGATAAAATATGTATAAATGGTTTCTTGTCTGATGTAATGGTTGTGAATGCCTTGATAAACATGTATTAAAAATGTGGGTGTATTCATACGGCAACTAAATTGTGTGAGAAAATATCTCATCGAGATGTAGTCTCATGGAATGAAATGATTGCAAGATATGCAATGCATGACTATAGAAATGAAGCCCTCAAACTCTTTGAAAAAATGAAACATTGTGGGATGAACCCGAATCATGTGACCTTCATGTCATTGGGGTAATTTGAGGTCTAAAATGGGCCTCCTAAGGAAATTATAAAATAATAGTGGAAATAGTAAAATAATATTAGATTACATCATCAAATTTTAGAGGGAAAAAATAAAAAAAAACTATTTTTTTGACTTGTATTTTCAACTTATCTCCCTATGGCTTTTGTTAGATGATCCAAAAATACTTTTTTATCATAGGTTATAAAATTAGAATAAAATTAGAATAAAATAATTATTAATTTAAGATATTAAATTAATAATTATTATTCTAGAATGTTTAATTATTTAATGGAGACTTTTAGAATTAGCATATTGTTGTAACTAGATATGACTCTCCAAATGAGTCGTATCTTAGGATCTATTATAGGAGATTAGTTAGCTAGTTGGTTTGAATAGCATTTATTGTAAATGGACACTTGTTATTGAATAAGTGATCCATAATTAGAGGTAGTTAGGACATGGAGCTTATAAATAGCTCATTGCAAGAGTGTTTGGGTTGTTCGGGTGTAAGCTCTTGCAAATCAATTATGTAATTGTTTTTTTCTGATTAATAAAATTATGTGTCTGAGGACACTTCTGCCATTATTGTGGCATCAAAGCTATGGTAATGCTGCAGTTGATTTGAGAAGGAGATTCCAGCAGTTGATTTGAGGAGGAGATTCCAGCTCTATTAGATCCTGGAAAAATTCAACTCCGTTGAAGTGCTCAGCAATTGATTTCCCTTAAGATGAAGAGGACTTCTTCTTGTGTGATTGGGCATTCCATATACCTGGAGTCTTATATGTTGGGTGAGAAAGTGTAAAGGTCACATATTTCCAGTGATTTATTGAAAGAGGCATTTTCCCGGGAGCATAAATTGTTGCTGAAATATCTCTTTGCCTCCCTTTCAATTTCCTACTGTGTGGTGGGATTTTTCCCTGATTCTGAAATGATGTTCCATATGCAGTTGTTTTTTTGTCTCATCTTGACCTGTTGGTGAAAAATATGTTGTTCTTATCACCCTCCTCAACCCACATAAGACGAATTTTTTGTTGCAGTTCTTCTGATTGTCTTTTCAATATTTGTGATCTTCAGATTTCCAATTGAAGGATCTCTTGTTTTCTGTGTTGAGAGAAAAATACAGGGTCAGTTGGGTCTTCCAGTCTCTTGATCTATTTCTCAATCTAGAGTATTTCCCTGTTCAGGTCCCTTTTTTTATTTCTCGCCCATCCTGAAACCCTTTCTTTGAGGGCCCTCAATTTACCATTTATCATGTCCATTTTCCAAGAGTCCAGGATTACAAATGGCATCTTCCAAAAGGTCTATAGTAGGTCTATGAAATCCAGCTCCTTCAACCAAAATTGGTTGAATTTGAAGGGTCAGGATTTTGGATGCATTTCCCCATTCTATTCCAACAAAATAGGAAAATGATAAGATATTTTAATTGGAAGAATCTTAGACTTGAGTCCCTTGAGTTTGTTGGAAGTTGATTCATTTACATAGAAACTATCCAGTCATTTTGCTATACCCCATGAGCCCCATCACCTATTTTTCCATGTGGGTCCAATTGGAGTTGGTTTGATGTCTCGGAGATTTTTCTAATTGAATAGATCCTTGAAATAAGACCCTAGCTTGTTAGGCTTGTAGTGGGAGCCCCAAATAGCAAAGGTGTCTATCGAGAAATTAAAATCCCCTGCCATGATCAGTGATTCGAGCTCCAGGAAAACAAGTTGTGCTGCATTTGACCAGTACTCCTTGTTTGTATATGGAGCATATACATTATTTATTCGAAGTTGAGTTTTGGAACCATTGCATCCTCTCGTGATTATTACACATGCTGATGTGATGAAGGCTTTGATATTACAATTTGTTGGATTTGACATTTTCTCTAGATCCTCAGATAGACCAGAGGCACTAGCAGTGCACACATTCTAGTTTGGATAGATCTGTAGAAGATATCCCCATGTCTTGTCTTTGGTTGTCATAATTTATCGAATAAGAAAATTTTTAGGATTGTTAAAGCCAATTAGACTTTTTAGGGGGGTTTGTCCCAAAACCCTCACATTTAGAGACATTATGGACATTATGGAAAGTTTAGCTCAGGAAGCTCTTCTCTAAGGACCCAAGATTTTGGAGGAATTTCTTCATTGAGTCTATTTCGGGAGGATATGGGGGCGATTGGAAGTGGAGGGATGACTAGTATATTTTGGAATTGATCCAACAGATTGGATGAGGCGATGTTATAGTTTGCTATTTTTTTTAGTTTTGGTCCATTCCTACGGTGGGTAGTCATATTTTTGAAGTCAACAGGGCGAGGAGGGAGGTCTTCTGTATTGAAAAAAGTTTTTTTAATGCTCAGGGGTTCTAAAGTAAACTAGCAATCACTTCGAGTTCAAAGTCTTCTGAGAATGGAGTGAAAGTGCATCCAGATGGAGCTCCAAATTTGATAGGGGAGGAGAAACATTTTTCAACAAGAGTTTGTGACTCTGTTAGAGGGGCGTGATCATCTCCCTTCCATGCTTTACTAGAGGATTTAGGTTTGTTGGATAGCCGTGCATAAAAGGGCATAAGTTTTATGGATGAGGAAGATTTACAGGTCGAGCTAAGATGAAGGTTTATGTGTTTGTTGTGTCTACTTTTCGAATTGTGGTTGGGGATAGGAGAGTTTGGACTAGGAATTTTGAGGACAGGCTTACTGGTTGCTAGTTGTGTGGAGCATTTTTTTGGTGGATGGGGAGATAGAGTAATAGGGATCTTTCTCAGAGGAGTGGATTTTGAGTGGGTAGAGGCATTTGATTTGGAGTTTGCAGGGGGGGAGTATTTGACCTATCATGTAGAAAGGTGGAATGAGGCAGAAAATCAGCATGTCTCTCAGTAGCTTTGGAAGACGTTGAATGAGCATATCTGTTAGGGAAATCTTACATAAGGTGTCCCATGGCATGACATCCGAGAAAATGGAAAGGAATTGACCAGTAATCAAACAATTTCTTGCGTGAACATGGACCCCAATATAGGTCGATTTTTGCAGGAATTCCCCCTAATAACGATCGTTCAATTAATACCCATGCAATATTTTTTTATCATCCCTCCAAAGCTGCTTTCATCAAGGTAATAGAATTTTCCAATTGTTTTTGCAGTGTATGTAATAGCTTTCTGGGTCTATATTTCTAATTGGATCCCCACAAGTTTGGCCCAAAGAACGTTCCTATGACGAGTGTCTATTGTAGGGTCAAAACCAAAGGTCCACCTCTTAAGAGATAGGGACCTTGAACCAATGGCCTATCAATAATAGGGTTTGCATCCTCTGCAATGAGAAAATGAAAAGAAAACCATCCATATTAGAGATCACTAATTCTTAGTCGGTATTTGAGAAGAGGTTTCCACCATGTTTCAACTCATTTCTTCTTTTGGGCACCATTCATGCGGAAGAAAACTCATCGGCCTACAAGGGATTGATTTTTCAGTTTTATTGATTCTTCCCAATATCCCTTTGCTTTGATTACCAATCCAAATGTGTGGGGTCGACTTTGATTGGTTTCTTTTGGTTTGGATGTTGATGTCTTCTTGTAGAATTGAGTTTGTTAGGTTGTGGATTTTCCACTTGCACTACATCCTTTGAGCACCTATATTTCTCCTATGCCTAGACCGCAATGTCAATCAATAGTGCCTCATCTGGAGGGGAGGGAAACAACAAATTTTTCATTTTTTGGTCAATTCTTTCACTCCCAATCCCGATTGTGCATTCATCCACATCACTATTTCTTTATCTAAACATTCACCACCAATCATGTGGGCACTTTCCTCCATGTTGTAGAGTAAATGATCCAGGTTGGCTGTAGGCCAGTTCAAGGATAAAGTTATGTGGCCCACCGAGATAGTTCAGAAATAAGACAAATCATGAGCCAACATGTTCAATGTCCCCATTCACAGGCCACTATGTAGGTTGTCAAAGGGTTGATTATGATTGATTGAGGGATATCTATAGGATCCAGAGCCAGTAGTGAGATCCGAGAATGTTTTCCAAACTTAGATTGGTTGATCCTAGGAAAGTGTTCAAGGTCCCAGCACAATCTTAGTTGATTGGTTGGAATGATTTCATAGGCAGTATTGTAATTAAAAATACAAGATATTGTTGCTTCCTTTTGATGGTGGGGGAAATACTTGGACCTAGCGATCAAATCCCCAAGTTTATTTTGTAAGTGAATTAGGTACACCAACCGCCTGCTGTTGGGTGTGGTTTTTTACCTATTTTTTGTAGTTTCTTTCCCTTGTTTTGACCTTTCCGTCCTCTAAGCCTATGCCCTTATATGAAAAAACTCTCTATTTTCTTACCTTTTTAATCCATTTTACAGTGATGTTACTTTGCTGTATTTTACCGAAAAATACGATGCTTTATTCCTTTTTGTGGCTAACTAGGAGAGCACTGAAGGAGTATTTTGGGAAGTTTATCTTTTTCAGGTGTTGGCTCTTGCGAATGAAGCTATGGAGAAGATAGGAAACAATGATTAACTATAGGAGAGGGTAGAACGGTTCACTATTACACCCTAAGTGTTGTTACAGACAATTGCTATATACTAGGTGTTGTTACAGGTTGTTGCTGTTACAGGTTGCCTGTGTTACAGATTGTTGTTACACATTGGATGCTATTACAGGTTGATGTTACACATTGGATGCTGTTACACCTTGCGTGGATCCGCTGTCACATCAACAGTGTTGTCGTCAGTTATGCTACATCATCCAAAAACACCATTTGCTCAATATTGTTGCACCGAAGCTGGAAATGTGGGTACTATTCCACATAACAACTGTCGGCAGTAGGATTGTTTATTTTTGAAGAAAAAAGACTCAAGCAGTTGCAACCGATGTATATTTATTTAGTAATAATTTGAAACCTCTTTATTTTTTATCAGCATGAGAATGAAGAGATTCTCATAACTGATCTGCTTTCTAATTTTTGGGTTGTAATAATTATAAAAGACTCGACTTTTTATGTATTAGCAGACGACATATAGAAGAGTACTGTTACTCTTTTTCTGTAATCCCAAACTTATTCAATATCAATTGGCACGGTGATGCCATTACTTTCCAACTACTTCGTTAATCACCTTTTGTGTTCTCCTTGCGCCTTGCTGAGGAGGAATGGCCCTCTTCTTTGGCAGGGATTGCAGTGATTAGGTAGTGTACATTTTAGTTTAGTTCATTGATTTATGGTTTCTCGCTATTGCTGTACAAATCATGGATTGCATTCACTGCTGTTTCTAGTTATCTTATGCTCTTACACAGAGTTAAACAAAAGAGTAATAATAACCAGCTAGAATAGATGTTAGTTCTTGTGTGGCACGCCTTTACTTCAATAGCTGCAAGTTGTGATTTAATTCTGTAGAGTGTTTTTGTATCTACATGCATGGTTTGATTCAACAATTTAGATTAGCGACATCTTTTAAAGCTTTTCTGCACTTTCTTATGCTTGGCTGGAGTGTATCGGCACAGACAGTGTGAACTCCATTGAAACAGCAAGACCTACCATGGGTTGACAATTAATGTTGTAGTTTGAGTCAATTAAGGTTGATTAAAAAAACGCTACATTTTGGCGCCATTGTCGGGGATGGCAAGTTGACGATATAATTAGCTAAGTTGTTTTTCTAATATAGAGTGCTCCTAGTCCACAGTTTTTGGGCAGTAAGACAAGAGGTAAGAACCTATGCATAGCTCTAATATACTTGGGTGGGTTCGCCATTGTGATCACTAGGACACTTAGGAAATTTTGATGCTTTGATTAGTCTGTCTTCATCTCTTCAGTCGCTGGGTGGTAAGACGAGAGGTAAGAACTTGCACATCGCTCTAACATACTTGGGTGGTCTCACCACTGTTGAAGATTGAGGCACTTAGAGTGTGATTTAATACACATAGGGTCCATGTGTGCATTTGTAGGACTTATAGAGACACTGAAATCACCCCCACTCTAATAAGTCACAGGAACGATGGGTCGTAAAAAGGAAACGAAGGGTGAAGATTTTGGGAGGAAGACATTTATCCAAGCATTAATCTCCAAGGTGGAAAAGGAACAATCCAGCTCTCAATGGAATGCAAGGAAAATAGGGCCGCAGAAGGCTGTTACTCCCATGGCAAAAAAAGAAACCTCCAATCCTCCATCTCGGGACCATATCGTTCTAAGGCTAGCACTCATACCCCCAAGATTAAGGATTTTATTTATGAGCAAGAAGGGGAAGTTAGTAGCCAAAATTTGAGGACCGAGGGTCAAGGGGAAACCGAGGGGGAACATTGGACACTTGAGGTGGAAAAGCACCTGTTGATTTATCAATATTCGGATATAGGTAGTGCGGTGAAACAACCAACCCCAGTGGTATCTGAGGCATTAATCATGTCTTCAGGGCCATCAAAAACACAATTCGAAGAATGTATGCTACAGGAAGGATTAGAAGAATTCATTATGGGAGACAACAATGATAACAATGCTAAAACAAACACCACTACCACCACCTTTGAGTTCCCAATCGGGAATATCAAAGGTGAAGCTCCTATGAAAAACATTCCTCTATCATCCTTACCATCCTTTCAAGGGATGACTGTGGAAGATATAGATACATTTCTGTTTGAGTTTGACATCCTATGTAGAAGTTATGATTATACAACAGATGCTCAGAAACTAAAGCTATTTCCTGATACTTTAAAAGGAGTAGCCTTGAGATGGTTCATGGGATTAGGTCCCGCTTCCATTTCAACATGGAATTCTATGAAGGAGACATTCTTGTCAAAGTACCAGGACTATTGTAGAACCAGGGACTTAAGGGAAGAGATATTTAGAATGACACAGAAGGAGGAAGAAAGCCTGGAAGATTATTTAGAACAGTTCCACTACAATCTACAGAGGTCTAAACACAATGATTTAGACTTGGAAATGTTGAAGACTATATTCATCAGAGGAATGAGGGATGACTGCCTTGACACCCTGAACCTATTGGGAAAAGGGGATATATCACAAGAGCCATTGGCATAAATTATAAATATCTACCTATGATGCTCTCGAGGATCATCTAACAGAAGAAGTACAATTCAGGATGCTTATGTTCGCAAACAAAAATCTGCAGGTGGAGGAGTAACTATAGTGGAGATCGGAAATTTGTTCAAAAATTTCAAGACTGATATCCTTAGTACTCGCTCGACCTAGATAAAAATAGCACATATCAAAAAGACACTAGCAGAAGCTTATACAACCCTTGCCGTGTTCTGTTTGACTTGTTAGAAGAAACATCCTCACAGGGAATGCGACTTGAATAGCATCAACCTGTGTAACATCTGTGAGCTAGAGTATTCGACAAAGAAGTGTCTGGAGCTTCCTAGACTAAAGGCAGTACTCAGAGAATCAAGCGAAGAGGTGTAGTCCTCTTACTTCATCGCACCAAGGAGGCCATGGCAACCGCGACCTCCAAGTATGTCTCAAGACTTTTCCTCTTTCAATTCATGGAACAATGCATATAATAACCAACCATATCCATGGCAATATTCTGCCCCTCCTTCAGCTCAATTCCCTTCACCCTAGAACCAATGGTCTCCATCTCCTCCTATTCAATATCCTCAATCCCAACCATACCCTTGGAACTAGAACTGGAGAGGAAATGCCCAGAATTCAGCTCTGCCTGCACCACCCATGTAGCAACAGCTGCAGTTACCTCCTTTCCAAGCCCCTGCTCCTCCACCACCTGTGCGACCCCAACTACCTATGCAACCTAACCCAAACCCAAACAATAAAGAAACTTAGGGCATAGAGGCTCCTACAACCTTCCAGACCTACTTTATTACCCCCGTGGAACTTAATGAAATACAATTACGATCGGGCACGGTAATTAACCCCAGTCACTCCCCTATCATTACAGAGGAGGACTGTGAACCATCCAGAGGAGAAGTCGGAGGCTCTGAGGCAGCTACTACGTCTACAACAGCTGATACAGAGGAAGATGTTACATCTGTAACAACCAACCCATGAAGAACTATTACATCTATAACAGCTAATTCGGGGAAGGCTGATACACTTGTAACAACAGATTCAACTATTTTTATGCAGGACCCCCCGTACCCTCAAAGATGAGTCGAACCTAGGATGACTTCACAGCCTGAATATGATTTCCTTAGGGAGTTGCAAATTTTGTATGTACGAATTCATTTGCTACAATCCCTTAAAGAAGTACCCATCTATGCCAAGATAGTGAGAGATTTGTGCATCAAGAAGCCTGGGAGGAAGCCTAAAGACCTTTCCACCATACATGTGATGGGAAAGTTATCCGAATTAATGTCTTCTCAGCCTCTCCTTACTAAGTACCATGATCCAGGAAATCCCACAGTCACTGTCTACATTAATGATCAGCCCATAGCCAATGCATTGATTGATATTGGAGCTACCATTAATTTAATGATGAAAGATCTCTTTATCGCTCTCGGGCTACAGGGACTCAGACACACTCCTACTATGCTGAAATTGGTAGACAGGTCCCGTTTTAAACCTGAGGGGATGTTAGAAGATGTAGTGATTACGATAGCTTCCTGGAGATACTCGGATGATTTCCTTATCCTATAACCCAAATCCAATTTGGGGGGGCATCCTTTGATCTTACGGAGACCTTGGTTGGCCACTACAGACGCATTCATATGTTATAGGACAGGATCCATGGTACTCTCAGATGGCCAGGCAACCCAGAACCTTAATATTTACCCCCCAAAAACGAAATGTGGATGTGTACAACCCTTGGTGGGATGAGTTTGAGCCTGAGTTAGATCTTTCCCTACCACTCCTCACTCTGGGGAAAGCCCAGTATTTCAAAGACGAGACAGAAGATGATGTTATTAATGGTTTTATTAGTAATTCACTTTCTGTTTCTTTTGTTAAAAATGAAAATGAGGAGGAAGAGGTGGAAGACATAGAATTTGAACAAATGAGAACTACTCCAAATACTTCTAGTAGCCCAATTGAGATTGAATCTGGAAAAATTTTGAATGTTAACCCCAATTTGACTGCTGAATGGAATCAACGGCTGTTACAACTGTTAGAAAAGTATAAAAATTCATTTGCATGGGATTATACGAATATGAAATGGATCCACCCTAACCTATGCACTCACTGTATTTATTTGAAGGACGGCTGTAAACCAGTCAGACAGCCACAACGCCGCATGAACCCTGCACTAAAGGAAGTGGTGAAAGAAGAACTACAAAAACTCCTGAGTGATAATTTTATATATCTAATATCTAACAGTCAGTGGGTGTCACTGCTTGTCATCGTTCCTAGAAAGAATGGCAAGTGGAGAGTCTATGTTGATTATAGAGAACTCAACAAGGCCACTTAGAAGGACCATTTTCCATTACCATTTATACATCAGGTCCTTGATACTCTCTCCGGAAAGAAATAGTTTTCATTTTTGGATGGATTTAGTGACTACAATCAAATACAGATTACCCTGGAAGACCAGGATAAAATGACCTTTACTTTTCCTTGGGGAACCTACACATACGGAGTGCTACCTTTTAGGCTCTGTAATGCACCAACATCCTTTCAAAGGGTGATACTAGGAATTTTTTCTGACTTATTGAATGACTGTCTAGAAATCTTCATGGACAATTTCAAACCTTATGGAGATGCTTTTGAAACAAAATTAGTCAATCTTGAAAAAGTGCTAGAGCGGTGTGTATAGACTAATGTTGCCTTGAGCACTGAGGGATCATGCTTGGAAATTACATTTCTACTAACGGATCAAGGTGGACCCTGAAAAAATAGAGGTAATTCTAAGAATTCCAACCCCCAAAATGCAGAAAAAGGTACGTAGTTTCTTGGGGCATGTAGGGTATTACATAAGATTTATAGAAAAATTTTCAAGAATTGCATCGCCATTATTTTCCTTGCTCATGAAGGATGTTGATTTCTTGTGGATAGTGAAGTGTGAGCAGGCCCTCCTAAAGCTAAAATGTTGTGTATCAGTAGCTCCGGTCTTGCGAGGACCTAATTGGGAACTGTCGTTTCACATAGCTATGGATGCATCAGATATTGCTGTAGGTGCTATTTTGGGCCAACTGGAGGATAAGAAACCTTACGCTATTTACTACATAAGTAAAAATTTACTCCAGCTGTTGTCAACTACATAGTGACCGAGAAGGATTTCTTATCAGTTGTGCACGCCATTAATAAATTCCAGCATTACATCACCGAATATCAAGTATTTTTACACATTAAACATTCTACCATTCGTTTTTTAATGAATAAGCCAATTACAAATGGTAGGATTACACGGTGATTATTGCTGTTACAAGAATTTGATATCACTCTTGTAGATAAGCTTGGAAAAGACAATGTAGTAGATGACTTTATTTCTAGGCTAACTATTGATGATAGTTGCACTCGTACCGAAGATTCTTTCCCTGATGAATATCTTTTTTCTATTTCTACTTACTCACCTTGGTATGCAAATATAGCCAATTATCTTGCTGCAGGGAAGTTTCCCCAGTATTTATCCTCCAAGGATAAAAAGAAAATCATACAACAAAGTGCTACATATACCTGGATAGATGGGAACCTCAATCACACTGGACATAATTTCCAGATCAGACGCTATGTTAGAGTGGACGAGGTCTTTGATATCCTCAAAGCCTGCCATGAGGAACCTTGCGGAGGACACTTCACAGACAAACAGACATGATACAAAGTCCTTTCAACATGGTACTACTAGCCGACAATATTTTAGGATGCCAAGAAGTTTGTGAAGGGTTGTGATAGTTGTCAAAGGATGGGCCAACCACTGCAATTAGATGAGATGTTGTTACAACCCCAGATCATCATAGAACCTTTTGAGAAGTGGGCTCTAGATTTTGTAGGACCAATCAATCCTTCATCTAAACAGAGATCATACATCTTGGTCTGTACTGACTATGTCATGAAATGGGTTGAGGCGAAGACATTAACCAGAGCCACAGAGCAGGCTATCTCAGACTTTCTATTTGAAGACATCTTCGTCCAGCTTGGCATACCTAGAGAGATAGTCACAGATGGAGTACCATAGTTCACATATCATAATATTCGGGAGTTGGTCAAAAAATATAAAATCCATCACAGAATCACAACACCTTACCATCCATAGGAGAATGGCCAGGTAGAAAGAACTAATAAAATCATTGAGGGAATCCTTACTAAGACTGCGACTAGTCATCGAAGAAATTGGGCTGACAAAGTTTCAGAAGTGTTATGGGCATACATGACTACATGGAGGAACACCACTGGATTCCCACCATATGAACTTGTGTATGGAAAGAACCCTTTATTCCCCATTGAATTTGAAATCAAAACACCAAGGACAGCATTGTAGGTCAATTTGGATTTGGCTACAACACAAAGGCAGAGATTGAACTAGCTCAATGAATTGGAGGAGAAACGGTTGGCTGCTATCCAACAAATAGAGATTATCCAACAACAGAGAGCTAAGTGGCACAATAGATTTATAAATAAGAAGCAGTTCTAGAAAGGAGATTGGGCTCTCTTATACGACTTAAGGTTTAAAGACTTCAAGGGTAAGCTCTGCACCAGATGGCTAGGTCCTTATGAGGTAGATGCAGTATTTGACAATGGGACCGTAAATTTGGTAACCATTGACAGTGCAAGAACATCATTACTTGCAAACGGGTGCCGTCTTCGGTTGTATCACAAACCTACCTCAAAGGATTCATTTATGAACATTGTCACAAATTTGGATCTATAGATTACAGGAATAGGAAAAATCCCCCATGTCCTACAAAATTTTTAATTTTTCCATTAAGTGTAGCAGCTGAAAACCACCTGCTGGTGGTTGTTACACCGTCCAAAAAATAAATAAATAAACAAATAACTCTCTCTCTCTCTCTCTCTCTCTCTCTCTATATATATATATATATATATATATATATAATAATAATAATAATAATAACAATAATCTGGCTGTGAAAACCTTTCTCAGGCACAGTCAGACATTTTTGTAGCAGTTGAAAACCACCTGGTGGTGGTTGTTACACCCTCTGTAACAACATTTGTTATTCCAAAGTATATCATGTGATAAGTGCTATTACATGATATTTTGTTCTTTATCTTTTTGAAGATATTAAATTAATATACATCAGTAATCTTGGCTGTTACATCTGTAACAACCGATGACTTTTCAGGAATAGAACGAGATATTCTATTATAATAAATAGAAAAAACATCACCATCATCATATTTAAGTTCACACATCTCGTTGCACGAGGATGATTTGACGTCGTGCCGCCCATTACTTCGTTCCATGTCACCCAAGTATGTCATCAAAAAGGTAATAATGAATTCATTTTATTTTGTAATTATGGCAACTTAACATGACTATTGACGACTGTCATAATTAAGCTAGGGGGGGGGGGGGAACGAATCACATCGCGACATGACCGTTGCATGATTTGTAATTATTTGAAAAATCCAACAATTAAGGCATGTGACCTGGTAGTTATCATTATTTAATGTTGAATCATACCAAAAAGGGTAAGGGCACCATTGACGAGACCTCCCCATGACTCACCATTAAGGCAAAATTCATTAAGCAGTATGAACCATGCGTGCCAAATATTAATCCAAAATCTTCACCTGTGCCACCCTGCCACCCTACCATTTACCCCTGCTGGAAGCGTTGAATCCCCATTCAGAGTGTTCGGAGAGGAGGAAGATAGCAGTATAGGCTGAAACAACTAGAGTGTGTGCCAGAGGGAAGGATAAGCAGGTGAAACAACACTAAATTGCATAGGAAATGGGAGGAGCAGCAATACGGCACGAGCCAGGGTCCACAGAAGCCCTAGAAGGTTGCCCTGAAGCATGCCAGGTTTTCAAAGATGCAGGCTGGTTCAAATTCTTCTAGAGATTGGATGGATTGGACAATGGTGTGGCCATGGAGTTTGCAAAGAACCTGGAAAGAAACCAGATGGAAGTCAGAGGATTAAAATTGGAGGTCATGGAAGAAGTTATCGCCAGAGTAATAGGATTGCTAGTAGAAGGGAAGAGATGGTTTACTAGGAAGGTTAATGACCCCTCACTGAAAGGGGATTTTCTTGAGGAAAGCGAGTCATTAGTTAAGAAAGGCAGGGGAGTTGATAGGCTATCACTCCCCCGGCTGTGGGTGGATGTTGCTCTCTTCCTCATTAAGTACATTACTTGTGGGGGAAGGGCAACAATTGTGTTTAATTACCATTTCCCATTGCTGAACCATCTCCGCCATCAGCAGCTGATCAACCTTCTGTATTTCTTACTGAGCAATATTAGGCACATGGTTGTAGTTGTGAAAACGGTTGCTCATCCAGATTCATGTGTTACGAATCATGGCCTCATTAAACTCATTGTGTTGGATGCCTTGAACCAACAGGGCAAGAATTGGGAAGAATTCATTCAGAAAAGGCTCAGGACCACTCGCAGAAGGCAAACTGAGATGACTGGGGAAAATCCAGAAGTGATAAAGGAGAAAACCCGGTCCTCGACAGTAAGGGTCAGCAAGAAGTTGGCTGATAAACCGATTGGCGACAGAAGGCTGAAGCAGAGAATAAGGGTTAGTGGGCACCCAGAGTTCCCATCCATGTCAAGAAAGGACAAAGAAGCAGTCGAGCAGAAGGATGCAGAGCAAACTTAGCCAGAAAACCCTCCTTCACTTGGTAAGAACAAAACCCAGTCTTTTCTGTCGAAAATTGACATTTTAGAAAAAGAAATTAAAGAATTGAGGGAATAGCTAGCAGTAGGAAACGCAGAGCCAAGAGCCCCAGGGCTGGATACTTTAGCATAGGCTATGGACAGGGCTAGAAAGGGAGAAATCTTGGGCACTCTGTGCGTATCCTATGCTGAGAAGTTGGTGGAAGCCGAATTCAAAGTCTGTGTAGCAGACACTACCTCGAGGGGGATTCAAATTGAAAATTGGGAAGTTGTTACACCAGAACCTATTGAGGATGTTGCTGATACACAAGAACCAGCAACCGAGACAACACAATCCATAGGGAGTGATAAAACAATGGATACACAAGAACCCTTTGCTGACATTGCTATTTCACCAGGAACAACAATGGAGGAGGAAATCAACCAAGACGAGGAAGAGAAAGATAATATCCATGAGCTGATGGTCACTGCTGCTGTTACACAAGAACCAACAGTAGAGACTGAAGCTGGTTCGAAGGAAAATGATGAACAGAAGCCTGTGGATATTACTGCTGCCACATAAGAACCAACACTAAAAATGGAAGTTGACTAGGAAAATAAAGAAATTGTGATAAAACCCACTAAGGAAGTTGTTGCTACACAAGAACTAGTAGCCGAGGTGGGATAGTTTCATCCTCAGGAGGCTGCTACACCTTTAATTGATGATGCATGTGGGGGAATGTTGGGTCCTATTGAAGGATGGCATTCTGAGAAATTGTTGATATTGGTAGAGCTGCAAAACTGGAAGTAGCTGGAACTCTCTCTGTAGGAGGGAGTGATTCCACTCAAGGCACACAAGAGAATGATTGATTCCGTGAGAGAAAAATGGTTAAAAGAGGAATGGGAAAGAGAAGAGGAGGCATAGAGGCATAAAGAAATTATGAAGAAAAAGGATGAACAACTGCATCAGCTGCATTGGGAGGTCTCCGACCTAACATTTGATAAGACCAAACTCCATGACCTTGCTCTAAACCTGCTAGCATGCAAGCGGCCATCCCCGTCATACCCTGTGTTCCTGTGGGAATGGTACTACTTATTCCAGTTAAGGGAATTTTGTGAGAACAGGTCCTATATGGGTTCTTTAACCCGCACGTTCTTGGAAATCTTCCATTCCTGTGATTTTGATGATTAGAATTTGCTGTGCGGGCTTTTCTTGCACAATATGATGTGCGAACATGTGAGCATGAGGATGGTGGCGAGTATCATTTCTTTCATGGGAGACCTGCAGTTGCAGGCATTCCTCTCATTTATGAGGAATCAGATTGAGTGGAAACTGGACAAGAAAACAATAGAGACCAATGAGGAAAAGATAGCATTGTGGGTCAGGGCTAAACTAGAAATGGCTTACAAACTCCGGTGAGAGGTCAGACAGTTCCTCAGCAATCCAGAAACGAGAGAGCAATTAGCAATTTACAAAAGGATAATCGTGAGGATCTGCCTCAACTTGTTTCCAAACATGAGGAGCCAAGTGCTAGTCGGATGTATCAAGCGCACTGAAGCCAGTAGTGCAAAATTGCAGGAAGGAGACCCCTTTGAGTACAAGAACTTTGCGGCTGCTGTTACATGGGTGCCAGAATATGCTCATATTGTGTTGACACAGGGGGCGTTCTAGATTGGCCTCAAATTCAAATTCCCTTTGATCTGGTTGCCATTGGAGGAGTACCAACCTGATTATCGATTATGTGATTATGAAGAGGAATCTTGGCCACGTGAGTTAATGGTTGATCAAGGATTTAGAGCTCCTGGGGATGATACTATTGGTGCCTACAATTTCACAGATTTCTGTCGGGGGCACAATAGTTCATCATCAGGACGAGTTGAAGAAAACAGATCCAGCTTTGCATGTTAAATAGTCTGCGCAGAGCCTCCAACGGCTAACTTGACCAATGGCTAATTTTGACTTAGGGATCAAAGTCAACAAACCATTTTAATAATTTAAAGGAAGTTAGTTAATTCGGTGACCATACCTTTAAGATATACATAAAATATATATAAAAATAATTTAATCGGTGTTTAAGTTAGTTAAAAGGTATCATTTAAAAATTAAAAATTATAAGTTAATTGGGATTTAGTTATATGGAAGAAATTTAAGATAATAGTTAGTTAGAATAAATAAATAGTGGAACGAGAAAAATAATAAAAATTAAATTAAATAAATAAAATAAATAAATAAATAAAAATTAATTAATAACGTAGCTGGTAAAAGTTAAAGTTAAAAATAAATAAAAATAAAAAAATAAAATAAAATAAAATAAATGAATAATAATAATAATAATAATAATAATAAATAAATAAAAATAAAACATAAAAATATAAAAAATAAAATAAAATGAATAAATAAATAGACAAAAACAATACATAAATAATTATATTAGAATAAAATAAAAATAAAAAAATAAAATAAAAAAAAATAAAATGAATAATGATAATACTACAAATATATGAAAAAAAAAAACGACACAAATTGAAAAGACAGAGAAGGACAGGAAAAAGACCATTAGAAGACTAGAGAGCAAAAAGGATAAATCCTAGAAGGAAGGAAAAATCAGGGCTCTAGGGGGAACAACGAAAGCTCGAAAGGAATAAAGGGGGGGGGGGGGGGGGAGGAAAAGAAATACTAGGAAGAAAGGGCAGGGATCCAACAGCTACTGATCTTTCAGCCATCATCTCTATTGAGATTGTTAGGCCTTCTTTCAATTTCAATAGCTTCCCTGAATTTACGATGATGGAAATGAGAAACTTTGGCAATAAACTTGGCCTCCTCTATACACACCTAATGCTTGGTCTTTTCTGCATGCTCTGCTAATGCGGAAGACTTGGTTCTCCCATGTCTTAGGTCCGCTACAAGTTCGCTGATCCTCTGATAAATGGAGCGCCTTGTTTCCCTGATATAGGGGGTCCCACAAGAACAAGGGATCAAGTAGACACCCTTCATGTCCTTAGGGTCAACGAGATATTTCATCGATCGGAGGGATTTACGAATGGTGTTAAGGGGCCTAAAGGTTGAGGGAATATCATACCTCCTAAGGATCCGAGCAATCTTGTCCGTGGTTCCCTGGACATAGGGAAGATGGACACCTAGTCGGCGCTCCTTCAATTCTTTTTTAATAGATGCATTTTTAGAGGCTTTAAGGAAAGCCTTTTGACCTATGTTCCTACTATAGCCATTCTCAACAAAGACATTAAGGAGATGGGATCTCTCTTTATCAAAGCTCTCATTATCAGAAATGCTAAGGGCCCGAGTAGCGAGGGTGTTAAGAACACCCAACTTTTGAGTAGGGAAATGATGGGAATCGGCATGAAGATACTGCTCAGTATGCATTTTCTTCCGAAACACCGAGTGGGAGAGAGAGCCATCCTTATTCTTAGATAAAATAATATCCAGGAAAGGGAGGCAACCATTGGCCTCTTTTTCCATGGTGAACTTAATGGCAGAGGACTGACAGTTGAGGTGATTGAAGAAGAGATCCAGTTCCTCTTGGCCATGGGACCAGATGACATTAGTGTCATCTACATACCTTTTCCATAGCTTGGGAAGGAGATGAGCCGTGGCTAAATCTTTGGCTTCGAAATCTTCCATAAAAAGATTCACAACAATAGGGGAAAGGGGGGAGCCCATGGCAACACTGCAGGTCTATTCAAATAACTCACCCTCGAAACAGAAGAAAGTGGAAGTGAGACAGATCTCAACCAGATGCATGGTATCAG
Source organism: Pinus tabuliformis (assembly GCA_031772625.1). Taxonomy (NCBI): domain Eukaryota; kingdom Viridiplantae; phylum Streptophyta; class Pinopsida; order Pinales; family Pinaceae; genus Pinus; species Pinus tabuliformis. The sequence continues at coordinate 1,110,124,623 of CM062820.1, read as the reverse complement.
GATCTGTTAGACGATAGATCACTTCCAAGGCCTCCTTTATAGGGATGAAAGTATAAAGGGAGACCACATCAAAGATGACGAGAATTTCCTCGGAATCCAGCTTAATGTCCTTAAGCTCTTTAATGAAGGATGCAGAGTCTTTCATGGAGGACTCCGTACAGCCAACCAGGGGAGTCCTTCGTGAAAGACTTTGCATCCTTCATTAAAGAGCTTAAGGACATTACGCTGGATTCCGAGGACATTCTCGTTAGCTTTGATGTGGTCTCCCTTTATACTTGCATCCCTATAAAGGAGGCCTTGGAAGTGATCTATCGTCTAACAGATCCTAATACCGCGCATCTGGTTGAGATCTGTCTCACTTCCACTTTCTTTTGTTTCGAGGGTGAGTTCTTTGAACAGACCTGTGGTGTTGCCATGGGCTCCCCCCTTTACCCTATTGTTGCGAATCTTTTTATGGAAGATTTCGAAGACAAAGCTTTAGCCTCGGCTCGTATCCTTCCCAAGGTATGGAAAAAGTATGTAGATGACACTAATGTCATCTGGTCCCATGGCCAAGAGGAACTGGATCTCTTCTTCAATCACCTCAATTGTCAGTCCTCTGCCATTAGGTTCACCATGGAAAAAGAGGTCAATGGTTGCCTCCCTTTCCTGGATATTCTTTTACCTAAGAATAAGGACGGCTCTCTCTCCCACTCGGTGTTTCAGAAGAAAATGCATACTGAGCAGTACCTTCATGCCGATTCCCATCATTTACCTGCTCAAAAGTTGGGTGTTCTTAACACCCTCACTGCTCGGGCCCTTAGGATTTCTGATAATGAGAGCTTTGATAAAGAGAGATCCCATCTCCTTAATGTCTTTGTTGAGAATGGCTATAGTACGCGCCTAGGTCAGAAGGCTTTCCTTAAAGCCTCTAAAAATGCGTCTATTAAAAAAGAACTGAAGGAGCGCCGACTAGGTGTCCATCTTCCCTACGTCCAGGGAAACACGGACAAGATTGCTCGGATCCTCAGGAGGTATGATATTCCCTCAACCTTTAGGCCCCTCAACACCATTCGTAAATCCCTCCGATCGGTGAAAGATCCCATTGACCCTAAGGACATGAAGGGTGTCTACTTGATCCCTTGTTCTTGTGGGACCCCCTATATCGGGGAAACAGGGCGCTCCATCCATTAGAGGATCAGCGAACATGCAGCGGACCTAAGACATGGGAGAACCAAGTCTTTCGCGTTAGTAGAGGATGCGGAAAATACCAAGCATCAGGTGTGTATAGAGGAGGCCAAGGTTATTGCCAAAGTTGCTCATTTCCATCATCGTAAATTCAGGGAAGCTATTGAGATTGAAAGAAGGCCTAACAATCTCAATAGAAATGACGGCTGGAAGATCAGTAGCTGTTGGATCCCTGCCCTTTCTTCCTAGTCTTTCTTTTCCTCCCACCCCCTGTTTTATTCCTTTCGGGCTTTCGTTGTTCCCCCTGGAGCCCTGACTTTTCCTTCCTTCTAGGATTTATCCTTTTTGCTCTCTGGTCTTCTAGTGGTCTTTTTCTTGTCCTTCTTCGTCTTTTCAATTTGTGTCGTTTTTTTTTTTTCATATATTTGTAGTATTATCATTATTCATTTTATTTTATTCTGATATAATTATTTGTGTATTGTTTTTATCTATTTATTTATTCATTTTATTTTATTTTTTATATTTTTATGTTTTATTTATATTTATTATTATTATTATTATTATTTATTCATTTATTTTATTTTATTTTATTTATTTATTTATTTTTAACTTTAACTTTTACCAGCTACGTTATTAATTAATTTTTATTTATTTATTTATTTTATTTATTTAATTTAATTTTTATTATTTTTCTCGTTCCACTATTTATTTGTTCTAACTAACTATTATCTTAAATTTCTTCCATATAACTAAATCCCAATTAACTGATAATTTTTAGTTTTTAAATGATACCTTTTAACTAACTTAAACACTGATTAAATTATTTATATATATATTTTATGTATATCTTAAAGGCATGGTCACCGAATTAACTAACTTCCTTTAAATTATTAAAATGGTTTGTTGACTTTGATCCCTAAGTCAAAATTAGCCGTCGGTCAAGTTAGCCATTGGAGGCTCTGCGCAGACTATTTAACATGCAAAGCTGGATCTGTTTTCTTCAACTCGTCCTGACGATGAACCACACTGGTTGGTTCGAAATGCGTCGGCAATGATTTTCTGATTGTGATTTACGCCGAAATTTCTTCTGATAATTGTTATGGATCACAGAAGCCTCAATTCAAAACTTTTAGTGTTTCTTAAATTGACTTTTTTTTTTTATAATACCCTTCCATTAATTTTTTCACACAACATGAGCATATGTGGCACCATTTCAAGCCAATTCAAAGTCAACAGTCTCTACAATTCCATTTGAAGCTTTCTCTCATGTATTCTTCATGTTTGTCAGGCATCTCCTCTCCCCAAGTGCATAACATTCTTTCGGAGCATAGATCCAAATTTTTAGGGGCTAATGCCGCATGCCATTACAACTTTGTCTACAAAAAACTCAACATTTCCATATTTGCCGAAAAAATGTTCCTTCCTATTCTTGTTTATGTTATTAAAAAAATTCGATGCTTCCCTGGATTTCTTATTTCTTTAATCATGAGATATAAAATTTGATAGGTAGAAAATATCAATAATACCAGAAATAAAATTTCAATAATGTCATTCTTATCCATTTCACTTATTGGTGTCATAGCTTATGTCCAGTAAGGGGCCATATTGGATGCTATGCAGTAAACACCCTGATTGTGTTGTCAAATCTGGAGAAAACTTGTTTTGGTGCACTAGTTACATTGTCTCATACTCCCCTTTCCCTTAGTCTACTGCATCCTAAATCGACACCATATTTACCAGCTACTCCTTCTGGTGTCCATGTTTCCCCTCCATGCTTAGTCATCCAGTAGTGCCATCTTTACCCTTATTCTCTCTCTGTATACCTGCACCAGGTTTTGACCGGATTCCATTTTTACAAGATGTAGACCTTCTTTCTTACTTGACTTGATTGTTGATCTGTGCATTCTTTCTCCTCACTATTCACACGCCCAACCATTATTATCATGGTTCCTTGTTACCATTTTTAGTTTCTCAAAAAAACAATTAAAAAACATAGAAATAAATTTGCAAAACGTGGAGTTGAACAAATGAACCAAGTCTCAGAGAGCTTAGAACCTGATAAAAGTCCACTCAATTTTGGCACCCAAATGTGAAAATCCAGTTATCCAAATTTTGACACCCAAATGTGAAAATCCCGTTATCATTCCGCGTTTCAGTTTTTCCGCCAAGTTTTTCTATTTTTTTTCCCAATTTTGTCTACCAAGCTGCTTTTTTTTTTTTCAAGTTTGTCCACCAAGATTTTGTAATTGATTGTGTGTTGTTTATATATAATTTTTTATTTGTTGAAGTGGACAATTAATTTTTATTTTTACTTTTTAAGTGGCATAATATTATTAAGGTGTATTTTTAAGTGGCATAAAATTATTAAGGCTTAATATATAGAGGTAAGAGTTGGGTGAATAAAATGGAAAAAAGTGGACTTAAACACAATTTGTTTTTCTAATTAGAACATAGACATGGATATACAATGAATGAGCTTAAAGTAATGGAATTCTAATTGTGTATATGAAACTAGGAGAGTTCATTGTAAAGGTGTTAGGTGTCAACATAATACTCATAAATTTAAATGAAAAATATGATTAGTATTCCAATTACATCATGAAGAAATATGTCAAGATGAAGAGGAATTGATGTTAAATTGTATTTATGCCAGTGGGGAAAAAAAATTGTGTTCAAATGAGGTACATTACACAACACTTCTCCCTACAAGTATTCTTCATAATGTATTTGACCAAGTTGTAAGTCCACTCCCATTTTGAATAATTTGTCACCCTTTGAATTTAATTCCTTGTGAATGTGATAAAGGATATAACCCTGAATATTCTAATAGGCTCCATAGCTCTAATCATCCACTAATCCAATAAATAAGTGTTTAAGGAAGTATAACCTTTCAACCAATCTATAACAACCTTTAAATCCCCTATCACTTGTAATTTTAGATTGTTTAAGTGAAAATTAAAATAAATAACATAAACGATTGATTTGTATTATTGTAGTACTTGTTAGGTAGTCATATTTTTGTTCCTAGACTAAATTGGTCATTCAAGTTAGTCATTTTTACTTGAATTACTTATTATCTAGCTGTATATTTTAATCTAAGACTATATTAGTCATTTATGTTAGTCATTTTTAGTTGAGTCACTCAAAATTGCTCATTTTTGGTAGTATTTCACTTGGAAAAGTTGTGATGACTAACTGTTTGTCACCTAGTCACTAATTTCTCATTTTCTATTAATGAAAGGTGTTGCATCTTGTGGAGGTATTTGTTGGAAAATGGAGGACTTGTTGGCACTCTTACCAACCTTGATTTTAGGCCTTTTAGGTCAACTTGGAAGTGGAACTTGGGAAACTTGTTTTATCTACTTGCAGAGGTGTTACTGAGCTTAGTAGAGGTTTGGAGTTGAGTTCAAATGCTGAAGAAGCGGATCCAATAGGTGGCAGAGGTTCTGAGATGAAGGCTTGTAGTTTTTCCTTATGCTCTACCCTGGTCACATGGAGATAGGCTTATGCATGCAACTGAAAGGCTCCAATCACTAGGAGACAAGCTGTGCATGTGACTAAAGGTATCTAGTCAATTTTAGCCAATGTTTTGCATGTGACTGAAATTTTTTATGAAAAAGCCTCTGCATTCCTCACACAAATCGAAAGAAAATTGGCATGAAAATTCCCAAAGGATTCTAGAATAAGTTGTAAAGATCAGGAACGGTTTGAAAATTTCCTCCAATGATGTGAACACCTTTAACGCACAAGTAGTGGTGTTAGTGGATTGATTTATTCCAATTTGTGAATCCTTGATCTTAGCCCTAAGGTGAATTTCACCTTAATTTTTTTATATACTTCACTTTGGATCTGAGTATTGGTTGGTTGAGGTAGTAGAGTGAGTGAGAACATTGGATAAGTTGTATAATTCTTCAGTTCAAGTTGTGAGAAGGATTGCTTCAATATGTGGCTTCTAATGGAAGTATTATAGTAGAACCCTAAAGCAAAGAATCATTTTTCAAATTAGATTCGTTGTTGATCTAATAGAGTTTATTTGGAGGATATGGAGTAGAGTTTATGCTGATGGATGATTGTATTATTGATGGTTACATTTTTTCCACTATTTTCTGGTGTTGAGAGAATGCTATTCGTGGTGTTTTTATTTGGTTTATTTATCGTGACTTTCTACTAAGACTTGGATTGTAGAGATGAGTTCTTATTGAGGATAGTGCCTTGGATCCAATTTGAAATTTTATGAAATGTGGTCCACATAGTTTTGAGTAGCAGTGACTTCATGAGAGAGGAGCTGTGATATCGAAGCTTCAGCAAAAGGAACAATTTCTCCATCCAATTGGAGTTGGATATTCCAATTAGAGTTGGGAACAGATTGTTGATCATGGTGGCCTTCAATAGATGGTGGTCTGCAGATCTGTGTGAGAATAGAGTCTTCCAAGATGATCAGTAGAATCAAGTCTCTTGACTAATTGGTGTTGTCCTATTGTATATTAGGTTGAGTCTCCAAGTTGATAGGAGTCAACTAACTATGTGATATACAAGTTGCTTGACATAATAGAGATTCAGAGAAGAGTAATAACAACAAGGGTGGTTTTTCTCCCAGAAGGGTTTCCACCAGAAATCTTGTGTCTCATGTGTGATGATGATTTTGTGGTTGTGTTTTGAAGGTTTGCATATAGTATATAATGCTTATATGTTTACATTTTTATTGTTTACTCATATGCTGCTAACATATTGTGAGTTGCTACAATTAGAAGTGTGTGATTAAGTTCATATGTAATAAAAGGAAAAAATTGATAATAAGTCACACCACTGATTCACTCCCCCCCTCCCCCTCTCAGTAGTGCTCAAAGGTCTCCAACAATTGGTATCAGAGCAGGAATCTCAGTTGTAGCTTGATTACTTGAGAGTAGATCTGGGTTTTGCGGGTAGAATTTTTATTTATTTATTTATTTATATTTATATTTTTTAATTTTTTAATTTTAGTTAATTTTATTTAATTTTATTATTTCTATTTCTATTATTATTATTCTTATTCTTATTCTGATTAATATTATTATTTTATTTTTTATTTTTTTTATTTTTGTTTTTTTATTTATTTTTTATTTTTTAGAATGAGTTTTCAAGGAATATCGATTCTCACTGTTGCAAATTTCAAGGTATGGAAAGGAAGTGTAAAGTATAAGTTATTTTCTTGTGGAATTTGGTTTGTGAAGGATATGATGATGATTTTCCTTCATCTCAAGAAAGAAGCTAAACGCTCAAGCAAGACAAATTATACTCAAAAATCTCCTTGAAAATCTCCATAATGCAAATTCAGAGAAAGTTGGAGATTTAAAATCTATGAAGTATATTTGGGATAGATTTCATATTCTATTTGGAGCAAGTTGCAATAGCACTGATGAAGAGCTTGAGAAGAGTAGTAAGAAGAAGAAGAAGAAGAAGAGATCAACGAAGAAGAAGAAGAAAGTTTCAGTTTAACTAGATGTACAAGAGGACAACAAATATAAAGGTATAAGCCACACTAATTTAATTTCGAGTTATATTTTTAATAGTGGCGGTGAAAATAATTCAAATATGGTTAGTGAAGAAGATGATGATCATAGTTATATGCTCCATAAGGCTGAATATGAATCTTCCATGCTTGTTATTGAAGAATATTCTAGTGAGATTGGTAGACTAACAAATGTATGCAAGGAGCATGAGAATAAATTGCAAGTTTGTGATGAAAAGGAGAAAAGTCTCAAGGAATAAATCATTTCCTTGAGGACACAACTGGAAAAATAAAAAAGAGTTGAAGTCAATTGAAACAAGAAAAAGGATAGGAATGACTATGTTGAGGCACTTGAAGGTGTGATTGACAAATTGACGAAGTAGCTTGAAGAAAAGGACAAGCAGCTGGAGCAAGTGAAGAGGACCATAGAAATAAGAAAATATGGCAAAAATATTCAAAAGGGTGAGACAAGTTTGCATGCAGGAAAGAATAAAAAAGCAGAACCAAAGAAGCCTACAACAAATAATGTGACCAACAATAGTAGCAAGAAAGGAGAGAGAAAAAAGATCCACCAGCAATAGCAAAGAAGAGAACTAGGGAGACCATTCACTCCTAGGATTGATGGCGACAAATTTCAGAGGAGAAATCAAAACTCGTTTTCCCTGTAGATGGACGAGATTGAGTGTTTCAACTATCAATTTTTTTGTCATGTGTCAGCTGATTATAGGAGAAATTACATACATCCATGCAACAATATGATCAACCAAGAAGAGAACCTACATTCAGGTATAAAAGTTATTTGAATGGTCATTATTTTTCTTTTAAGATGTTTGGGCATAAAGCCATTGATTTCAAATCTAGCGTGAGAAGATGGAGGTCTAATATGAGAAGCAAGATATTAGATCCTTTAGTTACATATCTTAGTCATATAGAGTGTTATGTGTGCCATAATTTTTAGAACATTACCAAGGATTGTAAGATGCCTAGATCCTTGAAGCTTTTGGTTCAAAAGCAGTAGACAAAAGAGAATGAACAACCAAGGAACCGACCAAGGAACACATGTAAGAAGAAGGAGTAATGACTTGGATGATGTGGCATTGCAGTTTGTTCGTGTGATGAAGATGACATGTGGTAAATTGATAGTGGATGCTCACACCATATGTTAGGAGATAAGAGAATATTTTATTTTCTCAATAGAACCAAGACTAGCCTTGTTGAGTTTGAAGGAAATGAAACAACAAGAGTGTTGGGAAGCAGTAAAGCCAATCTTGGTGAAAGAGGAAAAATGCAGATGATTTTTGGCTCATTGAAGGTCTAAGGAATAATATTTTGAGTGTGATCCAAATGGTTGATGGAGGAGAGGAAGGGATATTCAACTCCAAATGTTACATCATCCAGAAACAAGGATTAAAAAGAGTGATTTCTAAGGGAGTAAAGACACTTGATAGTGTGTATGTGTTGAAGGGAAGAGTGAAGAGTAAGAAGAGACCATGGGAGTGCTCTTCCTCATCAGATTCAAAGTAAGATATATTAGCCCCTATTGTAGTCCATTCTTGCATGTTAGATCTATTTGACTATAGCAGTATGTATGAGACTAGCATGGTCTTAGGGGGAGTATTGTAGCTTGATAGTGCCAAAAAAAATGAGTTTTGATCTAGTTCAACAATGCATATTTAGGTCCACATCATCAACATGCTCATGAGGTATATTATGCTCAGGGGGAGCTATGCTTTTCAAGGCTTGATCTTTATGTTTATTTATTTTCACTCATTATTTTTGTAGCTGATGTATTTAATATGTATGAATGGAAGAGACTTGTATATCAGCCTTGTTGCAACATTCATTGATCATCTTACAACTATCATAGTATGGAGACAGTGTGGCAATGACATGCATATGTGACTTGACACTTGGACCAACCATATGTGGGTTGTTATATTCAATTTATTACAACCATGTACTTTTAATTTATTCATCATTTTATGTTGGTAGTGGGTCCAATCATTAGTAAAATGAGTTATTATGTTGATATGCATGTTTTGGAAGAGTGCCACGGAGTCTTATTCCAACCACATGTATTAGATAATGATGAAGTAATAGTCATGATGTATCATGTTTTTACATCATTGGAACATAGGATATGATCATAACAACAATGTAATTCATTGAAAATATATGTTCCTATTTACTTTTCTTATTCAACCTTGGTACCCATCCATGTAATCAGCAACAATATGTAATATGGAAGTAACATGAAATCAACATACAAGCATGCACACCATGAGTATCATACACATGAGACACAAGGCTTTTCACATGGAAACCCTTTCGGGAAAAAACCACCATGCTTCTTGTTGTTATTGACGTAAAATAAGAGCACCTACTGTATTACATCAATTTGTTTTGTGCACACCCACTAATAGGAAGCACCAAATCCCTTTTATTGTTTGCTAGCACCGACTAGAAGGAAGCACCAGCGCCCTCTTTTTGTAGACACCTGTCTAGCTTACCAGAAGCACCATGTGAGGCACTAACCTCAAAAATTTTATGCAAGCACCAACTTGCAGCTCCTTGGATTTTTGCAAGCCAACTTGCAGGAGGCACCAACCCGCAAGTCTTCTCAAGCACCTACTAGAGATGGAAGCACCAACTTCCTGTATGCAGGCACCAACCCACACTCAAATAGGAATTGTATGTTTTATGTAATTTTGTAGCCACTCTGCCTGATATCAGTTTTGTTCTCTCAGCTCACACTACTCACTCTACAACAACACACTGATTTTCTCAACAAAAGTCACTCATCATAGTCCACGCAACCCTCTATTCTCTGCTCTTTATCAGCATACAATCATCTCTCAGCCTTCTACTCTCCAAAATGTACACTCACCTCTTGGCCTTCATTCTCTACATAGACACGTTTGACCTTTCTCGCAACACATGCATCTTCCACCTTTACTCAGTGCACAAGAAACTTCCACCTTACACACATTGCACAAACAACATCGGCCTTACTCACATCACATAGGAAACTTCTGCCTTGCACACAACAAACAAGAAACATCGACCTTTCTCACACAACATAGCTCTTGCGGCCTCTTACCTTAGCATAGGCACTCTTGGCCTTTTTTTTGTAGAACAGGCTCTCTCTCAGCCTTACACAACAGTACACTCACACTGAGATTTTTGCACTTAGCTCTCTAGCAATTATGATGCTTCACCCACTTTGCTCATTTGAGCTCCTAGGTTTTGTTCTTCTGTTTCCCCCTAATCAATGTTGCCACTCTATCATGTATTCACACTGTGTGAGTGTACCTTGATATGGCCCTTCATTTAGTTGTTGCGTCTGACTTGGTCACTTCCACTGCATTAACCATGAGAGTGGGCAATTTGACAATTTATCCATACTGAGAATGAATTCTCAATCCACTTGCACACTTCACCAGGAACAATCCTCTCTGTGAATAGATCTCCTATCATTGAGGCTCCCCATGATTATTCATGGTTTCACAGTACTTCAACATGGCTTCTCTATGGATCATTGTCCTTGTTGCCTTGTCTCAGAGTTTTCTGCTGATCTTTGACAATCGCCATTTATTCCAACGACCAACTCCTCTGCTCTCATTTACTCTTCAGCTGCAGTCTCATCCAAAATTCAATACTCCTCTGTGCTTCTCTATCAAATATTTTACACCACAATGCAATATCAGAGCCCAAACATCTCGTAACTCTATTAAGAATATGTTATGATATTACAATATTCTGATTGGCCTTTAGCCTCTTCTTCTTAGCTCCTTATCACATCTCCACCATAGGACCATTCCTTGTGACCATTGGTATAACACGTAGGTGCTAAGTCCTTTAGCATCCTTCCTGAGGCCTTTCTCCTCATGTTATTGCTCTGCGCCATTGGTTTTCTGGGCTCCATGACCAAGCGCAACAATATCAGAAGCTTCACATATCGCAATATTCACAATGGTGTAGTATTCTAATTTGTCGATTTCTGACCTTCAATATGACGAGACCCTTCTGCTTAGCTCTTCCCACTTTTCTCACCATAGGACCGAGGGTCATGACATGTCGCTTAGCCTTGAGGTGTTAAAGCGTTTAGACTCCGGTCGGGGGCCATTCTCCCTTTGTTAATAGCTCTCTGCCCCTGGTTCTTTAAGTTCTTCTAGACCAGGTGCTAGCCAAATATCGAGCCCCTCTTATCGAAACTTTTTCAATAAATAACTATTATAAAGTTCTGATATCCTCAATCCTCTGATCATCGACTTTTGATATGATGTCATCACTGCCATGTGGTGACTCCTCAGAGGTGACGCAGGTCACCCAATTATGGCCCATTAGACCACCCAATATGGTTGAATATGCCTGCCACGTGTCTTGTTGTACTGCCATGTCATGCTGACGTCAGTTGCCACTTGTCCATTATCGGATCCAATCAGATCTTGCCATGTTTCCATATGAGAGACAATCACATGCCACCATGTGTCCTTCTAGAGGAGAGAGAAAAGGGCTCACCCACCTTTGGTTTTGTCATGAATTCCTGTTTTAATCCTATATCCATTTTCTTAGCAGTTTTCAACGCTATCGATGCTTTACCCATATCACAACTTTCTAAAGGGTTCACGTGAAGAAGTTCTGATTCTCCAATTGCCAATATGCCTGATGCTTTGATGTGCAGTCACCGATACACCCGATTATCCTATATGAGATCACCGATATGCCTGATGTTGCTGGACCTCTGATTGCTGATACACTAATGTACTAATATTTGATTGTGAATACACCAATGTGCCAATCTTCGATCTTTCAATCTCTGATATTCTGATATTCCTTCCTGCCTAAGGCTTCAAATCCCTGAACTTCAGCAGGCCATAATGTTTGAACCAAGAATCCATTTTTGGACTTCCACATATCATTGGAAAGCTCTTCCAGAGGATTTTCCAATGGAGAGGGTATGATGTAGGCTTTGATCCCATCTTCTACCTATAATATGGATCCAAACTCTTTGCCACTCTTCTTCTCCTTGACTCTCTGGATAGCTGAAATCACACCCACCATGGTGATCCTTTGCATGAAGCCTACAAGTATCATGGACTTCCATCTGGTCCATCATTGTAATCATATTTTTATGGATTCTCCAATAAGCCTGCTACAGTGATGATTTTCTACATGAAGCCTGCAGCTACAATGGACTTCCATCTAGATCATCATCATAATCATCATTTTATGGCTTTTCCACTAAGATTGGTGCTATGATGATTCTCTACTTAAAGCTTGCAACTATCATAGGAATCCTTCTAAGCCCCAAAAAACCATGGGATTCCTCCTCGACCATCACTGCCATTATCTGTCGTGACAAACATCCAAGCTAATCTAGTTGACATAAGTGCCAAAACTCATGCCAATAGTTATGTAATGCCAACTTCCCAACACATCTTCCCAACATGACTATTTTCATTAATGCCAATTATCCAACACACTGCCCATCCGGACAATGCCAGTTTTCCAACAATCTTCCCCTTTGGCATTGATGGAAATACTCCATCTTCTCTTCATGTGATGGCAAAAACTCATGTTTCTTCCACAGATTTGATTGCATGAGACGCCAATGGCTTACTTTCTTTTGCATAGGCCATTACAACTTCTCCAAAAATTCTCTCCCCCTTTGACGTCACTGGCAAGGGGCTACAAGCTGTCTTTCTCTCCCCATGCAATTACTTGGTTGTGGAGACCAGAGTCTAGCTATTGAGATGTGTATTCTGTTTCGCGGACATCTCTTCTATGACTATCACTGTTGTTGCTCCATAAATTGGGCATATGTGATATGCTTCCCCTAAACATATACTGCCTCTTCTTTGTCCTTCCAGTTTTGGAAACCTTATGGATGCTTGCTGAGAACTCTCTCCACTAATACATTTTTTATATCAAAAAGATTGATACCCATTAAATTGCTCATGGTATTGCTGCTACTACAAATACCAATTAACGATGATGCATTTCTTTTTGTACTTCACTGTTGTTGCTGCTTCCAAGGCTGTGCTTACTTTATTTCAACATCTCCACTTTTCCCCTTGAGATCATATATTTAAAATAGGGACTGCTTCACAACTAATACCAATTTCACCAAATGGAACAAATGGAACAATGTGCCAGGCATAATCTAATATTTCTTTTCTAAAAAAAATGTCCATTTTCACACAAGGTTACTCAACTTGAGCCCATCACAACCAATTGACATAGCGATACCAATTGAGGGTTAAGGGACATGAAAAGCTTACACCAATTGTGTTTCATGAATGCAAGATTTCTATGCATAATCAAACTCACAACTTAAATGAATTAAGGGTATTTCACCAAAGATGAAAACCTTTTATTTGCTCAACGATATCCATTTCTGAGGCTTCCCATTATTTCCTAGTACTTCTTATTAAAGGAACTCCCCCTGATCCAATGCTCCTTGATATCCTACAACATCTTTCTTGCCTCTATGCGAGGACTGATCCTATGGACCTAACTTGACTATGAGCTTCCTATCATTCCACTACACCCCAAATTCTTCCCACAACATAAGATATTGTTGTGTACTCCTCATGCTAGCTACATTCTTCCTTTTCAATATGGATACATTCAAAATAAATCAATTTATTATTGTAATCAACAAGAAAACACTTCCATACCTTCTCAATCAGATGCACCTTTTTGTTTATTCCTTTGGGCTTCCTACGGCCCTGACTTATTCGGCCTCCTTTGAGGCCATTCTCTTCCTTCACTGAAGAGAAACATAGGATCTACTCCCCTTGAGAAGATCATCCTCCTTCTTCCTCCAGACCTTCAATGGTTGAGTCCTGACAGAAGCATTTCTATCTAGCTTCTTCTTTGCCCTTGTTTAGGCTTTTTATCAATTGCACATGGGTAGAGGAAAAAATTCTTTTACCTCCTTTTTCTTCACCCAAATCCTTTTGGTGCCTTTCTGCCTAACAAAGAGGTCCATCACACAGGTAAGGATCATTCTTCTTATTTCTTCCTCCTCTTTTCATCTTTCCCTTTTGACACAGAGAACTGAAGAAAAGTCTATATTTTTCGACTCCATTGTTTGTGCTTATCTTCAAAATCTAAGCTACTACATTTGCATGCATATGCTGTGGAGCATGCCTTTTCTTCTCATTTCTGCAACAATATCTCTTGTGCCCAAATTTTCCACAATTGTAGCATTTAATTTGGCCTAAGAATTGGGTAGAGGAGTTACTCTTTTTGACAACATTATTTCGAAAACTGCTATTGCACCAACATGCCGTCTTCTAGCTTTTTTGTGCATTCTTGGGTTGCTTCTACCCAGCACATCTTGTTTCCTTGCATGCCATCTACAGTCTATGGACTTATGCCCAAAATTATTGCAAGAAAAACAATAGCCATGAAAAGGCTTTTGATGACAGAGGTTACCTTTTCTTTGTAGGCTTTGTACTTGAGTAGGAAAGGACCTCTGCTAGCTCTTCATGTGCCTCCTATGATAGTTTGCATTATTGCCTTGCACTTTTTCTTTCAACTACCTAGCCCTCTTCTACTGCATTACTGGTTGCTTCTTCTTAGCCTTCTGCTACTGCCTTTTCTTATTTTTCTGCTACTTCTTTCCTTGCTAATGCTATTGTCCAATAACCTTTCTTTCTTCAATGTTGTTGGAACCTTGGTCTCCCTTTACACGGGGAGTTGACCCTTTAGCCTTCACAATGTTGGGGCTTGGTTTTTCCTTGAAACCTAAACCAATCTTAATGAGCAGGGATCCTTTCTTAACAAGAATCTCGTCCAAGGCCTTTGTGCTCCTTTCAAGCTTCTGATATTTAGACAACTCTATTCTTGATTTTTCTAAGTCATGTCTCAATGATACTACCTCATTTTGTAGTCTCCCATAGTAAGCTTCCTTCTCACCCAGCCGATTGGTTAACTTTCCATTCAGTTTGCTAGCCTCTTCTTGTTGAGCATTTAGATCAACTAATGTTTTGCTCAAACATCCATTCTCAAGCTCATAAATTTTCAGTTTCTCGTCTTGCTTGAGAATTTCCTCTAATAGGTCCTTGATCTCCTTTAGAGAAGAGATCAACTTCTTTCTAAAAAATATCCTTTCATTTAGATCCTCTTAGTCACTATTAGAGGTGATAACTAAGTTATCACAGATATCTAAGCCCATCTCTATGTCCATGGAGTCTTCCACAGGTATAAGGGTTATCCCTTCATCATCACTACCTGAGGTATTCTCATTTACTCCTATGGACGAACACTCCGGGAATCTCTCTTCTTCCTTTAAGGATTCCTCAGTTGCTATTGCTACTAAAGTGGTTCTATCTTTATTACAATTTCTAGATGCATAGCTATATCTATCTTCAAGTGATACACATTTACATATATATAATGAAAGACCTATCTCTTTGCATTTATCACACAACCATAGCTTACCTTCTGAGCAACACGATCTTCCTTATGAGTCCTTTTCATCATCAACACAAATGTGATGAGCATCAAAGTTTGCATGTTCTAATTCATTACTAGAGTAGTAGGGCTCCCCAGCCTCTTCTGAAGCCACATGGCTATCTCAACCATACATACGTTCCAGTCTGTCCATCACTTCTGTTGTTGACACACAATGCCTCACTTTATCAACATCTGCTTAGCTAGCCCTTTCATGATGACCTCCTTGGCTTTTTCATTATGCTCATCCTATTCTTTATACACTATAGAGATATATATATCAGCATCCAAGGACATCAAATAAGCTTCCATTCTCACCTTCCATATTTCATACCAGATCTCATGGCCCGATCCATATAAGAATGGAACTTCTTCTACTGTTATCCAAGGTCGATTATCCATTGTTTCCTTTTGATCTACCTTCTAGAGATTAAGTTATTCCTCAAGGAACTTGGTTATGATACCAATATATGGAAACAATGATAATACTATGGGGTGGGGGGGTGAATCAATATTAAGGCTAATTTTAAACTCCTATGCCTATTTACTTTTCTTGTTCAAGCTTGACACCCATCTATATAATTAGCATCAATATGTAATATGGCAGAAACATGGAATCAACATACAAGAATACACATGATGAGTATCATACACATGAGATAAAACGTTTTCATGTGGAAACCCTTTCATGAAAAAACCACTATGCTTGTTGTTGTTATTTATGTAAAATAAGAGCACCTACTCTATTACATCAATCTATTTTGTAAGCACCCACTCATAGGAAGCACCAAATCCCTTTGATTGTTTTCTAGCACTGACTAGTAGGAAGCACCAACTCCCTCTTTTTGTAGACACTTGTCTAGCTTACCAGAAGCACCATGTGAGGCACCAACCTCATGGATTTTTTGCAAGCACCAACTTGTAGCTCCTTGGATTTTTGTAAGCCAACTTGTAGGAGGCACCAACCCCCAAGCCTTCTTAAGCACCCACTAGAGATGGAAGCACGAACTTCTTGTATGTAGGCATCAACCCACACTCAAATAGGAACAATATGTTCTCTGTAATTTGATAGCCACTCTGCCTGATATCATCTATGTTCTCTCTGATCACACTGCTCACTCTGCAGCAGCACACTAATCTCCTCAACAATAGTCACTCATTACAGTCCACTTAGCTTTCAGTTCTATGCTCTTTATCAGGATATAGTCAGCTCTTAGATTTCTTCTCTCCAAAAAACACACTCAGCTCTTGACCTTCATTCTCTGCATAGCCACCTTCAGCCTTTCTCACAACACAAGCAACTTCCACCATTACTCACAGTGCACAAGCAACTTTCGCCTTACACACAATGTACTGGAAACATCGGCCTTACTCATAGCGCACAGGGAACTTCCACCTTACACATAATGCACATGCAACATCAGAATTTCTCACACAGTAAATCTCTCAGGGTCTCTTACCTTTGCATAGGCACTCTCAAACTTTTTTCTACAGAACCATCTCTCTCTCAGCCTTACACAATAGTGCACTCATATTGAGCTTTTTCCACTCAACCCTTTTGCAACTATGATGCTTCACCCACTTTGATAATCTGAGCTCATTTTTTTCCTCTACTACCCCCGATCAATGCTGTCACTCTATCTTGTATTCACACTGTGCGAGTGTACCTCAGCATGGCCCTTCATTCTTTTGTTGCGTATGACTTGGTCGCTGCCACTGCATTAACCATGAGAGTGGGCACTTTGATAGTTTGTCCATACTGAGAATGAATTCTCAGTCCACCTGCACACTCCAACAGGAAAAGTCCTCTTTGTGAATAGATCTTTGATCACTAATCCTCTGCATGCTTATTCATGGTTTCATAGTACTTCAGCATGGATGCGCTGTGGATCATTGTCCTTGTTACCTTGTCTCAATTTTTTCTGTTGATCTTTAACAATCACCATTTATTCCAGTGACAAACTCCTTTGTGCTCATTTACTCTTCAGCTACCGACTCATCCAACCTTTAACACTCCTTTGTGCTACTCTATCGAATATTTTACACCACAATGCAATATCGAATCTCAAACATCTCGTAACTCTATTAAGAAGATGTTACGATATTAAAATATTTTGGTTGGCCTTCAGTCGCTTCTGCTTAGTTCCTTATCACATCTCCACCATAGGACCACTATGTGTGACCGTTGGTATAAAACTTAGGTGCTAAGTCATTTAGCATCCTGTTGGGGGCCTTTCTCCTCATGTTATTTCTCTATGCCCTTGGTTTTCTGGGCTCCACAACCAAGCGCCAACAACATCTGAATATTCACATATCACAATCTTCACAATGGTGTAGTATTCTAATTTGCCGATTTCCAACCTCTGACATGAAAAGCCCCTTCTTATCCCTTCCTACATTTCTCACCATAGGACTGAGGGTCGTGAGCTACAACTTAGCCTTGACGTGCTAGTGCATTTAGACTCCTGTCGGGGGCCATTCTCCCTTTGTTAACAACTCTCCGCCCCTTGTTCTTTAAGTTATTCTAGACCATGTGCCATTCAAATATCAGAGCCCTTCTTATCAGAACTATTTCAATAAATAACTGTTATAAAGTTATGATATCCTCAATCCTCCTATCACTGACTTCTGATATGACATCATCATTGCCACATTGTGACTCCTTAGAGGTGACACATGTCACCTGGTTATGGCCCATTAGACCACCCAATAGGGTTGAATATGCCTGCCATGTGCCCTATCGTACTTCTATGTCATGCTGACATCAGCTTCCACTTGTCCCTTGTTAGAGCCAATTAGATCCTACCATGTGTCCTTATTAGAGCCAATCACATGCTACCATGTGTCTTGCTATAGGAGAGAGAAAAGGGCTCGTGCACCTTTGGTTTTGCGATGAATCCCTTTGTCAATCCTTTATCAGTGTTTCCAATGGTTTTTAACACTATCAACGCTTTACCCATATTGAAACTTTTTAAAGGGTTCACACGAAGAAGTTTCAACTCTCCTATTGTCGATATTCCTGATGCTCCGATGTGCAATCGCTGATATCCTTGATACTTTGATGTGCAATTGTCGATATGCCTAATGTCACTGGACCTATGATTGTCAATACACTAATGTTCTGATCTTTGATATCTGGTACAATAATGTGCCAATATTTGATCTTCTGATCTATGATATGCTGGATCATTGATCTCTAATATGCCGATATTCCTTCCTCCCTAAGGCTTCAAATCATGAACTTCAACAGGCCATAAATTTTGAATCGAGAATCCATTTTTGGACTTCCACATATCATTGGAAAGCTCTTCTAGAGAAATTTCCAATGGATAGGGTCCGATGTAGGCTTTGAGCCCATTTTCTACCTCTCAGATGGCTCCAAACTCTCTGCCACTCTTCTTCTCCTCGACTCTCCAGAGAGCTGAAATCACTCCCACCATGGTGATCCTTTGCATGCAGTTTGCAACTATCATGGACTTCCATCTGGTCCATCATTGTAATCATCATTTTATGTCTTCTCCAATAAGCCTGCTATTGTGATGATTTTCTACATGAAGCCTGCAGCTACCATGGAATTCCATTTGGCTCACCACTGTAGTCATCATTTTATGGCTTTTCCACTAAGCTTGTTGCTATGATGATTCTCTACTTAAAGCCTGCAACTATCATAGGAATCCTTCTAAGCCATAAAAAACCATGGGATTCCTCCTAAGCCATCACTTCCAACAGCTACTGTGACAAGCATCCAAGCTAGTCTGGTTGACATCAATGCCAACACTCCTGCCAACAGTTAAGCAATACCAACTTCCCAACACATCTCCCTAGCATGACTGTTGTCATCAATTCCAACACACTTGCAGAGGCCTTCACTAGGCCACTAGCTATCCAAACAATGCCAACTGTACAACAGTTTTTGAGTCATTGGTCCATAGGATATGATCATAGCAGCAATGTATTTCATTGAAAATCTATGTAATATGCTCATGGATCCATGTACTTGTATTGTACTATTTTTTGGTCTTGTAGTCATGGGTCATGAGGTTATGTAATAGTCATGTATGAGGATTTTATGTTGCTACTACAAACATGTATTTATCCATGTATATGTTAGTTGAGTCATGACCATGTGGAGTGTCAGTGCATATGGTGCTTCTATTTGTTAAGAGGAAGCATTTCTTGTGGTGGAAGCAGTTCACTACAACATGGAGTGATGTTGGAGATGACATGTGTTCATGGGGAGAATATATTTTCTCTTATTTACTTCAACCATCCATTGTTGGCATTATTATCCACTTGGAGGTGTTCATGGTGTTCCTCATGCTATGATCATGTTATTTGGGTTTTGGCGTCATGTGATGAGCAAAGAGTTGGATGATGGCGATTGATTTTGGTGCTATGTGGTTGCTATGTGGAGGATTGTTGGTTGGTTCCTCATATGCATATTGATGAATATACTTGATGCCGCTCATAGTTGTTATTATGATGATGTTTCATATGATGATTTTATGGTTGCCTTATGTTGCCATGTATTCATGGGGAGCATCTATTTACTCTTGTTTACTTTAGCCATCCATTGTTGGCATTTCTATGTTGTTTCAATTACTTTAGACCAATTCAATTATTCAATTAGAAATTCTTCCAATTATTAATAATATTTCCAATAGTAAACAATAACTGAAGATAGAAAATAAATGCAATGACAAAGGAGACAATAGCACAACCACAAGAGACACTAGATTGGTCAAAGACCAGGGAAAAATCCCCACTAGGGAAAAATCCCTTTCAAATCTTCTTATTAGATTGTCACAAAATGTTTCAGTAGAGAGTACAATGAGCCTAATACAAAATCATCCAACAAATATTTACCCAATAAAAATTAGAAATAGAATTCCAGAATCACTGTATAGTAGAGAGAAACCTTCCAGTATTTGGTCATATGCAATCAAATGTCCCAAGATACAAACCCTAGTCTTCATCCCTAGTCACACTCATCAAGTTGTCATGTGAGCGACTATGAGTTCTCGCTCGCTCCCTTAAGCCCAACAACTGAAAAACTGTGGTCAAATCAATCATGTATCAAACATGTGACTGCGAATCAAAAACTCTAAACTTGTGTGAGCCTTAGGCTTGTAATTTCAGACATTGTGCGAGCTTCTTCCGTCAAATCTCTATGAACCAATCAATGAAAGTAGAGAAGAAAAATATGTTTGATGATGATGATGTCCAAATGAGCTTGAGGTCACTTTTACTTATAGGATTTCATGGGTGTCCATTTGATGTTGAGGCCAACTTGTCCAAATGTGCATGTGTGGGTACATAAATTCGAAATCCAACTTCTGCTTGTCCAAATGAGGTGATCTTTAGGTTGATTTTGGTACTCTTGAAAAGAGGAATTAAATGTAATCATCATCTTCACCATATGAGTTGTACAAGGTGGAATTTAACCCTAGTTGCACAATTTAACACTCCCTCTCAACTAGGAAGAATTTCACCTTCCAATATGTGTCTGTTGATCATCATATCATCCTGTCATGCTATCATTATGACGTGTCCATCTCTACTCAACTCTATCTACTGAAACATTCTTGAATCTAAAAGAATAAGAATTGGGGAGCATTAGCTTCCACCCTCTATCTCATGGGGGAGTCACATATCTCAACCCCCTATCAAGCAATATGATATCTAAACACATAGGGGATAATATCTCAACCATCAAATCACACTGGGGAGCTCATTCTCAACCTATAACTACATAAGGGAGAAAATCTCAACCAAATCATTCTGCTTGCAAATATTCCCATCGCTAACTCTAAGGAGTCATGTGGTAGAACACTTGCATCATAATCCGAGCTTGAATGAGATACTTACCAAAAGGTAAGGATGACATGCCTCAAAGCCTCCTCAACTCATTAACTAGATAAAGAGGGACAATCCTAATGAGCCTTGCTTATGGGTATGATGCCAACTCGGGTTTACTCTACAATGACCAAAGGTTGGGGAGATACTCGGCTTGTCAAAACAGACAAGGATCACATACATCCCACAGGTGACAGATAAGGGTGATACCCTCTTATCAAAATATCCCTCAACCCCAAGATCCCTCTATCTCAATTCCTCACCCTGGGAGCTCAACAAGGGAGAATAGGTGACTCAGTGTCCTCGATCAATGATGCCTCTTATCATGAGGGGTCAAATCCATCAGTCCAAGCTACTCTATGAAGATCAAAAACTTCCCTTTCGGAAAATCCTTGGTGAGAATATCTGCAAGATTCACATCTGTCGATATGTGATGGAGACAAATGAAACATTTCTACACCATGTCTCGAATGAAGTGATATCGAATATCTATGTGCTTGGAATTTTCATGAAATATGGGATTCTCTACTAGATGGATCCTACTCTTGTTGTCAGAATATATCACTGCAGTATCTAAGACTTGCTCTAATAGCTCTCCAAAGAGCTTCCTCAACCAAATTTCTATGCAACTAGCCATGCTAGTGGAAATATACTCTACCTTAACAGTACTCGATTCTATGGACTTTTGCTTCCTACTCATCCAATATATCATGTCAGATCCAAGGATGAAATCACATCTAGATGATCTCTTCCTCTCGATAATGTTTCCTGCCTAGTCAACATCGATGTATCTTGTTGGGAACGGGTCCCCTGGGGTCATTTTTGGGACTAAAAGCCTAAGTTTGGGGCAAAAAGCCCAAATTTTGCATAAAGGAATGTAAAGTCTCCGCATTTTGTGGCAGCGAAGCACAAATATATGAAGAGTCAAAAAGGGTTTCCGCCCTTAGTTTAGATAGCTTGTGTCAGCTTTAGGGATCTGCCCTTGGTCCGCAGACCATGGGATTGTATAAAAAGGGAGTCTTAGAAGAGTATAAGAGAGAGAAGTAGATTTATAAGTAAGCTTGAGTTCTTGATGAGTCTATGAAGAGCTAAGAGTGAGACTCTTAGCATCGGAAGAGGCTCTACAGCTGAGTGCACACAAGCCTAGGGTAGAAGTCTGCAGTTGAGTGTGCGGACCACTACAGCTGTGTGCGATGGGCAGATAGAGTCTGTATTGGAAAGTTGAATCATCAATAAAGAGAAGTATTATGAAATTACTGTGTATTTTGTCTCTGTGGATTGCATGCGATTATTTTATGTTATGTTCTGGGTTTATGTGATAATGCTAATTTGATGATCGAATATATATGTTTCTATTTGCTATATGAACACAAATAAGGATATATATTTACGCGAAGATAATCTTAATTGCAGGGTAAAATTGGAGAACACTTAAGATATTTCAGGAAATTATACAATAACCCTGTAACAAAGGCGTGTAAGTTCTTGAGTCGCAGGTTAGGGTTGCACGAAGGATGACCATATACCTTCACGGAGGTTCTAAGAGACGAGAGAGACAGTACATTGATAAGCCTTAAAGGCTTATCGATCTATGTGAAGGAAGGGTTTAAGGTATAAAACCGACATCACAACGATCTCAAGGTGTGGAAACTTGGTTCCTGCATCCCCCCATACTACTTCGGGTGAGACTTCGGTCCGCACTCCGCAGACTGATGCCGAAAGGGACAGTAGTGTAGGGATTTGCTTGGCTAACTAATGCTAAACCTAGGTTCAAGCCAACAAATGGTTTCGTTTCCAGGACCGGGATCTGCATAACGAGATGTGTGACGTTGCATCATAGGAATCCAACTAAGAAGGAGATTGAAGACTGGTTGGATAGAAATATCCACGAATTCATGGCACAAGAAAACAGGAATCCATGATTGACAAAGGAATAGTGGTTGGACAAATATTTGTACACAGAAATTCATGAAATCTTCTTCTGTTATTTCCTGGTTGAATTATACGAGTGGATCGAGAAGTTGGCAGAATACCAGGGAAGGTGGAGGCTTGACAATCAGATTGTCTGGACCCCGGAGTTAGTGTAGAGATTGGATCGACCGTATCATAGGAGGGTTTGTGATAGAGTTCGTGGTTGATACTTCGGTTAGTTACAGTGAAGCAGATCGCCGCTTCTTCAAGGGGTCGCGAGGTAAGTACTTGAAATCATTAAATACTTGGATTAAGATGCTCTTGTGTGAAAAGCAAGTCATGCAGTTACCTTGATGTTTGGAGCTACACGAAGTGGAAGGTCTTTCAAGGATGGAGAGAGAAAAGGTCCTAAGTATAGCCCGCCGATGGAGCATCCTTTGAGTGACGACGAAGGAGCAGTGTAGGCTTCTCTGTTGAGAGTTATTCAGTTGATAAGACAAGGGTCCCTGTGAATACCTACGCTAGCTCCATACTCATCCCATCCATCCACACCACCTCCATCCTCAGCTCCACCACTTACCCCATCACCCACACCACCGCCACCTCCACCACTGTTCAACATGGCGAACTCTGTAAAGCTACATGTATTCAAGGGTGTAGGAAATGAGGATCCAGACTAGTTTTGGTTTGTTACGAAGGTTGTAAGGGAAGCTCAGGGTATCATGGATGATCAAATGAAGAAAACAACGTTGGTTAGTGCTTTGCAAGACCACGCACTAACGTGGTACCTTAAGCATAGTAATGATAACCTGACGTCTGTGTTGGCAAATATCCAGGCTGCACTAAATAGGAAATTTAGTAGACCTAAGTCTCAAGTACAATCCATTATGGGATTCAAGGAGATCATGATGAAGCCTAGGGAGACACCCTAGGATTTGGATCAAATATTGAAGTGTACAATTTGTGAAGCCAACATGAACCTAACTGATAGGCAGCAATGCGAATGGTTTGTGGCCTCACTCCTCCCTCACTTAAGGGTTGCACTATCAAAACAGAAGATTGGGACCTAAGCGGAAGCTTTGGAAATCGTAATGAGACTGCATGAGATGCTAATGCAGGATGCTAATCTAGGGGTTCAATAGATTCACGCGCAGTTGCAGAACCTTTGCCTTGAAATGCAAAGCCTGAAGAAAGATAGAATAGTTCAGTCAGAGGCGCAAGAAGAAGTCTAGTGCCTAAAATGCAAAGGTCAGGGGCATGATAAGGATCACTATCCAGTCTTTGAGAATTATGTTGCAGCAGGGGGACCAATGCCTGTAAGGCTAGAGGCTGTAGCAGGGCCAAGTACAGGGCCTGCACTATGGTGTGCTATATTCTAGGTAGCTGGGAAGCATGCAATTAACAATTTCCATTTGCTGCAAAAATTCATAAAAACACCACAAAAACTCTTCTGCAATTTCTGTCAATCAGTAGGTCATGACGAGCACAATTGCCATAGTTATGAAATAATAATGGACAGGACACCTGCATATAGGGTCTAGGCAGAAACGTGGCATCCGGACCGAGGCACTGGGGGAATGGGAGGTGAGTATCAGGGGCGCGGCTGAGGCTAAGGTGGAGGAGGGCCTGGTAGAGGTCGAGGGCAGCTTATTTGTTATAATTGTGGAGGAACAGGACACTACGCGAGAGATTTCCTGAACTTGACGTGACTGTCATGTCACTATTGTACTCAGTTTGAACATGCGATTAAGGATTTCCCTACATTGTTGGCTAAGATTCGTGAAAATGGGGCACAGCCTCTACAGTCGATGCAAAGCCTCCAGATGATGAGGGTTGAGCCTCACGAGGAAGATCCTAAGGTAAACATTATGTTGTGAAGTGGCACTGTGACTGGTGAGGATAAAGGGAAGCAGCATGCAGAAGGTGAGTGGGTCCACAAAGCACCAGAAAAGGAGATTGGGTTTGATTTGGAGCACGTAAAAGAAACATTTATGGAAGAAAAGAAAATATTCATTGGGGCCTCTACCTCAGGAAGTTAGGAGAAATTGGTTGAAGAAATGGACCCATCCATGATTACCAAGTTCTTGGAGACCTGCATGAAACTACTCCGCGAGAGTAAGGCTGTGAAGGGACTGTAGGAACTGATCAATTGGTGTGTTGGAAAGGACAACGCTACTAGCAAACCATGTGTAATTAGAAAGCTTGGTAAGAATAAGGTAAGGACGGGACGTGAGATGAGACTCAAAGCGTAGATAAGAGAATATGAGATGGATCAAGTTATTTTGGATCTAGGGTTAGACGTGAATGTTCTGCCTAAGAAGACATGGGAGCGGTTGGGGATACCTATGTTGTAGTGGTCTCCGATTCAGTTAAGAATGGAAAACCAGTCGAAGATCATCCCCATGGGACAATTGTAGGGAGTAACTGTAGATATTGTAGGCACGAGCACATTGGTTGATTTTGAAGTAACAGAAATTGTTAATGACAACAACCCCTACCCTGCACTCCTTGGGATTGGTTGGGCTATTGACATGAATGGGGTGATCAACCTAAAGAAGCGAAAGATGACATTTGAAAAGAAATCGCTTCGTGTAGTAGTACCCATGGATCCTTCCAAATGACTGCGCTATACTGAACCGATCCGTGATTATGAAAGCGATGACGATTTGGACCATATATATAAGATAACTGCACGAGATCAAAATTGGGTGAATCCAACAGTGGCTGGTCATATTGCATGGGACTGCAAAAGTTCCTGCGCATCAGACTCAGATGAAGAATTAGAGCACTAGCAGAATCGATTACATGATGTATCTAAGCTACGCTGTGTGTCATCGTAGGTAAGGAATCTGACTTCTTATGATGGGTTGACTAATGTGGATATATTTTTGGATACATTTGAAAGGGAAGTGCCAGAAATGCATCGCTTCTAGGCCTTGGATTGGGCACTGCACGCTACACCCGCAAGATGGTGGGGTACGCACAAGGGTAGTTTTGATGCTTGGTGCGAATATAGGAGGATGATGAGAATATGCTTTGGATAGTTGACAGTATAGATGACAGATGGGTATGACAGGAGGCATGATCCACGCAATCACTTGGCTAAATGGACTAAAGCTTGTGGAGCGAAGCCTCAGCCTGAATGGGTGCATCTGTTCTGTGATACCCTGGATGTGTTATGAAACCAGCTCACAAAAAGATAGAAAAGATAGATCAACGCCTGCCATCCCAAAAAAATTCCTTCTTAACCCCGTGGTAATTTTTTAAAAATCCTGAGTGCCCTCCTAAGGGAGAAGTGTGCAATTCCATAAGAATCTTTTGTTTGAGTTGGGAATTCTTACAGAGGTATAAGTGATCTTTGTACCATAACGAATCATTTTTCCAGCTAAATGTATCAGATGTATTGGAATCTTGTTGTAACTTTTGAATAAGTTCCCACACTTCTTCATCATTCTTCCATTCCTCCCTTGCTTTGTTTATCCAATCTGGTTGGATAATAGAAATGGCACACAACAATGCTTCCACATCCTCATCCTTTCTTGAGAGTGCATCTGCCACCACATTTTTCTTCCCTTTTTTGTAGATGATTTCAAAGTCATAACCCAACATCTTTGTGACCCACTTTTTTTGCTCTTCAGAGGATAATCTTTGTTCTAAAAAGTATTTAAGGCTATAATGATCCATTTTTACCTTGAAGTGTCTTCCCATTAGGTAGGGTCACCATTTTTTAAGTGCATGTAGTATTGCCAACATTTCCTTCTCATAAATGGCTTTGTGTAAAAACTTTCCCTTGATTGGACGACTTTCAAAAGCAATGGGTCTTTCATCTTGCACTAAAATAGCACCAACTCCATTTCCTGAAGCATCACATTCCACAATAAAAGCATTTGTGAAGTCTAGTGTAGCTAAGACCGGTGCTTGGCACATTGCCTCTTTAAGATGTTTCAAGGCCTTTGTTGCTTCTGGAGTCCATGAAAATGCATCTTTCTTCAATAATGTTGTTAGAGGTGCTGCTATTCTCCCATAATTTGTAACAAACTTGCGATAATACCCTGTCAACCCCAGAAATCCTCGCATATGCTTTATGGATGTGGGGATTTTCCATTCCTTAATGGCTTTAATTTTGCTAGGGTCTACCTTAACTTCTTCATGAGATACAATATGACCTAGATATTCCACCTCTTGTACTCCAAAGAAACATTTGGATCTTTTTGCATATAATTGTTTCTCCTCCAATAGTTGTAGCACCCTATCAACATGTTCAACATGATCCTTCCAAGACTTGTTGTAGATTAGTATATCATCAAAAAATACTAACACAAATTTTCTAAGGAAGGGTTTGAAAATGGAATTCATCAAACCTTGAAATGTAGAAGGTGCATTGGTAAGGCCAAAAGGCATGACCAAAAATTCATAATTACCCTCATGAGTTCTAAATTTCGTTTTCGCAATGTCTTCAGTCTTCATTCTGATTTGATGATATCCTGAACGAAGATCCAACTTGGTGAAGTAAATTGATCCATGCAATTCATCCAGTAATTCATCAATGACAGGAATGGGAAACTTATCTTTAATAGTGATCTTGTTGAGCTCCCTATAATCTGGACACATGCACCATGATCCATCCTTGTGCACCAATACTACTGGAGCAGAGAAGGAACTTTGACTAGGTTGAATTATACCAGCCTCTAGCATTTCTACAACCATACGTTCAATTTAACTCTTTTGGGCATAGGGATATTTGTACAGCCTGATGTTTGGAGGAACACTTCCTGGAATCAGATGAATAGCATGATCATGATCAAAAATAGGTGGGAGACCTTAGGGAGTCTCAAATACCTTGGAATGTTTGTTCAAGACTTTTTGGAGATCTGGAGAAATAGATGATTTCGATGTGGAAACATCTAGTGAACATAATTGTGCAATTACACCTCTTTGTTCCTTTTTTAGAAGCTTTGTCATACTGTTAGAGCTAATTATCTTTCCCGGTTTCCTTGCAATACCCCTTAATTCAACTTCCTTTCCTTCCGTAGAAAATTTCATGAAAATTTCTTGAAAATTGAAAGCTATTGTACCCAAGGATTTTAGCCATTAGACTCCTAGTACAACATCAACACCTCCCATTGGAATGGAAAGCATTGGGCTAGTCAATACATATTCTCCCATGGATAGCTTGATATTATGGCACTTTCCAGAGAAATTTAT
This sequence comes from Pinus tabuliformis, assembly GCA_031772625.1. Taxonomy (NCBI): domain Eukaryota; kingdom Viridiplantae; phylum Streptophyta; class Pinopsida; order Pinales; family Pinaceae; genus Pinus; species Pinus tabuliformis. The sequence continues at coordinate 1,110,096,530 of CM062820.1, read as the reverse complement.
TGTTCCTCCATTTGCAACCATCACTTGACACTTTGGTGCTGAATATAAGAAGCAATTCAATTCTTTTGATACCTTACAATGAATAAAATTGTTGGTACTTCCTGAATCAATCAACACTATTACCTTTTTCTTCTTGATTTGTCCTTCTATCTTGATGGTTTGAGGAGTGGTAATTCCCGCCATTGCATTACAAGATATGGTCGGATTCATTTCTTCTTTATTGGGCTTTGTTCCTGGAGTATATATTCTTCTTTTGACCTTTATTGCTCCTTTTCTTCTTCCTCTTCACAATCTATGTAGAATAATTTCTTCTCAGCACACTTATGACCTTTAGTGTATTTGCTATCACAACTGTAACAAAGCCCTTTAGCTCTTTTTTCTTCCAATTTTTGTGGTGTCAACCTTATAGGTTGTGGAAGACTAGAGGCAACAACACTTCCATCTTTATAATTGTGAGTGGTATGCTTCCTAGTTGCCATAATTTTTCTTTCCATTTTTCGTGCTAACCTGAATGCCTTCTCTAATGAATTAGGTTCCTAAAGGCGAACATCATGTTGGATATTATCCTTTAAAGTCCCTATGAACACATCAATCCTATGATCCTCTGGAATATTTTTTACCCTTATGTTCAATTTTTGGAACTCTTCAATGTGCTCCATTATTGAACCCTTTTGTTTGAGACTTATCAATTGGATAAAAAAATTGTTGCTTTTTATATCCTCATAATGTGCTGTCAATTCTTCCGTAAAAATTGCCCAAGTGATAATTTTTTTACGATATAAAAGCCATTGATACCATACAAACTGATTTGGTTCCAAATATAAAGTTGCAATACGTACCTTTTGTGTGCTTTGCACATTATTGAGATCGAAAAATTGCTCCATTTGTAATATCCATGTTGCGGGATCCTTGCCATCAAACTTCCTCATATAGATTTTTGGAATATGGTGGGTCTTCAATCCAACATTAGAGTCTATAAAATCATGATTAACATTTCTTTTGTTCGCATCATGAGTTTCCTTTACTACCCTTTCACCATTTGTAAGTATTTCTTGTAGAAATTTGTCAAATCTGTCTTCAAATCTGCCATGTCTGTCTTCAATTCTGCCATGTCCCTTTTCAAATTTGTCTTCAAATCTATCTTCAAATCATCCATCTTAGCTTCCATGCCATTCATCTTAGCTTCCATGCCCTTTATCTTAGATTCCACGCCATTTATCTTAGCTTCTGTTAGCTTTTGTGAGAGTGACATTTGTTGCACTTGGTCTTGTAATTTTGATATATCATGTAGCATTTCTTCCTCTTCTTCATGAGTCATGCTGGAGCTTTCAGGTTGCTTACTAAGTGTTTTCATTTTCTTTCCCCGGGGCATCAGTTACCGATAATAATTCTCTACTACGCCCTTTGAATTCCTTCAAAATAATTTTTCAAACCAAGCTTAAGCAAAAATTTAAAAAAAATCTACACACCTTTTTTCACTTTGTAGGAGCTCAATATTGCCTCTGATGTATCTCTGTAATTTCGGATCATCCAGTTCTGAAATTGCGACCTACAGTAGCCCTCTATGTCCTCTTTCCAATGCCACCAGTCTGACCCAAATCGGATTCTCCAAGGAAGAGTTATTCCAAATCTCCCACAGTGGATTGATTATAGACTAGTTTAGTAGAGTGACTTGTACGACATGCCACATCTCCCTATTTTGACCTTTGGCTCTGAAAAATATATAAAAGAAACTACAGCTGCCCTCTTTCTATACCTTCTTACAAAACTTCAATCCTATTCTCAAAGAGAAATTTATGACGATTTTCCCCAGGTCACCTGTTTGGAATGTAATTCAAGGGTCTGCAAAAAGACCAACTTCCTCATATCATATCTCCACAAATATAACGCAAAAAGCTCTAAAATTCGGACCCAAGGTTCAATGTGATTTCATCTCAAATGGGTTTTTTTTCGCTTCTGAAACATCGCAGCAAAAAAAAAAAAAAAAAAAAGTTATAACGAAAATTCCATGATGACCTAGTTGGAGTAGTGAAACCTTAGAATCCAAAGCTCTGATACCAAATGTTATGAAAACCAGCTCACAAAAAGATAGAAAATGTAGATCAATGCCTTAGAATTCAGCCTCTTCGAGGGGGAAACCTCCTTTACATTACACAAATAAATGATTCTTTGATGATTCAAATGACAAAACCTCCTTTCTATATATAGGAGTCTAAGGAGTCACAATATAACCCAGCCGACTTAACAATAATAATATAAAGGCACAAAAATAACAATAGAGGGATTATATGGGGCACAATAATAACAATATGGGGAAAATAGGGGCACAAAAATATTAAAAAGGGATATAACTACAATAGTAATTGGGTAATCACTAGTATTATAGGGACCTAACAGGATGTCATACCAATGAATTGGTACCTGGAGATAGAGCTTTGCCATGGCATTGAAGAATGGGATATTTTGCACCAGGGGTTTGTAATGACGTTCAACTTTGAAGACGAGTTTGACTATATTGATGAAGAACTACAAGAGGTCAAAGCAATGATCTTTAGGATACCACAGGATCCTTTAGATCCGATTCAACCTGATTGGACCACTCAGTTGAGCCACGCGCTGGAATGCTATAACGCTATCGTTGAAGAAGAGGATGAGGATCCTAGGAAAATTAATATTCCAAAGACTAAAGGTCACCACAAAGTTGAAGGACCATAGATAGAAAACCCAGACATAACTGCACTGCTCAAAACTAGGCAGGTGAACATTGGCACAGAAGCAGAGCCAAAGTTTGCAAAGATTGGGGACTATTGGGATGACGCGACAGTAGCTAAGGTTGCTGAACTACTCTGTGAATATGAGGATTTGTTCCCCACGAAGTTTTCTGACCTAAAAGGAATAATAGGAGACCTGGGTATCAGGAGGATCACCTTAAAGATGGATGCGAAACTTGTGAAACAAAGATCTTACTACCTCAATCTTAAGTATAAGGAAAGGGTCTGCATTGAGATATATAAGACGCTCGTGGCAAGTATTATTGAACTGGTGGAAGAATCTGATTGGGTAAGCCCAAGAGTGGTTGAGGAAAAGAAACAGAAGGAAGAAATAAGGATATGTGTAGATCTTAGGAAATTTAATGACGCTTGTGTGCATGATCCTTTGCTGACCCCATTCACCGACAAGGTCCTGGATAATGTAGGTGGCCAAGAAGCATACTCTTTCATTGATGGGTTCTCTGGGTACCATCAGATCAAAATCACACCTGAGGATAGAAGCAAGATGACCTTTGCGACTGAATGGGGATGTTTCCAATACACCGTAATGCCTTTTGGGCTGAAGAATGCGCCAACGATCTTTTCGCGCATAGTCATTGCAACATTCAAGACTTCATTCATAAATTTTTGGAGGTATACTTTGACGATTGGACAGTGTTTGGATTGGTCAAGCGCCATGTGGCAAGTCTGTGCTTAATGCTAGATACATGTAGGAGATACCAGATCACACTCAATCTAAAGAAGTGTTTGTTTTGTGTCCCTTTTGGGATCTTGCTGGGTCATGTGGTATGCAGACAAGGATTGATAGTAAACCCCACGAAGATAACGGTGCTAATCAACTTGGAGGTGCCAAGGAGTGTGAAATAGCTATGTGCAACTCTGGGGCTTACCAGATACTATAGGAAGTTCATCAAGAGCTATGCCCAGATCACAGTGCCTATGGAGAAATTGTTGAAAAAGGATGCTATGTTCTGTTGGAATGATGAATGTCAGAAGAGCTTGGATGTGCTGAAAGAGAAAATCATCACCACATCAATCCTAGTCTTCCCAGATTAGAAGAAGGAATTCCATGTGCATGTGAACACATCAGTATTGCCATCAAATCCGTATTGACACAAGCCAGTGAGGGAGAACTAGATCATCCTATAGCGTTCACAAGTAGGAAGCTGTCTAAAGTGGAGAAAAATTATTCCACGACAGAGCATGAAGGATTAGCTATGGTGTACACGCTCCAGAAGTTTAGGCACTATTTGTTGGGTGGACACTTTAGGATGTATACAAATCATTCCGCGTTAAAGTACCTGGTCAAAAAGCCTGTGTTGGGGTGGAAAATATGTAGGTGGCTACCGTTGTTCTAGGAGTACAACTTCAAAGTTATTGTGAAGCTAGGATGACTGAATGTGGGACCTGATCATTTGTCACACATTAAAATTGGAGAGGAACCTACTAATTTAGAGGAAGGACTGCTTGACACAAAACTCTTTGCAATGCGCGTCACGGACAACCACATTGAAGATATTATCCACTTCCGGACGACAGGAATGTCTCCAGAAGGTTATACAAGTAATCAAAAGAAGGAACTGGTAGTGTGAGCGGTATACTTTTCTATCATTGTAGGGCACTTGTACAAAATGGGATCCGATGAAATATTGCGATGTTATGTGCATGATTTTGAATGAAGAAACATCCTCACTAAGGCTCATGGAGAAGCAACGAGAGGACATTATGTAGGGAAAGCAACAATGCATAAGATTATACGCTCTGGGTTGTGGTGGTCGACCCTGCATAAGGATTCGAAATCATATTGTAGGGCATGTGATGCATGTCAAAGGACTCGAAGGCCATCGTGGAGGGATGAGATGCCTCTAATATTGTAGGTGATGTTACAACCATTCAAAAATGGCTAATTGACTTTGTGGGACCAATTCAACCTCCAGGAAAGAAGACGGGTGCGCGGTACATCATTATGGTGACTGATTATTTGACCAGATGGGCAGAGGCACAACTTGTGAAGGACTGCATGGGTGTGACAGTAGCAAAATTTATTTTTGAGTATGTCCTGACGAGATTCGGGTGTCCAAAGATTTTGATGAGCGATCATGGTACACACTTTCTTAACGAAACAATCAGCGCGTTGATAAAGGAATTTCAAGTGTATCATTAGAAACGTATGCCTTATCATCCGCAGGCTAATGGGATGGTGGAAGCGTTCAAGAAGATACTGGATAGTGTGCTAATAAAGGTTTGCAATGCTCAGAGAAATGACTGGGATGTGCATGTACCCGTGGTGCTATGGGCCTATAGAACGACTTGAAAGAAGCTGACTGGACAAATGACTTTTAGACTCATGTATGGTGTAGAAGCTGTGATGCCAATGGAATACATTGTACCTAGTCTACGTATAGCAGCATTCACAAGAATGGTGGATCACGGAGCCCTGGAAGAGAGGCTCACGTAGCTAGCGGAGCTTGAGGAGGACCAATTTCTAGCTGGATTTCATCAACAAGTTCAAAAAGAGCGTGAAAAGGCATGGCAAAATCGGCACATCAAACTGCGCATCTTCAAGGTAAATGATCTATTCTTGTTATATGATAGCAAGTTCGATAAATTTCCAAGGAAATTTAGGATGCATTGGCTAGTGCCGTATGTCATCAAGAAGATTACTGATGGTGGAGCAGTTCAGCTGATCAAATTGAATGGAGAACCCTTCCCAGGAAAGGTGAATGGTAACTGATTGAAGCCATACACCGGTGATCTAGATAGGTGACTATATGAGGGAAGCACAATATTAACACTCCAAGCAGCTGAAAGGAAGCATGGGACTATAAACTACACTGCCCAACTCGGAGAGCTGCAGAATGAAGAAATGTAATAGAGCTCACATGGAGCTATGCTACCAAAGGAAAAACTGCACAAGACAACCAGAAAGTGACCGTTAAAGTCACTATTCATTACTTGACAATGAAAAAATAGCCAAATGGAGTGGGGAGTGGCATTTAAGTCGGAATGTATGGACCAACGCTTTGAAAATATGCTGCCAATATAGCATTAATGAACCAATTGTGGGGGGAACGGTCGGATTTGAATTTGAAAAATCCTATAAATTACAAAAGGTTGCCCAGCAGAAAACACTTGGCATTTTGAGAATTGAGGTGTTGAGCTCTCAGGTCTGCATGAACTGTGAATACTTTGAATCTCTAATATTGAGTTCAATGTTTGAGAAGTTGCCAAAGGAGACACACGAGTTGTTGAATATCATCATGTCGACGCCGACTGAGAGTGTAAATGTTTGGGAAGCAATGATGGTCGAAGGAGTTGTTCCAGAGGTAGCCATGGTAGCCGAGGGAGCTTCCCTGAAGGTTGTAACTGTGGAAGTACCAGTTGAAGTACCTAAGTCACCACAGTCACCCAAGTTGAGGCCTACCTTGACTAAGGAGGGTCCGAAGAACAAGAAAGGCAAGCAGGTGTTGCACTGAAAATTGTCACTTTGACATTCTGCTATCTGTATGAGCTCATTATCACTCATAATATCCTCCTTTGCAAGTATAAAACATCAGTTCCTCATGTCAAGCCTTAAAAATAAGAGAAAAGCTCTTAAAGTCTCTGAAACTCTGGTATCGCACTTTCTCTTTGTCTTACCTGCGGTCCCGCACCTAATGGTCATGTCTCCTGCGAACCTGACCGCACTTTCTCTGTGTTAAGAGTACAGACCCCTGTAAAATATTAAAAGGGCGCAAGTAAACTCAGAAAACTCACTTTCAGTCATTTCTAGAAGCTTCTGGAAGGAATCTTGGGGTGGCAAGTTCACTCTTTTAAGGTTCATGTATCCCATACCTTAAGGAGCTAATCCCTTGATGTGAGGAGCTTATTCCTTTGAAGGAGGATTCTATCCCTTCATAGGTGGACTAGTAACCTCCTCCTCTGCACTATAAAAAGAAGCATTGAGCTGGTTAATGGGAGGTAGAAGCTTAGTATTTTTGAGGCAAAATGCTGCTAGAACTTAGTCTTCTTTAGTTGAGTTTTTATGAGGAGAGATTACATACCTCTAAGATCTCATTTAGAAGAGTGCAAGGCTTGTCAAAGTAAAGGAAATTCCTGTTTCAAACCCTAGGAAGAACTTGTTCAACATCAAGGCTGAAAATTTTGTAAGGTTTTTCTACTATTCAAAGGTAACTCTTTCGAACGACTAGAGGACGACTACTACAAACAAGCATTTGATCTAAGGTAGGATCTTAACACCTTTGTAGTATTTACTTATAAATTGCATATGTCTAGAGAAAGATAGGTTTGTTTGTCTGTTTATTGCTAGATTGTCTTCTGATACTAGGGAGATCGGTCTTGTCTGCAAGATCGATTTATCTGGCCAATAAATTGGCGACTCCATTGGGGAATGGTATTTGATTTTTGGTTTTCCTTTGTTTTGACTTGAGAAAATTGTTTTGTCTTCTGGTTTTTAATTGATGTATACTGGCTTGGGTAGTTTTTAAAATCTGGAAGTATTTTTGTTTTTTTCTTGAAGTTTTCTGGGGACCACACTTTCTCTTTACAGACAATGCAGGCATCTCCGCATTTTCCTTTAGTAAACAATGTGGTACCGCACTTGTTGCCTCTAGAGCCTGCGGACCCTGTTAATTTTTTTTGAAAAACCTAAGATATCTTCTTCGAGTTAAGTTTAGGTTTGATTTAGGATTTTTAGTGTCTACCCAGATCTGTATTTTTCCTGTCAAAAATCTCTTGTGAGTGAGTTCCGATAGTATTTTTGTTTTGAATGATTTTCTAGAAGTTTTGCATGCTTTGAGTGGTTTCCACTTTGTCTCTGTAGTGAATCAAAGAGCAGAAGCTTAAGAAACCTTAGATCACCCTAGTGTCTTTCCATCTTCTCGATGACTCTAACTTGGTTGTGAAATCTATCCTTTGTGAGAAATAGATTTAGTTTTCTTGTTGCAAATCTTTGAACAAACTTTGTATAAGTTCTGAATTTCATTTTTACAAAAGAAAACATATCTGGATGTTTTTTATTGGTTTGTTATTCTGGGGAAATGAATCCTTAGTTTACTGAACAACTAAGTAAAACGTCCTCAAAAAAGAATTGAAGCTTTTATTCAATTAGATTTTTAAAGTTTTTAGATCTCAAAATTAGTTTTTGTAGTTTTTAGTGTTTTTCTAGAACTTGTAGATCTCTTTTGAAGCAAATTGTTTTTTTGTAGTTTCGAGTTTTGAAAAAGGGAAAGGGATTTATTGTGAGAATTAATTATTTGTCTCATTTTGAGTTCTTATTTAAAAAAAAATGATTTTCTTTCCATTTCCATGTTGAAATAAAGAATTGTTTCTTAAAGAATTGCATTCTCGAACTCTTTCTTTTAGCTAGAATTTCATTGAAAGAAAAATGAATTGCTTATCATTTTAGGTGCATTTTTTAGTGTGTTTGAAGTTGAGTCTTCACACCATCAAAGTTTCATTTCCATACCTATCGACTTAAAGAACAACTCATAAAAGCAATGCTTAATTAAAATTGATCCAGTAATCTTTTCTATTTCCAGGGCTCTTATCACCAATATAGCTTATGCTAGTATCTTGGAGTAGGGATTAATTAACTCTCCAAGATAGTTAAAAAAAACAAGTAGATACATTTTGTGATAGGAATAAATCCAATTGTAATTGATACATTCTGGGAAGCTTCTCTTAAAGGAGTCAACCACGAGATCATGTCCGAACCTTTGAGACAATCAATTCTGTTTCATTGGGAAAGATAGAAGATTTGCACGTATTATAAATGGTAAACCTCAGATTAACTATTATCGAGGAGCCTGTTGGTAAACCTCAGATTGACCATGTCGAGAAGCCTTCAAGGGGATTGAGCTTTGTTACTCTGCCCTTGCACGTAGATCGGATCATAGACTGTTCCCCTAGTTGTATTTTTTGTTGTTGGTAACCTTAGTGTCCATAAACTTAAGATTATTTCCTAAGGTGACGGTGAAGGAAAGATCTCACTATACCTGGAGCAGATGTCGACTAGACTCACTTGGACTCTCTGGGGGGTTCTCTTCACTCGAGATGGTTTTGTGAAGAAACTTGTGCCAGTCTGTTTCATTAAGCAGGTTGTCAGGGTAATTGTTCCAACCACCCTTTCTGTATTAAACTTCTACTAAGTTAGATTTCATCACCAACTAGTGTTTTTAGTACGGGAAGTTACTATTTTTGCATGGTTTGAACTCTTAGATTTTTTCGGCGTGTGATTCAACTGTTTGTTTCTTTAGATACTTTAGGTGTTTTTATTGAAATTTTCTTTGTTTCTGTGTGATTAATTAATATTTAATTGTGGCCGAATTACTGAGACCATCTCGTAGATTTCAGGGGAAACCTCCTGAGTATACACCAAACCAACTTGAAGGGCTGTGAGCTCTCGTATCACCTAGTGACAGTAGAGTTGGATCACTAGAAGCCGAGAGTCACCTTTAATTGTTCATCTTGATTATCAAATACAAACAACAGAGTATATTCAAGAGCCAATTTCATTTTCCAAAGTTACTGGTAGTATTTCTCCTTCTAGTGAATTAGATGAAGAACCTAAAATTTCTGAGCCTGACACTGAACCTGATGTTTTGGAACCATCTTCAGGATTTGTTACTCCAACATCTAGTGATCCTGGTTCACCTAGGGTAAGAAATATCATTAATCAAAATCTTCCTTCTAGCCTCATTTCTATTGAAGAACTTGGTAGTCCAGACGAAGACGTAACTCTTCCCGAAAACCAACAGACTTTAAATCTTAGGGAGCGTGAATCAATATTCTATAGTCCTTTTAGGAGTGACGATTGGTATTTATCATTGAATTTTTTTTTAGAAAACCTGGGTCTTAGTTTTTCACCACCTAGAATTCCTTTTCATCCTACACCAAGTGGTTATTATCCTTCATCGATCATGTCGAGATAGTCATCTATGTTTTCCCAATCATTAAAAACATTTTTATCCAACGGTCCTTCTATTCCTTCGAGATACCAGTCACTCTCTGGTACTTTTTCAAGAGAAACTCCTCGACCGACTGAACAAGAGTTATCATCTGGTAGTAATGGAACTCAAACGTTGAACACAGAGAAAATCCATATGATGTCTGGTAGTATTCCAAATCCTCAACCTTAAGGTAGTCAGTTACCACCTGGGGGGCAACCCCAAGGTAATCAGTTACCGCCTAGAGGGCTACCTCAAGGTTTTCAACCTTCAGGACAGTACATACCCCAAGGTCAACCCCAGAGTTAGTACATACCCCAAGGTCAACCCCAGAGTCAGTACATACCCCAAGGTCAACCCCAGATTTAGTACATGCCTCAGGGTTATCAACCTCAAGGTCAGTATGCAACTCAAGGTTTCCAACCGCCTTCTAGTCAATCATTTTTACAAGGAGCTGGAAATGTGCCACTTAATTATCAGCCCTACGTTCAACCAGGTTATGGTCTTCCATATGCACAACCATTTATGGGTCCATACTCTGGAATGAACATGGTGTGGAATCCGTCTCAAACTCAATAGACTATGCAACCTAATGTGTAGTTACTTAATCAAATTGGACAACCTTTGGTTTCTAGTCCAACCCAGCAACATGTCCAACCTACTGTTCAAATCCCTGCACCTGGTTTAATTCAGCAGCCTGGACCTAGCACACCTCGTACTCTGCCTCAAACTGCTACAATTACTACAACTTCTATTCAACCTACAACACCTGTTTCTAAAGTATCTGTAGCTCCAGTTTCTACTATCCCTGCATCAGTGAAAATTCCTCAAGTCTCTGTGCCACAGTTAGGACCTACAATTCAGACTTCGGTTGAGATGCCTGCAGGACAAGCTGGTACAAGTAAGAATTCCACAAGTCAACTGCAATTCATATCAACCGTCCCAGGGACAGTATCAATTTGGTCTTGTTCCACAAAACCTAATTTATCAGTATCAACCGTATCTTGGCTATACTTATCAACAGCCTTAACAACCCCAGTTTAGTCCAGTTAATCCTAGATTTCTAGGAGGTTATAACATTCCTAATGAAAATCTGATTCTAGGTTATCCTGAATATCCTCCTCCTGGAACTGGTCTCATGACTCAAGGTTTTCGCGACCCTAACTGTCAGTTATCATTTATTGCAACTTTGGATTTACCTGATTTGTTGTGCCTTACGAACAATCCAATTTACTATCTTCCGTATTGGCCACCGATGCCTAATAAGTTCCCCAGTGATATACCAAAATTCGAGGGTAAGTCAGGAGAGGATCTTTCAAATCACGTTATGACTTATCACCTCTAGTGTGCATCTAATTATGATTCAATTCGTTTACGCCTTTTTCAACGAACTCTTATTGGTCTTGCTACCAAATGGTATATTGAGTTACCACAAGGCTCTTTTAATAATTTCAATCAATTAGCAACTGCTTTCTTAACTCATTTTGAGTGTCCTGTCAGATACGACAATGGCACAAAACTATTAACTTCACTAAAAGAATCAACGTCCACGTACATTTCTGATCATATTCATGAATGGCGACATAGAAGGCATTTAGTGAAAGTTTTCATTCAGGATAAAATTTTGGCGGAATGGTTTATTAAATCATTATTACCAAAAATCACTGAAGACGTATCTAAGGGAGGAGTTGTTACTGAAGAGAAAGTCATTGCTCAGGCTCAATACCTTGACCTCGTTTATATGTAGTCAGGTACTTTACATGAAAAAATCCCTGATATTCTAAAACATGGTCAAATAACTGCAACTCCTTCAGGGTCTCATGCCGTTGATGGTATGATTGGTTCAGTTAGTACTAAAATCAAGAAGAAATCTTCAAAGGACTCTTCTCCTATAATAAATTTACCTGATTCCCCGAAAGGAGATTCTTACGCTGAAGTTTCTGCCGATGTACATGTCGTAGAATCATGTACGACCAAATCAAAATCCAGTAGTAAAAAGAAGGGAAAGAAGAAAAACAAACAAAATTCAAACGATAAAACGGATAAAAGTGAATCTACTGATGATTTCAAAATTTGTTAAAGGTTCTCAAACACCTGCTATCTTGAAGGATCCTTTTCCTACTCAAGATAGTAAGATGATTGGTTCTTCCTCAAATGCCTTAGAAGAACCCATTATGATGATGTCCCATGTCAGGATTGCGACGTGATCGCAAGATTATGGTAGTAAAAATCTTGTTGGTGGTAAAGAAGCAGAATCTTCTAATTCAAACACATCAACTACACCTCCTCCTGGTTCTGATCCACTACAAATCGAGAAACCCAACCCTGACTTAGTAATCAAACCGCATGATAAAGGTGTACTTCGTAAATCAGCTTTCAATCCACATGCGAGAGCTGCTCAGAATTACAACATTGTTGAAGACTTAGCTATTTCCCCTTCAGCAATTTCAGCTTTGGAAGTGCTGCAATTATGCCCAACACAATGTAAATTACTATTGTCTGCTATAGGAGCTGTCGATATTGGGGATTCGAAACTAATAATATTCGATTTAGAGAATAGTACACCTCGCCTACCTCATCAAATGGCCTTCCAGATTCCAGTTTTAGTCAAAAACAGACCTTGCTTTCGGACTATGATTGATGAAGGGGCTTCTACATGTATTATGTCGATCCAGTGTTGGAAATCGCTTGGTTCTCCCACACTCAATCAGTCTCCAACAATTCTAAAGGCTTTTGATGGCCGAGGGTTCCATCCTTTTGGTATTTTGTAGGATTTACCTATAGGGGTCAAAGGCAAAACCGTAAATCTAGATGTGGAAGTGGTTGATGCCCCTATAGATTACAACCTTCTCCCGGGTCGCAGTTGGTCTTATGCTATGACTGCTATTGTTTCATCAATTTTTTGGCTTATCAAGTTTCCTTATAATGGAAATATCGTTACGATAGACCAGCTGACTTATTTTTCATCCGACCCGGCCTCTACAGATAGTATTCAGCACATCGGTAAAACGAATATCCCTTATAAGGATGTTGGCGTAGGTTTGATTAAATATTCTGGTTTACTAGGAAATTTTTCCTTCCCTCCTCCTAACGTGTCACCTTCTATTGCAAATATTCATATGATTTCATCGAATACTGTTACTTTTGATGATCCTTGGATCGTAACTTCCAATTCTGAGGTGTGTTATCGGGAAAATTAGTGTCTATTCAGAGCTGTTAGTCCCATTAAGATGGGTAGCTATCTTAGAAACAAACAATTTAAATTAACTTGTGTTTTCCTTTATGAGAGATAGATGAGAGAGAAGCAGAGAGTACCAGCCTCAGTCTTTCGCTTTGCTCCTTGCTTGTTTCCTCTCTCCTTTGATAGAGCTTCACCACTCCTTTCTCACTTGTCCCACTTCAAAGAACACCTGTAGAGTCAAAGCAGCAAAATACCATCAAAGCATAGAGATCTATAACCATAAACAATGTAGAATTAGATGTACATTAACCATACAAATGCATACACAAATACAAGATTAAAAAATATACAAGTATATGGAGGAAAACTCAAATAGCTTTATTGATAGGAGTAGTAGAAGAGAGGATAACAACCCGACTGTTTGATCCAGCATCATCCTCCTAGCATGAAAGCCCTCTTCACCTCATAAAGCAAGATCACCCAACAATACAATGTCTCAAAGAGAAACCAACAACACTTCCTTACAAATTACCAAATTCTAGCCTTTGGATCTCTAGGATGAGGGATCCATATATAGATGTTTGCAGGGAAGTGAGTCAACTTTTGGGTTTTTGATTAGTGTCATTTCACTGATAGTTCTTGGTTCCACTTGGAGATTTCTTTGATCTCTTACTCATCCCTGGGTGAATTCAGAGAGGCAAGTGTCATATGAGAAGTTTTTGGAAGATTCCATGATCATCCATTTAGCAAACCGTCTCGACCATTTGTCCTTTCTCGCTCATCGCACCCTATAGAAGGCCTTTTCAGTATGAATCGCACCCCCCATGTGTACAAGGTGAGATGCATCGCACCCTGGCCATGGAGTAGGTGAGATGGTCCAGTTTTGACCAGTTCTGAGCAGTTTTTCAGGGAGAATTTCTGGGAAATGATGTAATCAGCTGACCTTGATCCTTTAGGGTATGAAACAACAGTTTTAGGGGTTTGAGAGCCCTTTTTTTATGGAAATATGTGATTGGGTTGCAGTGCCCAAATATGTCTATACCAGTTGCGCCCTAAAGCATGAGGTCATAAATATTCTGATGTCAGGTGAAATGCTTTACCATGAGGATCTGAGGTTCTTCGAACTGGGAGGTGACCTGTAATAAGATATAATACAATACATTATCTTCATAATATTTTCATGATCTAGCTGAGGCGGGAATTCCCATGTTCAGCTTTATAAATTTATTTTCATGTACATATGACAGACAACCATATGTGTGGTAGACTGATGATTCTGGTAGAGCCATCATCCTTTAGCTTGGATGATTATCTGTGCAGCTATGATGTACATTTGATGTCTTTATTTTCCTGAATATATCGCAGCCCAGATGGATGAAACTAGATCCGGAGTCTTCAAACTCGTTCAATCTTCACCCGAAGTACAAGTCGATCCATGTGAAAAGATGTTCTGATGTCGAACATGGAAAGACATCGCCTGATTACCAGCCAATGATGTAAGCTGTTAACAGGCACGAGAGGAATCAGCGATAATGATAATGACCCTCAAGGTGCTATAGTACAATTCACGTGGTGTGAATACATGAGTCGATGTCGAACACCATGAAAAATATTTCGGTCGAAGGCCATTGATGTAAACCTGTTGTCGGAAGTGAGAAACTTGCCATTGAGGCATGCAAGCTTCAAAGTACTAAAAGGGTTGTTCCTAAGTCAACTTCTTGGATAATGAGTTGATGTCGACAAGAAGTGACCCGTCGTAGGAGGGCCTTAATGAATCCCACATCTACGACACGGAACAGAGAAAATTATTTTGTGGAGGTGAAAATTATCTAATGATACAAGGTTCAGGGTGGCGTCATGAAAAATGGAGAGTGAAGGTATTACAACGGATGAGGTGTTAGCTAGGTTGGTGAATTCTCTGAGCCACTTCTCTTGAACATATCGGCGACACTGGAATGGATTGGTAGCATTAACCCCAAAATGGATGGTACGGAGGACCAATGGTGATATGATCGGTGAACGGAATAACCCAACCCGACTCAATCATGGTGATGGAGTGAAAGTGTCATGTTTAAGAGTGACCTGCTACCAATGAAGTTCTTCAAGTTTTCTTCCCTTTTTCCCTAGTCATTGCTGACCAGTACCTCTTTATTTTTGTCAAGCTTGAGGAGGATAACATATGCTTGTTCTATAATTTGCCCTTCGAGAAAACCTATCGCTATGTTTTAGCGAGCCTGGCGACAATAAAATTCGCTCTTGTCCATATGGACAAGTTTGTCGCTATTGTTTTAATGAGTTTAATGAAAAAGATAACGGTCCTTTTCAGTTTTAGAGAGTCTAAAAAGAGACAGAAAGGAAACTCCAGTAGTCTCTTTCGTAGTATAATCCCTTAAATCCGAAAAGGTATAAAATAATATGAAAGGGATGACTTTTCCAATCACTTTAGTGAGCCAAAAAAGACAAGTGCTCGATCTTTTTGTGTAATGATCCCTCAGGTCCAAAAAGATTAAAATATAGAGGAGGGATGGAACTTCCAATCACTTTAATGAGCTAGAGAGGCCAATTTCTCGGCAATCTTTTCATATTTTACGAGTCTAAAAAGAGCTTAAAGGAGACTCGTTTTTTGAGGAACAAGTGATGTTTTTGGATAGCGACTAGTTCCAGGTAAGTTTGGAACTTTTCAATCAAGGCAGTGTAAAGAAGGTGGCTAATAGAATCACTTGTCACATCTATTCCTCAAAAGGGTAAACAATCAAGTGGAGGCGTATGATCGGCTAAAAAGGAGTGGAGGTGATGGTAAGAACAAGACCAAGGTTCAAAAGCTGATAGCTATGCAATCACAAAGGTTATTTACCGAAGGTGGGTTCATTTTTTAATGAGCTTGAACTCTGGGGGAACATATGCTCATTGCTAGGTTTATTTTTTAACGAGTTTGAACTTCGCGTAAACCTGCTCGTTCTAGTCGTATAATAAGGATGTCTCTCATTAGTAGGTTCATTTTTTAGGGAACTTGCCCCATGTGAAATTTTTCTCCAGAGCCTTTTGTATGCAAACTAGGAATGATCAACTACTATCCTAGGGGTTAAAGAACTACTGAGGTTAGGTAGGATAGTTTCTCGATGGGAAACATCTCCTTTACTTTGTTGTTTCCATTGGTCCCGGCAAAGGTGAATGGTTGACTAGACCAATCACCTAACTTAAGCAGTTGAAGTTAGTAAAACTACGGGGTTAGAGTTACGCTGGTCGCTTTTCACTTGTGTACAAAAAGGTTTGCATGCCCTAGGTATAAAGAAGAGTAAATTTTCCAGGTTACCATACGGAAGTTCTTGCATTAGAAAGATTGTTCCATCCGTGTAGCAGACAAAACACTTCCTTGGCTTTGTCCATCGAAATGGACAAAGGTGAATGGTGTCAGTTCCAATCACATAACCTTCGATGAGGAAATGATATTTCCATATTGATCCCATTTTCTTAAACAGACGGGTGCGTCAGATTGGTCATATATCCTACGAGGAAACATATCTTATATCTGGGGTTTCCTTGTTGAAGCAAGCCAGGGCGCATGCCCCATGGGTTTAGTCACATTCACCGAATCACTCGCGCTCATCAGGTGGACAGAATGGAGGTTGAAGATACATTACTTGTGCAAAAAGACCATTTAGGGATGGCATTTGACTAATAGCCGTGTTTGAACCAGGGAATGAAAGCTGGTCTATGAGCTGGACTATTCTGCCTTCATACAGGAAACACATCACCTGAAAGAGTGAGGAAACAATAGCTCCCATGTTGTAAATGTAGTCACGCCCAAAGAGTAGATTGTAATCTAGCGGCCCTTGGACTACCATCATGTTTAGATGAACAGTTTTCCTTCTCAAAGTTATAGGCAAATTTGGAAGGATCCCTAATGGTCGACTAGTTCCTTTATTGAAGCCTGACAAATTTCAAATCTCAGGTAGAAGCGATGGCGAACCAAGTGCTTTCCAAGCAGTTGAGGAAAGGATACTCACTGAAGCCCCTTCATCTATGATAGTACCAGCCATGATCATTTTTTAAGCTTTACTATGATTTAGAATGGTACATTAGATGGTAGGCGGGGTCTCCCTAATAGATTCCAATCATAGGAAATGACTAGATTGCTTGGAGGAGGGACTGAATAAACATCCGGATGAATCTCTGACGAACTTCCTTCCTGCGGTAAAGGAACGATGGATTCCCCCATGTTCACGGGATTCTGTGTTAACAAAAAGAATTTGAACGGTGTCGTTCTCATTCTCTTTGGTGACTGTATCGTTTGAAGGTGGACCTTCTGAAGACAAGATTGGGTCGACTGCCATCTCGACTTGTTGACTTTGGTCCGGTGTGGACTCAGAGGGTTTATCTTCAATGATAGATGCTTCGACCAACAACAGAGGTGTGTTAGTCGGATTTTCAACTAACGATGGACTTGGCAAGAGTTTCTTGTATCTAGGAGGAAGTCGCTGCGGTGAAGCAGGACGGTTATCCAAGACTCTTTTAGCTTTGTCCAAGAAGGGAAAACGGTGGAGGTCATGATCACCTTCACACAGCCTACAAGGAAATTTAGATCTTCCTTTCTATCCATTGATTTCATTTTCACTAGTTTATGGCGTACTCTCAACATGATCGTCAGAGGTTGAAGACACCGGATTGTGAAAACAGGAAGACCTGTTCCTTAAGATCCGCGGGATGCAGGGACAATCTCGATGATAGTGGTCTCCTTTGCAAATGACACATGGATATTTAGGTTTGGATGGTGCAGCATGTGGATTTTCACCAGAAAATGCATGGTTGCCCCATTTCGCCATTGGCTTCTTCTTCTTCTTCTCCTTCCCTTTATTCTTCTTCTCAGTTACTTGGGTTTTAGCATTACTAGCTTCACCAAGCGAAGAGGAAGAAGGAGAGGGAGAAACAAATGAAGTAGAAGGTGGGGGAGTGACTTCAGTATCATCTGGTTGCTGATTTGATTGCTGAGGAATTATGGTGTTTTGAATGACAGAGGTCGAGAAAAGCCATACTGGCAGGCCAATTGTGAGTCCTGGAAGGGACAATGTAGCCATGTGTGGAGCACCAACATCTCCCCAAGAAGAGAAAGGACTAGGATTCCCCCCAAGGGGAAATCCTTGATTGGTGGACTCCATTTTCTCAACCTAAGACCAACGTGGGAACAATGATGTTATTATGATTAAAATAAATTTTATGATGCTTTGACACAACTTGCTTTTTCAAATTTTAAGAGTCGAGAAAAAGCTCAAGATGACTCTAGTCTCCTTCGATTTTTAATGAGCCTGAAGTGACAAGTGCTCAGATGGACCTTTTCTTTTAAGGAGTCTGAAAAGGAATGAAAGTGACTACTCTGGAAATATAGATAGAGGGATTACCAAACCAATCGCAAAACTACATAATACTTTTTATGTACGGCAGTCAATCTTCCTGAATGATGTGTTCAGTGCATTGCGATTGATAGGGCGACAGACACAACTTCCTAAGGATAAAGGATATAGCCTATTGTGGTCTCCCAATATATACTCGACAGTATGTGGGAGCACAAGTCCATACTGACACTTGTTTTATCATAGAGGAGGAATCACCCATCCTACGATGAAAACGATAGTTACCAGGCTTTATGATGCCAGAATACGTCTCTAGTCTAGACTTCTAGATGTTGTGTGTTAGGTTTCAAAGCATTTTTATGTTCATTGAGGTTTATTTTACAGTTGATCTTTCTTAAGAAGTTTGCCTTTAAGGTTCACTGTGTGATGTAGATATACAATTCCTAAAACATGCAATCTAAGATGATAAATAGTCGTTTACTTTCTTTTAGCAATGAAAATCCTAGCTACTAAGGAAAGAGAAATAAAATTCTTTCAACATAGAGCAGAGAGCACACACTAGATGCACTTTTCCTAAATCAATTTCCACATGCAGTCTAAATGCGAATGCACATGCATGTATTTGTTTTTCAGTTTCCTTAATGTGATAATGACAAAAAGAAAACTAAGTACAGATCTGAACTATTTTCTTTCAAAGCAACAGTACTAACAATTTTCTCTTTTCGAAATGAAAGGAAGACAAAGACAACACTTTGCGATTTCAAATTTAAAACTACTTTCGACACTTTAAATAATAATAATTTCAAAATCAAGTACAATGGAAAAAGTGTAATTAAATATCTAAAAGAGGAAGATTTTACGACACTCTTTTCTTGACTGAAAATGACAGTTGCGACACTTTCAAATCAAAAGACGACAGTTCGATTAAGCTACTTTTTACAAAGGAGAACTGTAAATGATGAAAAATACATAAAAAACATTCATAATTATTTACCAATGGAGGCTGAATAATGCAAAGGAAGAAGGTTTCAATAGTGATATACTGATCATAGACATCAAAACTACTGAATAAATCCTAAGACAATGAAGTGAAAACCAAAATCTGGAGGCAGAAATAGTCTCACTCAATCATCGCACTTGTAACACAGGGAAACAGGGATGCATCTCACCTGCAACACATGGGAGGTGCAATGCATCTAGGTTGCCAATGAGAGACAGTGCGATGGTCTAGGGACGAGACTGAGCTTGGTTTTCACTTACAGTTTGTAGCTAATTTCAAGGGTTTATGCTGAGCTTTCGATAGGCAGTAAACACAAAGTATAGGGACTGATCTAATGAGGTTATTTGAGCTACCACCAGGGCATTTAGGATGTTTGCAAGTCAGATGTTCAGTTCATAAACCACCCGAAGATTGACTGAAGCAGTGTTGATCTACTTTGTAGTCGCATAGCAAAAGCAGTTCAAAGGTTAGCTGGCTTAACTTCAGGCTCTATCTGTAGTTTATAAAGCAAACAACAGTAACAAAACAAATAAACTATTCGCTCTCCAATGGAGTCACCATTTTGTTATCGGGAAAACTAGTGTCTATTCAGAGCTGCTAGTTCCACTAAGACGGTATCTATCTTAGAAACAAACAATTTAAAGTAACTTGTGTTTTCCTTTATGAGAGATAGATGAGTGAGAAGCAGAGAGTACCAACCTCAGTGTTTCGCTTGGCTGCTTGCTTGTTTCCTCTCTCCTTTGATAGAGTTTCGCCGCTCCTTTCATACTTGTCCCACTTCAAATAATACCTGTAGAGTCAAAGCAGCAAAATACCATCAAAGCATAGAGATCTATAACCATAAACAATGTAGAATCAGATGTACATTAACCATACAAATGCATACACAAATACAAGATTCAGAAATATACAAGTCTATGGAGGAAAACTCAAATAGCTTTATTGATAGAAGTAGTAGAAGAGAGGATTACAACACAACTGTCTGATCCAGCATCATCCTCCCAGCATGAAAGCCCTATTCACCTCATAAAAAGCAAGATCACCCAACAATACAATGTCTCAAAGAGAAATCAACAACACTTCCTTACAAATTACCAAATTCCAGCCTTTGGATCTCTAGGATGAGGGATCCATATATAGATGTTTGCAGGGGAGTGAATCAGCTTCTGGGATTTTGATTAGTGTCATTTCACTGATAGTTATTGGTTCCACTTGGAGATTTCTTTGATCTCTTACTCATCCCTGGGCGAATTCAGAGAGGCAAGTGTCATATGAGAAGTTTCTAGAAGATTCTATGATCATCCATTTAGCAAATTGTCTCTTCCATTTGTCCTTTCTCGCTCATCGCACCCTACAGAAGGCCTTTTTAGTATGCATCACACCTTGGCCATGGAGCAGGTGAGATGGTCTAGTTTTGACCAGTTTTGAGCAGTTTTTTAGGGAGAACTTCTGGGAAATGATGTAATTAGCTGACCTTGATCCTTTAGGGTATGAAACAACACTTTTAGGGGTTTGAGAGCCCTTCGTTTATGGACATATGTGATTGGGGTTGAAATGCCCAAATATGTTTATAACAAGGTGGATTCATTTGATGGCGCGATGCCTTTGAGTCCCTTTGAAATTGCATATCAGGTTGTACAGTCGTTTTCTGATTCCTGTTCAACCAAAACTGATCCAATGAATGTGGTCCATGGGGAATCACTTTCGATTCCACCCACTCCTCTTCACCCTATAATTGTTGTCGATCCTTTCGCAAAGTGGGGTATTGAATTTATTACATGTAATGCTCACTCGGCTGGGGGGCATGCGTATATTATCCTAGCAGTAGATTATTTTACTAAGTGGGTCGCGACAATGCTTACATTTTCGGCAGACAACAAAACTGCTGCAACTTTCGTATTCAATCATATAATTGCTAGATTTGGTGTTCCTCAAGCTATTATTACTGATCATGGAATTTAATTTCAAAATATCATGATGACTGAACTGATAGATCAACTTAGCATGCACCACGATAGTTCTACTCTGTATTACCCATAGGCTAATGGTCTGGTTGAAGCTATCAATAAAGTTTTAGTCACTATGATCAAATGAATCATTGGTATTCATAAGTCAAATTGGAATACCATGCTATTTTCAGCACTTTGGGCATATCGGACCTCAGTGAAAACATCGACTGGTTTCACTTCTTTCCAACTAGTCTACAGTTTGGAAGCAACGTTACCTATTGAATACGAAATTCTGTCATTACAATTAGCCATAGAATTACTCCCAGCTACTTCTGAAGAAGCAAAACGTTTTTTGTACTTAGCTCAGCTAGATGAGAATCGATGCACTGCTACAATAGCAAATGAGATTGATGCGAAACGAATGAAATCTTAGTACGACAGAAGTGTTACACCTCACAATTTTTCAGAAGGAGACCTAGTTTTAGTATATGATCAAGCGAACGATAACCTAGGGGCTAGAAAATTTGTACCTATGTGGCATGGTCCTTACATTGTTAAGCAAAAGCTGACAAAAGGGGCTTATGAATTGATAGATTTTGATGGTGTCTCTTTGGGTAAACCCAGAAATGGACTTTATCTGAAAAGATATTATGCTTAAATTCTGTGTGGAGATTTTTTGTTAGATTAGTTTCTTTGCAACTGGTGTGTTTTAGATTAGAAAAGTGTGCCTAGTTTAGAGAGAGCTCTTATCATTATTCCTACTTATCTTGATTTTACTCTTGATATTGCAGATGTCGACTTCTCTTCAAACATACATTGGTTTTGTTGATGGTGCTTGTTGTAGTACACGGAACATTTCTTCTGCAGCTTGGGTTATCTATTCACCCTCTGATGAACTAGTGTCTATGCATGGGGTAAGCCTCGGTCAAACAACGAATAAAATTGCAAAGTATAGTGAAGTGATTGAATTATTATCTGAGTCCACATCATTTGGAATACGGAGTTTGATTGTTAGCTTGGATTCTGAACTCATTTTATTATTACTTAATAGGGTTTATGCCATTAGAAATCCAATATTATTACGGTTATTTTTGAGAGTTTGTCTCTTGGAACGTGAATTTGATTACATTGATATTAGCATATCCCACGACATTTAAATACATTAGCAGATGCAGTTGCTTCTAGTATGATAAATAGACATTTGCAATAATCAAAATGGTAAAATACACAACATTCGATAACATGTTACACAAGATAGCTGGTAATAATGATATAACATAGCATAGAAGTGTGTTTCAAAATATACATCATCTTTGCTCATAGGTTGAAAAACACCTCATGATCGGCAAAAATGATAATACAAATAGTCAAAAATGTTATGAGTCTACAAAATCGATCATCCTATCACTGGTGATGATCACGATAAGAAACTACTACTTGGGCCACCCTACACAGGAACCTCCTAAAAGGTCCTGGGACCCCAATCACATATCTCTGTAACCTGAGTAGAATATCATCTATATCAGTCTCTGGAATATCTAGTGTCAAGCGCTCTAGATGATGCTCCAAGTCGGTCAGGATCTCTACTGATTGGCCCTATGGGGCTGGTGCTGCTGCAGCTGGGTGTCTCCTCTCATAAGGCTGGAGAGTGGTTGGTCGTCATGGGCCCACATCTACATTTAAACTTTTGATTATTAGTTTTGGAAAATTAAAAATACAAAAATTTTTAGAACTTAGAAAATGCTGAAAATGGTTTTTACCTGAATCATACCACTGTTCTCCTACTGGAAGAGCCATGTCTTGGTCATCGCGGAAGTCCATCCCAGCATATGGAAAGTCCTCAATAGAAATAACTTGTTTTTTCAACCAATGAAAATATGAAAATGTAAATCGAACAACCTCTACGCCCTCAGCGTGATGGGCCATCAAAGCTGTTCATCGAACCATCCGAGGTTCTCGAGCACTGCCTGGATCGACTGGAATGAGATGTGGAGCTAGTAAGGGAATCCTCTCCAAAGAAAATGAAACCACAATGGGTCCATAACCAAAGTTGTTTAACTTTCCATTTTTTTCTCTGGTCAGTTGGCCTTTCACATTGGCCAATACTTCTTCGCACAAGTTGAATATTGTGCCTTGGAAACAATCTATTGCAATCCGCATTTGGGATCCAGTAGCCACATGCAATGCTGCACTCCCGCACATTCTAGTAACGGTGAATGCAATAACTTTAAGCTCAATTCGGATGATAGTTTTTATATCAATCCATTTATCCTTGGGGTCTGCTCGATTAGCGAAAAACTCTACTCGAAGACTAGCGACAGACTGGCCACCTGGCCTAGTCCCAAATAGAGATATTTGTTCACCCCTCTTGGGCAAAGCAGTCAAAAAGTATATATCCTCCAGCTCAATTTCGAGCCAGTGACCACCAATAACAAAACACTGGTCCTGAGTATTCCATTTGTTTACTAGCCATGTCAGGAGGTTTACTTGGGCCCTCATGCCTTGTATGGCCCAGAACTTATACAATCACACACTCTCAATGCCTGTAATGATTCATTGCGGCGTCATCTACATCCTCGTGCTCACGTTCTCTCCAAGTAAGCATTTTGAATGTCCTACAATACATAAAGAGACATTTTAGAACAAACTTGTTTGAAAAATTTTGGGCGGAAATTGAGAAATTTAAGTTTGAAATTCCATTACATGAGGTCTGCACCCTTTGCTCATACACAATGCATAGGTAAGCACAGGTTTTGTGCAATAGGTGCGAACCTAGGACTTTTTTATATCTAAAAAAGTCGGGGACCGCAGGGCCCGCGTGTTGCACCTACGAGTCCCCGCAAGCGATTTTTTCAACCTATTTCCCCTTAAAACATGAAATTTAAAGCCTAAAAACAAAATGTGAACGGATGAAATGCAAGATAAGGAGGACATGGATTACCTGGAGCTAGCGGTTCTCAATTTCAACAGAGGGATTTTCCAGAATCTTCACAGGAACTTTTTTACCGAAAAGCTCTCACTTTTCACTTTGAACTCAATTGGTAAAAATAAAGTTAGAAAAGTCCTTTTTATAAGTTTTTTCGAATAAATGAATTTTTAATTTGTTTATTTTTCACTTTAAAAAGGTAATTTTTGAAAAGAAAATTATTTATCCTAAACAGGTATGTGTAATGTTTCGAGTTTTTGTGCAGAAATTGGACTTTTTAGGAAAATTAATCATTTTTTCGACAAAGAGCATACTTTTATCACTTTTTCGGACTCTTTCAGAAATTTACGAAAAAGCGAAACCTTGGAGTCCTCTTTTAAGCCCTTTTCAGACTCTCGAAAATTGAAAAGATTGCCGAGCACTTGATTATTTGAACTCGTTAAAATAAATGAATGATCGTCCTTTCAGTATAAGTTTACCCCTTTTATGAACTGAAATGGACTATTTATGAAAAAGGTATACGCTGACTAAATACAGTCAATAGAGTTTTTTCTCACATTATTTTATCCTTTTTCGGGCTCAAGGGACTAAATTTACGAAAAATTATCCATGGAGTTTTCTTAAGTTTTTTCTTCTAACTCCCTAAAATTGAAAAACACCGAGTTTCTCCAATACTGGACTCGTTAAAATTTAACAGTAAAGGACCTATTCAATTTTAAACACGAACAACCCACTCCTTCTTAGGGTTCGAATCTTAAACTATGTTGGACTAATTTGAAGGATGAGCTTATAAACAAGCAAATGTCATCCTTCTCAAGCTTGTCAAAAATAAAGAGGTACTTGCCAGAAATGGTGGGGGAAAAGAGAGAAAAACGAACCTGTTTGTTACATTTTGAATATTTGAAAAGCCGTTAACCACTCTTGAACATGACACCTTTATTCACCTGGGTTGGGAAAATCCTTTGCCTAACAGTTAATCAAACCATATTGAAAGTATTCTGCTAGTTTCTGGGTATTATCTTTGGGTCAATTATCACCAAGCCATTTGCAGTGTCGTTAGGTGTTCAAGAGGACAGTTCAAACAAACCATTCATCTGCAAAATATTTGTCTTCCATTTTGACCATCCCTGAGTCAGTCCTTGCCGATATATTTTGTTGGGTCCCTATAATACTAGTGATTACCCCATTACTATTGTAGTTATACCCCTTATTTATATTGTTGTGCCCCTATTACCCCCTTGTTGTTATTTCTGTGCCCCATAGAATCCCTCTATTGTTATTTTTGTGGCTTTATATTATTATTGTTAGGTCGGCTGGATTATATTGTGACTCCTTAGACTCCTATATATAGAAAGGAGGTTTTGTCATTTGTATCATCCAAGAATAGTTCATTTATGTAATGTAAAGGAGGTTGCCCCCTCAAAGAGGCTGAATTCTAAGGCGTTGATCTATCTTTTCTATCTTTTCTTGAGCTGGTTTCATAACATTTGGTATCAGAGCTTTGGATTCTAGGGTTTCGCTGCTCCAAACAGGTCATCGTGGCATTTTCGCTATAATTTTTTTTCTGTGACGTTTCAGAAGTCACAAAAAAAAACCCATTTGAGAAGAAATCACGCTGAACCTTGGGTTCGAATTTCAGAGCTTTTCGCGCGATATTTGCGGAGATATGATCTGAGGAAGTTGGTCTTTTTGCAGACTCCTGAATTACATTCAAAACAGGTGACCTGGGGAAAATCATCATAACTTTTTCTCTGGGGATTGGATTGAAATTTCGTAAGAAGGTACAAAAAGAGGACGGACTGTAGTTTCTTGTATGTTTGTTTTAGATCCAAAGGTTGAAACAGTGACTCGTGGCACGTCGTACAAGTTCGCTCTACTGAACTAGTCTAAAAGCAAGTCACTGTGGGAGATTTCACATAACTCTTCCTTGGAGAATCCAATTTGGGTCAGACTTGTGGCATTGGAAAGAGGACGTAGAAGGCTACTACAGGTTGCAATTTTAGAACTGGATGATCCAAAATTACAGAGATACATCAGATTCAATATCAGGCTTCTATAAAGTGAAAAAATGTGTGTAGTTTTTTTTTAAATTTTTGTGTAAGCTTGGTTTAACGGAATTCAAAGGGCATAGTAAAGCATTATTATCGGTAACTGATGCCCCGAGGAAAGAAAATGCAAACACCTAGTAAGGAACCTGAAAGCTCTAGCATGACTCATGAAGAAGAGGAAGAAATGCTACATGATATATCAAAATTACAAGAACAAGTGCAACAAATGTCACGCTCACAAAAGCTAAGATAAATGGCGTGGAATCTAAGATAAAGGGCATGGAAGCTAAGATGGATGATTAAAAGACAGATTTGAAGAGAGACATGGCAGATTTGAAGATAGATTTGAAGACAGACATGGAAGAATTGAAGAAGTTGCTACAAGAAAGGGTCACTAATGGTGAAAGGGTAGTAAAGGAAACTCATGATGAGAACAAAAGAAATGTTAATCATGATTCCATAGACTCTAATGTTGGATCGAAGACCCACCATATTCCAAAAATCGATATGAGGAAGTTTGATGGCAAGGATCCCGCCACATGGATATTACAGATGGAGCAATTCTTCGATCTCAATAATGTGCAAAACACACAAAAGGTACGTATGGAAACTGTATATTTGGAACCAAATCAGTTTGTATGGTATCAATGGCTTTGCTCTCGTAAAAAATTTATCACTTGGGCAATTTTTACGGAAGAATTGATAGCACATTATGAAGATACAAAAAGCAACACTTTTTTTAGCCAATTGATAAGTCTCAAACAAAAGGGTTCAGTAATGGAGCACATTGAGGAGTTCCAAAAATTGAACATAAGGGTAAAAGATATTCCAGAGGAGCATAGGATTGATGTGTTCATAGGGTCTTTAAAGGATAATATCCAACATGATGTTCGCCTTTGGGAACCTGATTCATTAGAGAAGGCATTCAGGTTAGCAAGAAAAATGGAAAGCAAATTATGGCAACCAGGAAGCATACCACTCACAACTATAAAGACGGAAGTGTTGTTGCCCCTAGTCTTCCACAACCTATAAGGTTGACACCACAACAATTGGAAGAAAAAAGAGCAAAAGGGCTTTGTTACAGTTGTGATAGCAAATACACTAAAGGTCATAAGTGTGCTGAGAAGAAATTATTCTACATAGATTGTGAAGAGGAAGAAGAAAAGGAGCAAGAAAGGTCAAAAGAAGAAGATATACTCCAGGAACAAAGCCTAGATGAAGAACAAATAAATCCGACCATATCTTGTAATGCATTGGTGGGAATTACCACTCCTCAAACCATCAAGATAGAAGGACAAATCAAGAAGAAAAAGGTAATAGTGTTGATTGATTCAGGAAGCACCCACAATTTTATTCATTGTAGGGTAGCAAAAGAATTGAATTGCTTCCTATATCCAGCACCAGAGTGTCAAGTGATGATTGCAAATGGAGGAACAATAAATTTCTCTGGAAAGTGCCATAATATCAAGCTATCCATGGGAGAATATGTATTGACTAGCCCAATGCTTTCCATTCCAATGGGAGGTGCTGATGTTGTACTAGGAGTCCAATGGCTACAATCCTTGGGTACAATAGCTTTTAATTTTCAAGAACTTTTCATGAAATTTTCTACGGAAGGAAAGGAAGTTGAATTAAGGGGTATTGCAGGGAAACCAGGAAAGATAATCAGCTCTAATGGTATGACAAAGCTTCTAAAAAAGGAGCAAAGAGGTGTAATTGCACAATTATGTTCGCTAGATGTTTCCACATCGGAATCATCTATTTCTCCAGATCTCCAAAAAGTCCTGGACAATCATTCCAAGGTATTTGAGACTCCCAAAGGTCTCCCACCTATGCGTGATCATGATCATGCTATTCATCTGATTCCAGGAAGTGTTCCTCCAAACATCAGGCCGTACAGATATCCCTATGTCCAAAAAAGTGAAATTGAACGTATGGTTGCAGAAATGCTAGAGGCTGGTATAATTCAACCAAGTCAAAGTTCTTTCTCTGCTCCAGTAGTATTGGTGCACAAGAAGGATGGATCATGGCGCATGTGTCCGGATTATAGGGAGCTCAACAAGCTCACTATTAAAGATAAGTTCCCCATTCCTGTCATTGATGAATTACTGGATGAATTGCATGGATCAATTTACTTCACCAAGTTGGATCTTCGTTCGGGATATCATCAAATCAGAATGAAGATTGAAGACATTCCGAAAACGACATTTAGAACTCATGAGGGTCATTATGAATTTTTGGTCATGCCTTTTGGCCTTACCAATGCACCTTCAACATTTCAAGGTTTGATGAATTCAATTTTCAAACCATTCCTTAGAAAATTTGTGTTAGTATTTTTTGATGATATACTAATCTACAACAAGTCTTGGAAGGATCATGTTGAACATGTTGACAGGGTGCTACAACTATTGGAGGAGAAACAATTATATGCAAAAAGATCCAAATGTTTCTTTGGAGTCCAGGAGGTGGAATATTTGGGTCATATTGTATCTCATGAAGGAGTTAAGGTAGACCCTAGCAAAATTAAAGCCATTAAGGAATGGAAAATCCCCACATCCATAAAGCATCTGCGAGGATTTCTTGGGTTGACAGGGTATTATCGCAAGTTTGTTAAGAATTATGGGAGAATAGCAGCACCTCTAACAACATTATTGAAGAAAGATGCATTTTCATGGACTCCGGAAGCAACAAAGGCCTTTGAACATCTTAAAGAGGCAATGTGCCAAGCACCGGTCTTAGCTACACCGGACTTCACAAAAACCTTTATTGTGGAATGTGATGCTTCAGGAAATGGAATTGGTGTTGTTCTAATGCAAGATGAAAGACCCATTGCTTTTGAAAGTCGTCCAATCAAGGGAAAGTTTTTAAGCAAAGCTATTTATGAGAAGGAAATGTTGGCAATACTCCATGCACTTAAGAAATGGCGACCCTACCTAATGGGAAGACACTTCAAGGTAAAAACGGATCATGATAGCCTTAAATACTTTTTAGAACAAAGATTATCCTCTGAAGAGCAACAAAAGTGGGTCACAAAGATGTTGGGTTATGACTTTGAAATCATCTACAAAAAAGGGAAGCAAAATGTGGTGGCAGATGCACTCTCAAGAAAGGATGAGGATGTGGAAGCATTGTTGTGCGCCATTTCTATTATCCAACCAGATTGGATAAACGAAGCAAGGGAGGAATGGAAGAATGACGAAGAAGTGTGGGCACTTATTCGAAAGCTACAACAAGATTCCAGTACGTCTGATACATTTAGCTGGAAAAATGATTCGTTATGGTACAAAGATCGCTTATACCTCTGTAAGAATTCCCAGCTAAAACAAAAGATTCTTATGGAATTGCACACTTCTCCCTTAGGAGGGCACTCAGGATTTTTAAAAACTTACCACAGGGTTAAGAAGGAATTTTTTTGGGATGGCCTTAAATCAGATATTCAAAAGTTTGTGGCAGAATGTTTGGTTTGCCAACAAAATAAAGTTGAAACAATTAAGACACCGGGTCTATTACAACCTTTATCCATTCCAAGCCAACGTTGGGAGGAGGTTTCAATGGATTTTATCACAGGTTTACCCAAGTCTGAGGGAAAGAGTGTCATCATGGTGGTAGTTGACAGACTTACCAAGTATGCACACTTTTGTGCATTATCACATCCATTTAAAGCCAGTACAGTTTCTACTGCATTTATGGAAACAATTCAAAAGCTACATGGAAACCCAAAGATTATTGTAAGTGACAGAGATCCCATTTTCACTGGAAATTTTTGGACAGAATTATTTTCTTGTCTTGGTACTCAGTTAGCTCATAGCTCATCTTATCATCCTCAATCTGATGGGAAAACTGAGATAGTAAACAAATGTTTGGAAGGATATCTTCGTTGCTTTGTATCTGATAAACAGACACAATGGGTCAAATGGTTGCCTCTGGCTGAATGGTGGTATAACACTTCCTTCCATACAGCAACAAAAATGACCCCATTTATGGCACTTTATGGGTATCAACCACCATCCATCACATCATATTTAAGAGAAAATTCTAAGGTTCAGGCAGTGGAACATCACATCGAACATCAACAACAAGTCCTCCAACTCTTAAAGGATAACCTCGTGTTGGCACAAAATAGAATGAAACAACAGGCAGATCAACATCGCAGTGAAAGAAGTTTTGATGTAGGTGATTGGGTATTCCTACGGCTACAACCATATAAGCAAATGTCCCTAAAGCAAGCTAAGAAGGATAATAAATTATCACCAAAGTATTATGGTCCGTACAAGGTGTTGCAAAAGATTGGTACTATGGCATACAAATTGGAGCTTCCTGCAGCTTCTCGATTGCACCCAGTTTTCCATGTTTCATGTTTAAAGAAGGTTATAGGCGACAAGCTCCCAGTTCAAACAATATTGCCAGAACTTGACGAGGAAGGAAAAATTATATTGGAACCGGAAGCAGTCACAGAAACAAGAACTCGACAGCTACGAAATCGATCAATTTCAGAGTATCTTATCAAGTGGAAGAACTTATCCGCTGAAGATTCCACATGGGAGGATGAGAATTTTATGCAGAAGTATCCAGAACTACTCAAGCGTTGAGGACAACACTTTTTTGAAGGAGAGGGGCATGTTGGGTCCCTATAATACTAGTGATTACCCCATTACTATTGTAGTTATACCCCTTATTTATATTGTTGTGCCCCTATTACCCCCATGTTGTTATTTCTGTGCCCCATAGAATCCCTCTATTGTTATTTTTGTGGCTTTATATTATTATTGTTAGGTCGGCTGGATTATATTGTGACTCCTTAGACTCCTATATATAGAAAGGAGGTTTTGTCATTTGTATCATCCAAGAATTGTTCATTTATGTAATGTAAAGGAGGTTGCCCCCTCGAAGAGGCTGAATTCTAAGGCATTGGTCTATCTTTTCTATCTTTTCTTGAGCTGGTTTCATAACATATTTCTTCAAAACTTGATCTATAATTTTGTGTTATGGGCTTGCCTACGACATATCACTTTCTATCGATGAGAGCTCATTATCTAGGAAGTTGATCTAGAAATTGTCAGTACCTTGGGATTTGCATGCCTCAATGGAAGATTTCTTGCCTTCGACGACATGCTGCATCAGTGACCTTCGATCGAATGATTCTGTGACATGTTCGACTTTAGCTCATTCATTCACATTTCATGGATTGTATTGAGTACTTTGGGGGCCATTGACATTACTGGTGGTTTCTCTTACACTTGTTAATATTTTACATCATCGACTGGTAATCAAGTGGTTTCTACCATGTTCGACTTCGACACATATATTCACATGGATATAATCATACTAGTTCGAGAAGCGGAAATCAAGACCCTGGATCTAGTTTCTACCATCTAGGCTGCGAGGAATTTTCTTATTCATTTATACAGTGGACTATTCATAAACAGATGGTTTTTTCCATACTGTGTCTACACAAGTCTATATTGTTAATGTATTGAAATCATTCCTGTATCAAAATAGTTTAAGTTAGTTTTTTAGTTAGTTTTGATCTGAGTATGGGAATGCCTACCTCAGCGATGATAGGTCTACATATATATATTTTGCATTGAATTTTTTTATAGGTTCCGACTGGGGTGTCCATAACATGATCCTTGAAATGAAAAAGTACTTCACTCTTCATACATGACAAACTCTATCTTCATCTATTACAGACTTCGCACTTTGGGGGGAAAACTGTTGCACTGAAAATTGTCACTTTGACATTCTGCTATCTGTATGAGCTCATTATCACTCCTAATATCCTCCTTTGCAAGTCTAAAACATTAGTTCCTAATGTCAAGCCTTAAAAATAAGAGAAAAGATCTTAAAGTCACTGAAACTATGGTATTGCACTTTCTCTTTGTCTTACCTGTGGTCCCGCACCTAATGGTCATGTCTCCTATGAACCTGACCACACTTTCTCTGTGTTAAGAGTGTGGACCCTTGTAAAAGATTAAAAGGGCACAAGTAAACTCAAAAAGCTCACTTTTAGTCATTTCTAGAAGCTTCTAGAAGGAATCTTGAGGTGGCAAGTTCACTCTTTTAAGGTTCATGTATCCCATACCTTAAGGAGCTAATCCCTTGATGTGAGGAGCTTATTCCTTTGAAGAAGGATTCTATCCCTTCATAGGTGGACCAGTAACCTCCTCCTCTGCAGTATAAAAATAAGCATTGAGCTGGTTAATGGGAGGTAGAAGCTTAGTATTTTTGAGGTAAAATGCTGCTAGAACTTAGTCTTCTTTAGTTGAGTTTTTATGAGGAGAGATTACATACCTCTAAGATCTCATTTAGAAGAGTGCAAGGCTTGTCAAAGTAAAGGAAATTCCTTTTTTGGACCCTAGGAAGAACTTGTTCAACATTAAGGCTGAAAAGGTTGTAAGTTTTTTCTACTATTCAAAGTTAATACAAATATATTTTTTTTTCTCAATAAGCTGTTAGTTCATGGTTTATTTTATGGATTCCTTGATCACCATAATAGACATGATTTATAGTATTTGCTATGCAAGTTCTATTTAATGTTTGCTTGCTTGTGATTGCAGGTCTTCAAAGGTGACTCTTTCGAATGACTAGAGGATGACTACTACGAACAAGCATTGGATCTAAGGTAGGATCTTAACACCTTTGTAGTATTTACTTATAAATCACATATGTCTAGAGAAAGATAGGTTTGTTTGTCTATTTGTTGCTAGACTATCTTCTGATACTAGGGAGATTGGTCTTGTCCGCAAAATCAATTTATTTGGCCAACAGCAGGCCGTGACACTACAACCGGTGCATGCATCACCTATAAAACACCCACAGAAGGATAAGCCCACTGCACAGGAAAAGGGCAAGGTAGTTGACCTAGAGCCGAAAGAAGAGGTCGAAGAAATCCCCATGGATGATGAGGATATTGTGATGGAAACGGAGGATGTTGAGGTTGAGGGGTCTGACCCCATTTCTAAGATACTTGAGTACATTCCTCTGCACAGGCGAAAAATGAAGGTGCCGAAGGATATTAATGAGAGTAAGGTCACCCTGCCCACACCCCTACTGCTAGAGCAAATTGTCTTTGAGGGACCTCTCTTGGGGTGTGTCCCCCTTCTAAAATTGGAAGACTTTAGCTGACATAGAGCATTTCCCTCATTTAGTGCAGGCCAACTTATGCACCGTGTCTTCCACAAGAACACTAGAGTGACCGCTTTGGAGTCGAGGAAGTGGCTAAAAGGCATGGACAAGGAAGGCCTGCTAAACTTGCTATGGGTGTCGCATTACAACCGCGTGCCCATCATGATGAT
Organism: Pinus tabuliformis; assembly: GCA_031772625.1. NCBI lineage: Eukaryota > Viridiplantae > Streptophyta > Pinopsida > Pinales > Pinaceae > Pinus > Pinus tabuliformis. The sequence continues at coordinate 1,110,063,065 of CM062820.1, read as the reverse complement.
CATGATGAAGAAGCTATTGTGCTTGGTGCATGATGGGTGTCTGTGGCTGGAGGAGCTGATACCCATCACTGACATGCTGATCCATAGGATCACACGGCTGCCACACTCAGGAGAAAATCCAGCCATGGCATTTGGCGGAAAGGCTGACGAGCATGCCCTTGCTGAGGTGATGAAGGAAAAATTCAAGCTAGTAAAGAAATCGCACGGCTACACCATCATGAGTATCTGTGACCCCGCGGTCAAAGTGGCGATGCAAATCTTGGCAGGAAAAGTCATGAGGAAGTCTCGCGCAGATGAAGTGTCAGCACCAGTGATAGCCTTGGCGACCTAGTGCATGGAAGGCGTACAATTTAACTAGGCATGCTACCTCTGCGTGAGTTCCTCACGAACTGCCACAAGGTGCAGGATCATAGTAAGACATTCCACTATGCATGGCTACTGTTGTCCATAGTGCTGGTTGCATGGGAGCTACCCAAGTATAGCCAGTTTCCTCCGGTCGTGCTAGACCTACTAGAAGCAGCGAAGTTCCCTTCACCATGGGCTATGAATTATCCTCAGTGGATCAAGGATAACAAGATCTTCTGGATCTTGATGGAGATGAGCATCCATATGGCCATCAACCGCAAGCAACGGTTGTCACCAAAAAATTTTGATAAGCTGTAGGAGTACATGGAATTCAAGGCCGACTTCCACCATGTCTCAATACATGTGCGAAAGGACCCTGGATGGAAGTTGCATGACCTGCCATACTTGGCCATAGATGACGCGATTGTAGTGGTCATTGACCGCTAGCCAACAGATTGGCGCACTGCCACAGACTTGGCAGCGGGATCTAGCAAGTCTACCGAACAACAAAAGAAGGAAGAAGCCAAGTTGAATATGGAACAGTTGGCTTCAAAGAAAAGAAAGGAGGTTGAGGATAAGGCTAAGGTAGAGCACGCTACCGCGAAGCAGACGAGTGGGCAAGAGGAAGAAGAGGAGCGCAGATCTGACCATAGTCAGAAATCGCCTTCCTCAGAGATAAAAGAAGAGGACGAACAGATGGAGTAGGGAGGAGTGAACTCGGAGACGACTCTGTTCCGCACCAAGCACAACAGAGATCCAGAAAAAGTAGGGTCGCGGAAGAAGTCCAAGGCTAGCAAGACGTCTCTCGACCCAATCACCCTAACAGAGGGGGACTTGAATGACATAGGTGATACGGTGAGGGATGCCACCGCGGAACTGCTGCAGCGGTTCGAGAAGAAACAACAACAAGCTTTGGGTGTTATCGAGCTAGGTATGCGAGCTGCAAATCCATGCATCACAGGTACAGACCAGTGTGATGTTAACCAGTTTGGTGCCTAAAACCTACGAAGCCACAGGCATGCTGTGCACACGCGATCCCTAATCAATAGCGCTGTCGGATGGAGCATTGAATATAAAGATAGAAGCTAATAGGCCTGCTGTCAGCACCCTCAAGGGATTTGGACTTAACTTGGCCGCACTTCCTAGTGAGGCACTTCATCTTTTGCAGGATGGCATGATCGCGGAACTACGGGCCCGTGAATAGAACACGTTACAGGTAATTAGTGAGAAAAAGATCAACAATGCCTAGATGGATGTACAACGAGACTCCACCATTGACGTTGTGAAAGATCTTATGGACAAGAATTAACACATGGCTAAGGTCGTGGCTGAGGCATGAAGATCCATCTCAGAGCTGGATATTCCCAAGGCTGAGCTAGTAGATGTGCGGGTTTGGAAGCTTGTTGCTAGAGTACGCAACTTGCACACTGAATTGGCAAAGGTGGTCCAAATGGAACTGAACCTAAAAATTACAGAGTTGCAGTTGAAGGTCCAACCTTCGACTCCGCCAGAAATCAAAGAACAACATGAGTCAGCTTTGAAAGATATTGTAGCAGCAATGGATAGTGCAGTAAAGGAATGCAGGACACTCTTCGAGCAGCCTCTCGAGGTGGTCACCAACTTGCAAGAAGACCCCATTGCGCAGAGGCTGGAAATAGAAGCACAGGAGCTACAGTAGCACTAAAACGAAGTTAAAGCGACGACACACACTGTCTCCATCGCACAGAGGCTGGAAAAGCTGCACGAGGCTAGGGCTTTAAAAGAGCAGGTAGATGTAGCTCAGCACAAGGAAGTAGTGCTGAAGGCTCACTTACATCCTTGGCTGGACGAGACCTATTTGATCATGGCCACTATTGAAGGCAAGTTGGTTAGTTTGCAAAAGACTTAGCAGAAGATTCAGTCACATGACGCAGGGCCAATAATGGAGCAGCTGGTTGAGGAGATCAAGCAGGCGGCAGTACAGTGTACCACCAAAGTTATAGTAGTCCAAGTCAAGCTAGGAGGCCTTCGCGACAATATCTTTGCGCTAGCCGAGTGACTCAAGGGCGAGTCACCATGTTTATGTTGGGGGCATGTTGGGAATGGGTCCCTTGGGGTAGTTTTGGGACTAAAAGCCTAAGTTTGGGGTAGAAAGCCCGAATTTTGTATAAAGGAATGTAAAGTCTCCACATTTTGTGGCCGTAGAGCGCGAAGATATCAAGAGTCAAAAACGGTTTCCACCCTTAGTTTAGATACCTTGTGTCGACTTTAGAGATCTTCCCTTGGTCTGCAGCCATGGGATTGTATAAAAAGGGAGTCTTAGAAGAGTCTAAGAGAGAGAAGTAGAGTTCTAAGTAAGCTTGAGTTCTTGATGAGTCTGTGAAGAGCTAAGAGCGAGAGTCTTAACATAGGAAGAGGCTCTGTAGCTGAGTGCGTAGAGGCCTAGGGTAGAAGTTGGAAGCTGAGTGCATGGACCCCTAAAGCTGTGTGCACAGGGAAAATAGAGTCTGTATTGGAAAATTGAATCATCAATAAAGAGAAGTATTATTAAATCACTGTGTATTTTGTCTTTGTGGATTACATGCGATTATGTTATGTTAAGTTCTGGGTTTATGTTATAATGATAATTTGATGCGTGAATATATATGTTTCTATCTGCTATATGAACACAAATAAGGATATATGTTTACGCGAATATAATTTTAATTGCATGGTAAAATTGGCGAACACTTAAGATATTTCCGAAAATTATACAATAACACTGTAACTAAGACATGTAAGTGCATGAGTCACTGGTTAGGGTTGCGCGAAGGACGATTGTATACCTTTGTGGAGCTTCTAAGAGACAAAAGAGAGAGTACATTGATAAGCCCTAAAGGCTTATTGATCGGTGCGAAGGAAGGGTTTAAGGTATAAAATTGACATCAAAACCATATCAGGGTGTGGAAACTTGGTTCCTGCATTCCCCCATACTAATTCCGGTGAGACTTCGGCCTGGGCTCCACGGATTGATGCCGAATGGGCCAGGTGTTATAGACATTTTTGGGCACTGCAACCCCAAGCATAAAATGTCCATAAACCAAGGGCTCCTAAGTCCCTAAAAGTGTTATTACAACCCCTAAAGGAACAAGTTCAACTGATTACAGCTTCTCCCAGAAGTTCTCCATGAAAAACTACTCAAAACTGGTCAAAACTAGATCATTTCACCTGCTCCATAGGAAAAGTGTGTTGCTTCTCACCTAAATACACACAGTGGGTGTGTTGCATTTCAAAAATCCCTTCTATGGGGTGTGATGGGTTAGAAAGGACAAATGGTAGTGTCAATCCGTGAGGTGGAGAAGCACAGAATCTTCCAAAAACTTCTCCTGTGACACTTGCCTCTCTGAATTCGACCAAGGATGAGTAAGAAATCATCAATCTCCAAGTGGAAGCAAGAACTATCAGAGGGAAGACACTAATCAAATCACATGCTGACTCATCTCCCTTACAGACATCTATATATGGATCCCTCATCCCAGAGATCCAAAGGCTAGAATTTTGCATCTTGTAAGGAATTGCTGTTGGTTTCTTGAGGCAACATCATAGTGTTAGGTGATCTAGCTTTTCATGAGGTGAAGAAGGGCTTACTTGTTGAGAGGATGATGCTGGTTCAGAACAACTGGTTGTAAATCTCTTGGCTCTTTCTTGATTATCAATAAAGCTATTCAAGTTTTCCTCCATACTCTTGTGTCATTTATGTTTCATGCATTTGTATGGTCAATTTACATCTGATCCTAGATTGTTTATGATAATAGATCCATGTTCTTGTATAGTGTTATGTTGCTTTGATTCTACAGGTACTCTGTGAAGCTGGGTATACGAGAAAGCAAGTAGCAAAGGACTATCAGAGGAGAGAGGAATCGAGCAAGGAACCAAGCGCAAGATAGAGGTTGGTCTCCTTTATTCTTCTCTCATCTATCTTTCATAAAGGAAAATGAAAGTAGTTTTACTTTGTTTGTTTCTAAGGTAGCTACCAGCCTTAGTGGGATTAGCAGTTCTGTATAGACACTTTTCCCTGTAACAAAATGGCGACTCCGCTGGGAGCGACTAGGTTGTTTGTTTATCTACATTTGTTTACTTTATAAACTTACAGACGGAGCCTGAAGTTGAGCCAGGTAGCCTTCGAACTGCATTTGCTATGCAAATGCAAAGTAGACAAATGTTGCTTCAGTCAATCTCTAGGTTTTGTTTATGAATTAAACAACTGATTTACAAACTCTCTAATTTCCCTTGTGGTGGCTCTAGTAACCTCCTTAGATCTACCCCTGTGATTGATTTATTGATTACCGCTTGCTCGGCCAAAATCCCTAAACTGAACTGCAAACTGTGACCCAGAACCCAATCAAAGTCTTGTCCCTCGCCCAATGCACTGTCTGTTCTGTGAATTTCAAATTCAGTGCACTTCCCGAGTGTAGTAGGTGCGCTGCATTTCAAATTCACTGTGTTACAGGTGCACTGATCAGACTAGGCATTGTTCCTAAATTTTGGTTTCTGTGTTCACTCTTTTCAGATCTATTCAAGAGTTTTGCTGCCTGTAGTTAGTACACCTCTGTTTGAAACCCCTTTCCTTGCTGTTATTCCACCTCCATTGTACAAAGAACTATAAATGTTTTTATGTATTTGTTGAGTCATTTTCAGTTCTCCTTTACAAAAAAGTAACGTAATTGTACTGTCATTTCTTGATTTGAAAGTGTCGCAAGTGTCATTTTCAGTCATAGAAGAGAGTCTGATTGCTCTTGATAGTCGATTACCCTGTTACTATTGTATTTGATCTGAATTAGTAGTTTTTCTAGTGTCAAAAGCAAGTTTTCATTTCCAAATCGCAAAGTGTTGTCATTGTCTCCATTTTGATTTTGAAAAGAAACTTGTTAGTAATTGTCGCTTTGAAAAATAATTCAGATTTGCGCATTAGCTTTCTTTTTATCATTCACATATTAAGAAGGCTGAAAACAAATACATGCATGTGCATTTGCATTTAGATTGTTTGATTGGTTTGATTTAGGACAATGCATATAGTGTGTGCTCTTTGCTCTTTGTTGAAAGAACATTGTCTCTCTTTCCTTCGTAGCTAGGATTTTCATTGCACAAAGAAGATAAAATGACTATTTATCATCTTAGATTGCATTTTAGGAATTGTATATCTACATCACGCGGTGAACCTGAAAGGAAAATTTCCTAAGCAAGATCAACTATAAAATAAATTTAATGAATCTAACAACGCTTTGGAACCTAACGCACAACATCTAGAAGTCTAGGCTAGAGACGTATTCCGGCGTCGTAAAACCTGGTAACTGTTGTTCTCACTGTTGGTTGGGTGATTCCTCCACTTTGAGACGATAAGTTCCAGTACGGACTTGTGCTCCCACGTACCTTCGAGTATATTTTGGGAGACCACAATAGGCTTAATCCTTTATCCATAGGAAGCCGTGTCTGCCGCCCTATCGATCGCAATGCACTGAACACAAGATTCAGGAAGATTGACTGTCGTACCGTAAAAAGTATTCTGCAGTTTTGCGATTGGTTTGGTAATCCCTCTGCCTAGATTTCCAAAGCAGTCCCTTTTGTTCCTTTTCAGACTCCTTAATGGAAAAGGTCCATCTAAGCACTTGTCACTTCAGGCTCATTAAAAATCGAAGGCGACTAGAGTCATCTTTTGTTTTTTTTCGACTCTTTAAAATTGAAAAAGCAAGTTGTGTCAAAGCGTCTAAAATTTATTTTAAACGGAATAATCATCACCTTTCCTACGTTGGTCTTAGGTTGAGAAAATGGAGTCCACCAACCAAGGAGTTCCCCTTGGAGGAAATCCTAGTCCCTTCTCCTCGTGGGGAGATGTTGGTGCACCCCATATGGCCACATTGTCGCTTCCAGGATTGACAATCGGCTTGCCCATATGGCTCTTCTCAACCTCTGTCGTTCAGAACACTACAATTCCTGAACAATCGAGTCAACAACTAGACAATTCTAGAGTTACCCCCCAACCCTCTACTTCATCCAATTCTTCCTCTCCTCCTTCCTCTTCGCTTGATGAGGCTAGTAAAGCCAAAAATCAAGTACTTGAGAAGAAGAAGGAAAAGAAGAAGAAAGAGAAGAAGAAGAAGGAGCCAAAGGCGAAAAGGGGTAACCAAGCGTTGTCTAGCGAAAATCCACACACTGCACCGACCAAGCCTAAATCGCCATGTGTCATTTGCAAAGGAGACCACTATCATCGAGATTGTCCCTGCATCCCTCGGATCTTAAGGGGCTGGTCTCCTTGTTTGCACAACCCGGTGTCGTCAACCTCTGATGATCATGTTGAAAACACACCGTCGACTAGTGAAAGTGAAGCCCCTGGACAAAAAGGAAAGTGAAAATTTCCTTGTAAACTGTGTGAAGGCGATCATGCCATCTACCATTGTCCCTTCTTAGACGAGGCTAAAAGAGTCTTGGACGATCGTCCGGTTTCACTGTTACGACTTCCTCCTGGATATAAGAAACTCTTGCTGAGTTTGTCACTAGTTGAAAATCCGGCTGACCTGCCCAGGTGGTCGGCCGAAGTGTCTATCATTGAAGATAAACCATCTGAACCCATACCAGATGAAATTCAAAAGGTCGAGGCGGCAGTTGACCCGGTCTTGCCTTCAGAGGTTCCATCTTAGGATGATACAGTCACCGAAGAGAACAAGGATGACACCATCCAAATTATTTTTGTAAACACAGACTCCGATGAACATGGGGGCAATTTACCCATTCCTTTACCGTAGAAAGGAGGTTCGTCAGAGTCATACCCAGCCATCTATTCGGTCCCACCTCCAAGAAACCTAGTTGTTTCCTTTGACTGGAATCAACTAGGCAGACCCCGTTTACCGGCTAGTGTACCATTCCGAATCATTGCTCAAATATATAGAATGGTTATGGCCGGTACCATCATAGATGAAGGGGCTTCTGTGAGTATCCTTTCCTTGACTACTTGGAAAGCACTTGGTTCGCCATCGCTTTTGCCTAAGATGAGAAATCTAACAGGCTTTGACAAAGGAACCAGTCGACCATTAGGGATCCTTCCCAATGTGCCCATAACATTGAGAGGGAAAACCGTTCAAATGAACGTAATGGTAGTCCAAGGACCCCTGGATTATAATCTAATCCTTGGATGAGACTATATTTATTGCATAGGAGCCATTGTCTCATCAATCTTTAGAGTAATGTGTTTTTCGCACGAAGGAAGAGTGGTCAAGCTCGTAGACTAGCTTTCATTTCCCGGTTCACACATGGAAAATAGTCATATGCCATCCCTGAATGGTTTTTTCACGCAAGGAATGTCTCATCAATCCCCAGTCTATCCACCTGATGAGCGCGAGTGATTCGGAGGACATGACTGAAACCTAGGGGGCATGCACCCTGGTCTGCTTCGGCAGGAAAACTTCAGGTATAGGGTAGGTTTCTGCGAGAGATATATGACTAGTCTGACACTCCCGTCCGTGATTGGAAAAGGGGGTTAGACTGGAATAAGATTCCCTTGTCAAAGTTATGTGGGTAGAGGCATCCGCGCCACTCACCTTTTTCTATTTCAGTAGGCATCGCCGAAGAAGTGTTTTGTTTGCGGTGCAGATAGAGCAATCATTGGTAACCTGAAAGAGGTAAGTCTTTCCCGATAAAACAAATGTTTTGTCGGTAGATTGAGAGGTGACCCAGAAACTCTATTTTAAACCCGGGGGCATGCAAACCTTTTGGCGTGCAAGCGAAGAGCGACCATTTATTTTTTTAAATTTATAGGTCCCCTAACCCTTTAAACTCGTAGGATTGGTCGTTTCTTAACTTGCATAAAGAAAGGATCAGGAGCGAGGTATAAGCTTCTGAAAAATGGCACCTTTGATGAGATATCCCTATTACACGACTGGATCGAGCAGTTTTAACACAGACTTCATGCTCGTTAAAAAATAAACATAAGCAATGAGCAAATGTTTCCCCCAGCGTTTAAGCTCAATAAAAAATGAACCAATTTCCAGTAAATAACTGTCGTGAATGTAGTACTTCAGCCTTTAAAGCCTTGGTCGTGTTCTCATCATCACCTCCACTCTGTATTGGCCGATCATTCACCTCCAGTTGATTGTTTACCCCTTTTGAGGAACAACTGCGAAGAGTGATCCTGTTAGCCATCCTTGTAACACTGCCGTGATTGGGAAATTCCAAACCTTACCTGGAATCAGCTTCTACGCAAATTTATCACTCGTTCCTCAAAGACAAGTCTCCTTTAAGCTCTTTTCAACTGACTCCTAAAATATGAAAAGATTGCCGAGCCATTGGCCTCTCCAGCTCATTAAAGGGACTGGAAGTGTTATCCCTCCTTTAGATTTTAATCTTTTTGGACCTGAGGGATTATTACACAAAAAGATCGAGCGCTTGTTTTGTTCAGCTCGTTAAAAGTATCGAAAATTCATCCCTTCTGTATTGTTTTATACTTTTTCAGACTTAAGGGATTAGATGACGAAAAAGAATTTTTGGAGTTTCCTTTACGTACCTTTTCAGACTCTCTAAAATTGAAAAGGACCGAGTTATCTTTGTCGTTAAACTCGTTAAAACCTAATAGCGACAAACTTGTCCATAGCAGACAAGAACGAGTTTCACTATCGCTAGGCTCGTTAAAACATAGCGATGGGTTTGCCCGAAGGGAAAATTATAGAACAAGCATATGTTATCCTCCTCAAGCTTGACAAAAATAAAGAGGTACTGGTCAGCAATGACTGGGGAAAAATTGGGAAGAAAACTTGAAGAAACTTTGTTGGTAGCAAGTCGCTCTTGAACATGATACTTTCACTCCGCATCCAAGTCGGGTTGGGTTGTTTCATTCACCGGTCACATCACCATAGTCACATCACACCATCCACATTTGGGGTTAATGCTACCAATCCATCATGTCAGTGTCGCCGATATGTTCAAGAGAAGTCACTCAGAGAATTCACCTGTGTCTCACCCGCTGCAATACATTTACACTCCATTCTTTCATGACCGCCACCCTGAACCTTATATCACCAGACCGTTTTCATCTCCATTAAAATCATTTGCTCCATTCCGTGTCATTGATGTGGGATTCATTAAGGCCCTCCTATGATGGATCATTTCTTGTCGACATGAGCTCATTATCCAAGAAGTCGATCTAGGAACACCCATTTCAGTACTTTGAAGCTTTCATGCCTCAATGGCAAGTTTCTCACTTCCGGCGATAGGTTTACACCAATGGCCTTCGACCGAAAGATTTTGCGTGGTGTTCGACGCCAAGTCCCTTATTCACACCACGTGAATTGTACTGCAGTACCTTGAGGATCATTATCATTATCGGTGATTTCTCTCACGCCTGTTAACAACTTACATCATTGGCTGGTAATCAGGCGATGTCTTTCCATGTTCGACTCCAGAACATCTCTCACATGGATCGACTTGTACTTTGAGTAAAGATCGAACGAGATTGAAGACCCCAGATCTAGTTTCATCCATCCGGGCTGCGATATATATTCAGGAAAATAAAGACATCAAATGTACATCATTGCTGCACAGATAATCATCCAATCTATGGGATGATGGCTCCTCCAGAATCATCAGTCTACACTCAGACGATTGTCTGTCCTATGTACATGAAAATGAATTTATAAAGCTAAGCATGGGAATGCCCGCCTCAGCTAGATCATGAAAATATTATGAAGATAATGTATTGTATTGTATCTTATTACAGGTCTCCTTCCAGCTTGAAAGAACTTCGGATCCTCATGATAAAGCATTTCACCCGACATCAAAAAAGATTAACGACCTCATGCTTTAGGGGGCAACTGTTATAGACATTTTTGGGCACTGCAACCCCAATCATAAAATGTCCATAAACCAAGGGCTCCTAAGTCCCTAAAAGTGTTGTTCGAACCCCTAAAGGAACAAGGTCAACTGATTACAGCTTCTCCCAGAAGTTCTCCATGAAAAACTACTCAGAACTGGTCAAAACTAGATCATTTCACCTGCTCCATAGGCAAAGTGCGTTGCATCTCACCTAAATACACACAGTGGGTGCGTTGCATTTCAAAAATCCCTTCTATGGGGTGCGATGGGTGAGAAAGGACAAATGGCAGTGTCAATCCACGAGGTGGAGAAGCATGGAATCTTCCAGAAACTTCTCCTGTGACACTTGCCTCTCTGAATTCGACCAAGGATGAGTAAGAGATCATCAATCTCCAAGTGGAAGAAAGAAATATCAGAGGGAAGACACTAATCAAATCACATGCTGACTCATCTCCCTTATAGACATCTATATATGGATCCCTCATCCCAGAGATCCAGAGGCTGGAATTTTTCATCTTGTAAGGAATTGTTGTTGGTTTCTTGAGGCAACATCATAGTGTTGGGTGATCTAAGCTTTTTATGAGGTGAAGAAGGGCTTACTTGCTAAGAGGATGATGCTGGGTTAGAACAACTGGTTGTAACTCTCTTGGCTCTTTCTTGATTATCAATAAAGCTATTCAAGTTTTCCTCCATACTCTTGTGTCATTTATGTTTCATGCATTTGTATGGTCAATTTACATCTAATCCTAGATTGTTTATGATAATAGATCCATGTTCTTGTATAGTGTTATGCTCCTTTGATTCTACAGGTACTCTGTGAAGCTGGGTATACGAGAAGGCAAGTATCAAAGGACTATCAGAAGAGAGAGGAATCGAGCAAGGAACCAAGTGCAAGACAGAGGTTGGTCTCCTTTATTCTTCTCCCATCTATCTTTCATAAAGGAAAACGAAAGTAGTTTTACTTTGTTTGTTTCTAAGGTAGCTACCAGCCTTAGTGGGATTAACAGTTCTGTATAGACACTTTTCCCTGTAACACCAGGAGTGTAATGAATTTCTTGGCTGACTAACACTGAACCTAGGTTAGCGCCCATCAAGCCAACATATCCATGAAGTCAAATATTTCCAGCATAATATCTCAGACCAATTGTGATAGTCCTATGAAAATATCTCAAAATGTGTTTGGAAGTGATCCAGTGTGTGTGGAGAGGTTCAGTCATGAATTGACTCAATGTATTCACTGCATATCATATGTGTTGGCTTGATGGGCCCTAACCCAGGTTCAACATTAATTAGCTAAGCAAATCCATACACTATTGGCCCTTTCGGCATCAATCCACGGAGCGCGGACTGAAGTCTTACCCGAAGAAGTATGGGGGGACGCAGGAACCAAGTTTCCACACCCTGAGATATTTGTGATGTCGTTTTATACCCTAAACCTTTCTTCGTGTAGGCCTATAATCCCTTTAGGGCTTATCAATGTAATTCTCTTATTCAACTTTGAAACCTTCGTGAAGGTCTCGGATCGTCCTTCGTAGACACTAAATAGTGAATTTAGACACTTACACGCCTATGTAATTACTCTTACTTCTATGTCTATGCAGATTAGCTTAAGTATTGGTTAACTTCAACATGCATTATGATTATCTTTGCATAAACATTGATCCAGGTCCGGGTGTGAAGAAGTACCTTTCCAAGACCTTTTACTTTCGTGATGTGTTAAAAGTGCTTTTAAAGGAACATTAAAGAATCCATCTGCATACTGTAAAGAAGAGGAACATAATAATCATCAGCACATGAAAACAAAAGCCATTAATAACGAAGTTCGTTCAGGAGAGACTACGTCTCCGGGCCTCGGTGTCAAGATGGTGTAGGCCGCTGCATTATGTGTTGTCAATAAAGATGATGTACATAGAGATGATGTCTCGATCATACAAGGAAGAATGCCCTCACGTAGGAGTGGCTCTAAGAGATGTTCCACAACTAGAAATCTCAATCAAAATACTCTTATCAATATGACACAAAAACAAGCATGGTGCGCATCCTGCCAACATTACATAAAAGGGATCTCAATGCAAAACACATGCATGATGACAACAAGAGTATCCCAACAAAATACAACAAGGGATCTCAAAGCATGACATGATAAGTTATGACAACAAGTACATCATATGAAAGATCCCGCATAACATGAAGTAAGGAATCATGACAACATGTAATAAACAAGATCCTGCATCAACATCAATCATGGATCTGTACAACATTATGCAGAAAGATGAAGTACATGAACACATCATATGGCTCACCACCAAGGGCCATCTGAAGCAAAGGCTATGAAAGTGTTGAAGCTTGCTGAAACATCGATCTCACATCATTGATCGCAAGAAGAAGACTGTTCGCACACGAAGATGGACATCTGCACTGGCACTTAGAAAAGTGACTGAAAGAAGAAATGAGAGAAAGACAAATCTGAATACATCATCAGATTTTTGGCATCGAGTAGTACTGAAACGACTATCCGAAATCCAAATTCTGAGAAGTTGAAAATTCAGAGCTCAATTAATCTTTTAGATTCCCTCGAGATTCCTCAAAGATTCAGTTCAGGGATGGACTAAAAATCTGCTTCTCAGATGTCAAATCTGATTTCACCATTAGGATCCCTACGAAAAACCATGAAAAAAAAGTATAAACTTGACCATATTCTGATAAAGTGAAATTTTACCTCTTTGGGAAAGTTTCATGGCTCATCGTTCTGCTCCCTGTTTTCGCTGAAATCATGGTTCTATGTGCATTCTGGAATTGACTGGAAGATACAAAACTTAGATTGAAAAATGGATAGCACCATCATGTTCATGGTGACAAGAAGTGTAAAATCCATATTGAAATTTTGCCCTCTTGCAAAATTCATGGTACTTGCGTTAAAAAATTATTAAACTTGTCTCGATTTGCATGCCTTCCTTCTGCCTCGAAACCCGTGTAGTCTGCCCCAACTCTAAAAATCCAAGTTTATATAAAATTTCAATGGATGGGTATTCCAACACATGTGGTTGCCGTATTGGCCAAAAGAATGGTCGTTGGGGGAGGGATCGGGTTGACAAACCCCGCCCTCCCCATACGTAAACTTTTCTTACAACCAAATTCCAAATTTTTAATAAGGCCGTTGGTTTAACGTTTATGGTTGCATTTAAGATTTGGTTGTTGGCGCGGGTATATATGTGTTTCGTTGGGAATTTAATGTGTCTTGCCAACGCATACCCATAACAAACATAACCAAACCACATTCCATATGCATTCAAAATATATTTTGTTTGGTATGGTGGCATTAACATATGCTTTGAGTTTGTTTGAAAACCATATATATATTAACCATATTCCATATATGGTTTTCCTTCACGTTGATTTTTGATATATGTTTTTTTTTTAATATAATCAAATTTATATTAAACTTTTTTGGCTTTTAGTTAATATAAAATTGATTCTGTTAGGATTTGTTTTATATGGTTTTGTATATAGTTATTTTAATAACTATATTAAAATAAGTTTTGTCTCTTATGTGCAAGAGGTTATTGACGGGCTGCCATGTGTTAATCGTTGATGGCTGCCATGTAGGTCTCACTTGCTCACTGGGATGCCATGTGGCACACTGTGGGCCCCACTTTTTCCCTTCTCATGTCAAACATTGAAGAGCTCTATATTTTGCATATGAGCTTGGTTTGACGAACCGTTCGCACCTCTGCGATCAGGACGACAAGATATATGATCTGGTCCTCGGTCGAAGTCATTCTGATGACTTTGATTTTTGAGCATCCCTGAGTCCTCCTTGTCCTGTGTGTGTTCCTAAAGATCCACCTGGATCAAACATATATTCTTACTTGTGTTCATATGACAAAGTAAAACACATAGATTTGTACATCAATATAGCATTAAATCATAAACTGAGTATTCAACATAACAAAATCGCAAACATTCATAACAGAAGTAAAATATCTCATACACAGATTTATCCAAAATAATTCTCTTTATTGATGGTTCAGATCTCCAGTACAGACTCTAATCTCCTTGTGCACATAGCTATAGGAGTTTGTGCACTCAGCTGTGGACTTCTATCCTAGGCCTCTGTGCACTCAGCTGCAAAGCCTCTTCCTACGCTAAGACTCTTCACTCTTAGCTCTCACCGACCCTTTACATTGATCAATTTCCTTAGACTCTTCTAAGACTCCTTTTTTATACATTCCCATGGTTCGCAAACTAAGGGTGAATCTCGTCAAGCCGACACAAGCTATCTAAATTAAGGGCAAAAACCCTTTTTAACTGTTTACATCTTCATGCTTTGTGAACAAAAAATGCGGGGACTTTACATTCCTTATACAAAACTTGGGCCTTTAGCCCCAAAACTTGGGCCTTTAGCCCCAAAACTTGGGCTTTTAACCCCAAAATTGACCCTAGGGGACCCGTTCTCAATAGGTCCCCAACACAAATCTAGTGACTTGCCCTGAGCCACTTGCCTATATGGATATCTTGCCGCGAAGACCTCTTAGCTCCACTTGTACGACTGCAACCTCGGTGGTACACTGTGTCGCTGCTTGCTTAGCTTGTGTGACCAACTGTTGCATCGTTGGTTCTACACTATCTGCCTGTATTTTCTACTGTGTCGCCTGCAGAATGGCCAATTTCCCTTCAATGGAGTCAGTGAGTACATAGGCTTCCTCTAGCCAAGGCCCCAATCTGGTCTGCAGTACTGCCTCCTTGCATTGAGCTACATCCACCTATTCCTTTAGTGCCTTCGCTTCCTACAACTTTGCCAACCTCTGCATGATGGCGAAGGTGTGCACTGTCACTTTGACCTTGTCGTACCTCTATTGCATCCACCTATTCCTTTAGTGCCTTCGCTTCTTATAGCTTCGCCAACCTCTGCGTGATGGAAACAGTGTGCGTTGTTGCTTTGACCTCATCATACCTCTGCTACAACTCTCGTGCCTTAGTTTCTAGTCTTTGCAGGTTTGGATCTTCCTACAAATTGGTAACTACTTTGAGTGCCTGCTCGAAGAGTGCAGTGAAATACTTCATTGCGATGTCGATAGTTGCAATGACATCTTTGACAGCGATCTCGCGCTGCTCTCTGACTTTTGTTGGAGTTGAAGGCTGGGTCCTCAACTCAAGTTCTATTATCTTAATGTTAAGTTGAAACTGAACCTTAGCCAGTTCTATTCGTGCCTCGCACACACATGCAGCGAGCTTCCGGATCGTTGCGTCGATTGGCACATCTTCGGGGATGTTCAACTCTTGAATAGTCTGAGATGCCTCAACCACCACAACTATTGTGCACTCATTCTTTTTTGTGATCTTCTTAAGAAGATCAATCGTGGACGATTTTTCAACGAACATATGTGCATTGTTCACCTTCTGCTCACTGATAACATTCAAGGTGTGCTATTCCCGAGCCTGTATTTCCGTGATCACACCATCCGGCAGGGTGTGAAGGGCTTCACTTGGATGCATGGCCAATTTTAAGCTGACTTTATTGATGGTGCTGACAGTAGCCCTGTTAGCCTCTGTTTCTACGGTCAATGTGCCATCCGACAGTGCGACAGCTTGGGGATCCATTGAACAGACCATCTCTACTGCATCTGAGATTCCTGGCGCCAAACTACTCAACACTGCATTGCCCCCCCCTACAGTGGTCTGCACCTGAGTAGCCTGGATCTATAGCTCGCACAAACCCATCTGAATGGCGACCAAGGCCTATTTCTGTTACTGCTCGAATTGCTGCAATAGTTCCACGGTTGCGTCCCTCACTGTATCATTGATATCATTCAAATCACCCTCTGTCAAGGTGATTAGGTCTAGGGATGATTTTCTGGCCTTGGACTTCTTTCGTGGCCCTACTTTCTCCTACTCCCTTGTGCACTTAACCCGGAATGGAGTAGTCTTAGGTCCGCTCCTCCATGCTCTGAGCACTCCTCCTTGTCGTCTGTTTGTGGAGAAGATGACTTTTGACTCCTATTAGAGTCATGGTCGTCCTCTTCCTCCTCCCCTTCTTCGTATGTTTTGGCCACGCGCTTTGCTTTAACTTTATCCTCAACTTCCTTTCTCTGTTTTTTGGTCAACTGCTCCATCTTTAACGTAGCCTCTTCCTTCTTCTGCTTCGTGGCAGACTTACTAGACCCAGCTGATAAGTCTGAGGCCTTGCACCATTCTGCCAACCAACTCTCCAGAACCATGGCGATTGCATCATCCATTGCTAGGTATGGAAGACCATACCATTTTTTTACGGTGTCCTTCTATGCTCTGATGGAAACATAATGGAAGTTCACCTTGAACTCCACATATTCAGACAACTGCTCAAAGATAGTTAGTGAGAGTCGCGGCTTGTGGTTGATTACGACGTGGATGCTTCATTCCATGAGAATCCAGAATATGTTACTGTCCTTGACCCTTTGAGGGTCCTTCTTGTCCTAGAGCGAAGTGAACTTCGCTGCTTCTGGAAGCTCTGGTGCAATTGGGGGAAACTGACTGTCCTCTGGTAAGTCCCATGCAACCAGTACAATCGACAACAACAACCATGCATAGTGGAATGTCTTGCTTTGGTCTTGTGCTTCTCTGTAGTTCGCAAGGAACTCACTGTAGAGGTAGTGTTCCTAGTTAAATTGTATGCCCTCCATGCACTAGGCCACTAAAGATACAATTAGTGCCAACACTTCATCTACGGAACACTTCCTCACGATTTTCCCTGCTAAGATTTGGGTGGATACTTTAACCGCGGGGTCGATTATGCTGCAGATGGAGTAGCTGCGTGACTTCTTGCCAAGCTTGAACTTGTCCTCGAGGTCACGCTCACCTGTCTTTCCACCAAAGGCCATGGCCGGATTCAAGCCTGAATGTGGGAGAAAAGTGATCCTGTGGATCAGCATGTTAGTGATCAGTATCAGGTCTCATAACCACAAGCACCCATCATGCACCAAGCATAACAACGGCTTGATCACTATGAGAGTTATGGGTGCGCAGTTGTAATGCAGCACCCATAGTAGGTTCAGCAGTCTTGCCTTGTATACCCCTTTTATCCACTGTCTTGGCTCCAGCGCGGTCACACCAGAGTCTTTATAGAAGACGTGTTGCATGAATGTATCATTCGCCAAGTGGGGAAAGTGCTCTGTATCTGCCAAATCCCATTTCTTCCAGAAAAAATCAAATTTGAAGGACCGCGCTTGGCGCATGTCCCCCTTTTGAAGCTAGAGGATCGGAGGCTTGTTCACCAAGTACTTCAATGCATAATAGTTTGTATACATCTTAAAGTGTCCGCCTAACAAGTAGTGCCTAAACTTCTAGAGCACGTATACAATAGCCAGAAATTTATGATCTGCCGTTGAATAATTCTTCTTAGCTTTAGATATCTTCCTACTTGCAAATTCTATGGGACGATCCAATTCTCCCTCACCAGCCCGTGTTAGTACTGCTCCCAGCGTAATACATGACGTGTCCACATGCACATGAAATTCCTTCTTCCAATCTAGGAATACTATGATCGACGCGATGACCATTTTATCTTTGAGCACATCCAAGCTCTTCTAACATTCCTCATTCCAGTAGAATGTAGCATCCTTCTTTAACATTTTCTCCATCAGCGCGGTGATCTGGGCATAGCTTTTGATGAACTTTCTATAGTACCCTATATGCCTCAACATTGCACACAACTGTTTCACAGTTCTTGGTGCCTCCAAATTGATTATAACCGCGATCTTCACAGGGTCTACCATCAAGCACTGTCTGCATACCACATGACCCAGCAAGATCCAAAAAGGGACACAAAACAAACATTTCTTCAGATTGAGTGTGATATGGTACCTTCGACATGTATCTAGCATCAAGCGCAGACTTGCTACATGGCGCTTTACTAGTCCAAACACTGTCCAATTGTCAAAGTATACCTCCAGAAATTTGTGAATGAAATCTTTGAATGTTGCGATGACTACGTGCGAGAAGATCGTCAGCGCGTTCTTCAGCCCAAAAGGCATCACAATATACTGGAAGCATCCCCATTCAGTCACGAAGGTCATCTTACTCTTATCCTCCGGTGCGATCTTGATCTGATGGTACCCTGAGAACCCATTAGTAAATGAATATGCTTCTTGGCTGCTAACATTATCTAGCACCTCATCGGTGAACAGAGTTGGGAAGGGATCATGGAAACTGGCGTCATTCAACTTCCTGAGATCTATGCATGTCCGTATCTCATTATTCTGTTTCTTGTCCTGAACTACCATTGGGCTTACCCAATTAGACTCCTCGACTAGTTCAATGATGCATGTTGCAAGCATTTTATCCAACTCCAAGCAGACCCTTTCTTTATACTTCAGATTGAGGCGGTAAGGTATTTTCTTATCTGGCTTCATGTTTAGTTTTAGAGTGATCTTCATGGCACCCAAGTCCCCTATTATACCTTTTAGATCTGAAAAATTTGTGGGGAACAGATCCTGATATTCACGTACTAATTCAGCGTCCTTATCTACTATTGCATCGTCCCAGTAGTCCCCAATCTTTGCAAACTTTAGCTTTGCCTCTGTGCCAATGTTCACCTGTCTAGTTTTGAGCAGTTTGGTGATGTCTGAACTCTCTATTTGCGGTCCTTCAATTTCGTGGTGACCTTCAGCCTTTGGAATATTAATCCTCCTCAGGTCTTCATCTTATTCTTCTGCTATTACATTGCAACACTCCAACGCGTGGCTTAGCTAGGTAGTCCAATCAAGTTGAATCAAATCTAGAGGATCCTGCGGTATCCTGAAGATCGCTGCCTTAACCTCCTGCAACGCTTTGTCGATACATTCAAACCCATACTCAAAGATGAATGTCATAAAAAATCCTTGGCGCAAAACATCCCATTGTATAGTGCCATGGTGGAGTTCTATCTCCAAGTGCTAATTCATCGGTATAACATCCAAGGTATGACAAAATAGATGTACCCACTCCAGCTAAGGCTTTGTTCCATACACTTGAGTCCATTTGGCCAAATGGTCGCGCGAGTCATTCCTCCCATCATATTTTTCTGTTAGCCGCACATGTGGGTGACCAAAACACACTCTCATCATTTTTCTGTATACGTGCCAATCATCAAAATTGTCCTTGTGTGTGCCCCACCATCTCACAGGCGTAGCGCTCATCACCCAGCTTAGGGCCTGGAAGCGATACTTATCTGGCACTTCTCTCTCAAATGCATCCAAAAAGTAATCAACATTAGTTAAACCATCATAGTAAGGAATATTTCACAGCACAATGACTTGGTCATAATATTACAACATAGTGTAGATACTTCATGTAGTCGATTCTGCTAGTGCTCCAGTTCTTCATCTAAATCTGATGTGCAGGAATTTTCGCGGTCCCATGCAATACATCCATCTACTGTCGGATTCACCCAAACATGATCTCATGCCACTATCTTGTAAATCTGGTCCAAATCGTCATTACTTTCATAATCACGGACCAGTTTAGTATAACGCAGACCGTCTGCAAGGTCCAGGGGGACCACTACGTAGAGTGGTTTCTTCTCAAACATGATCTTTCATTCTTCAAATTGATTACCCCATTTATGTCAGTGGCCCAGTCGATCCCAAGGAGCGTGGTGTAGGGATTACTGTCATCCAAAATCTCCATCCCCTCAAAATCAGCTAGTCCGCTCGTGCCTTCAATATCAACCGTTACCCCTTGCCACCTCTCCATTAGGATGATTTTCTGCTGATTCACCATCCTTAATTGAATTAGAGACCACTGTAGCACAAGTCTCCCATTTCTCTACCACATAGATCTACATCGGGGGTTGATCCACCCAAGCTCACGCTTGAGGTTTCTCAATGACCCCTACATCCTCCTACTCATCGAAGCTAGGCTTCCCCTTATCTTCACTAGTCATCGCTCCACTCTGCAACACAATATTTACCTTAGGATCTTCCTTGCGAGGCTTAGCCCTCATCATCTGTAGGTTCTAAGTCAGCTTCTAAGGATGCATCCCCTTTTCATGTATCTTAGCTAACAATATAGGGCAATCTTCCATCGCATGGTCAAACTGAGTACAATAGTGGCATGACAGACACATCGAATTTGACCAGTCTCGTGCGTAGTATCCCGTTCCCCCACAGTTGTAAAAAATGACCTGCCCTCGACCTTTACCAAGTCCTCCTCCACCTCGGCCTCATCCGCGTCTGTGATACTCGCCTTGCACTCCCCCAACACCTTGGCCTAGGGACCAGGTTTCTACCTACACCCTATATGCAATTGTTTTATCCATCATCAATTCGTAACTATGGCAATTGCCTCATCTTAACCCACTGATTGACAAATTTTTTTGAAGAGTTGTTGCGGTGTCTGTACGAATTTCTGCAGCAAATGGAAATTGTCTGTTGCATGTTTTTCAACTACCTGACAGATAGCACGGGTCCTGTACTTGGCCCCGCTATAGCTTCTAGCCTCAGAGGCATTGGTCCCCTGGTTGCAACATAATTTTTGAAAACTAGACAGTGATCTTTGTCATGCCCCTGGCTTTTGCACTTCAGGAACCAAACTTCTTTGTGCACCTCGAGCTGAGCTATTCTATCTTTCTTCAAACTCTGCATTTCTAGGAAAAGGTTCTACAACTGCACATGAATCTGCTGAACCCCTAGATTAGCATCTTGCACTGGTGTCTCATGCAATCTTATAGCAATTTCCAGGGATTCCGCCTGGGTCCCAATCTTCTATTGTGATAGCGCAACTCTTAGATGAGGTAGGAGCGAGGCCACAAACCATTCACAGTGTTGACCACCAGTCAGGTTCATGTTAGCCTCGTGGATTGTACACTTCAATCTTTGATCCGGATCCCAGGGTTTCTCACCAGGCTTCATCATAATCTCTTTGAATCCCACAATTGATTGCGCTTCAGACTTAGGTCTACTGAATTCCTTATTCAGTGCAGTCTGGATATCTACCAACATGGACATTGGATTATCAGTGCAGTACTTAATGTACCATGTTAGCGTGTGATCCTGAAAATCACTAACCAATGTTGATTTCTTCGTTTGATCATCTGCGATACCCTGAGATTACCATACAGCCTTCACGATGAACCAAAACTAGTCAGGATCTTCATTTCCCATGCCCTTTAACACAGGTAGCTTTACAAAGTTCGCCATATTGAACGATGGCGAAGGTGGCGGTGGTGTAGGGGAAGGTGTATGCGGTGGAGGTGAAGATGGAGGTAGTGTGGGTGGATGAGGTATTCGTGGGAACCCTTTCTTTATCAACTGAACAGTGCTCTTCAGAGATGCATGTGCTACTTCCTCATCGTCACTCAGAGGAGGTTCAATTAGTTATCTATATTTAGGGCCTGTGTTTCCATTATTCCTTAATGTCCTTCCACTTTTCATAGCCCCAAACATCAAGGTAGCAGCATAAGCCATTTTTCACACAAGACCATCTTAATCCAGGTATTCAATGATTTTAAATACTTGCCTCGTGACCCATTGAAGAAGCGGTGCTCTGCTTCACTGTAACTGACTGAGGTATCGACCATAAACTCTATCACGAACCCTCCTATGATATGATCAAGCTAATGATCGACAATGCGTGCGATCTTATCTTCAGAGGCATCTAATCTCCGCACTAACTCTAGGGTCCAAACTATTGGACCGTCAAGCCTCCACCTTCCATGGCCAACTGCCAATTTCACGATCCACTTGTACAACTCGACCGGGAAGGAACAGAAGAAGATCTTGTGTATTTCTATGTATGGGTATTTGTCCAACCATTTTTCTTTCGACAATTGTGGATTCCTATTCTCTTGCACTGTTGTTATATGGAAAACTAGTGTCTATTCAGAGCTGCTAGTCCCACTAAGATGGGTAGCTATCTTAGAAACAAACAGATTAAAGTTACTTGTGTTTTCCTTTATAAGAGACAGATGAGAGAGAAGCATAGAGCACCAACTTCAGTCTTTTGCTAGTCTCCTTGCTTGTTTCCTCTCTCCTTTGATAGAACTTTCGCCACTCCTTCCTCACTTGTCCCGCTTCAAAGAACACCTGTAGAGCCAAGGTAGCAAAATACCATCAAAGCATAGAGATCTATAACCATAAAAAATGTAGGATCAAATGTACATTAACCATATAAATGCATACATAAACAAGATTCAGAGATATACAAGCATATGGAGGAAAACTCAAATAACTTTATTGATAGAAGTAGTAGAAGAGAGGATTACAACCAGGCTGTATTATCCCGCATCATCCTCCTAGCATGAAAGCCCTCTTCACCCCATACAAAGCAAGAACACCCAACAATGTCTTCAAAGAGAAACCAACAAGACTTCCTTGAAAATTACAAAATTCCAGCCTTTTGGATCTCTTGGATGAGAGATCCATATATAGATGTTTACAGGAGAGTGAGTTAGCTTCTGGGATTTTGATTAGTGTCATTTCACTGATAGTTCTTGGTTCCACTTGGATATTTCAAATCTCTTACTCATCCCTGGGCGAATTTAGAGAGGCAAGTGTCATATGAGCAGTTTCTAGAAGATTCTATGGGTTTCCACCTAGCACACTGCTTCTGCCATTTGTCTGCTCTCACTCATTGCACTCTACAGAAGGGATTTCCATTATGCATCACACCCCATGTGTGTAATAGGTGAGATGCATCACACCCTATGCATGGAGCAGTCTGTATGGTCCTGTTTTGACCAGTTCTGAGTAGTTTTTCAAGGACAACTTCTGGGAGATGATGTAATCAGCTGACCTTGTTCCTTTAGGGTATGAAACAAAACTTTTTAGGGGTTTAGAAGCCCTTGGTTCATAGACATATGTGATTGGGGTTGCAGTGCCCAAATATGTCTATAACAGTTGCCCCCTAAAACATGAGTTCGTAAATCTTTTGATGTCGGGTGAAATGCTTTATAATGAGGATCCGAGGTTTTTCGAACTGGAAGGTGACCTGTAATAAGATATAACACAATAAATTATCTTTACAATATTCTCATGATCTAGATAAGGCGGGCATTCCCATGCTTAGCTTTATAAATTCATATTCATGTACATAAGATAGACAATCGTCTGTGTGGCAGACTGATGATTCTGGTAGAGCCATCATCCTTTAGTTTGGATGATTATCTATGCAGCAATGATGTACATTTGATGTCTTTATTTTCTTGAAGATATTGCAGCCCAGATGGATGAAACTAGATCCGGGGTCTTCAAACTCATTCAATCTTCGCCCGAAGTACAAGTCGATCCATGTGAAAAGATGTTCTGGTGTCGAACATGGAAAGACATCGCCTGATTACCAGCCAATGATGTAAGCTGTTAACAGGTGCGAGAGGAATCACCGATAATGATGATGACCCTCAAGGTACTGCAGTACAATTCACGTGGTGTGAATACATGAGCTGATGTCGAACACCACATAAAATCTTTCAGTCGAAGGCCATTGATGTAAACCTATCACCGGAAGTGAGAAACTTGCCATTGAGGCATGCAAGCTTCAAAGTACTGAAAGGGTTGTCCCTAAGTCAACTTCTTGGATAATGAGCTGATGTCGACAAGAAGTGACCCGTCGTAGGAGGGCCTTAATGAATCCCACATCTACGACAAGGAATGGAGCAAATGATTTTTTGGAGGTGAAAACGATCTGATGATACAAGGTTCAGGGTGGTAGTCATGAAAACTGGAGAGTGAAGGCATTGCAGCAGATGAGATGTTAGCTAGGTTGGTGAATTCTCTGAGGAATTTCTCTTGAACATATCGACAACACTAAGATGGATTGGTAGCGTTAAGCCCAATATGGATGGTACGGTGGACCAATGGTGATGTGACCGGTGAACGGAATAACCCAACCTGACTCAATCATGGTGACATAGTGAAAGTGTCATGTTCAAGAGCGACCTGCTACCAATGAAGCTATTCAAGCTTTCTTCCCTTTTTCCCTAGTCATTGCTAACCAGTACCTCTTTATTTTTGTCAAGCTTGAGGAGGATAACATATGCTTGTTCTTGTTATAGACATTTTTGGGCACTACAACCCCAAGCGTGAAATGTCCATAAACCAAGGGCTCCTAAGTCCCTAAAAGTGTTGTTCTAACCCATAAAGGAACAAGGTTAACAGATTACAGCTTCTCCCAGAAGTTCTCCATGAAAAACTGCTCAGAATTGGTCAAAACAGAATCATTTTAGCTGCTCCATTGGCCAAGTGCGTTGAATCTCACCTAAGTACACTGTGTGGGTGTGTTGCATTTCAAAAAGCCCTTCTGTGGGGTGCGATGGGCGAGAAATGACAAATGGCAATGTCATTCCGTGAGGTGGAGAGGCAATGGAAGCTTCCAGAAACTTCTCCTGTGACACTTGCCTCTCTGAATTCGACCAAGGATGAGTAAGAGATCATTAATCTCCAAGTGGAAGCAAGAACTATCAGAGGGAAGACACTAATCAAATCATAAGCTAACTCATCTCCATTACAGATATCTATATATGGATCCCTCATCCCAGAGATCTAGAGGCTGGAATTTTGCATATTGTAAGGAATTGCTGTTGGTTTTTTGAGACAAACATCAGATTGTTGGGTGATCTAAGCTTTGTATGAGGTGAAGAGGGGCTTCCTTGCTGAGAGGTTGATGCTGGGTTAGAACAACTGGTTGTAACTCCTCTTGGCTCTTTCTTGTTTATCAATAAAAGCTATTCAAGTTTTCCTCCATACTCTTGTGTCATTGATGTTTGCTGAATTTGTATGGTCAATTTACATCTGATCCTAGATTGTTTATGATTATAAATCCATGTCTTTGTATAGTGTTATGCTACTGTGATCTTACAGGTACTCTGTGAAGCTGGGCATGCAAGGGAACAAGTAGCGGAAGACTATCAAAGAAGAGAGGAATCGAACCAGGAGATTAGCGCAAGACAGAGGTTGGTCTTCTTTGTTCCTCTCTATCTATACTTCATAAAGGAAAAACGAAAGTAGCTTTACTTTGTTTGTTTCTAAGGCTGTTGTCACACCTTAGTGGGATAAGCAGTTCTGAGTAGACACTTTTCCCTGTAACAAAATGGCGACTCCGCTGGGGACGAATTAGTTTGTTTGTTTATCTTCCTTGTTGTCTATTTCATAAACTTACAGATGGAGTCTGAAGTCGTGCTAGGTAGCACTCGAACTGCATTTTCCATAGCAAGTGCAAAGTAGATAAATGCCACTTCAGTCCATCTCCGGGATCTGTTTATGATTTAAAAAACTGATTCACAAACTCTTTGATTGCCCTTGTGATAGCTCTTAGATCCTCCTTAGATCTACCCCTGATTGTTGAGTTACTGATTACCTTTTACTCGGCCAAACCCATGAACTGAACTGCAAACTGTGACCCGGAACCCAAGCAAAGTCTCGTTTCTGGCCCAGCACAGGTACTGTTCTGAGAATCTGAAATTTAGCGCACTTCCCGAGTGTAGAAGGTGCGCTGCATTTCAAATTCCCTATGTTACAGGTGCGCTGATCAGGCTAGGCCTTGTGCAGTTTTGGTTTCTGTGATTCATTCTTTCCAGTTCTATTCGTGAATTTTGCTGCTTGTGATCAGTATATCTCTGTTTGAAACCCCTTTTCCTTGCTGTTATTCCGCCTCCTTTGTACAAAAGAATTGTAAATGTTTTTGTGTGTTTGTTGAGTCATTTTCAGTTCTCCTTTGCAAAAGTAGCGTAATCGTATTGTCATCCTTTGATTTGAAAGTGCCGCAAGTGTCGATCTCAATCATAGGAAAGAGTTTGATTGCTGTTGATAGTTGATTATCCTGTTACTATTGTTTTTGGTCTGAATTTGTAATTTTTCTAGTGTCAAAAACAAGTATTCATTTCAAAATCGTAAGGTGTTGTGATCGTCTCCATTTTTTATTTCGAAAAGAAACTTGTTGATATTTTTTGCTTGAAAAGAAATTCAGATTTGTGTATCAACTTTCTTCTTATCATTCATATACTAAGAAAGTTGAAAACAAATACATGCATGTGCATTTGCATTTAGACAGTTTGATTGGTTTGATTTAGGAAAGTGCATTTATAGTGTGCTCTTTGCTCTTTGTGAAAGAATTCTGCCTTTCTTTCCTTAGTAGCTAGGATTTTCATTGCACAAAGAAGATAAAAAGATTGTTTATCATCTTAGATTGCATTTTAGGAATTATATCTACATCTCGCGGTGAACCTGAAAGGAAAACTTCATAAACAAGATCAACTATAAAATAAATTCAATGAATCTAACAATGCTTTGGAACCTAACGCACAACATTTAGAAGTCTAGGCTAGAGACGTATTCCGGCGTCGTAAAGCCTGGTGTTACACTAAAAAATGTCACCATGACTATTTGCAGTTAGTATGGCTCCATCCACTGTCATACTATCCTCCTTGGCAAGTCTCATGCCTCTGCTCTTCATGTCAAACTTCAAGAAAGAGAGAAAAGTCATTTAAAGTCAATTATCTCTGGTACGCAGTTTCTCTTAGCCTTACCTGTGTGTACGCAACCCAAGTTCACAATACCTGCGTACTTGTACGTTCTGTATGTAAAGGGGTGGGTGCGTACCCCTGTAAAGGTCAAAAGGCGCGAGTTTCATCTTTAAAAAGTTACTTGTGGTCATTTCTAGAGTCTTCTAGAAGCTTGTTTGACGTGTATGAAGCGCCTCCAGATGGTTCATGTATTCCTACCAAAGAGGAACTTATCCCATCAAGAGGGGAGCTATCCCATCCAAAGAGGGGCTTATCCCATTGATGGTGGACTTGAATAACTTCCTCTAGAGCACTATAAATACAGGCATTGGGCCAAAGGGAGGGGAGGTTGAAAGCTGAACATTCCTAAGGGTAGATGCTGCTGGAATTAGGACTTCCTTGTAGAAGCTTGTGAGGAGAGATTACCATCTTTGCTTGTTTCATTTGGAAGTGGGTGAGCTGATCAGAGTAAAGGAGAACTCTTGTGGACCCTGGGAAGGACCTGCACAACACCAAGGCTCAGGTTGTAATGGTTCCTTTTGTTACCTTTTAATACAAATTATTCCATTCTTCTCAAAAATTTGTTATTTATGAGTTGTTTCATATACTCCTTGGTCTATATGTTAAATATGTTTTATTTTATGTGATATTTAGGTGCTATTTAATCGTTTGATTGTTAGTGAATGCAGGTTTCTAAGGGAAGGAGGAGCTCATCCGGATCAACGAAGCTGGACTACTACAACAGCGTTGGGTTACAGGTAGGATCTAAACACTTGATTTCTCATATTGTAAAGGCATATTTAGTGAAGGATTGCTCTTATTTGTCTTGTTTGTCACTAGAAAGTCTTAGGCTTCTAGGGAGGTCGGTTGTGTCCGCACTAACGACTCTTTCCGTATGACAAAATGGCGACTCCACTGGGGATTCCATGAATGTGTTTGAGTTCTTTTTGATTTGATATTTTGGTCTGAGAAAAATCACTTGTTTTCTGATTTTTGGCTGTCTAACTGTGTATTTGGGTGGGTTAGCTTAGAGTCAAATTAGATTTTTATTTTTCTTAGCTTTGCTAGCAGTACGCAGTCTCTGAGTTAGGCACAGTGCGTACTTGTACGCACTGCGTCTTTGTGCACAGGGCGTCCCCACACCTGTGTAAACTGATCACCTGCGTACTCCTGTCAAATTTGAGAAAATTTCATTTTTCCTCTTTTTGCTCTTTAGATTTTGTTTTTGATTTGTTTTACTGCCCAGATCCATTGGTTTACTGTCAGAGATCTTCACCTGAACTTGTCCCGTTAGTGTCAAGGGTTTTGGTGGAATTCATAGAGATTTTGCCTTAGGGTTTGATTTTTAACTGGTCCTGTAGTGACTTTGGCGTTAGAGGTTGTCAAACTTTGGATCTCCTTGGTTTTGGTCAGTCCTCTTAGGAGTCGGGCCTGTCATAGAAGTCACCCTTGTGAGAGACCTACCTTTGTGTCTTCTCTTTGCGAATCTCGAAAAGTTTGTTTGTTAAAGCCTTGAATTTCATTCTTGAGAAAAAAGAACAAAAAGATTTCGATTTTGTTTTTTGATTAGTTTATGATTCTGCATGAACTGATCCTTAGTTGCATTTTGACTGAGTAAAACATCCGGGAATTATCCTTGTAGGCTTTTGTCCTCATTATTTTTTGCTTTTAGGTAAATTTCCTTTTAATTTGCTTTTGAGTGAATTTGATTTGATTGTCTTAGATTTGTTAAATTTGATTTGATAAATAGTTTTACATGCTTTATTAATATAGAAAAAAACACAAAAATTCTTTTGGAAAAAGTTTGCTTTGGTAGCATTTGTAGTCTTTTGGGAGAGAAAAGAAAATCTCGTGAGGTAATTGGTTGTCATGAGTTATATGTTTTGAAAAGATAAAGAAATTGTTTCTTTGATTGCCTTTGCCAAGAAAGTTGTTTTCTATAAAATTTGCATTTTCCAACTCTCTTAGCTAGGAGATTCATTGAAAAATAAAAGTAGTGTAAATCATCTTAGGTGCATTTTTGTAGTGGTTGCGAGTCGAGTCTACACACCACCAGTTTCATCTCCACTACCTTTTTGTCTTTAAGAAAAACCATAAAATTAACGCTTAAAGTAAAATCAACTTAGTAACTTTTATTTACTAGGGCTCTGAAACACCAATATAGATCAGGCTAGTGTCTTGGAGTAGGAGAGTAATTAACTCTCCAAGACAACAAAACCAAACAAGTAGCTTATCTTGTGATAGAATAAATCCAATTGTTTCATTTGTACTCTGGGAAAGCTCCTCTTAAAGGAGAAGCACGAGCTCGTGTCCGAAACAGTGAGGGGATCAATCCTCCCTCGTTGGGAACGATGCACCATTGTCGAGGAGCCAGGGGAGCCAGGGGTCACTTGTCGGTAAACCTTGGATTATTGTCAAGGAGCCGGCAAGGGGATTGAGCTTGATACTCTGCCCTTGCGTGCTGTCGGAGTGTAGACTGTTCCCCCAGGTGCATTTGTTGCTATTGGTAACCTTAGTGACCATTATCTTTAGGATTCTACCGAGGTGACGGTGGAGGGAAGATCCCACTGTACCTGGAGCAGACGTCGGCTAGACTCACTTGGATTTTCCGGGGGGTTCACTTCACTCGAGACGGTTAAAGTGGAGGGACTTGTGCCGGTCTATTCATTAAGCAGGTTGCCGGGGTAACTGTTCCACCCGCCACTTCTGTACTGAATCCGCCGATGTTGGGTTTCATCTCCAACTAGCGTTTTTGGTCCGGAAGGCTACTATTTGTGCTTGGTTTGACGCCCTAGATTCTTTAGGCGTGTGATTCAAATTTGTTTGGTTCTTTAGAGACTTTAGGTGGTTTGCTTTGAGATTTTACTTTGTTTGCGTGTGCAGTAGTTAAAAGTTTTTAACTGTGGTGGAATTACCGAGACAGTCCCGTCGACTTCGGGGCAAGTCTCCTGAGGTTGTTTCTGTGGCCGAATTGTTGAGGAAATCCCGTAGACTTCGGGGTGAACCTCCTCAAGACGTCCCAAGTCATTACGAAGGTTTAAAGGTCCTTGTTACTCCTAGTGGCAGTAAAGTAGGTTCACCTGAAGAAGGAGAATCGTCATTGGTAGTCCATCCAGATTACCAAGGTCTAGAAACAGGTTATAATCCTGAGGCAGTTGCAGTTTCCGAGCTTGCTGGTAGTTTTTCATCTACTAGTGATATAGGCGAAGAACCTGAAGTATCTGAACCTGTTACTCCAACTTCTAGTGCACCAGATTCACCTAGGGTAGAAAGAGTCATCACCGAAAATCTTCCTACTGGTTTGATAGCTATTGAAGAACTTGCTCCAGAGGAAGAATTAGGCGTATCTATCCTTGAAGATCAACCTACTATTGATCTAAGGGAGCGTGAATCTATATTTTACAGTCCTCCTAGAAGTACTACTTGGTACCTTTCGTTAACCAATTATTTAGACAACTCAGGGATAAGTTTTTCTCCACCTCGTACTCCTCTTCCACCTGGAGGTATTTATACTCCTGTAAATATGTCTGGTCAGTCGTCCGTGTTCACTCAATCTCCTGAATCTTTCTTGTACGGCGGTCCTTCTGTCCCCGCCGGGTATCAGTCACTTTCCGGTACCTTTGCGGGGGCATCTCCTCAACCCATTGATCATGGGTTATTAGCTGGAAACAATGGTAATAAACCGTTGGGTGTAGGGGACATTTACATGATGTCAGGTTCAGTTCCCAGTTCCTCACCTCAAGGTGGCCAATTACCGCCTGGGGGGCAGCCTCAATTAACGCCTGGGGGGCAACCTCAAGGTACACAAATTGCGTCTGGGGGGCAACCTCAAGGACAGTATGTACCCATAGTACAATACATGCCTCAAGGCAACCCCAGCCTCAATATGTACCCCAAGGTCAACCTCAGTATCAATATTTACCTCAAGGGTATCAACCTCAAGGTCAAGGTCAACCCCAGTATCAGTATTTACCCCAAGGTTATCAACCTCAAGGTCAATACTCGAGTCAAGGTTATCAACCACCTCAAGGTCAGTCATATGTTCAAGGTATGGGAACTGTGCCTTTCAGTTATCAAACCTATTCTCAATCCGGTTATGGATCTCAGTATCCTCAACCTGTTACGGGTCAATACCCCGGAATGATAGTGTGGGATCCATCACAAGGTCAACAGGTGTTGCAGCCAAGTATACAGTTGTTACCTCAAACTGGACAACCCGTAGTTTCTGGTTCACCCCAGCAACCGCAACCTGTCCAGTCAAATATTCAAACTTCTGTAACTTCGGTAGTTACTCAGCCGCCAATTGCACCTAGTACTCCATCTCAAACGACTGCTGCAACTACCGCAACATCTACCGCACTTACTTCTGGAGTATCGACAGCTCCGGTTTCTACTGTCTCTGCAACCACTCCTCAGACATCTTTACCGTTGTCCGGATCTACGATTCAAACCACGGTTCAGATGCCTATAGGGCAGCCTGGTTTAAGTACTGTTGTAACAAGTCAACCTCAATTTACCTATCAACAGTACCAGGGACAGTACCAATTCGGTCCTGCTGTCCAACAGCCGGTTTACCAGTATCAACCGTATCCTGGGTACACTTATCAACAACCTCAACCACCCTAGTACGGTCCGGTTAATCCTGGTTTTCCAGGAGGATATAATATCCCGAATGCGATTCCTGTTCCAAGTTATCCTGGATATCCTCCTCCTGGGACTGGTCTTGTGACCCAAAGTTTTAGGGATCCTAATCGGCAATTACCGTTTATCGCAACTTTGGATTTACCAGACTTGACGCGCCTAACGAACGATCCAATACAATATCTTCCGTTCTGGCTGCCAATGCCAAATAAGTTGCCCAGTGATATACCCAAGTTCGAAGGTAAGTCTGGAGAGGATCCGTCCAATCACGTGATGACTTACCACCTCTGGTGTGCTTCAAATTCCATCTCGGATGATTCGATCCGCTTACGTCTTTTCCAGCGTACGCTCATTGGTCTCGCGGCCAAGTGGTACATTGAGTTACCATGGGCCTCTTTTTACAATTTTAGTCAGTTGGCTACCTCGTTCCTAACTCATTTTCAGTTGCCGGTCAGATACGATAACGGCACGGAGCTATTAACTTCATTAAAACAATCGACCTCCACTTATATTTCCGATCATATTCATGAATGGAGACGTCGACGACGATTAGTGAAAGTTTTTATTCCGGACCAAATCTTAGCTGAATGGTTTGTAAAATCATTATTACCGAAGATTACTGAAGATGTAGCTAAGGCCGGAGTAGTTACTGAGGAGCAAGTCATTGCTCAAGCCCAGTACCTTGACTTAGTTTACACTCAGTCGGGTACGTTGCACGAGAAGATCCCGGATCTTCCTAAGTCGAATCAAATCGCTGCTGCTGCTCCTTCGGGGTCTCATGCTACTGATGGCATGATTGGTACGGTGAATACTAAAAGTAAGAAGAAATCCTCAAAGAATTCTTCTCCAATAATAACCTTACCAGACTCCCCGACAGGAGAGTCTTCTCTAGAAATTACCGCCGACATTCACGCTGTAGAGTCATCTACGGCTAAATCAAAAAACGGTGGTAAGAAGAAAGGCAAGAAGAAGGATAAAGCAGACAAGGCTCCAAAGGAGAAAAAAGAGAAGTCGGAATCTAACGACGAAAAGCGCAAACCTCGCTATCCTTGTTTAATTTGTGAAGAAGATCATTTCACAAGAGATTGCCCTCATCGGGCAGAGGTTGTGAAAATCGTTAAAGGTTCCCCAACTCCTGCTGTTTTGAAAGATCCATTTCCAAAGCAGGAGAGTAAAATGATAGGTTCTTTCTCGAGTGCCAGTGAAGAACCCATATTGATGATGTCTCATGTACGGATTGCGACTCGATCACAAGATTATGGTAGTAAAAACCTTGTTGATGGATCGAAAGAAGCAGAATCTTCTCGTTCAAATCCATCAACCTCAGCTCCCGGTTCCGATCCACTACAGATCGAGAAACCTAACCCTGAATTAGTAATAAAACCGCCCGCCAAGGGTGTACTTCGAAGGTCTGCTTTCAATCCACATGCGAGAGCGGCCCAGAATTACAACATTGTTGAGGATTTAGCTGTTTCACCCTCAACAATGTCGGCTTTAGAAGTGCTGCAATCATGCCCAGCACAGAGAAAATTACTTTTGTCGGCTATAGGAGCTGTTGACGTTCAGGACCCGAACCTGATAATCTTTGATCTAGAAAATAGTACACCGCGTCTCCCTCATCAGATGGCTTTCCAGATTCCAGTGATAGTAAAAAACAGGCCAATTCATCGGACTGTAATTGATGAAGGAGCTTCTACGTGTATTATGTCGATTCAGTGTTGGAGATCGCTTGGATGTCCTTCACTGAACCAATCCCCGACGATTCTTAAGGCTTTTGATGGCCGTGGGTTCCATCCGTTTGGCATTCTACAGGATTTTCCTATAGGGGTTGAAGGAAAAACCGTTAGTCTGGATGTGGAGGTGGTTGATGCCCCTCTAGACTACAACCTTCTTTTGGGTCGCAGTTGGTCTTACGCTATGACAGCGGTCGTGTCATCGGTCTTCAGAGTTATAAAGTTTCCACACAATGGTAAAATCGTGACGATAGACCAGCTGGCTTACTTTTCATCCGACCCAGCCTCTTCAGAAAGTATCCAGCATGTCGGTAAAACGACTATCCCTTACAAGGACGTTGGTGTAGGATTAGTTAAAGATTCCGGTTTACTGGGAACTTTTCCTTTCCCTCCAATCAACGCAGACCCTTCATTCGCAACCATTCATATGATTACTTCAGACACTATTATCTATGATGATCCTTGGATTGTCCCATCTGAATCTGAGATAGACTCATTCGGTAATGCAATGCCTTTGAGCCCATATGAAATTGCTTATGAGGCCGTGCAGTCTTTTTCCGACTCAAGTTCAACCCAAATAGACCAAATGAATGTGGTCCGTGAGGAATCACTTTTCACATCAACCTCAGAACGATAACGTTTCCTGAAGTTGTGTCATCTAACGAACAACTTCGCGAAATCCTAAGTGTAGACGATCTACCATGGGAAGATCTTCATCATAGATCTTCGTTTTTACCTGAGGGTGATGACTTTGAAAATGATTTTTCATCAATTTTTACAGCTGAATATGTCAAGGATGCTCAGAATCCCATGAAACATCCTGATTCAGAGTTGAATTTGGGAAACATTTCCCAAACTACTGCCATTGACATTTCAGTCAAAACCGGAGTTATTGAAAACATTCATATAGGTGCCTCCTATACAGATGACGAAATTCAAACATACAAGGTCCTATTTCAAGAATTCCGCGACGTGTTTGCCTGGTCCTATGAGGAAATGCCAGGAATTGATCCCTCCATTGATCAAGACCTACCCGGACGCTAAACCCGTTCGGCAACGTCTGCGTCAGATACACCCTAGGAAAGCGGCTGCGATTAAAGCAGAAGTCGAGAAGCTGTTGAAAGCAGGTTTCATTTATCCGATCCCGTTAACGGATTGGGTATCGAATATTGTTCTGGTTAACAAGAAACAAGGAACAATAAGAATATGCATCGATTATAGGGATATAAATCGTGCTTGTCCAAAAGACAACTATCCTACGCCCTATATCGATCAAATAATTGATGATTGTGCCGGCAGTGAAATATTTTCCTTTATGGACGGTTTTTCCGGTTACAACCAAATCAATATTCTACCTGCCGATCAACCAAAAACGGCTTTCATTTGTCCCTGGGGGACATTTTCTTACTGCAAATTACCTTTTGGACTTAAGAACGCCAGAGCCACTTTCCAACGGGCAATGTCTTACGCGTTTCACGACATCAAGCACATTGTGCAACCGTATCTCGATGATTTGCCTGCTCATTCTTTACATCGAGCTGATCACCTTGTTCACTTACGCGCTATTTTTATGAGGTGTCGGCATTATCGAATTCGTTTGAACCCACACAAATGTGTCTTCTGCATAGAAGTGGGACGATTGCTAGGATTTGTCGTTTCAAAAGCCGGCATCCGCGTCGATCCCTCGAAGGTCGAAGCTATCATCAAATTGCCTCCTCCTTCGAGTTTGCGCCAACTCCAAAGTTTGCAAGGGAAAGCAAACTTTTTACGTCGATTCATTCCTAACTACGCCGAGATTACAAAGGGTTTCACCCGGTTGTTGAAACAAAATGCACAATTCTCTTGGGATGAGATAGCTCAGAAGTCTTTTGATGCACTGAAGCACGCGTTGACCCATGCACCGTTGCTGCATCCTCCCAACTACAACCAGGACTACTTTTTGTATCTCGCCGCCTCCCACTCCACCATTGGAATGGTCTTAGTTCAGGAAGACGAATTCGGAATGGAACATGTGATATATTATCTTAGTAGGACGTTAAATCCCACTGAGCTAAAATATTCGCATGTGGAGAAATTGGCCCTGGCAGCTGTTCAGGCTGTCCAACGTTTTCGTCATTACATTCTTCTCCGTAAAACTACAGTGATTTCGGATTGCAACCCTATGATCTATATTCTGACTAAACAATTGCTAGGGGGCAAGTACTCCAAATGGATTGTTATCCTGCAGGAGTTCGATTTGGAGTTCGAGAAGTCCAAGTCTAAGAAATCCTTAGTTTTTGCCGAGTTAATGTGTGATTTCCCGCGTGCTGACACAGAAACAGTGGCAGAAGAGCCCATTGCGGACGAATCTTTGTTTCTTATCAGCACTTTAGATCCGTGGTATGGGGATATAATCGTCTATCTCCAAACCCAATCCTTTCGG
The DNA here is from genome assembly GCA_031772625.1 of Pinus tabuliformis. Taxonomy (NCBI): domain Eukaryota; kingdom Viridiplantae; phylum Streptophyta; class Pinopsida; order Pinales; family Pinaceae; genus Pinus; species Pinus tabuliformis. The sequence continues at coordinate 1,110,027,658 of CM062820.1, read as the reverse complement.
CCCGAAGCTTCAAAGTCGGAACGTCGGAAAATTCGATTCCTCTCCCAACAGTACAAAATTATTGGAGAAACTCTTTATTGTCGTGGGGCGGACTTGGTTTTTCGTCGTTGCTTAACTCATGAAGAGGCAGAAAGGGCTCTGAATGACTGTCATTCTGGAGCATGTGGCGGTCATATGTCTGGGTATGCCACAGCTCAGAAGGTGTTGCGTGCTGGCTATTTCTGGCCGTCCATGTTTAAAGATTGTATCATTGCGGTCCGAAAATGCCACAACTGTCAAGTGTTTGATCGCAAGATGCGCACACCACCTGCTCCTCTCCACCCTATAATTACCGTTGGTCCTTTTGCTAAATGGGGTATCGATTTTATTACATGTAACCCTCACTCGGCCGGGGGGCATGCGTATATCATCCTTGCGGTTGATTATTTTACTAAGTGGGCCGAGGCGATGCCTACATTCGAGGCAGATGGCAAGACAGCTGCGATTTTCGTATTCAATCATATTATTGCTAGGTTTGGTGTCCCACAAGCGATAATCACTGACCATGGACGCCATTTTCGAAACATTATGATGACAGAACTTACAAGCCAGCTTGGTTTACGCCATGATAGTTCTACTCCTTATTATCCTCAAGCAAACGGTTTGGTTGAATCCATCAACAAAGTTCTAGTTCTAGTTATCATGATCCGACGAATCATTGGTATTCATCGGTCGAATTGGCATAACATGTTATTTTCAGCGCTTTGGGCGTACCGAACCTCAGTGAAAACATCAACAGGGTTCACTCCTTTCCAACTAGTTTATGGTTTGGAAGCAGTGTTGCCCATTGAATGCGAAATCCCATCACTTCAAATGGCTATCGAATTACTCCCAGCTACTTCCGAAGAGGAGAAGCGTCTGTTATACTTAGCTAAATTAGATGAGACTCGACATGACGCTGCTTTGGCAATCGAGACTCACGCGAAAAGGATGAAAGCTCAGTATGATCGCAACGTGACCCCTCGTAATTTTTCGGAAGGAGACCTAGTGCTATTATATGATCAAGCTAACGATAAATTAGGTGCTGGAAAATTCGTTCCCATGTGGCATGGGCCCTACATTGTCAAGCGAAAGCTAGCAAAAGGGGCCTATGAGCTGGTAGATTTTGATGGGGACTCTTTGGGTAAGCCCAGAAATGGACTTTACCTAAAGAGGTATTATGCTTAAATGGTGGGTATGGAGATTCAGTTAGTTTAGTTAGGTTAATTTTTCTTTCTAGCTGGTATGTTTTCTTAGTTTAGACAGTGTGCTTAGCTTAGAGAGTGTGTTTTTCGTCGTTATTCTGGCTTATCTTGGTTTTACTCTTGATATTGCAGATGTCGACGCCTCTCCAAACGTACATTGGATTTGCTGATGGTGCTTGTCGTAGTACATGGAATATCTCTTCCGCAGCTTGGGTTATCTATTCGCCCTCTGACGAGTTAGTTTCTATGCATGGGGTGAGCCTCGGTCAAACAACAAACAACATTGCAGAATACAGTGCAGTGATTGAATTATTATCTGAATCTATTTCATTTGGGATTCGGAGTTTGATAGTGAGGTTAGATTCTGAACTCGTTGTATTACAGCTTAATAGAGTCTATGCCATTAGAAATCCAGTGTTATTAAGATTATTTTTGAGAGTGCGTCTCTTGGAACGTGAATTTGATTACATTGAATATCAGCATATTCCAAGGTCTTTAAATACATTAGCAGATGCAATGGCATCTCGAATGTTAAATAGACATTTGTAACAATCATAAATGTAAATTTATAAACATTTCATCACACATGTTTAACAAAATAAGCCGGTAATAATGATATATATAGATAGGAGTGTGTCAAAAATATACATCGTCTTCGATCATAGGTTAAAAAAAAAAAAACACCTTATGATCGACAAAAATGATAAGTACAAAAAACCAAAAATGTCACATGTGTCTACAAAAAGTGACTAGCCAATCACTGGTGGTGCTCTCTATATGAGACCACTGCCCGCGCTACCCTACACAGGAACCTCCTGAAAGGTCCTGGGACTGCAACCACATAGCGCTGAAGTCAGATAGGAATATCGTCTATAGTCGTCTCTGGTATGTCCGCCGTGAGACGCTCTAAGTCCTGTTCTAGCTCGGCTAAGGTCTCTGCGGCCGCATCCTGTGGGGCTGGTGCTGGTGCAACTGGTACTCTTCTCTCAAAAGCTCAGAGATTGGCCGGACGCCGTGGACCTACATCTGCATTTTTAAAATTTTTTGCTGTCAGTTTTGAGACGATATATAAAAACAAAAAAAGTAGATAATTTAAAAACTTGTGAAAAATGAAGTACCTCTGTCGTCCCATTGTTCTCCCTGTGGAAGAACCATGTCCGGATCATTGCGAAAATCTACTCCGGCATAAGGAAAATCCTGAATCGCAAAGACCTGGTCCTCCAACCAGTGAAAGTAACCCGCAAGAAATCGGACAACCCCCGCTCCCTCATCAGGATGCCGGGCCATTACCGAAACCCACCGCGTCAACTTAGGCTCCCGAGGAGGCCCAACTGGAACAGTAAGATGCTGGGGGATCAGCATTGGAACTCTCTCTAGGGCAAAGCTCACAACTAAAGGCCCATATCCAAAGGTCTTCAATTGTCCGTTCTTTGCCCTAGTCAGTTGGCCCTTCATATTGGCCAACACAGCATCGCACCAGTTGAAAATGGTGCCTCGGAAGCAATCTATAGCCATCCGCATTTGGGAACCAGTGGCTATGTGCAAAGCGGCAGCACCGCAAATTCTGGTAACTGTAAAGGCAATTACCATAAGTTTAGGTCGGGATATGTATTTGATTTCTATCCCCTTCTCCTGGTTTTGATTGTTGCACCACTCTAGCCGGAGACTAGCAAGGGATTGGCCACCCGGCCTAGTCCCGAATAGAGACAGTTGCTCGCCCCTGTTAGGCAAGCCAGTGAGAAAATATATGTCGGAGGGCTCTATCTCGAGCTGGTGTTCTCCGATGTAAAAACATTGATCCTGAATATTCCACCTTTCAACCAGCCACTCTAAGAATGGCACCTGGGCCCTCATGCCAGGTATGGCCCAGTACTTATAGAGACCGCATGCTTTTAAAGCATCAATGGAAGGTTGATGACCTATTGCGGCCAAATCGACATCTTCGTGTTCTCTTTCGCGCCAATCTAGCATGGTGGGTAATCTACACACCAAAAAAACATTGATTAGAATTCATTAAATCAAATTTTGATGGTTAGGTTTTGAGTTTGGGTTTTGAAAATCCGCTTTGCGTGGAGTACGCACCCCGCGTTCAGAAAACAGAGCGTGGGTACGCAGCTGTTCTGAAGGTGGGCTGTGTACTCCGACCATTTTCCCATATACGAAAATGTCGGGGTACGCAGGTCACCCATGGGGCACCTGCGTACCCCGAAAAGCAGACCCTAAAACCCCAAACCCTCCAAAAAATCAAAATAGAACTTAAAATGGAATTCTAAATGGATGAAATTGAAGAGGAGGATGTTGTGAAATACCTGAAAGAGACGGCGTTCGATTCCGACGGTCGGATTCTCCGCAAAGTCCACGGGAAGTTTCTTGTCAAAAGCCCTTTTCTCACCCTCAACAGTAAAATGGTAAAAATGACATGGTAAAAAGTATTTTTATAGGTTTTTTGGATAAATGAATGCTAAGTTTGTTTATTTTTCACCATGAAAGGATATTTTTCAATGTATTTTTGCCCATCTTAAACAGGTATGAGTAATGTGTTGTTTTTGTGCAGGACAAAAGGACTTTAGGGTAAAGTCATCATTTTTCACGAACCAAGACATCAGAGTCATCTTTTAAGCCCTTTTCTGACTCCTAAAACATGAAAAGATTGCCGAGCGTTTCTTTTACACTCGTTAAAACGGAATTAAAAGACGGTCCCCTTATAGCTCTTTTCTGACCGTAAAAACAGGAAAAGATCGCCGGATTTTTGTCGTTTCAAATTCGATACTGGAAATAAAACGACATGCCTCTGATCGCTTTTTACTTTTCAGGTCAAAGGCATTAATCATGAAAGTACTCCTTGGTCGCAAGATCAAGCGGTTCTCTCAGGTATTATTTTATACTTTTTCGGGCTTGGGAGACACAAATTTACGAAAAAGTTCACCTTGGAGTCTTCTTTAGTTTTTTCAGACTCTCTAAAATTGAAAAACGCCGAGTTTCTCCTATACTGGACTCGTTAAAATTTCACAGTAAAGGACCTGTTCGATTACAAACAGGAACGGACCACTCCTTCTTAGGGTCCGAATCTAAACTAAGTTGGACTCATCCGAAGGATGAGCTTATAATCAAGCATATGTTATCCTCCTCAAGCTTGTAAAAAATAAAGAGGTACTTGCCAGAAATGGTGGGGGAAAAGAGAGAAGAATGAACCTATTTGTTATCCTTTGTTACAGAAGAACCTTATCACCGCTCTTGAACACGACACATTTCATTCACCTGGGTTGGGAAATCCTTTGCCTTAAAGCTGATAAAACCACTTTGAAAGTCTTCAACCATTTCTGGGTATTAACTTTGGGTCAATCGTCACCAAGCCATCTGTCGTGTCGTTATGTGTTCAAGAGGTCTCTGCAAATAAACCATTCATATGCAAAATACTTGTCATCCATTTGACCATCCCTGAGTCAGTCCTTACAACAACATTTCTTCAACTTGAACAATGATTTCGTGTTGTGGGCTTGCCTGCAACGGGTCGCTTTCTATCGACATCAGCACATTATCTAGAAAGATGACTTAGAAATCGTCAGTACCTTGAAGTCTGCATGCATCAATGGCAGGTTTCTCGCCTTTGACGACAGTTTACATCATTGACTTTCGATCAAAGGATTCCGTGACATGTTCGACATCAACCCATTCATTCACATTTCATGGATTGTACTGGGTACTTTGAGAACCATTGACATCACTGGTGGTCTCTCTCACACTTGTTAACAGTTTACATCATCGACTGGTAATCAAGTGGTTTCTACCATGTTCGACATCAACTCATTTATTCGCATGGACATAATCGTACCAATTCAGGAAGTAGAGATGAAGACCCTGGATCTAGTTTCCACCATCCAGGCTGCGAGGAGTTTTGTATTCATTATATTTAGTGGACTAATCATAAACAGATGGCTGCGTCCATACTGTGTCTACAAAAGTCTATGATTGTAATGTACTGCAAAATCATTCTTGTATCAGAGCAGTAGTTAGATTGTTAGTTAAAGTTTTCAATCTGAGTATGGGAATGCCTACCTCAGCGATGATATCATCTTATATATGTATTTTGTGTTGAATATTTGCAGGTTCTGACCGGGCCCTCCGCAAGATACTCCTTGAAATGATAAAGTACTTCACCCTTCCTAGATCATATAAAACCCTAATCTACTACAGGCTTCGCACTTTAGGGGAAATCTGTTACACTAAAAAATGTCACCATGACTATTTGCAGTTAGTATGGCTCCATCCACTGTCATACTATCCTCCTTGGCAAGTCTCATGCCTCTGCTCTTCATGTCAAACTTCAAGAAAGAGAGAAAAGTCATTTAAAGTCAATTATCTCTGGTACGCAGTTTCTCTTAGCCTTACCTGCGTGTACGCAACCCAAGTTCACAATACCTGCGTACTTGTACGCTCTGTATGTAAAGGGGTGGGTGCGTACCCCTGTAAAGGTCAAAAGGCGCGAGTTTCATCTTTAAAAAGTTACTTGTGGTCATTTCTAGAGTCTTCTAGAAGCTTGTTTGACGTGTATGAAGCGCCTCCAGATGGTTCATGTATTCCTACCAAAGAGGAACTTATCCCATCAAGAGGGGAGCTATCCCATCCAAAGAGGGGCTTATCCCATTGATGGTGGACCTGAATAACTTCCTCTAGAGCACTATAAATACAGGCATTGGGCCAAAGGGAGGGGAGGTTGAAAGCTGAAAATTCCTAAGGGTAGATGCTGCTGGAATTAGGACTTCCTTGTAGAAGCTTGTGAGGAGAGATTACCATCTTTGCTTGTTTCATTTGGAAGTGGGTGAGCTGATCAGAGTAAAGGAGAACTCTTGTGGACCCTGGGAAGGACCTGCACAACACCAAGGCTCAGGTTGTAATGGTTCCTTTTGTTACCTTTTAATACAAATTAGTCCATTCTTCTCAACAATTTGTTATTTATGAGTTGTTTCATATACTCCTTGGTATATATGTTAAATATGTTTTATTTTATGTGATATTCAGGTGCTATTTAATCGTTTGATTGTTAGTGAATGCAGGTTTCGAAGGGAAGGAGGAGCTCATCCGGATCAACGAAGCTGGACTACTACAACAGCGTTGGGTTACAGGTAGGATCTAAACACTTGATTTCTCATATTGTAAAGGCATATTTAGTGAAGGATTGCTCTTATTTGTCTTGTTTGTCACTAGAAAGTCTTAGGCTTCTAGGGAGGTCGGTTGTGTCCGCACTAACGACTCTTTCCGTATGACACCTGGTAACTGTTGTTCTCACTGATGGTTGGGTGATTCCTCCACTTTGAGACGATAAGTGCGAGTACGGACTTGTGCTCCCACGTACCGTCGAGTATATTTTGGGAGACCATAATAGGCTTAATCCTTTATCCATAGGAAGCCGTGTCTGTCGCCCTATCGATCGCAATGCACTGAACACAGCATTCGGGAAGATTGACTGCAGTACCGTAAAAAGTATTCTGCAGTTTTGCAATTGGTTTGGTAATCCCTCTACCTAGATTTCCTGAGCAGTCCCTTTCGTTCCTTTTCAGACTCCTTAATGGAAAAGGTCCATCTGAGCACTTGTCACTTCAGGCTCATTAAAAATCGAAGGCGACTAGAGTCATCTTTTGTTTTTTCTTGACTCTTAAAAATTGAAAAAACAAGTTGTGTCAAAGCGTCTAAAATTCATTTAATTCGGAAACATATTTCCCCTTTATTTTTAGTTGATCGAGTAATCCACATTGGTGGAAGAAAGTTAATCGAAATCGCTAGAAAATATTTTGGATAGACTAGATATGTCTGAACAACCGTCGACATCTAGGACTGTGTCATCTGACATAGTAGTGGCAAAGCCTCCTGTTGCTACTCCAACGATGTTCGCCGGTATACCATCTGTCCCGACAAGTTATCAACAACAAGCCGGAGTCCAATTAGGGACTGTTTCGATGACATGGTCAATTCCTATTTCTTCATCTGGATTATCATCTGGTATTTCTTATGTTGAAACTCAAAAAATTGATCCAATGTGTCTTCAAAGGCCAATCTACCCTTTAAGTACTGGATTGCCACCATATGGTGGGCAGTATGCCTTTTCATTGTTCCCTCCTTGAGAACAACCATATGGGAGTTTACAACAAAGTTCAGGTCAAACTGGAATTACATCCAGCGGTTGGGTACCAATACTGCCTCAGCAACCAAGGGTTGTATATTCAATGCAACCAGTCCACCCTGTGTCGAATATTCCCACTATACCTGCTGTGGTGACTGTGTCAAAAGTACAAGCGCTACCTGTTGTATGTCAACCCCAAGTTTCTCAGGTTGCAATACAACAACCTCTTGTCTCGACAACTCAGTCACAACCTCAGGTTAGTGCCTCCTTATCTGGAGCGACTCAGGCTCAAACAAGTACTATGACTCCTCATCTTGGTCAACCATCCAGTATTGGGAAACAGAAAATGGTCCAACAACCATGGCTGGTTCAATCTCAACAACAGCCATTCCAACAATCATATCAAGGACCTGAGCAACAAGTCTTTGTAAGTAATGGGCAACCGCATTTCCAAAGCGGTTATCAACAACCATATTATGATGGTTATGCCCATCAACCTTGTCAAAGTTGCCAGCATCAAATACATTATGCTGGTATGCAACGACCCACTGCTCCGGCGATTCCATCTTATCCTGGGTATTCTTCGCTTAACCTGAATCAACAGTTGCCCTTTGTAGCAACACTAGAATTACCAGATCTAAACTGACTGACGAATGATCCAATTTCTTATGCCCCTTGGTGGCCGGCGATTCCGCACAAACTTCTGTCAGATATTCCTAAATTTAATGGAAATCTGGGTGAAGACCCGTCGAATCATGTGATGACATTTCATCTGTGGTGTTCATCAAACACCCTAAACGATGATTCGATTAGGCTTCACCTTTTCTAGAGGACGTTAATTGGTCCAACAGCAAAATGGTATATCGAATTACCAAGAGCTTCGTTTGACAACTTCAGTACCCTAGCCACAACCTTTTTAACCCATTTTCAGTTACCGATAAGGTACGAAACGAGAACATAACTCCTTACCAATTTCAAGCAAACAACGGCCACTCACATATCCGATCATATTCATGAGTGGCGATGTCGTCGCAGAATGGTAAAAACATATGTTCCTGATCAGCTGCTAGCTGAATGGTTTATTAAGTCATTATTACCTTCTATCACAGAAGATGTGGCAAAGGGAGGAGTCGTCACTGAAGAGCAAGTTATTGCTCGTGCACAATATCTAGACTTGATCTATACTCAGTCTGGCACGCTCTACAATAAAATACCTGATGCTCCTAGACCGGAATTTTCTGTTCCTCCCCCTCCTAAATCAAACAGAGACTCTCATGCCAACAATGGCGTGATAGGTACGACAAACACGAAATTGTCAAAGGCTACATCTAAATTTCTGGTCAAAATGCAAAAGAGGAACTTCTTGCCTCGGAGGTAAATGTCGTGTCGACCGACAAGGGCAAACAACTGAAGCAACCAGGGGGCAAGAAGAAAAAGAAAGGGAGGAAAAGAAGCAGGATGAATCATCTTCTGCAAACCCTTCTAGGCAAAGGAAACCCCCTGCGGGGTGTCATATATGCGATGAGGATCATTGGACGACAGATTGTCCACATAAAGCTGAAGTTAAGAAACTCTTTAAGAGTTCAAAAACCTCAGCAGTATTGACTGATCCGTTTCAAAACCCGGGAACCAAACTGGTCGCTAATCAAAATTCTTCCCGATCCCAAGTGCTTATGTTGTCTATCTCAGAGCAGCAAAATGATGCTTTGACAAGGAATAAAGATTACAGGAATCCACAGCTGTCGAATAACAAGGCTAATGAACAACTAGTAGTTTGACAACAACTTTGACCGAAGTTGTGCCACCCATCATTCCTGAACCAATGATAAAGCCGCCAAAGGGAGTAGTACACAAATCGACATTTAATCCTCATGCAAAAGTAGCACAGAACTATAATATAGTAGAGGACGTGGCCCAATCGCCGTCTGCTATGTTGACACTTGAGGTACCGCAAAATGGCCTCTCCCAAAAGCACGATCTATTATCAGTAATAGGTGGGATTGACCCAACGGATTCCAATCTTGTATCCTTTAATCACAAAGGATATGACCCTTAGTTACCATCTCAACTAGCTTTCCTTATTCAAGTGAAAGCCCTCAACAAAACTATTCATCGAACAATTATTGATGAGGGGGCATCTACATGTATTATGTCGATGAGTTGCTGGAAAAATTTAGGCTCACCACCCTTGTCGCGATCATCAACAATGTTAAAAGCATTTGATGGATGATCATACACTCCATACGGGATTTTAAGTAACTTGCAAGTTGAACTAGGGGGCAAAACAATAGAAATTGATGTTGAAGTAATCGACGGAAACCTCGATTACAACATCCTACTAGGAAGGCCCTGGATATATGCCATGGCCGCAGTTGTGTCGACCTACTTCAGGAAGATTGCATTTCCCTTTCAAGGAGGAATTACAATCGTCGACCAACAAACATTTCTCCCCAACAGTTCACAAGATACGGGAAGCATTCCAATGATCTATGTAAGCAATCATTCGCTTCAAAATATCGGAGTAGGTCTCCTAAAAGACCTTGCCTTAATGGGTACTTTTGCCCTACCACCTGCGAGGAATCTGGCGGAAGTGGCCACAGTGGAAACCCGCAATATGAAATCTTCTATATCTAATGGATTCAGAAGATTCCTAAACATTTTGTCAGCATAGATCATCGCCATTTTAGAAATATTGTAGCAATCAATTTTCTTGGCTTGGGGGGCAAACCCAAATCAATGCTTATCGAGTGTTTGGATTGATAGGTCTAAGGAATATGGTACCTCTTCAGATCCTTGGTCGCATGTACATTCTACAGACAAAGGAATCAATCAGTCAATGATGTTAGAAGAGGCACCATGGGAAGATCACCACCATCGTTCCCATCTCCCAGATTACAACGAAGATTATTCCAATGACCTTAATCATCCTTTAGTTTTTTATTTTCTATCAAATACTGTAAATACGGTGGATTTCGAGGATGGTTCTTATCTCGTGTCAACCTCGTTAAAAAATGAAACAAGGAGTCATGAGGATAGTTCTTTTACTGTGTCAACCTCATTAAAAAATGAAACAAATACCCTTTCCAAATCGAGTCTTTGATTACGATCTCGTGAAATCAAAGTCGAGTCTTTCGAAGATCTCGAAGGTAAACCTTCATTCCAACCACCGAGTTGAATGCAATGAAGCTTGGGGGGCATGCACCTCGATTTACGTTATTATGTTGGGGGCATGCAAACTTATCATGAGCAGTGTTACTGTAGGGTTCAAGCTCGTTAAAAAATAAACCCGCCACGAGCAGTGTTACTGCAGGGTTCAAGCTCATTAAAAAATAAACCCGCATCGAGCAGTTTTAGCGCATAGTTCAAGCTCGTTAAAAAATAAACATAAGCCATGAGAAAATGTTTCCCCCTGCGTTTAAGCTCATTAAAAAATGAACTATTCCCCGGTAAATAACCATCGTGAATGTAGTACTTCAATCGTTAAAGCCTCGGTCGTGTTTGCACCGTCACCTCCACTTTTGCATTGGCCAATCATTCACCTCCATTTGATTGTTTACCCATTTTGAGGAACAGCTGCGAAGAGTGATCTCACTAGCCATCCTTGTAACACTTCCGTGATTGGAAAATTCCAAACCTTACTTGGAATCAGTTGCTACCCATTTTATCACTCGTTCTTCAAAAGACAAGTCTCCTTTAAGCTCTTTTCAACTGACTCGTAAAATATGAAAAGATTGCCGAGCCATTGGCCTCTCCAGCTCGTTAAATGGACCGGAAGTGCTATCCCTCCTCTAAATTTTAATCTTTTTGGACCTGAGGGATTATTACACAAAAAGATCAAGCGCTTGTTTTGTTCGGCTCGTTAAAATTATCGAAAATTCATCCCTTCTGTATTGTTTTATACTTTTTCGGACTTAAGGGATTAGATGACGAAAAAGGAATTTTGGAGTTTCCTTTACGTTCCTTTTCAGACTCTCTAAAATTGAAAAGGACCGAGTTATCTTTGTCGTTAAACTCGTTAAAATTTTAATAGCGACAAACTTGTCTATAGACGAGAACAAGTTTCACTATCGCTAGGCTCGTTAAAACATAGCGATGGGTTTGCCCGAAGGGAAAATTATAGAACAAGCATATGTTATCCTCCTCAAGCTTGATAAAAATAAAGAGGTACTGGTCAGCAATGATTGGGGAAAAATTGGGAAGAAAACTTGAAGAAACTTTGTTGGTAGCAAGTCGCTCTTGAACATGACACTTTCACTCCGCATCCAAGTCGGGTTGGGTTGTTTCATTCACCGGTCACATCACCATGGTCCCATCGTACCATCCACATTTGGGGTTAATGCTACCAATCCATCACGTCAGTGTCGCCGATATGTTCAAGAGAAGTCATTCAGAGAATTCACCTGTGTCTCACCCACTACAATACATTTATACTCCATTCTTTCATGACCGCCACCCTGAACCTTATATCACCAGATCGTTTTCACCTCCATTAAAATCATTTGCTCCGTTCCGTGTCATTGATGTGGGATTCATTAAGGCCCTCCTGTGACAGATCACTTCTTGTCGACATCAGCTCATTATCCAAGAAGTTGATCTAGGGACACCCCATTTAGTACTTTGAAGCTTGCATGCCTCAATGGCAAGTTTCTCACTTCCGGCGACGGGTTTACATCAATGACCTTCGACTGAAAGATTTTGCGTGGTGTTCGACGCCAAGTCCTTTATTCACACCACGTGAATTGTACTGCAGTACCTTGAGGGTCATTATCATTATCGGTGATTCCTCTCGCGCTTGTTAACAGCTTATATCATTGGCTGGTAATCAAGCGATGTCTTTCCATGTTCGACTTCAGAACAATTCTCACATCGATAGACTTGTACTTCGAGTGAAGATCGAACGAGATTGAAGACCCGGATCTAGTTTCATCCATCCGGGCTGCAATATATATTCAGGAAAATAAAGACATCAAATGTACATCATTGCTGCACAGATAATCATCCAATCAAAGGGATGATGGCTCTATCAGAATCATCAGTCTACACTCAGACGATTGTCTATCCTATGTACATGAAAATGAATTTATAAAGCTGAGTATGGGAATGCCTACCTTAGCTAGATCATGAAAATATTATGAAGATAATGTATTGTATTGTATCTTATTACAGGTCTCCTCCCAGCTTGAAAGAACTTCGGATCCTCATAATAAAGCATTTCACCCGACATCAAAAGATTAACGACCTCATGCTTTAGGGGGCAAATGTTATAGACATTTTTGGGCACTAAAACCCAAGTGTGAAATGTCCATAAACCAAGGGCTCCTAAGTCCCTAAAAGTGTTGTTCTAACCCCTAAAGGAACAAGGTCAACAGATTACAACTTCTCCCAGAAGTTCTCCATGAAAAACTGCTCAGAATTGGTCAAAACAGGATCATTTCAGCTGCTCCACTAGCCAAGTGTGTTGCATCTCACCTAAGTACACTATGTGGGTGCGTTGCATTTCAAAAATCCCTTCTATGGGGTGCGATGGGCGAGAAATGACAAATGGCAGTGTCATTCCGTGAGGTGGAGAGGCAATGGGAGCTTCCAAAAACTTCTCCTGTGACACTTTCCTCTCTGAATTCGACCAAGGATGAGTAAGAGATCATCAATCTCCAAGTGGAAGCAAGAACTATCAAAGGGAAGACACTAATCAAATCATAAGCTGACTCATTTCCATTACAGATATCTATATATGGATCCCTCATCCTAGAGATCCAGGCTGGAATTTTGCATATTGTAAGGAATTGCTGTTGGTGTTTTGAGACAAACATCAGATTGTTGGGTGATCTAAGCTTTGTATGAGGTGAAGAGGGGCTTCCTTGCTGAGAGGTTGATGCTGGGTTAGAACAACTGGTTGTAACTCCTCTTGGCTCTTTCTTGTTTATCAATAAAAGCTATTCAAGTTTTCCTCCATACTCTTGTGTCATTGATGTTTGCTGCATTTGTATGGTCAATTTACATCTGATACTAGATTGTTTATGATTATAAATCCATGTCTTTGTATAGTGTTATGCTACTGTGATCTTACAGGTACTCTGTGAAGCTGGGCATGCAAGGGAACAAGTAGCGGAAGACTATCAAAGAAGAGAGGAATCGAACCAGGAGATTAGCGCAAGACAGAGGTTGGTATTCTTTGTTCCTCTCTATCTATACTTCATAAAGGAAAAACGAAGTAGCTTTACTTTGTTTGTTTCTAAGGCAGCTGTCACACCTTAGTGGGATAAGAAGTTCTGAGTAGACACTTTTCCCTGTAACAGTTCTATAATTTTCCCTTCGGGCAAACCTGTTGCAATGTTTTAACGAGCTTAGCGACAATGAAACTCGCTCTTGTCTACATGGACAAGTTTGTCGCTATTGTTTTAACGAGTTTAACGATAAAGATAACTCGATCCTTTTCAATTTTAGAGAGTCTAAAAAGGGACGTAAAGGCAACTCTAGTGGTCCTTTTTCGTAATGTAATCCCTTAAGTCCAAAAAAGTATAAAATAATACGAAAGGGATGAATTTTCGATAGTTTTAACGAGCCGAACAAGACAAGAGCTCGATCTTTTTGTGTAATAATCCCTCAGGTCCAAAAATATTAAAATATAGAGGAGCTATAACACTTTCGGTTGCTTTAACGAGCTGGAGAGGCCAATTTCTCAGCAATCTTTTCATATTTTATGAGTCAGATGAAAAGAGCTTTAAGGAGACTTGTTTTTGAGGAATGAGTGATGTTTTCGATAGCAACTGGTTCCAGGTAAGGCTTGGAACATTCCAATCATGGAAGTGTAAGGAAGGTGGCTAATGGAATCACTCGTCGCAACTGTTCCTCAAAAGGGTAAACAATCAAATGGAGGTGTGTGATCGGCTAAAAAAGAGTGGAGGTGATGGTAAGAACACGACCAAGGTTCAAAAGCTGATAGTCATGCAATCAAAATGGTTATTTACCGGAGGTGGGGTTCATTTTTTAATGAGCTTGAACTCTATGGAAACACTTGCTCATTGCTATGTTTATTTTTTGATGAGCTTGAACTTCGCGTAAAACTGATCATGGTGAGGTTTATTTTTTAACGAGCTTGAACTTTGCATAAAACTACTCAAGCGAGGTTTATTTTTTAACGAGCTTGAACTTTGCATAAAACTGCTCATGCCAATCGTATAATAAGGATGTCCCATCGATAGGATCATTTTTTAGGGAGATTGCCCCATTCGAAACTTTGCTCCTGAGCCTTTCATTATGCAAGCTAGGAATGACCAACCTACGAGTCTAAAGGGTTGAGAGCCTACAAACTAAGAAAATAAATGGTCATTTTTCACTTGCATGCAAAAAGGTTTGCATGCCCCCAGGTATAATGAAATAGAGTTTCTAGGTTACCATACGGAAGTTCTTGCATTAGTAAGATTGTTTCATCCACATGTGCAGACAAAACACTTCCTTGGATCTATCCATCGAAATGGATGAAGGTGATTCTAGCTCCAATCACCCAACCTTTGATGGAGGAATCCTTTTCCAGACTAATCCATTATCCTAAATGGACAAGATTATCAGACTAGTCATATTCCTACGTGAAAACCTATCTTATATCTGGGGTTTTTCTGCCGAGGTAGACCGGGGTTCATGCCTCCTATGATTCAGTCACAATCACTGAATCAATCGCGATCATTAGGTGGTCGGACTGGAGATTGATGAGACATTCCTTGTGCAAAAAGACCAGTTAGGGATGGCATTTGACTAATAGTTGTGTTTGAACCAGGGAATGAAAGCTGGTCTACGAGCTGGACCACTCTGCCTTCATGTGGAAAACACATCACTTGAAAGAGTGAAGAAACGATAGCTCCCATGCTATAAATGTAGTCATGCCCAAGGAGTAGATTGTAATATAGAGGTCCTTGAGCTACCATCATGTTTAGATGAACGGTTTTCCTTCTCAAAGTTATACGCAAATTTGGAAGGATCCCTAATGGTTGATTGGTTCCTTTGTTGAAGCCTGTCAGATTTCAAATCTCAGGCAAAAGCGATGAAAAACCAAGTGCTTTCCAAGCAGTTAAGGAAAGGATACTCACAGAATCCCCTTCATCTATAATAGTACCAACTATGATTCGGAATGGTACATTAGATGGTAGGCGGGATCTGCCTAGAATATTGCAATCGAAGGAAACGACTAGATTGCTTGGAGGTGGGATTGAATAAACGGTCGGATACATCTCTGATGAACTCCCTTCCTACGGTAAAGGAATGGGTAGATTACCCCCATGTTCATTAGAGTCCGTGTTTACGAAAATAATTTGAACAATGTCATTCTAATTCTCTTTAGTGATAGTATCATTCGAAGGTGGGTCCTCTAAAGACAAGATTGGGTCGACTGCCGTCTCGACCTGTTGACTTTGGTCCGGTGTGGACTCAGAGGGTCTATCTTCAATGATAGGTGCTTTGACTGACAGAAATGGTGTGTGAGTTGGATTTTCAACTAGCGATGGACTCGGCAAGAGTTTCTTGTATCCAAGAGGAAGTCACTGCGGTGATGCAGGACGGTTATCCAAGACTCTTTTAGCTTTGTCTAAGAAGGGACAATGGTGGAGGGCATGATTGCCTTCACATAGTCTATAAGGAAATTAGGATCTTCCTTTTTGTACATGGACTTCGTTTTCAGTAGTTGACGGTGTGCTTTCAACATGATGATATAGTGTCAAATGTAGTTTTGTGGAAGAGGATATAGTGTCGAAATATTTGTATTGCTCGAACAACTGCGAGAGCCAGCGTTTCAACATAGGAGTATTTTCTTTTTGCATCATTTAAGTTTCGACTTAAATAATAGATAGGATGTTCGATTCCATTTTCTTCTTGAACTAAAACCATTGTGATGGTTGTATCTGCTGCAACTAGATACAGGTTAAAGTCTTTTTGATAATCAGGAGCGTACATTAATGATGCTTTTATTAGGGATTCTTTTAGAGCATCAAAGGAAGCTTGCATGACCTGATCCCAGTTGAAGGGTACTTATTTTTTCAAAAGACGCGTATAACCTTTGGAAAGTTTGGTGTAATTTGGAATGAACCTCCTCAGGAAGTTTTCTTTCCCTTGGAGTTTTTGAATCTAAAGAAAATTTGAAGGCGGAGGCATATCGATGATTGCCTGAACCTTACATGGGTCGAGTCGAATTCCATCCTTAGAAACCACGAAGCCAAGTAAACGACCAGAACCAACAAAAAACACACACTTGTGTGGATTGATTTGTATCTTATAGTGTCAGCAACGTAGAAATATGGCTCTCAAATGCCACAGATGATCAGTCTGCTTTTGCGAATGATCCGGAAGATCGTCGAGATATGGTTGAACGATGTTCTTGATGTCATGGAAGGCGTAATTCATAGCCCTCTGAAAGGTTGCCCCTGCGTTCTTTAAACCGAAAGGTAATTTGCAGTAGGTGAATGTACCCCACGAACATATGAATTCAGTCTTCGACTGGTCCTGTGGGTGGATATTTATTTGATTATACTCGGAAAATTGATCCATAAATGAAAAGATTTCGCATTCGGTGCATTCATCAATTATCTGGTCGATGAAGGGTGTAGGGTAGTTGTCCTTTGGACAAGCTTGATTTACATCCCTGTAATCAATGCACACTCTAATCGTTCCTTGATTTTTCATCACAGGAACAATATTCGATACCCAATTAGTTAGAGGAACCGGGTAAATGAAACCAACGTGTAAAAGTTTTTCAACTTCTGCCTTGATGGCAACAACTTTCTTCGAGTGCACCTGTCGAAGCCGTTGTCGTACCGGTTTGACATCTGGATACATTTTGATTTCGTGTTCAAATATGCTCGAGTTGATGCCTAGCATTTCTTCGTATGACCATGTAAAGACATCTCTGAATTTGAGAAAGAGAGCACAATATATTTCTAGTTCTGAAGAAGAACAAGATTTTACAACATGAATATTCTCTACAACATTAGGTTTGATCGAGATATTTATGGCGATAGTTTCTTCAATATTGGAAAGATTTCGCTTGGAATCCACTGTATTTACAGTATTTGATAGAATATCAAAAACTGAAGGATGTTCAAGGTCGTTGGAATAATCTTCGTTGTAATTCGGAAGATGGGAATGATGGTGGTAATCTTCCCATGGTGCCTCTCCTATCATCATTGATTGAATAATTCCTTCGTCTATAGAATGTACATGTGACCAAGGATCTGAAGAGGTGCCATATTCCTTTGACCTATCCACCCAAACACTCGATGAGCGTTGATTTGGGTTTGCCGCCCAGGCTGAGAAAATTGATTTCTACGAAATCTCTATTAGGCTTGGAGGCAAAACCTGTTGATGATCCATGCTAACAAAATGTTCGAAAATCTTATGAATGGAAGATATCATATTCCAGGTTCCTACTGTTGCCACTTCCACCAGATTACTTGGAGGCAGTAAGGAAAAAGTACCCATCATTGTAGGGTCTTTGAGTATGCCTACTCCAACATTTTGAAGCAAATGAGAGCTTCCATGGATCATTGGAATGCTTCATGTAACTTGTGAACTGTTGGGGAGAAAGGTTTTTTGATCAATGATTGTAATCCCTCCTTGGAAAGGAAATGAAATCTTGCTAAAGTAAGTTGATACAGCAGAAGTCATGGCATAAATCCAGGGCCTTCCCAGTAAGATATTGTAGTCGAGGTTTCCAACGATAAATTCGACGTCAATTTCTATTATTTCCCCCCCAGTTCAACTTGTAAGTTACTTAAAATCCCGTACAGGGTGTATGTTCATCCATCAAATGCTTTTAATGTAGTTGATGATCTTGACAAGGGTGGTGATCCTAAAGTTTTCCAGCAACTCATTGACATAATGAAGGTAGATGCCCCCTCATCAATAATTGTTCGATGAACAATTTTGTTGAGGGCCTTCACTTGGATGAGGAAAGCGAGTTGAGCTAGTAACTGAGGTTCAAATCCTTTATGGTTAAAGGCCACCAGATTGGAATCCGCTGGGTCAATCCCACCTATTGTTGATAATAGAGCTTGCTTTTGGGAGGGGAAATTTTGCAGTACTTCAAGTGTTGACATATCGGACGGTGATTGGGCCAGATCCTCTACTATATTATAATTTTGTGTTGCTCGGACATGAGGATTAAATGTCGATTTGTGTACTACTCCCTTTGGTGGTTTTATTGTTAGCTCAAGAATGATGGGTGGCACAACTTCGATTGAAGTTTTTGTCAAACTACTAGGTTGATCTGCAGCCTTGTTGTTTGACAGCTATGGATTCCTGTAATCTTTATTCCTTGTCAATATCAAAGAATCGTTTTGCTGTTTCGAAATGGACAACATAAGTACTTGGGATGAGGAAGCATTTTCGCTAGCAACCAGATTGGTTCTGGGTTTGGAAATGGATCCATTAAGACTGCTAAGGTTTTTGAGGTCTTAAAGAACTTCTTAATCTCATCTCTATGTGGACAATCAATTTTCCAATGGTCTTCGTCACAAATGTGACAAGACGAAGGAGGTTTCTTTTTCCCAGAATGGTTTGCAGAAGGAGACGAATCATCCTGTTTCTTCTTTTTTCTTTTCCCTTTTTTCTTTTCCTTTTTTCTTGTCCCCTGCTTGCTTTGTTTCTTTGCCTTTATCGGTCGACACGACATTAACCTCCGAGGCAAGAAATTCTTCATTTGCATTTTGACCAGAAACCGTACGGGCCTTCTTAGATGTAGCCTTCGTGGTTTTTGTGCTGGTTGTTCCTATCATGCCATAGCTGACATGAGAGTCTTTTCTTGATTTAGGAGGAGGAGGAACGGAAAGCTCTGGTCTGGGAGCATCAGGAATTTTGTCATAGAGTGTGCCAGACTGAGTATAAATCAAGTCTAGACATTGCGCATGAGCAATTACTTGCTCTTCAGTGAGAACTCCCCCCTTCGCCACATATTCTTTAATAGAAGGTAACAATGACTTAATAAACCATTTAGCTAGCAGCTAATCAGGAACATATGTTTTTACCATTCGACGACGACGTTGCCACTCATGAATATGATCAGATATGTGAGTGGCTGTTGTCTGCTTAAAATTGGTAAGAAGCTCCGTTGTTATTTCATACCTTATGGGTAACTGAAAATGGGTTAAAAAGGTTGTGGCAAGGGCACTGAAGTTATCGAATGAAGCTCTAGGCAATTTGATGTACCATTTTGCCACTGGACCAGTTAACGTTTGCTGAAAAGGGCAAGGCCTAATCAAATCATCATTGAGATTTTTGGATGAACACCACAGATGAAAGGTCATCACATGATTCGACGGATATTCACCCAGATTTCCATTGAATTTAGGAATATCTGGTGGAAGTTTATGAGGAATCGCTAGCCACCAAGGGGCGTAAGTAGTTGGATCATTTGTTAGCTGATTTAGATCTAGTAATCCAACGTTGCGACGAAGGGCAACTGTTGATTCAGGTTTGGCAAAGCATACGCAGGATAAGATGGGATTGCCTGAGCAGTGGGTCTTTGCATACCAGCATAATGTATTTTATGCTGATAACTTTGATAAGGTTGATGGGCATAACCATTATGATATGATTGATGGTGACTGTTTTGAATATACGGTTGCCCATTACCCGCAAAGCTTTGTTGCTCAAGTCCTCAGTAAGCTTGTTGGAATTGCGGTTGTTGATATTGCACTAGCCATGGTTTTGAAACCACTTGTTGTTGTCCAATATTGGATGTTTGACCAAGATGAGGGGTGATAGTTCCCGTTTGAAGCTAAGTCGCTTCAGTTAAGGAGCCACTAATCAGCGATTGTGGTTGAGTCATTGAGACAAGAGGCTGTTGTATTACGACCTGAGAGACTTGAGGTTGACATACAATAGGCAACACTTGTACCTGCAACACAGTTACGATAGCTAGTGTAGTGGGAATATTCGACAGAGGTAGATTTGGTTGCATTGAATATACAATTCTTGGTTATTGAGGCAGTATTGGCACCCAACCACTCGATGCAATTCTGACTTGACCCAAATTTTGTTGTGAACTCTCATATGGTTTTTCTCCTTGAGGGAACAATGAAAAGGAATACTGCCCCCCATATGGCTGCAATCCAGTGTTCAAAGGAAAAATTGGTCCTTGTAGACTGGACTGCCCAAATTAATACTGTTGAGGAGGATCAATTTGCTGAGACTCAACATAAGAAATTCCAGATATTGTTCCAGATGAACAAACGGGAACAGACCATACTGTCGAAATAGTTCCTGGGTGGACTCCATCTAGCGGTTGAGAGCTAGTTTGGACAGATGGTATACCAGCGAACATTATCGAAGTAGTGGCAAGAATTTCTACTACTACTGTATCGGATGACACAGTCCTAGATGTCGATGGTTGTTCAGACATATTGAGTCTATCCAAAAGACTTCCTAGCGATTCTACAGGAACTTGCAATGAAGGTTGACTATCTTCTGAATTAGAAGGATATGGGTGGATCCCAGTTCCAAAATGTAATGGGTACTGGATGGAAGATCCTCCAAAATCTCTTCTATTGCAATCAGTTTAGGTGGAAGAGGCAGACCGTCAGGTCCGTAAAATATTTCTGGTGCCGAAGAAGGTGCACACTCTCTAGCGACAGATGTTGGAGGGTTAACACTTTCTGAATCAGACCTAGATGGAACTGGTTCAGGAATAGATGTGTTTACCATTACAGTAGGATCAGTTCTAGTGTCCTCTTGTAACTGTGGAAATTCTTCTGTAGAGGTAGGGATACCATAAATAGTTGGAGTAACTAGAGTTTCTGAGGATATTGAAACACAAGTTTCAAACAAACCAGGAGACTTTGATCCAGTTAAACGAGATCGCTTGGCCTGGAATGGTTTCGTTTTCAGAGTCAAAGATGGTTGACTCATTAGTCTCCGCGAACGATGGGGTTTTGATTGAATTTCTTCCATGATTGCGAATTACTTGATTAACTCAAAATAAATAGGGGAAAATGTTATTCCGAATTAAATGAATTTTGTGACGCTTTGACACAACTTGCTTGTTCAATTTATAAGAGTTGAGAAAAATCTAAAGATGACTCTAGTCGCCTTTGTTTTTTAATGAGCTTGAAGTGACAAGTGCTCAGATGGACCTTTTCTTTTAAGGAGTCTGAAAAAGAATGAAAGTGACTATTATGGAAATCTAGACAGAGGGATTACCAAACCAATCGCAAAACTGCAGAATAATTTTTACGGTACGGTAGTCAATCTTCCCAAATGCTGTGTTCATTGCATTACGATCGATAGGGTGGCAGATACGGCTTCCTAAGGATAAAGGATGTAGCCTATTGTGGTCTCGCAATATATACTCGATGGTACATGGGAGCACAAGTCTGTACTGGCACTTGTCATCTCAAAGAGGAGGAATCACCCAACCTACGATGAAAGTGATAGTTACCAGGATTTACGATGCCGGAATACGTCTCTAGCCTAGACTTCTAAATGTTGTGTGTTAGGTTCCAAAGCGTTTTTATGTTCATTGAGGTTTATTTTACAGTTGATCTTTCTTAAGAAGTTTGCCTTTAAGGTTCACCGCGTGATGTAGATATACAATTCCTAAATATGCAATCTAAGATGATAAATAGTCGTTTATTTTCTTTTTGCAATGAAAATCCTAGCTACTAAGGAAAGAGAAATGAAATTCTTTCAACATAGAGCAGAGAGCACACAGTAGATGCACTTTTCCTAAATCAACTTCAGCATGCAGTCTTAATGCAAATGCACGTGCATTTATTGTTTTTCAATTTCCTTAATGTTGAAATGACAAAAAGAAAACAAAGTATAGATCTGAACTATCTCCTTTCAAAGTGACAGTACTAACAATTTTCTTTTCAAAAAACGAAATTAAAGCCAAGACGACACTTTGTGATTTCGAATTCAAAATTGCTTTTGACACTTTAAATACTAATGATTCAAATCAAATAAAATGGTAAAAGTGTAATCAATTGTCTAAAAGAGGAATGCTTTTTAATACTCTTTTTCTTGACTAAAAACGACACTTGCGAGACTTTCGAATCAAAAGACAACAGTTCGATTAAGCTACTATTTTCCAAAAGAGAACTGTAAATGGTGAAAAATAAATAAAAACATTCACAATTCTTTATACAATGGAGGCTGAATAATGCAAAAGAAGATGGTTTCAATAGAGATATACTGATCATAGACAACAAAACTACTGAATAAAGCTGAAGATAATGAAGAAAAAACCAAAATCTGGAGGCAGAAACAGTCTCATCTGATCATCGCACCTGTAACACAGGGAAATAGGGATCCATCTCACTTACAGCACATGGGAGGTGCGATGCATCCAGATTGCCAAGAAGAGACAATGCGATGGTCTAGGGACGAGACTGAGCTTGGTTTTTTCTCACAGTTTGTAGCTAAGTTCAGGGGTTTAGGCTGAGCTAATGATTGTCAGTAAACACAAAGTATAGGGGCTGATCTAA
Source organism: Pinus tabuliformis (assembly GCA_031772625.1). Lineage (NCBI taxonomy): Eukaryota > Viridiplantae > Streptophyta > Pinopsida > Pinales > Pinaceae > Pinus > Pinus tabuliformis. The sequence goes on along the minus strand of CM062820.1, from coordinate 1,110,004,850 downwards.
TGAGGTTATTTGAGCTACCACCAAGGCACTTAGGATGTTTGCAAGCTAGATGTTTAGTCCATAAACCAACCCGAAGATTCACTAAAGCAGGGTTGATCTACTTTGCAGTTGCATAGCAAAAGTAGTTCGAAGGCTAGCTGGCTTAACTTCAGGCTTCATCTGTGGTTTGTAAAACAAACAACAATAATGAAACAAACAAACTATTTGCTCTTCAGCGGAGTCACCATTTTGTTATCGGGAAAACTAGTGTCTACTTAGAGCTGCTAGTCCCACTAAGATGGGTAGCTATCTTAGAAACAAACAGATTAAAGTTACTTGTGTTTTCCTTTATGAGAGATAGATGAGACAGAAGCATAGAGCACCAACCTCAGTCTTTCGCTAGTCTCCTTGCTTGTTTCCTCTCTCCTTTGATAGATCTTTCGCCACTCCTTCCTCATTTGTCCCACTTCAAAGAACACCTATAGAGCCAAGGCAGAAAAATACCATCTAATTATAGAGATCTATAACCATAAATAATGTAGGATCAGATGTACATTAACCATATAAATGCATACATAAACAAGATTCAGAGATATACAAGCATATGGAGGAAAACTCAAATAGCTTTATTGATAGAAGTAGTAAAAGAGAGGATTACAACAAGGCTATCTGATCTAGCATCATCCTCCCAGCATGAAAGCCCTATTCACCTCATACAAAGCAAGATCACCCAACAATGTCTTCAAAGAGAAAGCAACAACACTTCCTTGCAAATTACAAAATTCTAGCCTCTGGCTCTCTTGGATGAGGGATCCATATATAGATGTTTACAGGAGAGTAAGTTAGATTTTGGGATTTTGATTAGTGTCATTTCACTGATAGTTCTTGGTTACACTTGGAGATTTCAGATCTCTTACTCATGCCTGGGAGAATTCAGAGAGGCAAGTGTTATATGAGCAGTTTCTAGAAGATTCTCTGGTTTCCACCTAGCACACTGCTTCTGGCATTTGTCTTCTCTCGCTCATTGCACCCTACAGAAGGGATTTCCAGTAGGCATCACACCCCCCGTGTGTAATAGGTGAGATGCATCGCATCCCATGCATGGAGCAGTCTGTATGGTCTTGTTTTGACCAGTTCTGAGTAGTTTTTCATGGAGAACTTCTAGGAGAGGATGTAATTAGTTGACCTTGTTCACTTAGGGTATGCAACAACACTTTTAAGGGTTTATAATCCCTTGGTTTATGGACATATGTGATTGGGGTTGCAGTGCCCAAATATGTCTATAACAACTGTGAATTTGTGGATCTTTCTATCCTACTAGTCTTCAATCCTCTTCTTAGTTGGATTTCAATGATGCAACATCACACATCTCATTATGCAAATCTCGGTCCTGGAGCAGTATGGGGGGATGCAAAAACCAATTTTACTCACCTTGAGATAGTGGTGATGTCATTTATACCCTAACCCTTCCTTCATGCAGGCCTATAAGCCCTTTAGGGCTTATCAATGTACTTCTCTTATTCAGCTTTGAAAACTTCACGAGAGTCTTCGATCGTCCTTTGTGGACCCTAAATAGTCAATTTAGATGCTTATGTGCCTTTGTATTTACTTTTATTTCCGTGTCTACCCAGATTAGCTTAAGTATTGGTTAGCTTCAACATGCATTATGATTATCTTTGCGTAAACAAATATTCTTACTTGAATTCATATGACAAATTAAAACACATAGATTCACACATCAATATAGCATTAAATCATAAACCCATTATTCAACATAACATAACCACAAAGATTCATAACAGACTTAAAATAGATCATACATAGATTTCTCCAAAATAATTCTCTTTATTGATGGTTCAGATCTCCAGTACAGACTCTAACTTCCCTGCGCACACAGCTGCAGGGGTCCGTGCACTCAGATGCGAACTTCGACCCTAGGTCTCTGTGCACTCAGCTACAGAGCCTCTTCCTACACTAAGACTCTTTTCTCTTAGTTCTCACCAACCCATTACATTGATCAATTTCCCAAAAACATACTAAGAACTGAACTGCCTTAGACTCTTCTAAGACTCCTTCTTTATACATTCCCATGGTTCGCAAACCAAGGGTGAATCTCATCAAGCCAACAAAAGCTATCTAAACTAAGGGCAGAAACCATTTTTGACTGTTTACGTATTAACACTCCATGACCACAAAATGCGGAGACTTTACATTCTTTATACAAAACTTGGGCCTTTAGCCCCAAAACTTGGGCTTTTAACCCCAAAATTGACCGTAGGGAACCCGTTCCCAACAATATGTCTAGATGGGTGTTTACTAGGAACATCAGAGCCCTAATCAACTATCTATACTTGGATGGATTCGCCAAATCGGGTCTTGCAACTTCTCCACATAGCTTCCTAAAGTTCATTTCCATTGGTGCGGGTAGGGACTTACATTCTGTCATTCCAAATCTTTCTAACAACTTCACAACATATTTTCATGGTGAAAGGAAAATCTCTCCAGGCCTTTGCCACACTTCAAGGACTAGAAAGTTGTGCATGAGTCCAAAGTCCTTCATCTCAAATTTAGAGGCTATCTCCCTCTTACACTTGATCACCAGGGGCTCACTACTTGTCAGGAATAGATCTCCAACATATAAAACCAAAATCAATGACATACCTTGGACTACCTTGAAGTAGAGGGTGGGATCGACATTGCTTCTTGTGAATCCCAACTTCACCATAAACTATCTATGTGGGCGTACCATGCTCTGGGGGCTTGCTTCAAACCATACAATGCCTTATTTAACTTGCAAACATGTGTATTTTGATCCTTTACTTCAAATCCTTGTGGTTGCTCAACATACACTTCTTCTTGTAGCATTCCATGAAGGAATGCAATCTTCACATCTAGCAAGGGAAACTATCGAATGAATGGTTGTATATAGAGCCATAAGTGAAAATATATCATCATAATATTCTCCCTATTTCTAGGAGAAACCTTGAGCCACAAACCTTTCCTTGTATTTCTCAATTTTACCATCAACTCCATACTTGATCTTGAACAACCAATTATAAGTCACCATCAAATTTCCTTTTGGTCTCAGTACTACATCCCATATGTTGTTCCTCATAATTTATTCATATTCTTTGACCATAGAATCTTTCCAAACATGTTTCTTTATGGCATATTCAAATGTGGGGGGTTCAACTTGAATCATAGTGCTCATGGATGCAACATATCCCTGGTAACTACATGGCTTCTTCCTTTATCTAAATTATCTTTGAATGAAAGCTCGTCTCTCATCATCCTATAATGTGTCTCAAAGCCAAAGTGGCCTCATCTTGGTGGGAGGATCACATGGAGGAGGATCTAATGGATCCATGGGCTCCATGGGATCATCAAAAATATCTTTCTTAGATTCAAGCATAAAAGAACCATCCAAAATATCCATATCATCATTCTCCTCAGGGAGAGGAAGTGGAGGAAGGTCCCTTGCTTTTCCAAGGGAAAAATATTCATCGAATATTACATCCTTGCTAATCTGAACGTTCCTTTGACCAGAAATATATATTCTAAATGCCTTAGAATTTTCACAATATCCAATAAACGTACCTTTCCTTCCTGTGGCTTCCAACTTGTTTCTTTTTTCCTTTGACACATGAAAGTATACGGGGCAACCAAATATACGAAGATGCATAATATCAGGCTTGACACCTGTGAACACTTCCTTGGGGGTATTGTTGTCCAATGCTTGATGAGGGACCCTATTTTTAACATCTACAACAACATTTGTTGCTTCTTCGCAAAGGAAATTTGCCAACTTTTGATCATGGAGCCTTACATAAGTGACTTCTACAATACACTTGTTATTCCTTTCAGCTACTCCAATTTTGTTTAGGAGTATAGGGCACAATTGTTTCCTTCTTGATATGTCCCTTCTTACAAAAATCAATGAATTCATTCAAAGTGTACTCTCCACCATTGCCAGACCTAAAATATTTCAATTTTCTTCCCTGTTTGATTTTTTACCAAAGCTTTAAATTGCTTAAACATTTAGAAGGCTTCATCCTTATTCTTCAATAATATATCCATGTAGTTCTTGAAAAGTCATCAATGAAGGTGATATAACAGAGATGGACACTAGAGAATATATAAGCATTGGACCAACCAAGTCAAAATGAATGAGATGGAGGATGTCATGTCTTATTTTCACTAGAGGGGAATAGTCCTCTTTTCGTCTTCCCACTGACACATCTTGGACATACTCCATCATGTTGGGCTTCAACCTTTGGAATCATTGAGACCAATTTCTCCAATTTTGAAAGAGCATCATAATGTAGATGAGCCAATATTCAATGGCATAACTCGCTTAGATGATTAGTATTATGAACCAATGCTAGAAGAGGTCTTCCAGTAACTCTATAAATTCCTTCATATCTTGATCCCAATGTAAATACATCTCTCATAGGTGAACCGACATGCCAAGCGATAAATTTTACTTTGATGAAACGAACCCTCATCCCTTTATCTTCCAAAGTGGATATAGATAGAAAAATTCTTCTTTAATACTGAAACATACATAACATCATGCAGAAAAACAGGTATCCCAGAATTTAAGTTGAATTTAATAGACCCAAATCCTTTCACGGGATGAGTGGTATTGTCTCCAAGAATAATCTTCAACTTTGTTTCCCTCTCCACTAGATTAGAGAGAACTTCCTTATACCCAAAAAAATGACGAGTAGCCACACTATCAACCAACCAACTATCCCAAGAATCTGGTGGATAGAATTAGTAAAGACTGAAATAAGAATATATTCAAATTGATTTTCAACATTACTTTCATACGTAGAAAACATTAACTTCTTTTGAGGACGATGATCTTCGTCATGATCACTTGGAGCATATCTTCTTCTTATTTCATCTCTTCTATCACATTCATTCCTTTGACCATCTTTTCTTCTTTGATTATTGTACCCTTTTGGTCTGCTTCTAGTGTTGTAACATGGTCCATGGTTCTTCTCAGGAAAATATCAAGCATAGTGGCCTCTTTGGTGACAATTGTAGCATTCAACGTGTGATGATTCCTTCATTATATTTGAATGGAAAGGAGGAGGATTTCTTGAACTTGATGGACCTCCTTTTTCTTTCTTCTTCTTCTTCTTTTCATGAGTGATATATGCAGCGGGCTCTCCCTCTCCATTCTTTTGAATCCTTCCCCTTGATATCATTCTCGATTCTTCTTGAGTAATCTTTCCAAAAATCTCATCAAATGATGAGAAAACATTGTTGTTTCTTATGGAAGTAATGAAGGTTTCCAAAATAGAAGGGGGACCTCTAAGATTCACAATTGCCAATTCCCTGTTAGGCACAAATTCTTCAACTCTCTACAATTGATCTCTAAGATGAGATATCCTCATGATATAGGATTACAAAGATTATACCTTATTCATCTTGGTGTCTTTGAGATGATATTTCAAAGAGATGATCTCATTCAAATTTCTTATTTCACACATGCCAACTATGTTATCATACATGTCTTTAAAATTCCTCAAATTCCCAACATATGTGAGTAAATGATCTTGTAAACCATAAACTATAATTTTATTTTCTTTGGGATTACCTTTCTTGTACCTATTTTTGATGGAAGTGGAAGCATTCTTTGGGGGCTCGGGCACTTTTCCTTGAATTTACTCCAACACATCATTGTTACCGATAATGATTTCCAACATGAATTTCCATGCAACAAAGTTGGATGAGTCACCCAACTTCTCATGGTACTTGAATGTAGAGGAAGACATATGGACTTTGACTACATGAGCTCCTTCAACTTTCCAAATATGATAGATTCAATGTTTATCTCCTTTTGCACTTGTCCTTCACCTTAGCTCTGATACCATGTTAATTTTTCAAATTTTTCTATGTTGTTTCAATTAATTTAGCCCAATTAAATTCTTCAATTAGAATTTCTTCCAATTATAACAATGTTTCCAATCATAAATAGTAATTGAAGATAGAATAATAAATGCAATGATAAAGGAGACAATAACACAACCATAAGAGACACTAGATTGGTCAAAGACTAGGGAAAAAACCCCACTAGGGGGAAAAATGCTTTCAAATCTTCTTCTTATTAGATTGGCATAAAAGTTTTCAGCAGAGAGTACAATGATCCCAATAAAAACTAATCTAGCAAATATTTACCCAATACAAATCAGAAATAGACTTCCAAAATCACTATACAATAGAGAGAAACCTTCCATCCTTTAGTCATCTACAGTCAACAATGGTCAAGAGACAAATCCTAGCTTATAACCCTAGTCACACTGATAAATTTTTCATGCGAGCGACTGTGGATTCTCAGTCACTCCCTTAAGCCTATCAAGCAAGCGACTATGGTCAAATTGATCTTGTATCAAGCATGCAACAAGAAAACAGATACCCTAACATCATGTGAGCCTCAAACCTATAATTTTGGACCTTGTGCGAGCTACCTCCATCATAGTTGTGTGAACCAATCAATGAAAGAAGAGAATAAGAAGATGCTTGATCATGATGATGTCCAAATGAGGTTAAGGTCACTTGTATTTATAGGCTTCCATGGGTGTCCATTTGATGTTGAGGCTGACCTATCCAAATGTGCGTGTGTGGGTACATAAATTCAAAATCCAACTTTTGCTTGCCTAAATGACTTGATATTTAGGTTGATTTTGGTCCTCTTGAAAAGAGAAATTTAATGCAATCATCATCTTCATCATATGAGTTTTCCAAGGTGGAATTTGATCCTAGTTGCACAATTTAACAACTACAACATGGAGTGATGTTGGATATGACATGCGTTCATGGGGGAAATCTATTTGGCCTTGTTTAATTCAGCCATGCATTGTTGGCATTATGATTCGCTTGGAGGTGTTCATGGTGTGCCTCATGCTATGATCATGTTTGTTGGGTTTTGGCATCATGTTATGAGAAGAGAGGTGGATGATGGTGATTGATTTTTTTGCTATGTGGAGGGGTGTTGGTTGGTTCCTCATATGCATATTTATGCATGTACTTGATGTTCCTCATAGTTTCTATTATGATGATATTTCATATGATGATCGTATGGTTCCTTATGTTAGATTTTGTTGCTTGCTGCTAGAGGTTGTTTGTTGGTATGCTACTTTAGATGATGATTGGTTTATTTTCTTCTTGCTACTATTGATATGAGAGGCTTGGATGTTGGTTTATATGCATCATATTTTCGCCATATGGAGGTCAAATGCTTCAGTGTTTGTGCTTTAGCTCTTATTGCAATTGACCCTTTTCCATTGATGTCAACTGGGAGTGATAGAGGATGATGGTATGGAGATTTTGTGTGCTTTCCATCAATTCTAGAGGGGGATATTATTGGCATTATGGTGTGGATGATTCCAACTAGATGATGTTGGCATTGGTTCATGATGGAAACTAGCTCACGTTGGCATTGATGTCAACCCTATGTAGCCTAAGTTATTTTTGGGTGCCTCCATTGTATAATGGTTGTAGTTGGTTGTGTGGGGATTGGGATGATTGAGTTGGAATTGATTTCAACTATATGATTTCACACTCATGATGGTAAAATGTTGACATTTCTGTAGTTTATGGTTTATTGGCACACTAGTTGAGTTGGAAACTAGGTCTTAATCTAGGTCTTCATTCTTATACTCATGGAGATGACCTGTTCAATGTGTTGGCCTTAATTATGGAGATGTGCTATAGTGTGTTACAAGTAAGTTAAAAGGTTTTGCAACTTGTGGAGGTATTTGTTGTAGAATGGAGGACGTGTTGGCACTCTTGCCAACCTTGTTTGTTGGCCTTTTAGGTCAACTTGGGAGACTTGTTTTATCTACTTACAGAGGTGGTACTGAGCTTAGCATAGGTTTGTGTGATGTAGGTAAGTTCCCTCTGCGGACAGAGACAACTCCTCTAGCCCTAGACCCAACTTGTGATGCAGGTAAGTTCCCTCTGCGGACAGAGACAACCCCTCTAGCCCTAGACCCAACTTGTGATGCAGTTAAGTTCCCTCTGCGGACAGAGAAAACCCCTCTAGCCCTAGAGTGGGTCTAGTTACAACAAGACAAAGACAATAGCTAATTCCTTAAATAGTTATCATTATAGAGGCCTACCTTATACCGGTGTTTGATGAAGTCTTCATCACGTCACTTCAGCTATCGCTATCTTCTACTTAATGAATGATTCACCCGAAACAACATATGAAAACAACAAAACACATAATAGAGCACAACAACGAACTATATACTTATAGAGTCAAGGAACCATTGGCTATCAACATACATTTCATACATGATATAGGAAATAACCATTGATTGTATTAATTTAAACAATAGTAAAGCTTACAAACATGGCTTGACATCGTAAGCTTCCCTGAAGGGTTCAATCAGTATGTTTCCATAAGCATTCACTCTCAAAGGTCTCCCAAAAATACTGATGACTCTCTATCTCACCCAAAAGCACAAGTATAAAACTAAGGCAATCACAACAAGTCTTCCTTCTTACAAAACCATTTTACACTCTCAATCCACAACATGAAAGGCAATCCAAACTGTAAGCTATCAATCCAACAAACTAAGAACTAGCACACCAAAAACTCAACTAGAACAAACTGATCATAGTCATGGAGGATGCTTTTATAAGAGGATGAGCCTCCATAAATGAGGGGAGACGAAGCTTATCTTCAAGGGAGGTTACTCAAAAGGTGGAACCACCATCTCAAAAGAGGAGATGTAAACTTCTTTGAACCAACAACTAGCTCCAGAACCACCCAAAAGTATTATGTTTGAACTAATTCGTGTCAGGCGGAAAGAGTTGATAGTGCGGACACAACCAACCTCCCTAGGAGCCTAAGACTCTCTAGTGACAAACAAGACAAACAAGAGCAATCCTTCTCTAAACATGCATTTACTATATAAGAAATCAAGTGTTTAGATCCTACCTGTAATCCAACGCTGTTGTAGCAGTCCAACCTCACTTATCCGGATGAGCTCCTCCTTCACTTTGAAACCTGCATTCACTAACAATCAAACGATTAAATAGCACTTGATAATCTCATAGAATAAAACATATTTAACACATAGACCAAGGAGTACATGAAACAACTCATAAATAACAAGTTATTGAGAAGAATGGACTCATTTGCATTAATAGGAAACAAAAGGAACAATTACAACCTGAGCCTTGGTGTTGTGCAAGTCCCTCCCAGGGTCCATCAAGAGTTCTCCTTTACTTTGACAAAGCTCACCCACTTCCAAATAGAACAAGCAAAGATGGCAATCTCTCCTCACAAGCTTCTAAATGGGAGTCCTAATTCCAGCAGCATCTACCCTTAGAAATGTTTAGCTTCCAACCTCCCCTCCTTCTGGCCCAATGCCTGTATTTATAGTGCTCTAGAGGAAGTTATTCAGGTCCACCATCAATGGGATAATCCCCTCTTTGGATGGGATAGCTCCCTCATTGATGGGATAAGTTCCTCTTTGGTAGGGGTACATGAACCATCTGGAGGCGCTCAATACACGTCGAACAACCTTCTAGAATGCTCTAGAAATGACCACAAGTAACTTTTTAAAGATGAAACTTGCGCATTTTGACCTTTACAGGGGTACGCACCTGCCCCTTTACATACAGAGCGTACAAGTACGCAGCTTTTGTGAACATTGGGTGCGTACCCGCAGGTAAGGTTGAGAGAACCTGCGTACCCAGAGATAAATACATTTATAAAGACTTTCTCTCTTTTTGGAGTTTGACATGGAGAGCAGAGGCATAAGACTTGCCTAAGAGGATAGCATGACTGTTGATAGAGCCATACTAACTGTAAATAGCCATGGTGACATTTTTTAGTGTAACAGATTGCCCCCTAAAGTGCGAAGCCTGTAATAGATTAGGGTTTTGTATTTATCTAGGAAGGGTGAAGCGCTTTATCATTTCAAGGATTATCTCGTGGAGAGCCTGGTCAGAACCTGCAATTTTCAACACAAAATACATGTATAAGATTATATCATCACTGAGGTAGGCATTCCCATACTCAGATCAAAACTTTAACTAACAGACTAACTACTCTGATACAGGAATGATCTTGCAGTACATCATAATCATAGACTTTTGTAGACACAGTATGGGCGCAGCCATCTGTTTATGATTAGTCTACTTAGATAATGAATACAAAACTCCTCGCAGCCTGGATGGTGGAAACTAGATCCAGGGTCTTCATTTCTGCTTCCCGAATTGGTACGATTCTAGCCATGCGAATAAATGAGTTGATGTCGAACATGGTAGAAACCACTTGATTACCAGTCGATGATGTAAACTGTTAACAAGTGTGAGAGAGACCACCAGTAATGTCAATGGTTCTCAAAGTACCCAGTACAATCCATGAGATGTGAATGAATGAGTTGATGTCGAACACTTCACGGAATCCTTTGATCGAAAGTCAATGATGTAAACTGACGTCAAAGGCGAGAAACCTGCCATTGATGCATGCAGACTTCAAGGTACTGACGATTTCTAAGTCATCTCTCTAGATAATGTGTTGATGTCGATAGAAAGCGACCCGTTGCAGGCAAGCCCACAACACGAAATCATTTGTTCAAGTTGAAGAAATGTTGCTGTAAGGACTGACTCAGGGATGGTCAAATGGATGACAAGTATTTTGCAGATGAAAGTTTTGCTTGCAGACCTCTTGAACACATAACGACACGACAGATGGCTTGGTGATGAATGACTCAAAGTTAATCCCCGGAACCCGGCTGAAGTCTTTCAAAGTGGTTTGATCAACTGTGAGGTAAAGGATTTCCCAACCCAGGTGAATAAAGAGTGTCGTGTTCAAGAGTGGTAATAAAGTTTCTTCTGAGACAAAAGATAACAAATAGGCTCATTCTTCTCTCTTTTCCCCCACCATTTCTGGCAAGTACCTCTTTATTTTTAACAAGCTTGAGGAGGATAACATATGCTTGATTATAAGCTCATCCTTCGGATGAATCCAACCTAGTTTTGATTCGAACCCTAGGAAGGAGTGGTTCGTTCCTGTTTGTAATTGAACAGGTCCTTTACTGTGAAATTTTAACGAGTCCAGTATAGGAGAAACTCGGCGTTTTTCAATTTTAGAGAGTCTGAAAAACTTAAGAAGACTCCAAGTTGAACTTTTTCGTAGATTTGTGTCCCTCAAGCCCGAAAAAGTATAAAATAATACCTGGGGGAACCGCTTGATCTTGCGACCAAGGAGTACTTTCATAATTAGTGCCACTGACCTGAAAAGTAAAAAGCGATCAAGGACACGTCGTTTTATTTCCAGTATCGAGTTTGAAACGACAAAAACCCGGCAACCTTTTCCTGTTTTTACGGTCAGAAAAGGGGCTATAAGGGGACCGTCTTTTAATTCCGTTTTAACGAGTGTAAAAGAAACGCTCGGCAATCTTTTCATATTTTAGGAGTCAGAAAAGGGCTTAAAAGATGACTCTGATATTTTGGTTCGTGAAAAATGACAATTTTCCCTCTAAATCCCTTTGTCCTGCACAAAAACGACACATTACTCATACCTGTTTAAGATAGGCAAAAATACATTGAAAAATATCCTTCCATGGTGAAAAATAAACAAACCTAGCATTCATTCATCCAAAAAACCTATAAAAAGACTTTTTACCATGTCATTTTTACCATTTTACTGTTGAGGTTGAGAAAAGGGCTTTTGGCAAGAAACTTCCCGTGGTCATTGCGGAGAATCCGACCGTCAGAATCGAACGCCGTCTCTTCCAGGTATTTCACAACATCCTCCTATTCAATTTCATCCGATTAAAATTTTGTTTTAGGTTTTAGTTTTGGTTTTTGGGGGGTTTTAGGTTTTAAAAACCGCTCTGCGGGGTACGCAGGTGCCCTAAGGGTGACCTGCGTACCCCGACCTTTTCCTACACAGGAAAAAGGTCGGGGTACGCAGCCCACCTTCAGGCCAGCTGCGTACCGGCGCTCTGTGTCCTAAACGCGGGGTGCGTACCCCGCGAAGGGCGGAATTTGAAACCCCAAACCCCAAAAATAACCATTTAAATTTTCCCAAATTAATTCTAATCTTTATTTCTTGGTGTGTAGGGCACTCACCATGTTGGATTGGAGAGAAAGAGAGCACGAGGACGTTGATTTAGCCGCAATTGGTCACCAACCTTCCATTGATGCCCTAAAAGCATGCGGACTATATAAATACTGGGCCATACCTGGCATGAGGGCTCAGGTGAGATTCTTGGAGTGGCTGGTTGAGAGATGGAACATTCATGAGCAATGCTTTTACATCGGAGGGCACCAGCTCGAGATAGAGCCCTCTGACATATACTTTCTCACTGGCTTGCCAAATAGGGGCGAGCAACTCAATCTAGCCGGGACTAGGCCGGGTGGCCAATCCCTTGCTAGTCTCCGGGCAGAGTGGTGCATACCCAATCAAAACCATGCGAAAGGCATAAAAATCAAATACATCTCTCAGCGTGAACTCATGGTTATAGCTTTCATGGTTACCAGAATTTGCGGCGCAGCCGCTTTACATATTGCCACCGGGTCCCAAATGCGGATGGCGATTGACTGTTTTCGAGGCACCATCTTCAACTGGTGCGATGCTGTGTCGGCCAACATGAAGGGCCAACTGACTAGGGCAAAGAACGGACAACTGAAGACCTTTGGATATGGGCCTCTAGTTGTGAGCTTTGCCTTAGAGAGAGTTCCGATGCTGATCCCTCAGCATCTCACTGTTGATATCTTGGGTCCTCGGGAGCCAAAGCTGATACGATGGGTTACGGTGATGGCCCGGCATCCTGACGAGGGCGCGACAGTTGTTCGATTCCCTGCTGGTTATTTTCACTGGTTAGAGGACCAGGTCTTTGCTATTCAGGACTTTCCTTATGCCGGAATGGATTTTCGGAATGATCCGGACATGGTTCTTCCACAGGGAGAACAGTGGGACGACAGAGGTATTTCATTTTTCACGAGTTTTCAAATTATATATATATATATATATATATATATATTTTATATATATCGCCTCAAACTGACAGTACAAATTTTTCAAAATGCAGATGTAGGTCCACGGCGTCCAGCCAACCTCCGGGCTTTTGAGAGGAAAGCACCAGCTGTACCAGCACCAGCCCCACAGGATGCGGCCGCAGAGACCTTGGCCGAGCTGGAACAGGATCTAGAGCGTCTGACGGCGGATATACCAGAGACCACCATAGATGACATTCCCATTCGACTTCAGCGCTATGTGGTCGCAGTCCCAGGACCTTTTAGGAGGTTCTTGTGTAGGGTAGCACGGGCAGTGGTCTCGTATAGAGAGCACCACCAGTGATTGGCTAGTCATTTTTGTAGACACATATGTCATTTTTGGTTTTTTGTACTTATCATTTTTGCCGATCATAAGGTGTTTTTCAACCTATGATCGAAGACGATGTATATTTTTTTTGACACACTCCTATCTATATATATATCATTATTACCGGCTCATTTTGTTTAACATATGTGATGAAATGTTTTTAAATTTACTTGCATGATTATTGTAAATGTCTGTCCAACATTCGAGAAGCAATTGCATCTGCTAATGTATTTAAAGACCTTGGAATATGCTGATATTCAATGTAATCAAATTCACGTTCCAAGAGACGCACTCTCAAAAACAACCTTAATAACACAGGATTTCTAATGGCATATACTCTATTAAGCTGTAATACAACAAGTTCAGAATCTAACCTCACTATCAAACGTCGAATTCCAAATGAAATAGATTCAGATAATGATTCAACCACTGCACTGTATTCTGCAATGTTGTTCGTCGTTTGACCGAGGCTTACCCCATGTATAGAAACTAACTCGTCAGAGGGCGAATAGATAACCCAAGCTGCGGAAGAGATATTCCGTGTACTACGACAAGCACCATCAGCAAATCCAATGTATGTTTGGAGAGGCGTCGACATCTGCAATATCAAGAGTAAAACCAAGATAAGCCAGAATAACGACTAAAAACACACTTTCTAAGCTAAGCACACTAACTAAACTAACAAACATACTAGCTAGAAAGAAAACCTAACCTAACTAAAAATTCTCCATACCCACCATTTAAGCATAATACCTCTTTAGGTAAAGTCCATTTCTGGGTTTACCCAAAGAGTCCCCATCAAAATCTACCAGCTCATAAGCCCCTTTTGCTAGCTTTCGCTTTACAATGTAGGGTCCATGCCACATAGGAACGAATTTTCCAGCACCTAGCTTATCGTTAGCTTGATCATATAATAGCACTAGGTCTCCCTCCGAAAAACTTCGAGGGGTCACATTTCTATCATACTGAGCTTTCATTCACTTCGCGTGAGTCTCGATTGCCAATGCAGCGTCACGTCGAGTCTCATCTAATTTAGCTAAGTATAATAAACGCTTCTCCTCTTCGGAAGTAGCTGGAAGTAATTCGACAGCCATTTGAAGTGATGGGATTTCGCATTCAATGGGTAACACAGCTTCCAAGCCATAAACTAGCTGGAAAGGAGTGAACCCTGTTGAAGTTTTCACTGAGGTTCGGTATGCCCATAGCGCTGAAAATAACATGTTGTGCCAATTCGACCGATGAATACCAATGGTTCGTCGGATCATGATAACCAGAACTTTGTTGATAGACTCAAACAAACCGTTGGCTTGCGGATAATAAGGAGTAGAGCTATCGTGGCGCAAACCAAGCTGGCTTGTAAGCTCAGTCATCATGATGTTTCGAAAATGGCTCCCATGGTCAGTGATGATTGCTTGTGGGACACCAAACCTAGTTATAATATGATTGAATACAAAAACTGCAGTTGTTTTGACGCTTGCGTCGAATGTAGGCATCGCCTCGGCCCATTTAGTAAAATAGTCAACTGCGAGGATGATATACGCATGCCCCCAGGCCGAGTGAGGGTTACAAGTAATAAAATCGATACCCCATTTGGCGAATGGACCAACGGCAATTATAGGGTGGAGAGGAGCAGGTGGTGCGCGCATCTTGCGATCAAACACTTGACAGTTGTGGCACTTTCGGACCGCAATGATACAATCTTTAAACATGCACGGCCAGAAATAGCCAGCGCGCAACACCTTCTGAGCTGTGGCATACCCAGTAATATGACCGCCACATGCTCCAGAGTGACAATCATTCAAAACCCTCTCAGCCTCTTCGTGGGTTAAACAACGTCGGAAAACTAAGTCTGCCCCCCAGCGATAAAGTGTATCTCCAATAATCTTGTATTGCTGGGATTGAAACCGAATTTTTCGACGTTCCGAATTTGAACCTCAGGTGGAAAGAGTTGATAGTGCGGACACAACCAACCTCCCTAGGAGCCTAAGACTCTCTAGTGACAAACAAGACAAACAAGAGCAATCCTTCTCTAAACATGCATTTACTATATAAGAAATCAAGTGTTTAGATCCTACCTGTAATCTAACGTTGTTGTAGCAGTCCAGCCTCACTGATCCAAATGAGCTCCTCCTTCACTTTGAAACCTGCATCCACTAACAATCAAACGATTAAATAGCACTTGATAATCTCATAGAATAAAACATATTTAACACATAGACCAAGGAGTACATGAAACAAATCATAAATAACACGTTATTGAGAAGAATGGACTCATTTGCATTAATAGAAAACAAAAGGAACAATTACAACCTGAGCCTTGGTGTTGTGCAAGTCCCTCCCAGGGTCCATCAAGAGTTCTCCTTTACTTTGACAAAGCTCACCCACTTCCAAATAGAACAAGCAAAGATGGCAATCTCTCCTCACAAGCTTCTAAATGGGAGTCCTAATTCCAGCAGCATCTACCCTTAGAAATGTTTAACTTCCAACCTCCCCTCCTTCTGGCCCAATGCCTGTATTTATAGTGCTCTAGAGGAAGTTATTCAGGTCCACCATCAATGGGATAATCCCCTCTTTGGATGGGATAGCTCCCTCATTGATGGGATAAGTTCCTCTTTGGTAGGGGTACATGAACCATCTGGAGGCGCTCAATACACGTCGAACAACCTTCTAGAATGCTCTAGAAATGACCACAAGTAACTTTTTAAAGATGAAACTTGCGCATTTTGACCTTTACAGGGGTACGCACCTGCCCCTTTACATACAGAGCGTACAAGTACGCAGCTTTTGTGAACATTGGGTGCGTACCCGCAGGTAAGGTTGAGAGAACCTGCGTACCCAGAGATAAATACATTTATAAAGACTTTCTCTCTTTTTGGAGTTTGACATGGAGAGCAGAGGCATAAGACTTGCCTAAGAGGATAGCATGACTATTGATAGAGCCATACTAACTGTAAATAGCCATGGTGACATTTTGTAGTGTAACAGATTTCCCCCTAAAGTGCGAAGCCTGTAATAGATCAGGGTTTTGTATTTATCTAGGAAGGGTGAAGCGCTTTATCATTTCAAGGATTATCTCGTGGAGAGCCTGGTCAGAACCTGCAATTTTCAACACAAAATACATGTATAAGATTATATCATCACTGAGGTAGGCATTCCCATACTCAGATCAAAACTTTAACTAATAGACTAACTACTCTGATACAGGAATGATCTTGCAGTACATCATAATCATAGACTTTTGTAGACACAGTATGGGCGCAACCATCTGTTTATGATTAGTCTACTTAGATAATGAATACAAAACTCCTCGCAGCCTGGATGGTGGAAACTAGATCCAGGGTCTTCATTTCTGCTTCCCGAATTGGTACGATTCTAGCCATGCGAATAAATGAGTTGATGTCGAACATGGTAGAAACCACTTGATTACCAGTCGATGATGTAAACTGTTAACAAGTGTGAGAGAGACCACCAGTAATGTCAATGGTTCTCAAAGTACCCAGTACAATCCATGAGATGTGAATGAATGAGTTGATGTCGAACACTTCATGGAATCCTTTGATCGAAAGTCAATGATGTAAACTGACGTCAAAGGCGAGAAACCTGCCATTGATGCATGCAGACTTCAAGGTACTGAGGATTTCTAAGTCATCTCTCTAGATAATGTGTTGATGTTGATAGAAAGCGACCCGTTGCAGGCAAGCCCACAACACGAAATCATTTGTTGAAGTTGAAGAAATGTTGCTGTAAGGACTGACTCAGGGATGGTCAAATGGATGACAAGTATTTTGCAGATGAAAGTTTAGCTTGCAGACCTCTTGAACACATAACGACATGACAGATGGCTTGGTGATGAATGACTCAAAGTTAATCCCCGAACCCGGCTGAAGTCTTTCAAAGTGGTTTGATCAGCTGTGAGATAAAGGATTTCCCAACCCAGGTGAATAAAGAGTGTCGTGTTCAAGAGTGGTAATAAAGTTTCTTTTGAGACAAAAGATAACAAATAGGCTCATTCTTCTCTCTTTTCCCCCACCATTTCTGGCAAGTACCTCTTTATTTTTAACAAGCTTGAGGAGGAAAACATATGCTTGATTATAAGCTCATCCTTCGGATGAGTCCAACCTAGTTTTGATTCGAACCCTAGGAAGGAGTGGTTCGTTCCTGTTTGTAATTGAACAGGTCCTTTACTGTGAAATTTTAACGAGTCCAGTATAGGAGAAACTCGGCGTTTTTCAATTTTAGAGAGTCTGAAAAACTTAAGAAGACTCCAAGTTGAACTTTTTCGTAGATTTGTGTCCCTCAAGCCCGAAAAAGTATAAAATAATACCTGGGGGAACCGCTTGATCTTGCGACCAAGGAGTACTTTCATAATTAGTGCCACTGACCTGAAAAGTAAAAAGCGATCAAGGACACGTCGTTTTATTTCCAGTATCGAATTTGAAACGACAAAAACCCGGCAACCTTTTCCTGTTTTTACGGTCAGAAAAGGGGCTATAAGGGGACCGTCTTTTAATTCCGTTTTAACGAGTGTAAAAGAAACGCTCGGCAATCTTTTCATATTTTAGGAGTCAGAAAAGGGCTTAAAAGATGACTCTGATATTTTGGTTCGTGAAAAATGACAATTTTCCCTCTAAATCCCTTTGTCCTGCACAAAAACGACACATTACTCATACCTGTTTAAGATAGGCAAAAATACATTGAAAAATATCCTTCCATGGTGAAAAATAAACAAACCTAGCATTCATTCATCCAAAAAACCTATAAAAAGACTTTTTACCATGTCATTTTTACCATTTTACTGTTGAGGTTGAGAAAAGGGCTTTTGGCAAGAAACTTCCCGTGGTCATTGCGGAGAATCCGACCGTCAGAATCGAACGCCGTCTCTTCCAGGTATTTCACAACATCCTCTTATTCAATTTCATCCGATTAAAATTTTGTTTTAGGTTTTAGTTTTGGTTTTTGGGGGGTTTTAGGTTTTAAAAACCGCTCTGCGGGGTACGCAGGTGCCCTAAGGGTGACCTGCGTACCCCGACCTTTTCCTACACAGGAAAAAGGTCGGGGTACGCAGCCCACCTTCAGGCCAGCTGCATACCGGTGCTCTGTGTCCTAAACGCGGGGTGCGTACCCCGCGAAGGGCGGAATTTGAAACCCCAAACCCCAAAAATAACCATTTAAATTTTCCCAAATTAATTCTAATCTTTATTTCTTGGTGTGTAGGGCACTCACCATGTTGGATTGGAGAGAAAGAGAGCACGAGGATGTTGATTTAGCCGCAATTGGTCACCAACCTTCCATTGATGCCCTAAAAGCATGCAGACTATATAAATACTGGGCCATACCTGGCATGAGGGCTCAGGTGAGATTCTTGGAGTGGCTGGTTGAGAGATGGAACATTCATGAGCAATGCTTTTACATCGGAGGGTACCAGCTCGAGATAGAGCCCTCTGACATATACTTTCTCACTGGCTTGCCAAATAGGGGCGAGCAACTCAATCTAGCCGGGACTAGGCCGGGTGGCCAATCCCTTGCTAGTCTCCGAGCAGAGTGGTGCATACCCAATCAAAACCATGCGAAAGGCATAGAAATCAAATACATCTCTCGGCGTGAACTCATGGTTATAGCTTTCACGGTTACCAGAATTTGCGGCGCAGCCGCTTTACATATTGCCACCGGGTCCCAAATGCGGATGGCGATTGACTGTTTTCGAGGCACCATCTTCAACTGGTGCGATGCTGTGTCGGCCAACATGAAGGGCCAACTGACTAGGGAAAAGAACGGACAACTGAAGACCTTTGGATATGGGCCTCTAGTTGTGAGCTTTGCCTTAGAGAGAGTTCTGGCGGTAATTGGCCACCTTGAGGTTGGGAAACGGGAACTGAACCTGACATCATGTAAATGTTTCCTACACCCAATGGTATATTACCATTGTTTCTAGCTAATAACCCATGATCAACGGGTTGAGGAGATGCCCCCGGAAAGGTACCAGAAAGTGATTGATACCCTATGGGAACAGAAGGACCGCCGTGTAAGAAAGATTAAGGAGTTTGAGTAAACACGGACGACTGACCAAACATATTTACAAGAGTATAAATACCTCCAGGTGGAAAGGGAGTACGAGGTGTATAAAAACCTACCCCTGAGTTGTCTAAATAATTGGTTAACGAAAGGTACCAAGTAGTACTTCTAGGAGGATTGTAAAAGATAGATTCACGCTCCCTGAGCTCAATAGTAAGTTGATCTTCAAGGTTAGAGATGCCTATTTCTTCCTCTGGAGCAAGTTCTTTGATAGCAATCAGACCAGTAGGAAGATTTTCGGTGATAACTCGTTCTACTCTTGGTGAATCTGGAACACTAGAAGTCGGAGTAACAGGTTCAGATATTTCAGGTTCTTCGCCTGTATCACTAGCAGACGAAAAACTACCAACAAGCTCAGAAACTGTAACAGCTTCGGGATTATAATCTGTCTCTAGACCTTGGTAATCTGAATGGACTACCAAGGAAGATTCTCTTTCTTCAGGTGAACCTACTCTACTGCCACTAGGAGGAGTTACAAGGACCTTCAAACCTTCTAGATTACTGGGGTCGTCTCGAGGAGGTTCACCCCTAAGTCTACGTGATCTTCTCAACAATTCGGCCACAGAAACAACTTCAGGAGATTGGCCCCGAAGTCTATGGGACTGTCTCGGTAATTCTGCCACAGTTAAAAACTTTTAACTACTACACACGAAAACAAAGTAAAATCTCAAATCAAAACCACCTAAAGTCTCTAAAGAACCAAACAAATTTGAATCACATGCCTAAAGAATCTAGGGCGTCAAACCAAGCACAAACAGTAGCCTTCCAGACCGAAAACGCTAGGTGGAGATGAAACCCAAAATCGCCGGATTCAGTACAGAAGTGGCGGGTGGAACAGTTACCCCGACAACCTGCTTAATGAATAGACCGGCACAAGTTCCTCCACTTTAATCGTCTCGAGTGAAGTGAACCCCCCGGAAAATCCAAGTGAGTCTAGCCGATGTCTGCTCCAGGTACAGTGGGATCTTCCCTCCACTGTCACCTCGGTAGAATCCTAAAGATAATGGTCACTAAGGTTACCAACCACAAAAAATGCACCTGGGGGAACAGTCTACACTCCGACAACACGCAAGGGCAGAGTATCAAGCTCAATCCCCTTGCCGGTTCCTTGACAATAATCCAAGGTTTACCGACAAGTGACCCCTGGCTCCTCGACAATGGTTAATCCGAGGTTTACCATTTGTAATACGTACGTGTCTAGCGTCGTTCCCAACGAGGGGGGATTGATCCCCTCACTGGTTCGGACACGAGCTCGTGCTTCTCCTTTAAGAGGAGCTTTCCCAGAGTACAAATTCCCAGAGTACAAATGAGACAATTGGATTTATTCTATCACAAGATAAGCTACTTGTTTGGTTTTGTTGTCTTGGAGAGTTAATTACTCTCCTACTCCAAGACACTAGCCTGATCTAAATTGGTGTTTCAGAGCCCTAGTAAATAAAAGTTACTACGTTGATTTTACTTTAAGCGTTAATTTTATGGTTTTTCTTAAAGACAAAAGGTAGCGGAAGTGAAACCAATGGTGTGTAGACTCGACTCAAACCACTACAAAGATGCACCTAAGATGATTTACGCTACTTTTCTCTTTCAATGAAATTCCTAACTAAGAGAGTTGAGAAATGCAAATTTTATAGAAAACAACTTTCTTAGTAAAGACAATCAAAGAAACAATTCTATTTATCTTTCCAAGCATACAAACATGACCACTCCTTACGTGCACGAAAAACTCTTTTTCTTTCAAAACTCTTCAAAGCTACTTGAAACAAAACTTTGCAAAGGAGATGTTTTTGTATTTTCTCTTATTTAATAAAGCATATAAATCTATTTTAACGAAAATCAATCTCAAAAGTTATAAAATCTATGAAAACTTGACTCACAAGCAAATCAAAAAGAAATTTACTCTAAGCAAACCTAATGAGGTAAAAGCCTACAAAGATGATTCTAGGTTGTTTTACTTGACCAAAATCAAGTCAAGGACCAGCTAATGCAGAATCAAAAGACCAGTCAAAACAAAACTCAAATCTTTTTGTTCTTTTTGTAAAATGGAATTCAATACTCAATCAACAAGTACTTCGAAATTTGCCAAAGAGACCACTCAAAGGTAAGTTGCTCTCACAGGTAGACTTTATGACAGGTCTAACTTCTAAGAATGCTGACAAAACCAGAGAGATCTAAGGCTTGACAACTTCTACCGCCAAAGTCACTACAAGACCTACTCAAAAATCAAACCCTAGGGCTTAAACTTCTATGAAATCCACTAAAACACTCAATGCTATTGAAACAAGTTCAGGTGAAGATCTTTGACAAGAGACTAATGGATCTGGGCAGTAAAAACTAAGAAAAAGCAAAATCTAAGAGGAAAAATGTAAAAAAAATGGAATTTTCTTAATTTTTAGCAGGGTACGCAGGCAACCGGTTAAGCCAGGTGCGAGCCCGCTCTGTGCACACAGCAACAGTGCGTACAAGTACGCACTGTGCAATACTCAGAGGGTGCGTACTACTGAAAAAACCAAGAAAAACTAAATTCAATCTGACCCTAAGCTAACCCACCCAAATGCAAAGTCAGAGAGCCAAAAACCAGAAAATAAATGACTTTTCTCAGATCAAAGTTGCATACAAAGGAAAAGACTTTCACATCAATGGAGTCCCCAGTGGAGTTGCCAATTTGTCAGGCGGAAAGAGTTGATAGTGCGGGCACAACCAACCTCCCTAGGAGCCTAAGACTCTCTAGTGACAAACAAGAGCAATCCTTCTCTAAACATGCATTTACTATATAAGAAATCAAGTGTTTAGATCCTACCTGTAATCCAACGCTGTTGTAGCAGTCCAGCCTCACTGATCCGGATGAGCTCCTCCTTCACTTTGAAACGTGCATTCACTAACAATCAAACGATTAAATAACACTTGATAATCTCATAGAATAAAACATATTTAACACATAGACCAAGGAGTACATGAAACAACTCATAAATAACAAGTTATTGAGAAGAATGGACTCATTTGCATTAATAGGAAACAAAAGGAACAATTACAACCTGAGCCTTGGTGTTGTGCAAGTACCTCCCACGGTCCATCAAGAGTTCTCCTTTACTTTGACAAATCTCACCCACTTCCAAATAGAACAAGCAAAGATGGCAATCTCTCCTCACAAGCTTCTAAGTGGGAGTCCTAATTCCAGCAGCATCTACCCTTAGAAATGTTTAGCTTCCAACCTCCCCTCCTTCTGGCCCAATGCCTGTATTTATAGTGCTCTAGAGGAAGTTATTCAGGTCCACCATCAATGGGATAATCCCCTCTTTGGATGGGATAGCTCCCTCATTGATGGGATAAGTTCCTCTTTGGTAGGGGTACATGAACCATCTGGAGGCGCTCAATACACGTCGAACAACCTTCTAGAATGCTCTAGAAATGACTACAAGTAACTTTTTAAAGATGAAACTTACGCATTTTGACCTTTACAGGGGTACACACCTGCCCCTTTACATAAAAAGCATACAAGTACGCAGCTTTTGTGAACATTGGGTGCGTACCCGCAGGTAAGGTTGAGAGAACTTGCGTACCCAGAGATAAATACATTTATAAAGACTTTCTCTCTTTTTGGAGTTTGACATGGAGAGCAGAGGCATAAGACTTGACTAAGAGGATAGCATGACTGTTGATAGAGCCATACTAACTGTAAATAGCCATGGTGACATTTTTTAGTGTAACAATTCGCCATATCTAGGTCGTCGCAGGTCAAACACTGAGACTCAAACACGATGTCGCAAAGCGTTAGTGCATTATGGGCTATTGTCACAAGTAGGATACTGATCACTTATGATGATCCCTAAAATCCAACTGTCACTGAGAACAGATGTACTCTTGCGATGGTGTCGCGAGGTTCCTGTTCACTTTGGGCCATCATTGTAGGCATGATACTGATGTCCTGTGACGATCTTGAAACATAGGTAAAAGGGGTCAACTTTAGGATTAATGAGCATGGTTAATCTTATTGAGTGATATGGAAGATGTGGACACATATTTTGATGTATGACATAGAGTAGATTCCATTCAGGGACTGACTTTACTCGGGATCAGGGGATGCGGAATTGCTGACAAAATACTGTGTAACAGATTCCCCCTAAAGCATGAAGGCCGAGAGAGTGGGAGGGGTGAAATGCTTTACGAAACCATAAGTGGACCAGAACACCATCGTGGAGAACATGTATATGGAAGTGCAACTGATATCTCTGATAGTGAAAGAAGTAAATGTAGTCGAGGTATGGCCACATGCATCCAAAAGAAAAATAGAACTGATCTATGGTATGGACGCAGCCATCCAATCGAAAAGATCATATGAAAACACAGGTATGGTCATAGCCATCCAATCAAAATATTCATGTATAAATAATACACGAAACCTAGACTTGTGTGATCTAAGCCCAGGGTCTTGAATCCCAACTTACCATCGTACAATTTCTAATATGTGAATAAATGTGTTGAAGTTGAGCATACTACAAAATCGATTGATTACCAGCCAATGATGTGAACCATTAACAAGCACGAGAGAGACCACCTGTAATGTCAATGGTTCTCAAGGTATTGCTAGTATACTCCACAAAGTGTGAAGAATGATCTGGAGTCGAACACGTGAAATCACCCGATCGAAGACCAATGTTGCAAGCCTATCGTCAAGTGCGAAGAACTTGCCATTGAGGCATGCAAGCTCCAAGGTACAATATAAGAGTCCCTAGATTAAATTCCTGGATAATGAGTTGATGTTGAAAGGAAGTGATTTTTCGTAGGAGGGCCATAATGTTTCCCACATCAACAACGCAAGACAAAGGAACAAGATGAAGATGGATGAAATAGAGAATCAGAGGAGGATGTAAGGGTGCAAACTGCAAAAGGATTAATCTCTTGAACATATCGGCGACACAACTCCGGAATGTGGCAGCATTTTGGTACCAAGAGATTGAAGGTCATGCAAAGACAACAAACATTGAATGGAATGAGGAAAAATGAAGAACCCAAACCCCAGAAGGCTAATGACGAAGTGAGGATATCCCAAACCTGGCGAGAAGAAACAAAGTGTCGATGTTTAAGAGCGACAAGCTGCCAAATATAATCAACAGAATATTTCCAAAATTTCCCGCACCATTGCTGGCGAGTACCCCAATTATTTTTGAAACACAAGCTTGAAGGGGATAGCATATTCTTGCAATATAATTTTGTCTTTGGACAAATCCAACCTAGTGAAATTTTAACGAGCCCTAGGGAGGAGAAGCTCGGGTCTCATCATGGCGATAAGTCCAATGTCGTCAGGGTTTAACAAGTCCGACATAGGTAAAACTCAGAGTATTTTTCATGTTTAGAGAGTTTGAAAAAGACACAAAAAAGAAAACTCCAAAGGGGCCCTTTTCATATGTTTGTGTCTCTCAAGCCCGAAAAGGTAGAAAACAATACTTGAGAGAACCTCTTAACTATTTCAGTCAAGGAGTACTTTTCGTAAATAGTGCCTCTAGTACAAAAAAGTAAAAAACCTATTGGATACACGATGTTTCACAACCATTAACGAGCTCAAAAGGACAAGGGCTCGACAATCTTTTCATGTTTCAAGAGTCAGAAAAGAGCTTAGAGTTGACTTGGAAAGGATTTTTTTGGTTTTGATAGAGTATATAATTCATGCATTGATCATTGCCAGTGCTCGAAACACCTGCCGCTACACAAGAAAATGAAAGCATAAGATCTGCTTTGCAAAAACACGCATATAGGCCAAAACCCTAATTTCAAACCCAAAGGAAAACCCTAAATTAAAAAAAAGGTTATAAAAGAGACACTATGGTAGAAAACCAATTTACTTGTGTTTTTTACTGTGGAAAAAACTTCAAATAGTGCGTACCTCGTGAAACTTGGCGATAAATTCCAGGAGGCTCAGTGGTCCATTGCCTTTCGTGCTTCTTCCAGGTAAATGCCCTATCCTTACCTTTGTTTTTATGCCAAAATTAGATGCAATTTCATGTTTTTAATTGGGGTTTAGAGGATTTTGTTTGACAAAAATTCCACCTCGATCATTGCAAGTTTCCCCCTCGGGGTCACGACGACTAAGAAATGTACACGGGGCAAAAAAGGGATCATCACAGGAAAGTGATGTACACCTACAATAACCCAAAAGTTTGTGAACTATGAAAATCGGCCCGTCACAGCTATTTTAAGAACATCTGCGACGAGCACCGGAACCCAAAAATCTTCATTTATAATTAGTTTTAAAAGGTGAAAATGGTTGGATGGAATTTAACAAAGGGATGTTTGCGCATGCAGGGATAAAAAATGGCGTTCGTATGGAAAGAATGTACTCATGACAATGATGATGTGATGGGAATGGCAGATCCTCAGTGTCTAAACATCCTGCGAAACTGTGGGTTGTTAAAATTCTTCCTGACACCACTTCTGAGAGCACAAATGGATCTCTTAGAGTATTTGATTCTAGCATGGAATCCAAACGAAGGAAAATTCATAATCCGTGGGCAAGAAATTGAGTTTGATGCCATGGATATCTACTTTTTGACTGGGTTGTCAAGGAGAGGAGAGATGCCTCACATGGTGGGAACTCGGGTTACTAGAGACTCTTTGGACACACTGATTGCAAGGGTGTGCCCCCCAGGAGAACGAAAATAATCAACAAGTGGAAAGTTGTAGATTGCCACTATTAATGATTTGTCACTGTGGGTATTTCTGTTCAACATCACCAAAGTAGCTGGCTCCCAAGCCAACATGAGGCGACCAAGACCCAACTATGGTTAGCCCGAGATTGCTTGAATCCTACCATGTTTAACTGGGCCAAGGTTGTGTCTCTCAATATAAAGAGATAACTAACCAAGTGTCATTAGGGTGAGACAAAACAATTTAGCTATGGTTCAATCTTGATACCACTCATGCTGGAACGAGTACCAATTCTCCAGAGACAGGACATGATGGTGGGATGGCCAGGACCACGACAGACATGAATTACTCGTTGGGCTCTCATGATGCTCTGAGGAGGTGGTGGCCAACCTGTATCATGGGGTCGAGAATTTGTTGAATGGATGAACCGTCAAAAAGTCATAGTTGAGGATTGGTTGTACACTAGGATGGACTTTATGGGCGATCCAGACATGCTGCTTTCTTCTAGTGAACAGTGGGACGAGAGAGGTAAAATACTCAATTTGATCGACAAACTTTTCGTAATTTTTTTTGTTTTTGGATTTTAAATATACATTCCCTAATTATTATGTTCAATTATTTGCAAATGTTGGACCTGAGAGACCAGTAGGTCTCGCTCCTACTGCCCGGAGCGCTGATAGAGAGATTGACTTACCACCTTTGGGTGGAGATGCTGAGGAGGAGATAGCCCGTAACCTAGAGGGCCTGACTAAGGGGATCCCAGACTATAGAGGATTCGAGGAGATTCCCAGGTAGTACCAGTGACACACCACGGATGTGTCGAACAAGATGCACCAGCTCCTTCAACGCATGGTCCAAGCAGTGGTCTACTATAGAGAGCATAATGCATAGTAGACTTCTAGGTTTCTTTTTCCACAGATTTTGAGAGACTTGCGTCTCGCGATGTAACTGAACACACATATATTTTTGGACATATATATATATATATATATATATATATATATATATATATATATATATATATATATATATATATATATATATATATAGGGTGCCACAGTGCACAACACATGATATCTATCTATCTATGTTTTACTATATCTACTTATTGTGTCTGAATGCTTACTTATCATTTTTATAATTGTACAAATGTCTATTTAATACTTTCTTCACCAATGCATCAGTTAATGTATTTATTCTTCTAGGAATGTGTCGATATGTGATATAATCAAAATTCCTTTCTAGTAAGCGAACACGTAAATACAACCTTAAAATTTGAGGATTTCTGATGGAATAATGCCCGTTAAGTTGAAGAACAACAAGCTAGGAGTATAAATTCACAATCAATGCACGAATATTGAGGACAACAGCCTCAGCCAGTAATTTGATGATGGTGCTATATTCAGCAACATTGTTTGTGGTACACCCTGGACAAACACCTTGAAGATCTAGTAACTCATCGTGAGGATCGTAGATAACCCATGCCGCGGAGGAAAGATTCTGGGTACTGCGATAGGCACCATCAACAAAATCGATATAAGGTGTGACAGACATATGCATAAGAAGTAAAAAGGACACAATAAGTGGCAAATGCATACACACCAAGCCAAACATGTACAAAATGAAAAACAAAATTATGTACATAGGAATGCATGAACGACTCATGCATAATATTTCTTAAGATAAAGCCCATTCCGGGGCTTATCTAAAGGGTTACCTTTGTAATCAATTAGCTCATAAACCCCTTTTTGCAACACTCATTTGATGATATAGGGACCATGCCACATGGGTTCCAATTTTCCTGCCCCCAGCTTGTCATTAGCTTGATCATACAGCAGGACTAAATCTCCCTTTGTGAAGGAACGTGGGTTGACTGTCTGCTCAAAGTGAGTTTGGACTCTCTTATTTTGTTCTTCAATAACTAAAGAAGAAAGTCAATGAGTCTCATGAAGCCATTCTAGATAAAGAAGGCATTCTTCCACTAGAGTAGTATTCGGGAGCAATTCGACAGCTAATTTTGTTTACAGCTTCGACTTGGTCATTGTCTTGAGGGTAATAAGGTGTCAAACTATCATGACCAAGCGTAACTGGGTTGTCAACTCAGTCATCATATAACCACGGAAATGGGAACCATGATTAGTGACTATAGCCTGAGGGACTCCGAACTGGGTAATCACATGATTGAATAGGAATTGTGCAGCTATCTTACCGTTGTTAGACAATGTAGGCATTGATTCGGTCCATTTCTTAAAATAATTGACGACAACGATGATATGCCCATGCCCCCTGTCCGAGCGAGGGTTACAGGTCATAAAATTAATGCCCCATTTAGGAAACAGGCCTATGGTAATTACAGGATGCAAAATGGAAGGTGGCGCACGCATCTTTCGCTGGTAAATTTGGCACGCGTGACAGGAATGGATAGCAAGAATGAAGTCCTTAAAAATGGAGGGCCAAAAATAACTCACACGAAGGATTTTTTGGGTAGTAGCATAACCAGACATGTGACCACCACACGCGCTAGAATGGCAGTCATTCAAGGCTCTTTCAACTTCCTCAAAAGTTAGACAACAACGGAGAACTGAATCAACACCGAGATGGTATAAAGTGTCTCCAACAATACGATAAGGCTAATAATGGTGACGAATGCACCGTTGAGCATCCTTAGACAAATCAGGACAAAAGGAAGACGTCTGGAGGTAGACAATAATGTCACTATACCAGGGATCGAGGGTACTGATCAAGAAAAGTGTGTCATCTAGAATTCGGTCCTCTATCTGGGAGGGAGCGAAAGCAGATGGTAACGAGCAAATCAACTCAGTGAATTTTTAGACTTGGCAGTAGTAAAATCCAAATCGAACTCTTGAAGGATAACAATCCATTTTGAGTACTTGCCCCCCAGCAATTGATGCGAAAAAATGTATGTCATCGGGTTGCAATATGAAATCATGGTCATCGTATGCAACAAAACATAATGACGAAAGCGTTGGACAACCTGGATAGCTGCCAAGGCAAGCTTCTCAACATAAGCATAACGAGTCTCAGTGTCAAGAAGGTTGCGGCTAAGATAATAGATAACGTGCTTGGAACCATCATCCTCGTCTTGAACCAAAACCATACAATAGTACTATCAGCGGCAGCTAGATAAAGCGAATACTCACGAAGATAGTTAGGTGGACACAAGAAAGGAGCAGAAATAAGAAATGTTTTGAGTTGCTCGAATGACCTTTGGGCAACGTCATCCCAAATAAATGGAGTGTCATGCTTAAGGAGATGCGTGTAACCTTTAGAAATATCGGCTTAGTTAGGGATAAAACGATGTAGGAAATTGGATTTTCCTTGCAAAATCTGCAACTAATGCAAAGAAGAAGGAAGCAGGAGATTTAGTATAGCTTTTACTTTGAGGGGATTGAGACGAATGTCGTCTTTAGAAATGACAATCCCAAGGAGTCTGCCAGATTCGACATAGAAGAGACACTTATGCGGATTGAGACGAATATGGTAATGTCTACAGTGAAGAAAAATCTGGCGAAGGTGCTTCGAATGGTCAAAGGTTTAGCTGAATGAGCCGGAAGATCATCCAAACATGGCTGAACAATGTGACAGATATCATGAAAAACATAGGACATTGCTCGCTGGAAAGTGGCACCAACATTTTTCAGGCTGAAAGGGAGCATTTTGTAAGAAAAATTACCCCATGGGCAGATGAAGGTGGTTTTGTGTTGATCGGTAGGTGAAATATTTATCTAGTTGTAACCAGAAAAGCCATCCATAAAAGAGAATATCTCACTCCAAACACAATCATCGATAAGCTGGTCAATGAAGGGAGTAGGATAATTATCTTTCGAAAATGCACAATTGATGTCATGATAATCAACACAAACCCTAATGGTGCCCTGCTTTTTGGTCACAGGGACGACATTAGATACCCAGTCTGTCAATGGGATAGGATAAATAAATCCTACCTTGAGAAGTTTTTCAACTTCTCCTTTGATTACTGCGTCTTTTCTGCGGTGCACAAGATGCAAACGTTGTCAAACTGGATTTGCACCAGGGTACATAGGGATCTCGTGTACCAAAATACTTGGATCAATACCAGGAATTTCTTCATATGACCATGTGAACACTTCACAGAACTCACGTAAAAGGTCAGTGTAAAGCTAAATCTCCTCTGGAGAACAAGTAACTCCAATGTGAATATTTTCAACAATCCCTGGTTTAACAGAGATGTCGATGGGCATGGTTTGTGTAATATTCCCCATATTTCCTTAAGAGAAAACCTCATGAGTCAGGATAGGTGTCTAAAGTAGCTGAGAAGGAGTACAGGAGGAAAACTTACCTAGACATGCAGTCATGGCCTCACGGCTTGGGAGAAATGAGGAATGATGGTGATGATCAAACCAAGGAGGATCCTCAAAAGACAGTCTCAAGAATTGCTTCATCGGAAGGAAATGTCTCTTGTAACGAATCTAGAGAAACAGTGTTTCCAAGCCAACACGATTGAACATACGTGTCGAGACACTTGCTCAAAGGAACAGAGTCAGAAGATGAAACCAAAGCTAAAACAATTTCAACATATTTGAGCTCAGCAGGGCTCAATGGCATAACCTGACCCCATTAATCTACTTGATCGATGGGGGGAATCACCCAAGGATCAAGATTGATAAAAAAATCATAATAACAGAGGCGAAATTGGGAGGTGGGAGTGAAAAGACACCCATAAGGGTAGGATCTTTAAAGAGTCTAACACCCACACTCATATAGGGAATAATGGTATGCTCCACAAATGGAACATTGCCATCCGAGGAAGAGGAAACGAAGAAAGACAACTGAAAAATCGTGACGATTTTCCCTTGATGAGGAAAATAGAGTACATGAAAGAATGACGAAGCTATGGCATGCATTTTATACGTCCAGCTTCGCCCCAACAAATGGTTGTAAGTTAAATTAGCATCAACAACTTCGACTTCGACATCAATTGTCTTCCCTTCGAGGGTGATAGGCAAGCACAGGAGAATACCAAATGGACGAGAATCTCTTCCATCAAAGGCTTCCAAAGTATTAGGAGATTGACTCAAATATGGGGAGCCAATGGCCTTCCAAAAAGCAACAGACATGATGCAAGTGGAGGCGCCCTCATCAATAATAGTACGATGGATATTCTTCGAGTTAATGATGACTTGAATGAGAAAAGAGATTTGATGAGGCAATCGCGGCACATGGTTCTCAAGATCAAATGTAATTAATTCTAAATTGGCCAGGTCAATGCCACCAATGGCTGATAGAAAAGACTTCCGTTGGGGGGGGGGCAACTCTGGAGAACTTCCAAGGCAAACATAACCTAAGGAGCTTGGGCTAAGTCTTCAACAATACTATAGTGCTGTACAGAACAAGCATTGGGGTTATAAGAAGATTTCTAGAGAACTCCCTTAGTAGGAGGTCGAATGACAGGCACAGTGGTGGGTCGTTCAATATGAAGAGGGCTAGAACTAGATGAAGGAACATTTGAAGGGACTTCAGGTTCCTTGCCGACAAATGGAGGAAATTATTTCACTCGAGTATTCACATGAATAGGGATAGCCCCAACCATAAAAAGTTGGGAGCCAAAATTGGAAGAGGATTGAGGTTGACTGACCACCATTTGAGTTTGCTGAGAGGGAAAAGGATCTTTAAGTACAACAGGAGTTCCTTAAGTCCCCTTAAGAAACAACTAACTTTAGATCATTGAGGATAGTCTTTAGTGTAGTGATTCTCATCACAGATAAGACAAGGATACTTAGGTTTGCATTTAGCACCATTATCAGCCAGAGGCTTAGGAGGGTCTTGCTTCGGTGGATCGGCCTTATTTTTACCTTTCTCCTTTTTCTTACCTTTCGAAGTTTTATCTTCCGCAGTGGACTGAATAGCATTGACTTCAGAGGTTTTTCCAGTATTAGATGTGGACTGAGAAGCCTTTTCACTAGGAGCGGTAGGTTTTTGCTTCGTAGGAGTCGTGGAAGACTTTCAGGAAGATGAAGCAACGGAACCAATAACACCATCGATGGAAGGCGTCAATGGAGCTTTAGAAGTTCTAGGTCATGGAGCATCAAGCAAGACATCATAAAGCGTGCCAGATTCGGAGTAAACAAAATCAAGATACTGAGCATGCGCAATAGCTTGCTCTTCAGTAACACATGCCCCCCTAGCAATATTTTGGGCTATCGGACTGACAAAAGAGGTAGTAAACCAGTCAGTCAGAAGCTAATAAGGGATCCAGAACTTAATCAAATGACATCGCCTTCTCCATTCATCAATATGATCAGAGATGTGAGTAGTCATGTCCTGTTTCAGACAAGTAAGGAGATGTGTTCCTGTTTCATAACGAATCAGTAATTGAAAATGGGTAAGAAATTCCATTGCAAGCGAATTGAAGCCTTGGAAAGTTCCACGAGCGAGTTCAATATACCATTTCGTAGCGGAACTAGTGAGAGTCCTTTGAAAAAGGTGGAGGCAGACAGAATCATCAAGTCATGAGTTAGATGAGCACCATAGATGATAAGGCATGACATGCGCTTAGGGGTCCTCTCCAGATTTACCATCAAATTTAGGACAATCACCAGGAATTTTGGTCGAAATTGGTGGCCAATGCAGATTATGAAGGATAGTTTCGTTTGTCAACTTGGACACATCAGGCAGTTCCAAAGTTGCCAGAAAAGGTAATTGAGGATTAAAGGACATCATAGGTCTCTGATAAGGGCTAGAATTAGGGTTCCAACCAAAGCCTTGTTGCCCCCATGGATTTTGTCCATAGGGGTTATAGTTAGGTGGGTTAAAGCCATAACTTGGTTGTTGTCCCAGATTTTGATCGCCAACAAACCATTGGTTACCAGCTTGACCAACAGGGGCAACATATGGTTGCTGAAAATTTTGATAAGGATTAATCTGTGGTTACTGATAATTTTGATACGGAGCACCTTGAGGTTTCCCTTGGGGTTACTGAGGTACTTGGAGACCATATTACGAATGAGATCCTAACTGTGCCTAAGGCCCAAGATACATTTGATAAACAGGTTGGGCTTGAAATCCAACTTGAGTTTGGAGACCAGGTTGAGTTTGGAGTCCAACCTGAGTTTGGAAACTTGGTGGGGCTTGAGAAATAGCTAGCGTCTGAATGCTCGGTTGAATGAGAGGTGGATTAGTTTGACTGGACTGATGTCCTTGTTGAAACTGGGGTTGACCCAACTGGCTGGAAGGTTGGCCTTGTTGAGATTGAGGTTGACCTATTTGTCCAGAAGGTTGAGCTTGCTGGGTGATAGGTTGACCTGGCTGAAACTAAGGCTGGCCCAGTTGACCAAAGGGTTGACCTAGCTGGATAGCAAGTTGGCCTTGCTGGAACCGAGGCTATCCTACTTAACTAGAGGGTTGACCTTGTTGGGAAATGGGTTGGCATGGTTGAGGCAAAGGCTGACCTAGCTGCCTAGAAGGCTGACCTGATTGACCAGAAGGTTGCCCTAAATATACAAAAGAGGCACTCGTGGAGGCCAAAGGTTGTCCCTAAAAGGGTTGTCCTTGTAGGCTTGAAGGTTGCCCTTTCAAACCGGAAGGCTGCCCCTGTAAAGGTTGGCCTTGCAGGCCATGATAAGTGGTGTGATTCCAGGCAACCGAGAGCGGAATGGAAACTTCAACTGTGGGCTCCGGAGGGAGGGAACCAGTGTGATAAATATGAGCCCCTCGAGGATCATAATAGTGCAATGGGTTATGTGGATAGGAAGGTGGTTGGAAGCCTAGAGGGTTATGATTCAGGTTTTGAAGAGCAAACATGTATTGCTCATATGACCATCTCATCGGAATGGAACCGGAAGAAAGTGGTATATTACTTGTAGGGTGAATAACTCTGGATGCCAAGGATGAAGGACCATTGTTAGCGGGACCAAAAGAGGGCCCGGTAACAGTAGTAACCACCGAGGATGCAATAACTACACTAATGGAAGGAGTTGTAGAAGCCACACAAACAGTGGGAATTGATGGAACAGACGTGACTGATATGACCTGAGTATGAGGTGTGGAAGTCAAAGCCATGAAAGGCCTTGAAGTCGGGGTTATAGTACGAGACCATATAGAACTCCAATTTAGAGATGTGGAACCAATGATTTCAGACAAGGCACGATAGTGCAATGGTAATGACACACCAAGAGTAGTGTTAAAAGGGAAACCTTCTGGGGGAAGAGGAATTTCTCTGCTTGACACAAGGTTCTCTTTGCCTCTAACGGGACTTGTCTCATCCATGTTAGAAGAAGCCATTGCAATCAAAACACCAGGAGGAGTAGACAGGAGGTCTTCATCTAAATACTCGCAGAGAGGACTCCAATCAATATGAAAAGGCTCCTCTCCCAGAGTCCAGTCGATACCTTAGAAGAGACAGGAGATGCAGAGTCTCCGTCACTTGGTAAAGAGTACGGGATCAGTGAGTCCGCCAGGATGGCTTAGCTCAAAAGGTCTAGGAGAAAATCAATAAGGTTGCAAAAAATATATCAAGATGCGATCACAACATGGCCAAGATTAATAGGTAAAATGTTATTGTGGCAAATAAATTTTATGACACTGGAATGAAACTTTGTCTTTTCACGTTTAAAGAGTCAAGAAAATAGGCTAAAGATGACTCTAGTCGCCTTCGAAGTTTAATGAGCCTAAAAGGACAAATGCTGAGATGATCCTTTTACTTTTAAAGAGTTGAAAAGGAATGAAAGTGACTACTATGGAATTATAGGCAAGAGGTTTACCAGACAAATCGTAAAACTGCATATACACCTTGATAATAAAATGAAATAGAAATGACCAAGGACTTTCCGTATGGTAGTGAATCTTCCCAAATACTATGTTCGATGCGTTACGACTCGTAGGGTGGCAGACTCAGCTTCCTATGGATAATAGGATGATAACCTAGTGGGGTCTCCCAATATATACGCGACGGTATGGGGAGCACAAATCTGTACTAGCATCTATTGTATCACAAAAGGAAGAATCACCCAACCTTAGTGAGAATAATAGGAACTAGGTTTAACGACGTCGGAACACGTCTCTAGCCTAGACCTCTAAATATGTGAGCATTAGGTTCCAATGCGTTTTTAAGTTCATTCAATAGGTTTTAATAGTTAACTTGAATTAAGTCTCGATTTCAAGGCCTTATTGAATGTATCTTTAACACTCCTAGAATGCAACTAGATGAGAAAAAAACCATTCTTTTCGATGAATGACTACCTAAATGAGGGTAAGGAGTTCATTTCCAAGCGAACGAAGATAATAACAAGCAAATGCAAGAACAATAGTGCAAGTAAGTAATCCAATCAATAGGAAACACAATGCATCGATTTCTACTTATTTCACAACTACTATGATGGAAAATGAAAGATTTGAATTTCGCTTTTCAATTCCTAATCATAAAGAATCTACTAATGCAAACATGCTTTCATTTTCGTATACTATATGAGTGCAATTGTTTTTTATTTTTGGAATAAATAACAAACAAGCTAATGCACAACCTGACTGATCAAAAGGAAAATGTAATCTATGCTTCAATAATGAATGGAAATCAAATCAACACAACAAGCTAGTTTGATGACCAATCACTATAGATCAACCAGGAAAATGGGCAAGTAGCAAGAGAATAGCTTCAAACAAACCAACAAGAATATTGTGGATGTAGTTCAGAAACTTGAAAGGACAAGCAACCCAAAACCAACGATTTCTTGACGGAACCCTAAAAGACCTAGGTCACACAGTCCAAAAAACCAAATTTCATATAAATGGAACCAAGAAGGACATGCCTCAATAAACACAAGCAAAACAAGCTTAACTAGGTGAGAGAAACAACAAAGGACAAGCTACATTGGTCTATTTAGGAGGCAAGGCTGTAAAAAATTAACCCTACAGGAATCGTCGCAGACGAAACACTGACAACATGAGATGATCGCTAATCGTCGCAAGCACAACATGGGAAACTGAGAGACGTTGTCGCAAGGGCACACCTGTTCTCAACGATGGTCCGATTTCGGGAATCGACATAGATGTATGATAGGATATCCACAACGTACAACGAGGGTAAAGAGAACAAGAGCGATTCGTCGCAACTCTTATGAATTAAACAACGACGATCTCAATAAAGAGGGAAAACAAGGCAAAAACAACTGAAAGACATTAGGCTTATCACTTAGACAGTGAGGTGGACTACCGGATCTACTTAAATGATCCAAATCACTGATGGTTCAGTCCCAAACAAAGAGACACTATGTAATTCAATAAAAAACAACAAGAGCAAAATCAAGAGACAACACACAAAGGCTCCCCAGCAAAGTTGCCAACTTGTGATGCAGGTAAGTTCCCTTTGCAGACAAAGACAACCCCTCTAGCCCTAGAGTGGGTCTAGTCACAGCAAGACAAAGACAATAGCTAATTCCTTAAATAGTTATCTTTGAAGAGGCCTACCTTATACTGGTGTTTGATGAAGTCCTCGTCACGTCACTTCATCTATCCTATCTTCTCCTTAATGAATGATTCACCTGAAACAACATATGAAAACGAAAAAACACATAATAGAGCACAACAACAAATGATCTACTTATAGAGTCAAGGAACCATAAGTTATCAACATACATTTCATACATGATATAGGAAATAACCATTGATTGTATTAATGTAAACAACAGTAAAGCTTACAACCACGCCTTGATGTCGCAAGCTTCCTTGAAGGGTCCGATCAGTATGTCTCCATAAGCATTTACTCTCAAAGGTCTCCCAGAAAGATTGATGACTCTCTATCTCACCCAAAAGCACAAGTATGAAACTAAGGAAATCACAACAAGGCTTCCTTCTTACAAAACCATTTTACACTCTCAATCCACAACATGAAAGGAAATCCAAACTATAAGCTATCAATCCAACAAACTAAGAACTAGCACACCAAAAACTTAACTAGCACCAGCTAATCATAGTCATGGAGGATGCTTTTATAATAGGAGGAGCCTCCATAAATGAGGGGAGAGGAAGCTTATATTCAAGGGAGGTTACTCAAAAGGTAGAACCACCATCTCAAATGAGGAGAGGAAAACTTCTTTGACCTAACAACTAGCTCCAGAACCACCCATAAGTATTATGTTTGAACTAATTCGCCATATCTGTGTCGTCACAGGTCAAACACTATGAATCAGAGACGATGTCGCAAGGTGTTAGTGCATTCTGGGCTATCGTCACAGGAAGGATACCGATGACCTGCAACGATCCCTAAAATCCGACCATCACCGAGAATAGATGTACTCTTGTGATGGTGTCACGAGGTTCCCGTTCACTCTGGGCCATCATCATAGGCATGATACTGATGTCCTGCAACGATCTTAAAACATAGGTAAAAAGGGTCAACTTCAGGATTAATGAGCTTGGTTAATCTTCTTGAGTGATATGGAAGATGTGGACACGTATTTTGATGTATGAAATAGAGCAGATGCCATTCAGGGACTGACTCTACCCAGGATCAGGGGATGTGGGGTCGGTGACAAAATATTATGTAACAGTTTGGAGGTGAGTTCATATGTTGAAGGAAAGGTTCCAATAGGTGTTAGAGGTTTTGATATGAGGGCTTGTAGTTTTCCTTATGCTCTGCCCAAATCAAATGGAGATATGATTATGTATGCAACTGAAAGTCTCCAGTCACTGGGAGATGGGACTTTGCATGTGATTGAAGGTCTCTAGTCAAGTTTAGCCAATGTTGTGCATCTGACTGAGTTTTTTCATGAAAAATACTCTGCATTCCTCACGCAAATTAGAAGAAAAATGGCATGGAAATTCCCATAGACTTCTAGAATAAGTTTTAAAGGTTGAGAATGGTTTGAAAAGGTACTCCAATAATGTGAACACCTTTAGTGCACAATTAGTGGTGTTAGTGGATTGATTTATTCCAATTTGTGCACCCTTGATCTCAACCCTAAGGTGAATTTCTCCCTCCATGTTTTATATACATAAATTTGGAGCTGAGTATTGATTGGCTGAGGTAGTAGAGTGAGTGAGAACATTGGATAAGTGGTAAAATTCTTTAGATCAAGTTGTGAGAAGGATTGATTAAATATCTAGGTTTTAATGGTAGTATTATAGTAGAACG
Source organism: Pinus tabuliformis (assembly GCA_031772625.1). Classification (NCBI taxonomy): domain Eukaryota; kingdom Viridiplantae; phylum Streptophyta; class Pinopsida; order Pinales; family Pinaceae; genus Pinus; species Pinus tabuliformis. The sequence goes on along the minus strand of CM062820.1, from coordinate 1,109,966,670 downwards.
CTAAATCAAAGAATCAATTGTCAGATCAGATTCAGGTCGTTGTAGCATAGTTTATTTGGAGGTATGTAGTAACGTTTATGCTATTGGATGATTGTATTATTGATGTTTGCATTTGTGGCACTTTTGTCTAGTGTTCATAGCATGCTATTCGTGGTGTTTTTTATTAGTTTATTGATGGTGTCTTGCTACTGAGACTTGGATTGTAGAGATGCATTCTTATTGAGTAGAGTGTCTTGGATCCAGTTTGAAAATTTATGAAATATGATCAACATAGTGTTGAGGAGCAGTGACTTCATGAGAGAGGAGCAGTGATATTGAAGCTTCAGTGAAAGGAACAATTTCTCCATCCAATCAAAGTTGGATAGTCCAATTGGAGTGGGCGAGGATCGTTAATTGTGGTGGCCTTCAATGGATGGTAGTTCATAGATTCATGTGAGAACAATGTCTTTTTAGTTGATCAGTAGAATAAAGTCTCTTAGCCAATTGGTGTTGGCCTATTGTATATGAGGTCGAGTCTCTAGGTTGATTAGAGTCAGCTAACTATGTGATAGACAAGTTGCTTGACATAATAGCGATTCAGAGTAGAGAAACAACAACAAGGGTGGTTTTTCTCTCGAAAGGGTTTCCACTAGAAATATTGTGTCTCATGTGTGATGATGATTTTGGTTGTTGTGTTTTGATTTTTTTCATTTAATATATGCTACTTATATGTTTACATGTTATTTGTTTACTCATATGTTGCTAACATATTATGATTTGCTATAATAACAAGTGTGTGATTTAGTTGAGAAGTAATAATTTAAGTAAAAATTAGATAAAAAGTCACACTACTGATTTATACCTCCCCTCCCCCCACCTTAGTAGTGCTAAAAGGTTTCTAATATGAAAAACATAATAACAGAATATTGGGCGAAAAAACTAGCCCTCCACTGGCCTTGCAGGTCATTTCCTCCAACCCCCACTTATATTACATGCATTCCCTACGTAGCATGAAAGAAATAGAGGGGTCACACTTGTAGAAGTTGTCATAATTCCAAAACATGAAAATAAATAGGAGAATGCACCAACCACAACTACCTCAGTTCTTTGAAATCACCCTACAGATTCATCACCTAGATTCATCAAACATACCAAGCCACTTGAAGGGTTCACCATCTCAATCCCCACGAAAGTAGACACCCTAGCATCAAGTCCCACACACCCCAACATAATTAGCCAAAACAAATCCCAAAGGATTCCCAGAGGGAAAAATTTATAATAAACTCTCAAAATTAGAATACACGAGGAGCATAGAGATGCTTAACTAGACCCCAAATTTTTCCCTAAGAACCCCTAGACTAGCAAAGGATTCAAGCATAAACATTCCGATATGAAACTTTCTTAGTGAAGAAACTAAAGAAATCTAGTTACAATAACTAGAGAACAAACAAAAATGTTGCTCACAATCCTCCCAATCCATAGATAAGATTCCAGAAACCCCAGACCAGTGACCTAGGAAAAAAATGCAGAAGAAAAACAAGATTAGGGAGAGAACAACTTGCACTGCCTTGTTGGGATTGAAGGAGGAATGTCTCCACAAGTCATCGATCTCTAGGAAAACTATCCATGATTCAAGTTCCACACCCATCTTCATTGCCCTCCCACCACTATATCCACGATACCTCAACAAATTAATAACCCACCCGCACAACACCAAAATCACTCATAGACATATTTAACTCCATATTAGTGAATATGATTGCCACTAGCAGCAGGGAGGTTGAGGTCTCAACCTCACCCTTACCCCTCTCTTCTTTGTAGAATGCCCAAAATGCCATGGAAAGAGCTAATTTATAACAAAAGTTTCCATTTAGTGCCATGCATGCCATTGCATGTTGGGCGCAAGCCACACCCCCCTGATCGTAAACGCCCATGACATCCTAGGATGGTGGGCTTAGCCCCTAAGAGATGCTTATAGATTCCATTCACACCCCCACCAGGGAGATGCTTTTTGACATGTTAAATAAAATGGAATTATGAAAAAAAAATAACTCCCTTAATTACATATATTTTGAGATATATACATAATGAATCAATATGTTGGGTAAGAAAATGAAATGTTAAAAACTAAATAAATATTTTGAATCTATAAATTTTATTTATTGAATATTTTCATAACCATATCAATTTTATTTTTTTCTAATGTTGACATCAAAGGATGAGATTTATATCAAAAGTAGTTATGCCCCATTTTACCTTTATAATTAAATAGATTAATCAGGAAAAAAAAGAGGGTCATATAAATAATTGTTAGATCAAATGAGTTAAGGTTTTTTGGGTATGTGGTGTTGATAAACCATGGTATTACAAAAATGTATGTTTACAAGTTAAGAATCTCCATGGTAAAGTTGGACTATATATATCTATATATATATATATATATATATATATATATATATATATATATATAACTCATATATTAACTCTTTTTATAACTAATGATAATAATAATAATAATAATAATTCAAAATAAAGTTATGATTTAATTAATTTTAATGATTTTTTTAACATTGGCAGTGTGAGATGTATCCTGAAGTGTTTTGATGCTTATATAGATTGATCAACGTTTAATAGCCATTTAATTTAGATGGTTGCAATAGTATACATGTAGGGCATAGAGAGAACTAGTACATGCAAATGTTTTGAATATATATATGTATGTATGTATATATATATATATATATATATATATATATATATATATATATATATATATATATATATATATATATATATTGATATTGTGACCCAAAGGAACCTAATAGCTAGTCTGACACGTAATTACTAGTAAACCTCTAGGGGTCTATGACCTGTCCTCCTTTCTGTAAACCAGGTTGTAAACAAGGGGATTTGCACCCAGGTCTCTTGAGTTTCAACAATTTCACATATCTTGGATTACCAATTAAGCTGCCCCCGCCCCCGAGACATTAAAAATATTTAATATATACACATTTTAAATAAATAAAATCAACAAGCCTCAAAATAAGTATGTAAAATGTATAGTGACATTTGAAAGTCTTAGTTTTTATAGGTTAATGTTGAGTAATGCAATATATCTCTATCTATCTCTATATATATATGTATAGATATATAGATTTGAATGAAAAATGAAAAAGTCATAAAAGAAACATTAATAATATATTTTTTCATTAATGAATCATTACGTCATAAGAAAAACTGAAAAATGACATATGTGTGTGTGCACACACACACGTGTAGAACTAAGTCTCTATATATTTACAATTTCATCATCTATGAGAATATATAACATATTGAAGTGTTTTTTCAAGCAAGGAAAATAAAATAAAAATTAATTTTCCATGGTTTATTCATTTCATATTGTTAGGCTAGTCATTCTAAACTTGAAGCCAAAGTAGACACATAACATGAGAGATGACACATAACACACAATAGAAAATGGGTAATGTAACATACCTTCGTATTAATAACAAAGTTAGGCTTGTTGTTTTAAATTTTCATGGATGAAAGTGATATGTAAATAAAATTTCCACAATATATGTAGAAATTAATAGAAATTTGCTATTACTGATGAAATCAAATTGAAATCAAGAGATTACAAATTTCCACTACTATTCTGTAGAATGGAAATCAAAATTTAGAAACACATGTAATGACATGAAACCATTAAAACACCACAACAACACAGTGATTTACAGTGGAACCCAACTGGGAAAAAACCCTCCACTTCTTTTCATTAATCAGATGAGAATGAGAAACTATTAGAATGTCTTGCTTCAAATCTAAAGCACACCCTACACTGTATACTTGTTCTCCTATTGTCTGTCCTTCTCTGGCCAACACTTGGCCAATTCAAGACATCATCTTGCTCCTATTTCCTTGTGCAATCTTAGAGAAAATTAGCTCCTAAAAGATAGGAATTTTCTCCTATTTTCTTGTGAAATTCCCAAGGATGGATTCACCTACTCAATCCCAAGCTCTGTACGCTCAACTAGTATACAATTGAAAATTACAATGTGCCTTTTTCTCCACTCCAACTAGAAAATTCAAATTCCATTCATGTCTAGGGTATTTTTGGCTAATTGACTAGTTTAACTAAAAGATCACTATGTTAACAACAATTCTACTACTCAACTGACCTTCAACTGGCTCAACTAGGTACTTGAGCTCAGTTAACTGAGTCAAACTGAAAATAACTGGACTAGATTACTACATTTTATAAATCATCACATACACAACTCTACTTCTATCCTATAACTCGAATTTACTGAGTAAACTAGTAGACACAACCATGTCACACAAGTTAATTTCCATCCAAGCCATCCCACTGATGTGGAAAATTGAATTACTAAATTTGATTAAGGCACAAGTCAAATTTGGCCTTTCTTGCTACATGATGGGATGGGGTCCCCAGGGGTAGAATTGAATTAATTAGACATTTTTTGTTAATAATTTTTGTAAAGAATGTAAAGCCTTAGCCCCTTGTTTTGGTAAGTGATAGGTGGTTTTGAAGACTCACCCATGAGTTGAGGGCCATGGTATTGTATTAGAAAGACTATAAATAGATGAGTCTTAGTGAATGATAAGGATATAGAGGTATGAATGAATGAATGATGTTGTGAAGTTTTGATAGACAGGAAGGTTTGTAACTGTCAGTAAGCAAAGGAAAGGCTCCGTAGCTGAGTTTTGGGAGGCCTGGAAGAGTCCACAACTGAGTGCATAGGGTAGTTGAAGTTTGTACTGGAAATATTCTGATTAATAAAGACTGATTTTGGGTTGGAAATACTTGCATCTATCTGTTTAATTTTATGTCACTTTCTCTACTGTTTCTATAATTTAATGTTTTTTCTCCACGTGAATAGGGTTAAAATGAACATGTTTATGCTTAACAAGATCATTGAATGATATTCATGAAGATATAAATCTATTCTGGGTTAGTTTCGGATCAGGAAGATATGTCTACGTGACAACAGATCTAGATCTCAGAAGCCCTAGAAGACTTGTTCAGTTGCACGAAAGTAGCACACATATCCTATTAGGGCCTTATTAATGCAATTGGCTAGTCCCACAAAGTATTGAAGGTATTTAGGGCCGAAATTAGGAGTTATAACTCTATCGGAAGGTTAGATTTGCGTGGAAGTAGATCTATGGCACTGAAAGACGTCACACTAGTCTCTAGATGTAGAAACTTGGTTCTTGCATCCCCCAATACTACTTTGGGTGAGACTGCGACCTGCGCTACATTGGTTGCTGCCGAAAGGGCCAATAGTGTAGGGTTTTGTTGGTTGGCACAACTAACTCCAAACCTGGGTTAGGACCCCTTAAGCCAAGAAATGGTACCTTTTTCGGGACTGATGACTTTCTTAAGAGATGTGTGATGTCGCATCATTGGAATCTAACTAAGAAAGAGATTGAAAAGTGGTTGGATCTGAAGATTCATGAGTTTGTGGCTCAAGAAAATAGGAATCCATGCTTTTCCAAGGCAGATTGGTTGAATAAATATTTGTATACAGAGGTACATGAAATTTTCTTTTGCACTTTTCCATGCGAATTATATGAGTGGTTATCTAAATTGGCAGACAGTCAAGGGAGGTGGAAGCTCGATAATCCTATAGTGTGGACTCCAGAATTGGTGCGATGAGTAGAGGCATCTAAAAACAAGATCGCACAGGTTGTCGATCATTGGCTTGATCAAATTCTGGGAGGATTTGTTACTAAATCTGCAGTTGACACATCAATTAGTTATAGCGAAGCAAAGTGAAGATTCTTTAATGGACCGCGAGGTAAGTACTTAAGGTCATTGATTACTTGGATTAAAATGCTATTATGTGAAAAGTAGGTAATGTCATTTGTTATCACCAAAACATTGATCATCTAGCCTAATTTACTAGATGGATCGAAGTACACCATGTAAAGCCAATTTTACCGTAGTAAAATTGCTTTCACCGTGAGAAATTACTTAATAAACCACCTTTGTTAAGTAATTTATAGTTAAACCCATGAAGAATAATTAAATATATCACTATTTATTTTATTTTCTTCTAGGAATAATTAATTAAACCATTGTTTAATTATTATTCCTTGTCATATTTGACCCAATCATGAAAAATAAACACATAAATCATTAATTATCTTATTTTTCTCCAAGAATAATTAATTAATCACTAATTAATTATTATTATTTGTTCAAATTGACTAAATCCCTTAGGAATAATTAAATAAATCCTTATTATTCCTTAACTAATTCCTTGAGATGATAAATAAATCATTTATTTATTTATTATTTCTAAATAAAAGTTTAAATATTTTTTTTTTCTCCTAAACAAATATAATAAAATATGCCAGGTGGTTATTCCAAGAATAGAATCAATAATATTTTATTATTGCTCATTATTTGAGGATAACTCAATATTTTGTTATAAATAGAAGGGTTTTCCATTCATTATTCACTTTCAATTATTTTCATTGTCGCAGTCATTGTTGTAACTCTGATTATTTTCATTGTCGCACACCATATTTTTGTTGGGTTTACACATTATAGAGGAGAGAGACTCTACACAAGCTGAAGACATTTGAGGATATCCAAGAACCCATCCCATAGAGTGGGATTGGTAACATCTATTTGTTCTCTTCACATGTGTTATAATAAAATTATTCTTTACATATCTGGTTTCTGTTGGATGATTGGAGTTATTATTCTTTCTTTTTGTTGTTTAACTATGATTGTGACATAGCTCCGGACTTTGGCAGGTTTTGTTTCTATCTATTGCTGTAGATCTACAATGTTTAGTAGTCATTTATATTGTTGAGATTTTTTGTCATCCACAATCTTAAGTGGGTTCTTTTCGTACATCTTTGAGAAGAAAACACTACAACAAAATTGTCGACTCCACTGGGTTTTATACTTCAGATCCAGAAATGTAGGTAACCTTCAGATTTCAGCTTAGGGTTTCTAATTTTTTCAATTCTCTTATATGTTTCCTAGTTTTTTAACCCTATATCTATTAAATTTTTGACTTCTGCAAGCTTTCTGGTCATTTCCGCAGGTCACAGGAACCAACGGCGACAAAGGTGGTACCTTTTTTCGAGATCTACCGACTAGGATCCACAGAGTAGAAATCACATCTTTTGGCCCAAAAAGTGCGATCTGGAGGCCAGAGTGCACTTATCAGCCAGAAAATTTCGATCCCTATACAGAAACAGGTCAGTACATGTGATTTTTGGGTTTTAGGGGTTTTCTTAGATCTATTTCTAAGTTTTACAGAGAGCTATCTGTTGGGTTGTCTGAAATCTATCTCATCTCGCTTAGGCCATGATCCACTCTAATTTACTCATCGAAGTCAAATTTAGCCTCCCATAGGGCTTCTAGTACGCTTCCACCTTTCTAGGAGGAGTTTATCTCAGTGAGTAGTCTGAGTTTCTGCAGCGCTTTCAACCACATTTTTCAGATCTTTACCATTCTATTTCAAATATGTTAAGATAGGTTGTTACCATCCATGGTTTTACATTTAACCTTGTTTGGTCATTTGCCTTAGGGTCCCATCGGTTTCCTTAGGTGTTTCACCCATCTCCCTATCTTTTTGTAGTGATCTTCCCCTCTAGTTTTTTGTTGTTTCTGCACCACTTTCTAGCAGCTTAGTGTCACTTGATCCTAGTCACACTGACATTTAGATCCCTTGACTGTTTCAGCGTATTTTCCATCAGTTTAGCCACCAACCAACGTAGTGTTTGAAAACCTAGTTTAGGTGGGGTTTAGTTAATTGTTTTGCAATTCATTTTCTGTTAATAATTTCAGTTTATTTTCAGAAAGCGTTTTTCTTTTTTACAAACATGATCTAGGCTTAATCAATTAATACACTTGCACACACAAGCACACCTTAAGGGAAGGGTGCTTGGTTTACATTGCCAAGCCAACACTTAACACAATAAATTTATCTTCCCTCATTGACACAAAGACATATTGTTGATCCCCCTTCACCATTTATGTGTCACGTGTGTCCTACCACCATTGCACCAACAAGGTGTTTAATGCGGAGACAATTAGGCCTTCACCCCCAGTTTCCGCTTGGGCATATTACTCCCCCCTGTCGGGTTCAAGTTAATGGCCCTTCGATTCCCCACACTGACTCTTCTCCTAGTTCATTTGATTCTGAGCCTCCTTCACCGCATATCTTCACCATGTCAGGACCCATAAATGGTGCAGGAACCCAACCTAGTGTTGGCTTCGATTCTATCCCAGAGGTCACATCAAGCGGAACAGTCTTAAGAACCATTCCAACAGCCTCCATGCTCCCCTTTATGGTTGGGTTAAGTCTACCATATTTTAACCAGTTGATAAATGACCCCATACACCATGATGTTGGTTAGACCTTTATGTCGACTAAGCTTCCCTCAGACATCCTGAATTTTAAAGGTAATGATGGACAAGATTCTACCAACCATGTCCAATCCTTCCACATGTGGTGTCCATCCAACTCCATAACTAATGACTCCATTCGTCTTCAGCTATTCCAACATATGCTCACTGGAGACACTGCAAAATGGTATGAAGACTAGCCCTCCGCATCTCATTCCATTTTCGCGACGCTTGCTAAAGCATTCCTCTCATATTTCTAGTTACATCTTCGGTATGACACTTGTAGGGATCTATTGAACACATTCCTTCAGTCGTCCGTCACTCGCCTTTTCGACCATGTTCAAGAGTGGCGTCGAAGGAGGAGCACATGTTGTGCCCCACCTTTTGAAGACCGTGTCTATCTAGATTGGTTTCTTAGGATCCTTTTATCTCCTAGTGGAAAAGATGTCGCATCCCATTTTCCTCAGACCGAGGAAGAAGCTCTCCAAACCGCCCTAAGGTATGACCTGATTTATGCACAATCTAGTTATGTCTATACCATCATTCAAGACCTCCCTCGTCCTAGAAGTGCCAATGCACTGAGGGCATCTCACACTTCCGACGATATTGTTGGATCCCTTTCACACTCTTCCACATATACTTAGCAAATTCATGGCTACCCGCAAGGGGAGACCAGCTCCTCCAACACTTATGCCCCTCCCACTAGCAACATGTTTCCAGGACCCCAACCCATCTACCAAACTATTTCTCCTCCTCATGCACAACTGAGCTCTCCAACCCATCAAGAATTAGTGTCGTAGCCTCATATGCATCCTCAACCACCGCCCCCTTAAGGTCAAGTATTTTCACATTAGAGTACGACCAATCCCTAGAATTCAAAGAAAACTGATAAGGGCAAGCGTAAAAAGGGTAACTAGGGTAATTAAGGTAACCAACCTAGTGAACCCCAGGGGAACTAGCCTAACACAAACAACCAACAACAGGGCAGCCAGCCCAAGCAGAACAAGGCTATTTGTATGAACAAGCCTTGTGCATGTTGTGGTATACATGTCCATTATACACATGAGTGTCCTCTCTTACCCTAGATGCGGCAAATGTGGGAAGCTCAAGCAGCTTCTCGAGGTCAATAATCGCCTTAGAATCCTACGCCATCTCAACCGGCAGTGCTCACAAATGCTTTCCCTCAATAAGGATTTGTTACTTCTCAACCACAGCTAGGTCAAGTAGCACATCCCCCCCAACCTTCTAGTCCTGGTTACTACAAGATCCTTATGATGAACTCTGATGAGGTTAACCCCTTCAATATCAACTTGCAAACTTGGTCACGTCAACATGAAAAGCCCTCGGCTTTGTCTTCCACTGAGTCCAAAACCAAAGTATCTGTTGAGCCTCTTACGACACCAAATGGTCCTTTACAGATCCATCAACCTAAAGTTGAGTCCATTCCTAAGATCTTGAAGGGACCATTACTCCCTTATGCAGCTTCTAATAAAGCTTCCCAAACATACAATATAATAGATGACCTGGCATAATCACCTGTTGCCATGTTGACGTTGGAAGTCCTCCATTCGTGCCCATCTCAAAAGAAAGCTCTACTAACTGCCTTGGGTGCAGTAGATCCTTCTGACGATCGTCTGATTGTCTTCCCGGTTGATACATCAGAGCACCCCCCATTGCCTTCATCTGTTTCTTTCCAGATACTGGTTAGAGTCTGTAATGCCATCATCTCCCGATGCATTATTGACAAAGGTGCATCCACCTATGTGATGTCCACTGCTGTTTGGAAACAACTTAAGTCACCCGAGTTTTCCCCCTCCACCATCACTTTGCGTGCTTGGGATGGACACTCCTCCCAACCTCTTGGCATGTACCGCAACTGTCTAGTGATCCTTGCGGGAAAGACTATCCATTTTAACATTGAAGTCATTGATGCCCCTTTAGATTACAACATTCTCTTAGGTCATAGTTACACATATGCCATGTCAACTGTCACATCTGCAGTGTTTTGCAAGATGTGCTTCCCCCATGAAGGGAAGATCATTACCATTGATCAATTGACTTACTATGAGCTGACATCCGTGACCTCCCCCAAGTCCATTATCTCGTCAATGTCCAACAAATTGTGTTCAACTCCTCCCACCAGTGTTTTAGTTGGAGTCTATAAAGATTCCTCATTGTTGGGTGCTTTCCCTGGTCCTCCCCCTCTCGTCTCAGAGCATAACCCTATGAGTGTTTGCATGTTACAAGCATCATGGACTATCCTTAAGTAGTCCAATATGCCTGATCAACAACCAACTCCTAAGTACCATATTGTTTCTCTTCCATCTAAGCCCTTTGCACCCACCCCACAAGACCTCCTCCGTTTGTGGGTGCCTCTCCTATGCTTCCACCGGGAAATGTTCCTCCAGGTCTCAATCATCTAGGAGTTATTCCTCTGGGACATTACCCTATAGGGCAGATACCTTTCTTATTCCCTCCTCTTGGAATTTTTTTTGTCCCTGTCATGCCTTCGCTGGTTCTTCCTCACATGACTCTAGGGATCCCAATATGGTACATCAAATTCCCTGTGAACATTCCGCCCAGTCAGCTAAGACCTTATCATGATTTGACCCTAGTACAACCGGTCCCCATGACCCCTACTTCTGCTTCAGTTCCATCAAAACCTCAACATGAACCAGCTCTTGTTGCGAAAGCATTTGGCTAGGGGGGCAAAGATAAAAGGAAAGAATCGAAAGACAGGACTCCCCAAGCTCCTTCAGCCCCTAAGGCCCCAAATATGCCACCTTCATGCTCTTTGCGTAAAGTTATTGGGCATGCCACCAATAATTGTCCCAAGCTTCCTCAACTTAAACCTTTGGTTCATGAAGCATTCCCTGAGTCAAATATCCCGGAAGTCCATGTTAACTTACCAGTCCCACCTAAGAAACTAAAAACATTGCACACAAACTACCCTTGTGCCCTATGTGATCATCATGGTCACTATTCCCATCGTTTCCCTCGTCTTGATGAATTTCGCAATTTCCTTGGGGTGATTCGCGAATACGAGGCCACTTGTATTAGATCATCTACTCCTCTACCCATGGATTCTAGTACCACTAGTAAACCAAAACAGGGAGACTATGGCCCCACTATTGTGATCCCTCCCCCCGATGTCGAGATGACGGACTCCACGGGCCATGTCCTTTACCTACTTCATCCTTTAGTTCCTCGCAGCCAAACCTTTTTGAGGTTTCTGCGTGCGCTTCTATCGAACACCTTTCGATAGAATCTTAGGTCTCAACATCTATAGATCCACCATCTATTACCTTGTCATCTACCATTCAAGATTATGTGTATGTGAACCTTCTTTCTTAGGATGATGCACCAGGTATCACCACCTCATCATGTAGTCAATATTCCTCTCATGCCCCCATCTTCCATTTCGATGAGGAAATCATGGAAGCCATGACTACCCCTGATTACCCTTGGGATGATATGCACCATATTTGGATTCCACCACTCTAAATACATCCAGTACATCCATAAAATACTGGGGAGGCACATAGGCCCCTACATCCCCTTTGGAGGATATCGTGCCAAGTTGGGCCAAGATGCTTGAATCCCATTTTCGAGCACTCGGAACATAATGGCGCTCCACAAACTCCTCCTACTAGGGGGCATCATTCGCACCTTTGTATACCAGATCAATCCCCTCTGTCAGATATGTTTGTGGGAAGTATCCTATGCTTGGGGGTGTTACACAGTAATTTGTCACTATCCTCATCTCAGTCCTTCTATTGTGTCATGTATAAAATACACATGTCCATATCTTCCCGCTTATGCAAAGATTAAACAATGCTCTCTAATACTGAAGATTGACCCTTTTTGCCTAAGTTTTTACATCGTCGCAAGTGAACCCTTTGAAGTTTGCGACGATCCTTTGTTTTGAACTGTATCGTCGCGATGTCGTCATAGGTGTACACGTGTTTCCTGCAACGATCGAATTTTAGGGATCAGTGCAAGTCCTCAATATATTAATTGCGATGATTGGTCCAAATACATTGCTCCCTTGCAATGTTGTTGCTGTGCCCTAGTTCACGACCTACGACAATCCACATTTTGCGAATTAGTTCAAATAGTCGGCCTATTGGTGTTTCTAGAGCTGGTTGTTGGGTTAGTTTGGGTCACCTTTCCTCCTCTGGGATGGTAGTTCTGCCTCTTATGCAACCTCCCTTGATGATAAGCTCCCTCTCCCTCATTTCATGGAGGCTCCTCCTCCTATAAAATGACTCACCATTGCTATGATCTGCTAGTTCTTTCATTGGGAGCTGCTAGTTTTGAGTTTGGTTTGAAGAAATGTAGATAGCTTTGGTGTGAGTGTGACAAGTGTGGAATTTCTAATAGTTTGATAAGAGTTTGTGGAGTATCTTAGCTTTGTATTAGAGTTTTTGAGTGAGAGAAATATACCATCTATTTGGGAGACCCATTCTTAAGAGTGAATGCTTGAAGGAACATACTAACTGGACCCTCCGAGAAGACTTGCAATGTCATGGTATGGTTGTGAGTTTTCTCTTGTTTCATTTTTAATACAAGCAGTGAAGATTTCCTATATCATGTGTATAATCCACTTGATAGCTTGTGACTCCTTGACTTTACAAGTAAATAGATCATTATTTTTCTTGGTTATGTGCTTTGTTGTTTTCTTGTGGTGTTTCAGGTTGATTGCTCATTGAGGAGAAAGAAATGGAAGCTGGAGTAGCACAACGAAAACTTCATCAACCATCGGTTTGAGGTAGGCCTCCAATGATGACTATTTAAGGGAATCGATTGTTGTTTTGTCTTTGTTGTGACTAGACCCACTCTAGGGCTAGAGGGGTTGCCTCTGTCCGCAAAGGGAACACTTTCCTTTATCACAAGTTGGCAACTCAACTGGGGATTCCTTTCTATGTTTTCTTCTTGTTTACTCTTGGTTTGTCTTTTGATTTAGTGTCTTCTGACTTTTGGGGTTAAACCATCAGTTTTCTAGGTTACCCGGGTCAATCTGGGAGTCCTTCTGACTATTTGGAAGATCAATCTAGTGTCATTTAGGTGATTTTACTTTGTCTTTTGCTTTAAGTAAGATCGTCGCTGAAGATAGCCTAACAGCTGTGACGATGTCGCTGATGTTCTAGCTTTGTGCCTGCGACAATTTGGCTTTTGTCTCAGGTTGCTAGCTTAATCCCTGCGATGATTCCTAAAATCGGACCGTCTCGGAAAACAGGTGTATTCTTGCGACTAGTATCATGTTGTCAATGTAACACCTGTGACGACATCTCTAAAAATAGGTGTACTCTTGCGACTAGTCTCAGGTTGTTAGTGTAACACCTGTGACGATTCTTGTAAAGTTGTTTTTACAACTTTACCTCATGAATCCATCAGTCTTGTTTATCCCATGCTGTTTCTTGTCTCTCATTAGCTTGTTTTGATTGCTTTTGGTTAAGGTACTGTCTCTTTGATTTAATTGAGTGAGTCTTGTGTTTCAGACCATTTGCATGGGTTACTTGTCTATCCAAGGTTCATCTGCAACCATCTTATTGATTTGCTTGAAGCTTTTGCTGCTTGTTTCTCTTTCTGGTTGATGTCTAGTGTTGAGTATTGAACGAATTTTTCGTAATTGATTCAACTTCTTCACTGTCAAGCATAGACTACAATTGTTTGGATCGATTAGTTTACACTCACTTGTTTATCTCTTTAGTCTCTTTATAAAAAAAAAAAAAAACATTGCATTCATTTAGTATATGAAAGTGAAAGTATATGTGCATTTCAAATTTTCATGTTTGAGAAATTGCAAAGCGAACTTTAAATCTCTCATTAGTAGTATCGATGCACTGTAGGATTGGTGTGTTAATGCAGTGTGTTTCTTAGCACTTGCATTTGCTTGTCTTGGTTTTGTCTTGATTTGGGAATGAACTTTATACCTTTCTGTTATAGACATTTTTGTGCCTCGCAGCATGGAGCATGAAATGTCAATAATTACAGGGATCCTCAGTCCCTAAACATGTTGTTCTTACCCCTAGAAGAACAAGGTCAGCAAACCACAGCACTTCCCATCAGTTCTCCACCTGAAAACACTCAAAAACAGGCTATTTTTGGATCATGTCAGCTGCTCCACTGAGAAACTGCGCTGAATGTCAACTGCTCCTCCTTGTACCTACGCTGAAAGTCAACTCCAATGAAGGCTACCTGCGCTGGGCGAGATTGGCCAAGTGGCACAGTCATTCTGCAAGGTGTCAATTGCCCAGGAAGCTTCCAAACTGACACTTGGTTCAAGGGATTCGCCCTGTGATGAGTAAGAAGGTCTTGATCTCCAAGTGGAAGAAAGATCCTCCAATTGGACTCGAGAACTGAAGAGGGAGAGGACACAAGGCAGCTTTAGGTTAGTCTCAAGCTGACTCATCCTTTCTCCAAATCTCCTATATATAGAGCTCTTCTATGAGGTCTAAGGAGGCTGGAATTTTGTGCAAAGCAAGGAAGTGCTGTTGGTTTACAGTTAGAGCTATTGGGTGATTGCTTTTATAGAGGTGAAGAGGAGATTTCTTGCTGCTGGGGAGGTGCTGCTGGATTGGAGCCATTGATGGTTGTAACCTTCTCAGAACCTTTTACTTCTATCAATAAAGCTTTGAATGTTCTCCTATATACTTGTATTGCATTGATGTATTGTATTTACTTGTATATCTGATTCACTCTAATCCATGCATCAGTTATGAGTACATGTTTCTTGTAGTTTCCCTCTCTTGTTTGTACAGGATCTTTGTGTAGCTAGGCCGGCAAGGGAACAAGGAGCTGGGAGCAAGGGACGAAGAGAGAAGACAAGATCGACAAAAGTGAAGGATATCGGTTGGTCAATCTTTTCTTCCTTCTCTGTACTTTCATAAAGGAAAATATCAAAGCTTTACTTTCAGTTGTTGCTAAGGAACTATCGCCCTTAGAGTAGGGATAGGGTCATTCCGAGTCGGATACTTTTCCCCACAACAAACTGGCGACTCCGCTGGGGAGCGTATCCATTTGATTTGTGTTTGTAGTATCTTTGCTATTCATTTCCTGAACAAAAGAGTACCAAATCGAAAAGATTTTGACTATATCAAAAGCGAAGTAGAGGGCCTGCTACTCTTGCTCATTTTCTGAGCAGATTCATGATTTGAAGAGCTGATCTACAAAAGAATCTTGTTCTCTTTGTGATAGCTTTTCATCCTCTTGATCATCCCTTAGCTTGTACTTGACCTATAGCTTTTTATTTCAGCAAAAACAGTGAATTTTTGAGCTTTTTATGACCCGGAAATCCTTGTAAACGCAACTCTCGTGTCTCAGTGCAGGCTGTCCACAGGCAGTCTGCATTTCAGCACAGGTACTCCATTCGGGAACTGCGCTAAGAGTCAATTTGACAGACCAGAGCCTGCGCTGATCCAGTTAGCCAGTGTCTTGCTGAGGTTTCCCACTGAGTCTTGGCCCTGTTTTCACTGTTATTTTGCTGCTGATTGCTTGTCATTGTACTTGCTGTAAACCAACTTTCCTCGACATTATTCCACCTCAGTTGTGTGATGAAACTGTGATTGTTCTTTCAGTATTTCTTGTTTCAGTTACAGTTTCCCATTGTGAAAAGCAAACCAGTATAGTTGTGGCCTCTTAGATCTTGAACTGTAAAAGTGTCTTTGTGATCTTAAGAGCTAGTTTTATTACTGTTCATGGCTGTTTGAGTTTGTTTGTTTTTCATTTTATGGTTTGAATTCATACATTTTTAGTGTCGAAACAAGTACCTGTAAGGCGTCTTTTGATTTTAGACAAAACTTGTTTGTTTACGCTTCAAATTGAATTCGAAAATTATACGACAGTTTCCTTTTGTTTACATCAACATTAAAGGAAAAGAAAAGAAATACATGCATCTTGCATTTGCATTTTGATAAGTTTGCATGATTGATCTAGGAGAAAGTGCATTAGTTTGTGCTTTGTGCTCTGTGTGGAAAGATAATGTTTTTCTCTCCCCTCAGTAGTTAGGATTTTCAAAGCTAAAAAGATTGTAAAGCTTGCTTATCATTTTAGCTGCATTTAGGAATTTGTACCAATACATCTCGTGGTGATCCTGAAAGACAAACTGCTAAACAAGATCAACTTAAAATATATTGAATGAATCTAAAAATGCTTTGTAACATAACGCTCACAATAGAGGTCTAGGTAGAGACGTGTTCCGGTGTCGTTAAACGTAGTGATTGTCGATCTCTACGAAGGTGGGTGATTCCTCCTGAGGGACGATAACACTAATACGGACTTGTGCTCCCGCGTACCGTCGCGTATATTGGGAGACCCCTATAGGCATTTATCCTTTATCCTTAGGAAGACGTGTCGGCCGCCCTACTGATCGCGATGCAGTGAACACAGCATTCACGAAGATCGACCACCCGTACCGTAAAACGTATTCTGTGGTTTCGCGAAAGGTTTGGCACACCCTCTGCCTAGATCTCCAGAGCAGTTTCTTTTGGCCTTTTTCAAACTCTATAACTGAAAAAGTCCAACCGAGCATTTGTCACTTCGGGCTCGTTAATACATCGAAGGCGACTAGAGTCATCTTTAGCTTTTTCTCGACTCTTAAAACATGAAAAAGCAAAGTTGTGTCTAAAAGCGTCTAATAAAATTCATTCAATACGGAAACATAATTCCCCTTTTTGTATTTTAGTTGATCGAGTAATCCGCAACCGTGGAGGAAATTCAATTAGAACTCCATCGTTCGAGGAGACTCACGAGTCAACCGCCTTTGTCTCCGGAATCGAGAGTAGTACGGACGAAGCAAACTCGCTTGACCGGGTCAAAATCTCCCATTAAAGTTAGAACAACAGTTCCGACAACATCTGAGATTCTGGTCACTCCTAATATTTCTGGAATCCCTGCCTCTATTGAAGAAGTTCAACAGCAACAGAGGGACAGTTGTACTGATCCTAGTCTGAGGACAAGTACTTGCATAACTGAACCAGTTCCATCTGAAACCGGTCCACAGAGTCTTGTTGCTCAAACAACTGTCGCTGTCGAAGCAACCCCTTCTTCGGCACCAGAAATCTTTTACGGACCTGACGGTCTTCCTCTTCCTCCTAGTCTGATTGCAATAGAGGAAATTGTAGAGGACCAGCAAGCAAATACTCCAACTCATTTTGGAGTAGGCATCACTCTTTTTCCTTCTGCATCAGAAGTTTGTCCATCACCAGTGGAAGTTCCTATAGAATCGTTAGGTAGTTTATTGGATAGACTTAAAATGTCTGAGCAACCGTCGACATCTAGGACTGTGCCAAATGACACAGCGACAGCAGAAGCTCCTGCTGTCACTCCGACAATGTTTGCCGGCATACCAACTGTCCTGACTAGCTCTCAACAGCTAGAAGGAGTCCACCCAGGGACTATTATGACAACTTGGTCTGTTCCAGTTTGTTCTTCCGGTATAATACCCGGTAATTCTTATGTTGAAACTAGACAAATTGATCCCTTTGGAAATCAGTTTGGACCATCCAGTCCTCAAAGGCAATCTATACCCTTGAGCTCCGGATTGTTACCGTATGGGGGGCAATATGCCCTTTCACTTCCCCCTCCGGGAGGATACCCATACGGCAGTTTTCAACCGCATTCAGGTTTGACTGAAGTTACGACGAGTGGTTGGGTTCCTATGTTGCCCCAACAACCGAGAGTTGTATATTCCATGCAACAATGTGTACCTATGTCTAGCATCCCGATGACACCAGCAATTGTAACCGTGTC
This sequence comes from Pinus tabuliformis, assembly GCA_031772625.1. Lineage (NCBI taxonomy): Eukaryota > Viridiplantae > Streptophyta > Pinopsida > Pinales > Pinaceae > Pinus > Pinus tabuliformis. The sequence continues at coordinate 1,109,948,543 of CM062820.1, read as the reverse complement.
GCAAGTTCAATCGATGCCTGTTGTATGTCAACCCCAAGTTGTAATGCAACAGCCCCTTGACCCTGCAACACAACCACAATCGCCAACTGCCGGGACGACACAGATACAAACGGGAACCATAACCTCGCATCTTGGTCCGTCAGTTAGTATCGCACAGCAAAACATGGCTTCGCAGCCATGGATGGTGCAATACCAACAACCTCAGTTTCAACAGGTGTACCAGGGATCTGAGCAATAGATCTTTGCAAATAGTGGGCAACCCTGTATTCAGAACGGGTTAAATCAACCACTTTACAGTGGCCAAGCACACCAACCATATCAGTCCTATCAACATTAGTTGCATTATGCTGGTATGCAAAGGCCTACTGCTCAGGCGATTCCATCGTATCCTGGGTACGCCTCGCCAAACCTAAATCAGCAGTTGCCATTCGTGGCGACTCTAGAATTACCAGATTTACATCGATTGACGAATGATCCAATCGCCTATGCCCATTGGTGGCCAGCGATTCCTCACAAACTTCCTTCGGACATTCCTAAATTCAATGGAAATCTTGGCGAAGGCCCGTCGAATCATGTGATGACTTTCCATCTGTGGTGTTCGTCGAATACCTTGAATGATGATTCGATAAGGCTTCGCCTTTTCCAGAGGACATTGACTGGTCCGGCGGCTAAATGGTATATTGAATTACCTAGAGCCTCTTTCGACAATTTTAGTTCCCTAGCCACGACTTTCTTAACACACTTTCAGTTACCTATAAGGTACGAAACTGGAACCGAGATCTTAACCAATTTCAAGCAGACAACGGCCACACATATATCAGATCATATACATGAGTGGCGTCGTCGTCGCAGAATGGTAAAGACTTATGTTCCAGATCAGCTTTTAGCTGAGTGGTTTATAAAGTCGCTTCTTCCTGCTATAACAGAAGATGTGGCCAAGGGAGGTGTCGTAACAGAGGAGCAAGTTATTGCTCGTGCCCAGTATTTAGACTTAGTATATACTCAGTCTGGCACGCTCTATGACAAGATACCTGACGCCCCTAGACCGGAATTTTCAATTCCTCCCCCTCCTGGATCAAATAGTGACTCTCATGCCGGCGATGGTGTGATTGGCACTGCAAATGCAAAGTCAACACGGGATTTGTCTAAGAAAACCCGTAAGACTTCGAATCAAAATGCAAATGAAGAACTTCTTGCCTCGGAAGTAAGTGCCGTGTCGGACGACAAGGGCAAACAACTGAAGCAACCAGGAGACAAGAAGAAAAAGAAAGGGAGAAAAGGGAAACCCCCTTCGGGGTGTCATATATGCGATGAGGATCATTGGACAGCAGATTGTCCATGCAAAGCTGAACTTAAAAGATTCTTTAAGAGTCCGAAAACCTCAGCTGTGTTGACTGATCCGTTTCCTAATCCTGGTCAAAATCTGGTTGCTAATCAAAATGCTTCCCGATCCCAAGTGCTTATGTTGTCTACCTCAAAGCAGCAGAATAATGCTTTGACAAGGAATAAAGATTACGGGAATCCATGGCTGTCGAATAACAAGGCTAATGAACAACCTAGTAGTTCGACGATAGCTTTGACCAAAGTTGTGCCACCCATCATTCCTGAACCAATGATAAAGTTGCCAAAGGGAGTAGTACACAAATCGACATTTAATCCTCGTGCCAAAATAGCACAGAATTATAATATAATAGAGGACCTGGCCCAATCGCCGTTCGCTATGTCGACACTTGAGGTACCGCAAAATTTCCCCTCCCAAGAGCAAACTTTATTATCAGCAATAGGTGGGATTGGCCCAATGGATTCCAATCTTGTGGCCTTTGATCATAAAGGATATGACCCTTAGTTACCAGCTCAACTAGCTTTCCTTATTCAAGTGAAAGCCCTCAACAAAACTGTTCATCGAACAATTATTGATGAGGGGGCATCTACATGTCTTATGTCGATGAGTTGCTGGAAAAATTTAGGCTCACCACCCTTGTCAAAATCGTCAACGACATTAAAAGCATTTGATGGACGATCATACACTCCATACGGGTTTTTAAGTAACTTGCAAGTTGAACTGGGGGGCAAAACAGTAGAAGCTGATGTTGAAGTAATCGATGGAAATCTCGATTACAACATCCTACTGGGAAGGCCCTGGATATACGCCATGGCTGCAGTTGTGTCGACCTACTTCAGGAGGATTGTATTTCCTTTTCAAGGAAAAATTACAATCGTCGACCAACAAACATTTCTCCCCAACAGTTCTCAAGTTATAGGAAGCAGCACAATGATCCATGAAAGTGATCAATCGCTCCAAAATATTGGAGTAGGTCTCCTAAAAGACCCTGCCTTAATGGGTACTTTTGCCCTACCGCCGGCGGGTAATCTAGCGGAAGTAGCCGCAGTGGAAACCTACAATATGAAATCTTCTATATCCAACGGATTCGGAAGATTCCTAAATATTTTGTCAGCATGGATCATCGCCCTAATGGAAATACTGTAAATACAGTGGACTCCGAGGATGGTGCTTATCTCGTGTCAACCTCGTTAAAAAATGAAACAAATCCCCTTTTCAAAATTCAAAGGTAAACCTTCATTCCAACCACCAAGTTGAATGCAATGAAGCTTGGGGGGCACCCTCCTTTGACATGCGTTATTATGATGCTGGGGGCATGCAAAATCGAGCAGTTTTAGCACACAGTTCATGCTCGTTAAAAAATAAACGCAAGAATCGAGCAGTTTTGTACAGAGTTCATGCTCGTTAAAAAATAAACACAAGTTGTGAGCAATATTTCCCTACAGTTCAAGCTCATCCAGAAAAAATGAACCGGTAAACAACCTCGAGAAATGTAACCTTTGAAAGCCATGTTAAAAGCCCTTGGTCGTGTTTATATGCCATCACCTCCATCCGTTCATTTTGGCCAATCGTTCACCTCCATATGTTTGTTTACCCATTTTGAGGAACAGCTGCGAAGAGTGATTTCACTTAGCCATCCTTGTGACACTACCGTGATTGGAAAATTCCAACCTGTACCTGCAATCAGTTGCTATCCCTGTTTATCACTCGTTCCTCAAAAGACGAGTCTTCTTTGAGCTCTTTTCACTGACTCGTAAAATATGAAAAGTTTGCCGAGTTTTGGCCTTCCAGCTCGTTAAACGACCGGAAGAGCTATCCCTCCTCTAAATTTTAATCTTTTTGGACCGGAGGGATTATTGCACAAAAAGATCGAGCGCTTGTCTTGTTCGGCTCGTTAAGAGTACCGAACACCCATCCCTTCTGTATTGTTTTATACCTTTTCGGACTTAAGGGATTAGATGACGAAAAAGGAATTATGGAGTTAACTTTCTGTACCTTTTCAGACTCTCTAAAAATGAAAAGGATCGAGTTTTCCTTGTCGTTAGACTAGTTAAAATGATTAAATAGCGACAAACTTGTCTTTAGACGAGAACGAGTTTCCCTATCGCTAAGCTCATTAAATCATAGCGATGGGCTTGCCCGAAGGGTAGGTTATAGAACAAGCATATGTTATCCTCCTCAAGCTTGACAAAAATAAAGAGGTACTGGTCAGAAATGATTGGGGAAAAATTGGGAGAACATCAAAGTTTAATGGTAGCAAGTCACTCTTGAACATGACACTTTTCCTCCGTTCCACATCGGGTTGGGTTGTTTCATTCACCGGTCTCATCACCATGGTCTTCGCCAAACCATCCGCATTTGGGGTAATGCTACCGATCCATCGCATCAGTGTCGTTATATGTTCAAGAGAGGTCATTCTGAAAGTGTCAACCGTGTCCCATCCACTGCCATACATTATCCTTCATCCATTCATGATCGCCACCCTGAATCATATGTCACAGTTTGTTTTCACCTCCACTAAAATCATTAGCTCCATTCCGTGTCATTGATGTGGGATTCATTAAGGCCCTCCTTTGATGGATCGCTTCTTGTCGACTTCAGCTCATTATCCAAGACGTTGATCTAGGAACACCCCCATCAGTACTTTGAAGCTTGCATGCCTCAATGGCAAGTTTCTCACTTCCGGCGACAGGTATACATCAATGACCTTCGACCAGAAGATTTTGCGTGGCGTTCGACGCCAAGTCCTTTATTCACACCACGTGAATTGTACTGCAGTACCTTGAGGGTCATTATCATTATTGGTGATTCCGCTCGCGCTTGTTAACGGTTTTCATCATTGACCGGTAATCAAGCGATGTCTTTCCATGTTCGACTTTAGTGCAATTCTCACATGGATCGACTTGTACTTAGAGTGAAGATCGAACAAGTTTGAAGACCCCAGATCTAGTTTCATCCATCCGGGCTGCGATATATATTCAGGAAATATAAAAGCATTTGTCATGTACATCATTGCAGTAGATGATCATCCTATTCAAAGGATGATAATTTCAGCAGAGAATTATCAGTCTACCATCAGACGATCGTCTGTTCTATGTACCAAGATGTATTTATAAAGCTGAGCATGGGAATGCCCGCCTCAGCTAGATCATGAAAACAGAATGAAAAATAATGTATTGTATTGTATTGTATTACAGGGCGCCTCCTCAGCACTGGAATGAACTTCGGACCCTCTAGATAAAGCATTTCACCCGATAAACGACCTCATACTTTAGGGGGCAACTGTTATAGACATTTTTGTGCCTCGCAGCATGGAGCATGAAATGTCAATAATTACAGGGATCCTCAGTCCCTAAACATGTTGTTCTTACCCCTAGAAGAACAAGGTCAGCAAACCACAGCACTTCCCATCAGTTCTCCACCTGAAAACACTCAAAAACAGGCTATTTTTGGATCATGTCAGCTGCTCCACTGAGCAACTGCGCTGAATGTCAACTGCTCCTCCTTGTACCTGCGCTGAAAGTCAACTCCAATGAAGGCTACCTGCGCTGGGCGAGATTGGCCAAGTGGCACAGTCATTCTGCAAGGTGTCAATTGCCCAGGAAGCTTCCAAACTGACACTTGGTTCAAGGGATTCGCCCTGTGATGAGTAAGAAGGTCTTGATCTCCAAGTGGAAGCAAGATCCTCCAAGTGGACTCAAGAACTAAAGTTTAACTGAAGAGGGAGAGGACACAAGGCAGCTTTAGGTCAGTCTCAAGCTGACTCATCCTTTCTCCAAATCTCCTATATATAGAGATCTTCTATGAGGTCTAAGGAGGCTGGAATTTTGTGCAAAGCAAGGAAGTGCTGTTGGTTTACAGTTAGAGCTATTGGGTGATTGCTTTTATAGAGGTGAAGAGGAGATTTCTTGCTGCTGGGGAGGTGCTTCTGGATTGGAGCCATTGATGGTTGTAACCTTCTCAGAACCTTTTACTTCTATCAATAAAGCTTTGAATGTTCTCCTATATACTTGTATTGCATTGATGTATTGTATTTACTTGTATATCTGATTCACTCTAATCCATGCATCAGTTATGAGTACATGTTTCTTGTAGTTTCCCTCTCTTGTTTGTACAGGATCTTTGTGTAGCTGGGCCGGCAAGGGAACAAGGAGTTGGGAGCAAGGGACGAAGAGAGAAGACAAGATCGACAAAAGCGAAGGATATCGGTTGGTCAATCTTTTCTTCCTTCTCTATACTTTCATAAAGGAAAATATCAAAGCTTTACTTTCAGTTGTTGCTAAGGAACTATCGCCCTTAGAGTAGGGATAGGATCATTCCGAGTCGGATACTTTTCCCCACAACACTTTCTTTAAGTAGGCTTTCATCGAAACAAATGATGCTTTGCTCATTCTAGTTGCATCCTAGGGTTTTTGATATACATGCAGTAGGGCCTGAAAACTGAAACCTAATTCAAGATCAACTCTAAAATTAATTGAATGAACTTAACAATGCATTGGAACTTAACGCACATTATTTAGAGGTCTAGGCTAGAGATGTACTCTGGCGTCATTAAACCTAGTCACTATCGCTTTTGCTTAAGGTTGGGTGATTCCTCCTTCTATGACTCAATAGCTGCTAGTACGGATTTGTGCTCCCCATATCATCGAGTATATATTGAGAGACCCCATTAGGTTATCATCCTACTTCCATAGGAAGCCGTGTCTATCGCCTTACAAACTGTAATGCACCGAACATAGCATTTGGGAAGATTGACTGCCGTATGGAAAGTCCTTGGTCATTTCTTTTTCATTTGATCACCAAGGTGTATATGCAGTTTTATGGTTTGTCTGGTAAACCTTTTTTCCTAGTTCTCCAGAGCAGTCACTTTCGTTCCTTTTCAACTCCTTAAAAGAAAAGGTCCATCTGAGAACTTGTCCTTTCAGGCTCATTAAACCTCAAAAGAGATAGAGTCACCTTTTCGTCCTTTTCTTGACTTTTGAAACATGAAAAGGTCAAGTTTTGTTCCCGCGTCATAAAATTTACTGCCCACGAAATATTCTTGGTAACAATTAAAGTTCTTGATTACAATGCAAGTGTTTTTCAAGCTCGTTCCCGATGGTAACCTTCCCTGAGTCTACCGGTCAAGGTCTTCCCATAGATGGAACTCCTGGTCCATTTCCTCCATTTGGAAATGCTAGTGCTCCATATATGGAAACATTGTATTTGTCTGGGTTAACCATCGGTTTGCTCATGTGGTTGTTTTTAACCTCAGTGGTCCTAAGCGTCATGACCCCTGTTCCGCTATCTCCTTCGTTTGAATCACGAGACGATGATTCCAAGGTTGAGCCTTCGCCTTCTTCCCCTATTTCTTCATTCTCCTCTCTCCTTTGCCTGGTGAAAGTTCTACATCCAATAACTAGGATGCCAAGAAGAAGAATAGGAAGACAAAGAAGAAGAAGATGTTGGATAAGCGTCCAGCCACGCATCCAGCTCATGTTCCGAGTACGTCACCAGTTGTGACACCTTTTGCTCCTCTGTGGAAGGTTAAGTTTCCTTGTAAATTATGCAAGGGTGACCATCTTCTTCATGATTGTCCTGGTATTCCTAGGATCTTAGAAGCATGGTTTGATGATGCGGCTCGTCCCTCATCATCCTCTGAAGCTCATGACGATGCTACCTTCTCAATTGGATGTGGTAAGAAGATAGGGAAGATTTTATTCCCCTGTAGGCTATGTGATGGCAATCATCTCCTTCACCTTTGTTCGCTCATGGATAAAGCTTCTGCCATTTTGGAAAATCTTACAGCTTCTTCACCTCCACTTCCCGTTGGTTATCAGAGGCTCTCTTCAGACCCTCTCTCCATTGACAAAGAGATTTATATGGATTCTTCTCTTGTCCGTCCTCCTCTTCCTGAGCCTAGCTATGTTAAGCCTGTTCCCGACCAACCATTGGTTGGAGAGATTTTCAACTTGGGTTCACCACCCATTAATCACTCTATTCCGGAAGAGTGTCATGATCATACTACTCATTTTCTTCTCATCTCATCAGATCCTACTGAGTCCGCGAATGACTCTCCTATTCCTACTGATCAACGGAGTCCTTCTCCGGTTCCTATAGAGTAGGGGGGAAATCATACGATACCCCCACCAAGTAGTTCGGTCGTTTCCTTTGACTAGAGCCATTTGACCGCATTCTGCCTACCATCCTATGTGCCTTTCTAGATTACTGTACTCGCCTATGATAAGGCCGTACCGGGCACTCTCTTGGATGAAGGTGTGTCTGTCAATCTTATGCCTTCTACTACTTGGCAAGCTTTGGGCTCCCCACAACTTGTGCTTGTTACTCAGAATTTGTTAGCATTTGACGGAGGAACTTGCCAACCTTTCGGGATCCTTTCCAAGTTCCCTGTGATTTTGGGAGGCAAAACCGTCTATATAGATATGATGGTTGTCCAAGGTGCTTTAGATTTCAATCTTCTCCTTGGCTGTGATTATATTTATGCCATGAGGGCTCTTGTTTCTTCACTTTTACATGTGGTTTATTTTCTCCACGACGGAAGAATGGTGGCTATCAATCAATTGTCATTCTTTAGTCACCCTGTGACTCCTGTACCACCATCATCCCCATTGATTCTTATCCGCAAGCAACACCTTCCTTGCCATAGGTCAATTATGTGGCTACCCGTTCTATCTCTGCCTCTATTGATAATCATATAGATGGTCTCATACATCATGTACTGGGGGCATTGGAACCTGATCTATCATTGGTGTATAATGACATGTGTTCCTCCTGGACCGTGCTTCTTCCATCCGGTGACGATCTCTTCAGAGCCATGTTTTCGTACGACCTATGAATAGGAGTTCCAGGATAGTTTGATCTTGTGTCAACCTCGTTAAAAAATGAAACAAGGATCATGAAGCATAGTTCCTTATCTTGTGTCAACCTCGTTAAAAAATGAAGCAAGGCTAAGGATAGTTCTGATCTTGTGTCGATCTCGTTAAAAAATGAAGCAAGGCCGAGGATAGTTATGAGCTTGTGTCAACCTCATTAAAAAATGAAACAAATTTCATAAGGAAAGTTCTTGATCTTGTGTCAACCCCGTTAAAAAATGAAACAAGGGTTATGAGGATAGTTCTTTTATTGTGTCAACCTCATTAAAAAAATGAAAAAACTCCCTTTCCAAATCGAGTCTTTGATTAAGATCTCGTAAACTCCAATTCGAGTCTTTCCAAGATCTTGAAAGTGAACCTTCATTCCATCCCCTCCATTGGATGAAATGAAGCTTGGGGGGCATGTATCTCAATTTGCGTTATTATGCTGGGGGCATGCGAACTCATAACAAGCATAGTTTTCTCATTTCAAGCTTGTGTAAACATGAAACCAAATCCAAGCAGAGTTATCCATGGTTCAAGCTTGTGTAAACATGAACTCAAACCCGATTTACACCTCATGATTTTCATGTTTATCCGCTAAATTCTGCTAGATGAGCCTTGGTTGTTTCGTTCCATCAACGCCATCTCTTTGGCCGATCATATGCTTTCACTTGGTTGTTTTTTCCTTTCCTGAGGGACCACAGTGATGAGTGGTTTTATTAGCCAGCCTCTTGACCATCAAATGTTTTGAGAAATTTCCACCATTGTCGGAACCAATTGCTACTCTTTATGCCACTCGTTCCTCTAGGACGAGTCACCTTTAAGCTCTTTTTCTGACTCATAAAAAATGAAAAGATTGCTGAGTTTTCCTTTTTAACTCTTTAAATGGAATTAAAAAGGTGGTCCACTTTTAGCTCTTTTCCGACAGTATAAACGTGAAAAGATCGCCGGACTTTTGTCATTTCAAGTTTGATTTTGGTTATGAAACGACATGTCTTCGATCACTTCTTTACTTTTTCAGATCAAGACCACTAATTATGAAAATTACTCCTTGATCGTAATGGTCAAGCAGTTCTCTCGAGTATTGTTTCCTACTTTTTCGGCCTCAAGGGACACAAATTTACGAAAAAGGACCCCCCTGGAGTTTTCTTTTCCGTGTCATTTTCAAACTCTTTAAACATGAAAAAGACTCTGAGTTTTACCTATGTTGGACTCATTAAACCTTGACGACATTGGACTCATCACCATGACGAGACTTGAGCTTCTCCTCCCTAAGGCTCGTTAATTTATTACTAGGTTAGATTCATCCAAAGGTCGAACTTATATCACAAGCATATGCTATCCCTTCAAGCTTGTTTTTCAAAAATAATTGGGGTACTGCCCGACAATGATGGGGGAAAATTTGGAAGTCGTCACTGGTTACCTACGACAACTAGTCACTCTTGAGCATTGACACTTTTGCTTCTCGTTGGGTTGGGATATCCACATCATCATTGGCCTTCCGGGGTTTTGGGTTGCCATTTTACCTCATTCCATCTGATCCATGTTGTCTCCATCGGACCTTCGATCTCTTGGTACCAAAATGCTGCCACTTTTTGGAGTCGTGTCGCCGATATGTTCAAGAGTATAATCCTTCTGCAGTTCACACCCTTACCTCCTCCTCTGATTCTCTGTTTCACCATATACCACTTGTTCTTTGTCTTGTGTCGTTGATGGGGGAAACATTATGACCCTCCTGCGATGGATCATCTCATGTTGACATCAGCTCCCAAGAGGTTGATCTAGAGATCCATTTCGGTACCTTGGAGCTTGCATGCCTCAATGGCAAGTTCTTCGCGCCTGACGACAGACTTTCATCATTGGTCTTCGATTGGGTGATTTCACGTGTTTGACTTTAGCCCATTTTTCACACTTAGTGGATTGTACTGGAAATACCTTGAGAGCCATTGGCATTATTGGTGGATTCTTTCATGCTTGTTAACGGTTTTCATTATTTACCAGTAATCAAGCGAATTTATATCATGCTCGACTTTAGCACATTTGTTCGCATGCTAGAATTTGTACTAAGATTGGTTAGGGTTTCAAGACCCCAGACTAAGATTACATATGTTTAGGCTGCATGGATTGGTTCTTGATTTTATACATGACTCTTCGATGGGATGGATGTGACCATACCTGAGTCTTCGTGGATGGCTGCGACCATACCTTTATCATTATATATTGTCTTATCAACAGGGTGGCTGTGTCCATACCACAGACCAAGTTTCATATGTCTTTTGGATGGTTGTGCCCATGCCTAGACTACATGTATTTCACTATCAGAGATATCAGTTGTACTACAGGTTCTTCAAGGTGGTGTCCCAGTTCGGTCATGGTTTCATAAAGCATTTCACCCCTCCCACTCTCTCGAGATTCATGCTTTAGGGGGCAACTGTTACACAATAATTTGTCATTGTCCTCATCTTAGTCCCTCTGTTGTGTCATGTATCAAATACACATGTCCATATCTTCTCACTTATGCAAAATATTAAACAATGCTCTCTAATACTGAAAATTGACCCTTTTTGCCTAAGTTTTTGCATCGTCGCAAGTGAACCCTTTTAAGTTTGTGACGATCCTCTATTTTGAACTGTATTATCGCGACGTCATCATAGGTGTACATGTGTTTCCTGTGACAATCAAATTTTAGGGTTCAATGCAAGTCCTCAAGATATTAATTGTGACAATTGGTCCAAATACATTGCTCCCTTGCGATGTCATCACTGAGCCCTAGTTCATGACCTGCGATGATCCAAATTTGGTGAATTAGTTCAAACAATCGACCTTTTGGGTGTTTCTAGAGCTGGTTGTTGGGTCAGTTTGGGTTGCATTTCCTCCTCTGGGATGGTAGTTCCGCCTCTTGTGTAACCTCCCTTGAGGATAAGCTCCCTCTCCCTCATTTCATGGAGGCTCCTCCTCCTATAAAACCACTCACCATTGCTATGATCTGCTAGTTCTTTTGTTGGGAGATGCTAGTTTTGAGTTTGGTTTGAAGTAAAGTAGATAGCTTTGGTGTGAGTGTGACAAGTGTGTAATTGCTAATAGTTTGATAAGAGGTTGTGGAGTATCTTAGCTTTGTATTAGAGCTTGTGAGTGAGGGAGAGATACCATCTATTTGGGAGACCCATTCTTAAGAGTGAATGCTTGAAGGAACATACTGACTAGACCCTCCGAGAAGACTTGCGACGTCAAGGCATGGTTGTAAGTTTGCCCTTGTTTCATTTTTAATACAAGCAGTGACGATTTCCTATATCCTGTGTATAATCCACTTGATAGCTTATGACTCCTTGACTTTACAAGTAAATATGTAATTATTGTTCTCAGTTATGTGCTTTGTTGTTTTCTTGTGGTTTTTCAAGTTGATTGCTCATTGAGGAGAAAGAAATGGAAGCTGGAGCAGTGCAACAGAAACTTCATCAACGACTGGTTTGAAGTAGACCTCCAACGATGACTATTTAAGAGAATCGATTCTTGTCTTGTCTTTGCTATGACTAGACCCACTCTAGGTTAGAGGGGTTGCCTCTGTCTGCAGAGGGAACACTTTCCTTTATCACAGGGGGCATGATGGTTTTCCCCTCGCCATAAGTCTCGACCTAGATCCCACTAAATCTATGTATGGTTGATTTTCCTCCTATTCCTTGGATAGTTTTCCCTACCGACCTCTCTGGTGAGCCATATGCACATCGCATATCGTAGATTTTTGATACCATATCTTCAAATATTCTACTCTATGTCCACATAGTTCCCGTGTTTGACTTCATGGGTGAGGATGATTCTAGACCTCCTTTAGTAGTTCATTCTCATTTTTCCTCTTCCCTTAATTCTTCACCATGAACCATTGTTCCAAGAAGAATTAAGGCCATCTTTAGACAAGTAAGGCCGCTTGCCTGAAATTCGTTGATATTGATTTTGATGGTCAATTTTTCTACTGTGATCTCCTCAATATTTAGGGCCTTTTCCTCCTCTCCAAATTCACCACAGCTCACGTAAAAAATGAATCCAAATTGGAGGGAAAATGTCCTTTCATAGAAAAATCCCTAGTTTTTCTATCACCCATTGCAACCAGACCATAGCTCAGTTTGATGAACTTTCAGCACCATTGGAAATATCTCATCGAACTCTTAAACAAGTCTTCCTCAATTTTTGATGATTTGACACTTCACCAAGAAGCCATTTTTCCACGAAAGTTCACTTTGTCACCTCTCAAAATCGAATTTCATCATAAAGCAACACTTGTACTTTGAGGTCCACCTCGTCTTAATAATTTTCATACGATATGTCAACTTTCGTCATGAGTAACCATCATTTACTCATGTTTTCATGGTCCCCACCAGGTCTAGTCTGTGTGGTAGTGTCATCGAGACACCCTTGTTCAGAGCATCCATGATGAGTCACCCTTGCATTCTTGAAGTCTATTTCATGTCCCATTATATCATATCACAATATTCCATCCATATTTGCATACAGTTCATCCTGTGTTTCCCATTTTGGCCTCCAGTCATACCGCTCCCACCCCCTCCGGATTCTAGTTAGTTACTGCCAGGTCAACCATCCACTTTATGCTTTGACAAGGGTAGTCATCTATTTGTCCCTCAGTCCCACTTTTTCCCCATTATCCTTGGTGTCAGTCCATCAGTCACATTACTATTTTCCCTCGTGCTTTAGTTGAGGATCCTCATTGCCTCATCTATCGTGGGCCCTATTCTGTCAACATCAACTCATTTATTCCAAAAGAACGACCTAGAGGGCAGTGTATCTTGGTTCCAGATTCGCTTCATGTTTGGAACCTTAGATCGAGAAGAGGGTCTCATTATTTCCCTTTGACTTGGTCGTTTCATATTCGTGATCCATACACTTGATACTCCAATGATGCAACAAATTATACTAGTGATTCCCATGTGTGGGTGAGATGTTTCAGACCTCATGAGGGGGTGGCCCTTCAGGTAGCCCCTCACATGCCCGGAGGCATACCTACTATGCTACAACCTCATATGTAATTTCACATAGTTGATGGGTTTGGTTCCTGCCGATCGCAATGTTCATTGCATGCACATCTCCTCTAGATGATCCATTCAGTTTTGTAGAGCCCTTCCTTGTTCAACAAGGATTCTCCGGTTGTTCTACCCTCCCTCCCACCCATTTTTGACGGAAGGGGCTTTGTATCTTATGTACTAAGATATTATTGTATTTATTCCTAGCTTATGTTTTTCTCCAAGTGCATTATGTGTATGGGACACATTGTATTATTTTCTGGCTCTGTTACACTAGCATGTCATGTACCATTCAGCATGTACTTCATTTCTTAGTTTTATATTTCTAGGCGAACCATTATTTTTGTACTAAGTTATCTCGGCGGGTATGTGTATGCTTCCCCCTCCTCATTGAGGTCTGGTACCACAACATAAAAGGAGACTTGCATTAGTCTCGTCCCCTCTATCCCTATCATCTTTCAATTCAACTTCATTAGTCTCTCTCTCTCTCTCTGGATCCCCTGTGTTTTCCAGTGATTATGTGTTTAAAATGTACTTCGATCATACGTTTTGCTCCTAACACTCGTATGTTGGGGGGGAAATCTATTCTCACCAAAAAATTGATCATCTAGCCTAATTTACTAGATGGATCGAAGTACACAATGTAAAGCCGATTTTACCATAGTAAAATTGCTTTCACCATGAGAAATTAGTCAATAAACCACCTTTGTTAAGTAATTTATAGTTAAACCCATGAAGAATAATTAAATAAATCACTATTTATTTGATTTTATTCTAGGAATAATTAATTAAACCATTGTTTAATTATTATTCCTTGTCATATTTGACCCAATCATGAAAAATAAATAGATAAATCATTAATTATCTTATTTTTCTCCAAGAATAATTAATTAATCACTAATTAATTATTATTCTTTGTTAAATTTGACTAAATTCCTTAGGAATAATTAAATAAATCCTTATTTATTTATTATTCCTTAACTAATTCCTTGAGATGATAAATAAATCATTTATTTATTTATTATTTCTAAATAAAAGTTTAAATACTTTTTCCCTCCTAAACAAATATAATAAAATATTCCAGGTGGTTATTCCAAGAATGGGATCAATAATATTTTATTATTGCTCATTATTCGAGGATAACTCAATATTTTGTTATAAATAGAAGGGTTTTCCATTCATTATTCACTTTTGATTATTTTCATTGTTGAACTCACTGTTGTAACTCTAATTATTTTCATTGTCGCAGGCCATATTTTTGTTGGGTTTACACATTATAGAGGAGAGAGACTCTACACAAGCTGAACATGTTTGAGGATAGCCAAGAACCCATCCCATAGAGGGGGACTGGTAACATCTATTTGTTATAATAAAATTATTCTTTACATATCTAGTTTCCATTGGATGATTGGAGTTATTACTCTTTCTTTTTGTTGTTTAACTATGATTGTGGCATAGATCTAGACTTTGGCAGGTTTTGTTTCTCTTAGTTGCCGCAGCCCTACAATGTTAAGAAGCCATTTATATTGTTGAGATTGTGGGTTCTTTTTATACATCTTTGAGAAGGAAACACTACAACACCATTACCTTAATGTTTGGAGCTATGCGAAGTGGAAGATTCTTTAGAAGAAGTGACAGATTAGGTCCAGAGTATAGTCCATTAATTGAACCCCCTTCAAGCGACGACGAAGAGACTAGCCAAGGTACGCTGCACAACATGGTATAGCTAGTTAAACAAGGCTTCTCAAAGACACATCATCTATCCACTCCACCTCCACCTCCACCTTCACCTACCCCTCCGCCTCTACCTCCACCATTCATCATGGAAAATGCAATGAAGATGCCAATTTTTAAAGGAACAGTCGATGAAGGCCCAAAACAATTTTGGTTTGTTACAAAAGCTGTGTGGACAGTGCAGCAGATTACCGATGATAATATAAAGAAGGAACAGTTGGTTACTGCCTTGCAAGATCGCAAGCTAACCTGGTACATTAAGTATTGCACTGATAACCCCAATGCTTCATTGGCAGATACCCAACTATCTTTGAATAAAGAGTTTAGCAGACCTAAGTCAGAGGTGTAGTCAGTAATTAAATTCAAGGAGATCCAAATGAGAGTTGACAAGACACCTTGGGACTTTGATTAGAGATTGAAGTGCCAGATTAGGCAAGCTAATATGAAAATCTCAGATACCCAGCATCACAACTGGTTTATAGCATCACTTGTGCCACACTTAAGAATACCTCTGTCACAGTAGAAGATAGCAACACAAGTAGAAGCCTTGGAGATCGCAATGAGGCTGCATGCATCACCTATTCCAAATATGAACCTTGGGGTACAACAGATTCATTCACAGTTGGGGAGCCTACACCTAGAGTTACAAAGCTTGAAGAAAGGACAGAGAAGCTCAGCCGAATGTGCTTTTCAAAATTTGGCGTCTAAAATGTAAAATCCATGGACATGATAAGTGGTGAGCTCCAATATTGTAGCAATAATGCTCCAACTCTTGGGGCTTCCTGTCTCTCATTTTATCAACCCGGTAGTTCGTACAAACTTGGAAGCGATGGTGCTATATGCACAAGTACTAGCTCTTGTCGCAGCTGTCACTTGGTCAGCTGGCACAAGTCCGCTAGGGCTCAAGCCAACTTCTATAGGCTCTCAGAAGAAGCTTGCTAATTGATGGACGAAAGCTATTCTCAAAGGAAAACTACTCTACTTGACAAAATGGACTGAAAGCAAATCAAAGCATGTAAACCTAGGAAACCCTAATTTCACTAGTCTAACCTCTATAATGCAAAGAATGTGAATGAAACCTATACCAATGCTGCTGTTACCTCTAATAAGTGGAAATGCATGGATCTAAGCTACTTGCATCATAAAAGACATGTTTTTGTATTTTTCCCTTAAGTGAATGGAATGATTGTGATTTTGTGCTAACTAGGGTTTTGTTGTGCAGATGGGATGGAGAAGGAAAGAAAGCGTGGGACAGGTTGGGGAGGCTAGGAGAGGTCCCTAGGGATCCTTAGCATCCATCCACAGAGGTTCCTTGCATTCAGATGCTCAGCAACCGAGTGAGTGGCCTCCTACAGGATGTCTGCAGGGGATCCTACAGGATACGCAGAGATTTCTATAGGATGACCTACCGTGAGTGTTTGAAGTGATGGAGGAGTGATGGAATGGTAGGGGGAGATGTGTAAGGTAGGAATAAGGCTGGTGATGGCTCAGAAGCGGAAGAATAGGATAGGGAGTGAGTGTAGGGAGTAGGTTGGAAGATAGAGGACTAGGTCAACGAAAAGGGCTAGAGAATGAAGCTATGTGAGGAGTGAAAGACTTTGGGAGATAACAGAGCGGAGCAGGGGTCAAAGATGTGTTTGCATGCATGATCAAGATGGAGAATGAGGTAATGGAACGAGGGAGAGTAGTGTAAGTGAAACAAATGCTTATGACTGTCACCAAACCGAAAATGCATCAACCTAAACTACCTGTGCGTATAAATTCAATGAAAAGCAATCCAAAACGCGAAGGAGAATGTGCATGAAGCTGTGATGAAGGCGTGTGTGCAGGTGTGAATCATGTGGAAAGATCTATCATAACGAGACTATGTTGCAGCATGTATGAAGTGAAGAACTGCGTGTTTTTGTGGCTGGTATAGGCTGCACTCCAATCTCCAAACGGAGATGGCAGTGGAGACTTCCTCAACCTTTTTTGCTGGAGCTCCAATGTATTATCAACCTGCTAATCTAACTAAACAACCAAAAGCAATTCAACCATACACTAGTCCTATCTATGCTCATGAAAAAGACTAATTCAACAACCTGTAATTCAAATTGCATGTGAAAATGAAAACTCAGAGTGCTGAAACGAAATGCAAACAACACTACAGCAGAGGGGATCTATGGCTCTCAGGTTGGGCCCTAACCTGAGAGCTATAGTCTCCTTAAGAAAACTCAGAGCTAGATCAAAATCTGCCTTCTTTATTCATAATCTGATGTTATGCCAAAATTGGCTTACAACAAGAACTAACACCGAGCTGTGCTCCAAAATTACAATAGTAATGCGAAAGTTTCAACAACCTATCAAAGGCTACGGCCTCTATACTTATGCAAAACAGTTATCCAACAAGTGTCCTTGATTTTAGGAGCTCGGCTGTCCAACTAGAGTTTAACTGTTGATCCTGTAGGACAGTCATAAGTGCTGTTCCTGTAGAACAGTTGTAACTACTGTTCCTGTAGAACAACTGGCTGCTTCTGAGCTCGGAGGGGAGATGGATTGGAGCTCGGAGTTCTTGGTGAGAATCACGAGGAATGTCCCCAAGACTGTGGACATCCTCTCCTAAAAACCAGCAGTGCCACCTCGTTGTCTCCTTTTTCGTTGTCTTTTTCTCCCTTTTAATGCCAAAACCTGGAATCATAATGCATTAGTCACGTAGATAGAGTGCCTACCCTTCTTCCTACAAATAACATGAACAAACTAAGAAATGCATGCATAAGCAATAAAAAATGAATGGTTTGAGCAAGTATAATAGGCCAAAATGAGCCCAAATTGTACCAAAATTGGGGCTCATCATCACCCCCCAGCTGAACCATTTGCTCATCCTTGAGCAACCTTGCTCCTGCTCCTTGTCCTTGGCCGAGGACTCGGGACCGGAACAGGCTCTTTCTTTTCTGCTTTCGATGGCCCTGCCTTCTCTGCCCCTGGTGGTGACGAGGGTGATGCTTCCTTCCCCTTTCCTATTTCCTTGAGTCGGGCTTCGGAAGGCGACTGGCCTATCTTTCGTGTCCAGGAAGTTATTTTTGGGCTCCCCTTTTCGGGGGTGGCTGATGTTTTAGAGGGGGTCCTTGCACTGGGTGAAGTAGGGACATCCCCTGAAGTGGTTTGGCTGCTGGGTGGAGGCTGTGGCTTGCCCGTGGTCATCCTCTTGCTTCTCCTGGCTTCAGATGGTAGAGGGGTCTCCCTCTCCCTTTTCTCTTTCGATTTTGGAGGTGTGCTGAGGGCAACCAGTGCCGCTGCTGCCTCCTTTTCGAGAATTCCAGCCTTCTCTTTCCTGTGTTTTGCTCTCTCGGAGCTCCTTGTAGAGGGCCCCTCCTTTTCAGATTTCGGGCTTCCTGTGGAAGACCCTGCTTTTCCTGCTTCCGGGCCTCCTGTAGAAGATTCTTTCTTTGTCTTCAGACTCTCTATAGGAGGCTGTTTCTCAATGAATTTCGGGCCTCTTGTAGAAGCCCCTCTTTCCAATCTCAGGCTTCTTGTAGAAGCCCCTGTCTCTGTCTTCGGGCTTCCTGTAGAAGCCTGTGGTTGCACTTTCGGGCTTCCTGTAGAAGCTTTTGTCTCCGTTTTTGGGCTTCCTGTAGAAGCCTGTTCTCCAACGATTTTCGGGCTTCCTGTAGAAGCCTTGGTCTTTGCTCTTGGGCTTCCTGTAGAAGCCTGCTCCTTACTGATCTTCGGGCTTCCTGTAGAAGCCTTTGTCTTTGTTTTCGGGCTTCCTGTAGAAGCCAGTTTTTGCTTTCCTGTAGACACAGGTGTCTCCACTTCCGCTTGCTTGCCTGCTGGAGTTTTGCTTTTTGCTTTTGTTGCAGGTGCTGTTGAGGTACTTGGGCTGACGTGGGCCACCTCTGCTTTGTCCATTCTGCTCTTCATCCTCTTTTCCCTTGCTGACAGGATAGGTGTGCCACCCTTTTCTTTGTCCTTATTTTCCTCAGCCACTGCTTCCTTGTCTTCACTGCTGGAGGAGCCACTATCTTCGATCAACATTTTAATGTCCCCATCTCGTGTTAGATTCCTAAATGACTCCCAGGAGAGGGGAACTTTATACGAGTGCAGTGCATCCTCCACAAGCAATTTTATTAACCCATGGTGGGCTATCTGATCAGGTATGCCCTCTCGTAGCTTTGTAGCACACTCCATTAAGGTCTGCAGGAGATACTAAGGGAGGCTCAGCTTTTGCTCTACAGGAAGGTCAATTCGGTGCCTCAACTCAGTGAGTAACCGAAAGTGGTATGCATACACGATGCTGAACCGGCCTTCACAAGTAATATATTTCATGATTTGCAAACTGAATTCATTCCAAGGTGGTGATAAACTCGTTCTTCTTACCCCATTTTTATCCTCCGAGAATTCTTCCTCAGGTGGAAAGAATTATTTCTTTGCTTGCTGGCTCTGCTTTCGCTCTTCTTTATCCCACGACAGACCCATGGGCAGTTCTGTGATTCGACTTATATGCTCTGGGGTGAGTTGGAGGCTGAGACCTCTGAAGCTTACTGTGGCCAGTGTCTAGGATTTAGGCTTCAATGCCTACAAGAATTCCTCGGCTACTTCATCATCGTAGCCCTGCAGCTTATCACAAAAAGGCATCCATTGTGCTCTGGTGAAGAGCTCTACCACTGCGGGATTTCTCCTTAATTTGGTGGAATCTGTGGGTTCTCGCCTGATAAATCCACCCGGCATGATGGCACAATTTTCTTAACCGGAGGTGGTGATGGTGGAAGAGAGGAGTCCAGGGTTACCTCGTTACTCGACCACCTTTTTTTACGTGAACACCCGCGTTCCTGTAGAAGACTGCGTTCCTGTAGAAATTGTTCCTGTAGGAGCAGTATGCAAACTTCGGGGAGGACTGCAATTGGACTGCGGTTGAGGTGCGCTTCACCGGTGTTCTGGTAGCCGAAAGCTTGGCGTATCAACGTGCCGAGGAAATCAGAAGAGCCACTCAAGTTTTGAAGTGGAGGTTGATGAATACATGCGCATAATCTAGCTGATTAGATTTTGAATCGGCGCAGCTCGTGGCGCGGGGGGTGAGCTGTCCCCGCCGGACCGTTGGGCGACGTCACCCATCATTCGCCTGCATATTCACTCGCTGCCGCATTCATTCCCACAGATCTGCCGCCGCCCTTTTCGGTTAAACTCGTTTCTCGGTTGACGGGACTATCTTCACGTGCATGCTGCGTGTTTTCTTTGTCGTGGCTGCCACCCGATCATCCGACTATACCATAACTAGCCGACGTGGCCAGTCAACTGGCCATACGGCTGCTCAACCATTCACTCTTACGCCATGCAAACAAATCAAAGTAATATTCATGCGATTTGATGGAGAGAAGGTTGAGACACTTACCTGCGCGCGTCTGCACACGATTTTCAGTTTTTGGACGACGGATCTACCTGCTGCACGCGGCTTACACAGACCCGGAGGCTCATGGTTACAGGTTGCTGACGCTGGAGTGGATGGTTTTGCTTTCATGCGCCCGCGTTTCATCTCGGATGGCGGTGCTGTGGAGGGTATTCACTCGAGCAGGTTGAACTGTTACAGGATCCCCGCGAGGGGTCTCGTCACAGTCCTTTCTCCTTGGGTGCATGTTGCACGCTGGCGGTTCTGGCTTCTCGATCACGATCCCAGCGCTCTTGATGTATATGGTATGAGATCTCGTCATTTTTTACCTTTGGAAATGGCTTGCCCGCGAGAACTCATCGATTTTCTTTGTGGGTGCAGGGACTTGGCCGCATGTCGACACGGGTGGTGGAGCAAGGTAACAACGTCGTGCATGGGCCCAAAAGAGGCTTGCATGCGTCCACACCAACCCGTAGTCACCAAATCTGCTCATGAAACGCATTTTGGGCCGTTCTGAGCTTCTACAGGAAGTTTCATGTAGAAATACAGAGCTTCCTGTAGACAGGCAGCTCTTCCTGTAGAAATTTGCACCTTCCTGTAGAAACTGGCACCTTCCTGTAGAAAATCGCACCTTCCTGTAGAAAATCTGTGTCTTCCTGTAGGAGACTCAATTTATAATGAAAGTGCACATACCTTGAAGAACATAAGCATTCTTGGAGGAGGTGCTGGTGAGGTGTCCTGGCTGCATGATAAGGACTTTTGGCCTTGAGTTGAGAGGCTTCCTCTCCTCCATAGAACACCTGCAATCTGTATGCAAATAACTTATGGATCTTGTTTTTTCTTCTTTTTTTTTGAAAGATAGCAGGGGCGCCTCAAGGAGGTTTTCACCCGTGCCATCTGCCCTGAGCGCCTCAGAGAGGTTTTCGCTCAAGGATATTTTTCAACTTTTTTCCCCCTTTTTTTTTTTTTCTTTTTTAACAAACGCAATAGGAGCGCCTCAATGAGGTTTTCACTCCTACTACCTGCCTTGGGCGCCTCGGAGAGGTTTTCACCCAAGGATCTTTATTTCTTTTTTCTTCTTTTTTCCTTTTTTTCTCTTTTTTTTCTCTTTTTTTTTTTTTTTTTTTTCTTTTTTCTTTTTTTTTTCTTTTTTTTTTCAGATCTTCTTTCAGGGTGTGCCGGAGGCAGAGGCAGAACCCTTCTCTATGACCAATACATATTTCACCATAGTTTTGATAAACTCTTGTCTTGAGATAGGTCTCCTGTAGATCTTCAATCGATGCCCATTGACAAGCATGGGAATGGCTTCCTCATCAATGGTTCGAATGAGGACAGATCCATTGTCATGGCATTGTTCCACTACATACGGTCCCAGCCATCTGGTTCTCAACTTCCCCTTGAAGTCTTTGAACCTGGAGTCATACAACAAGGCCCAATCTCCCGGCTGAAATTGCTTGTCATGGAGATGTTGGTCATGCCACACCTTCCTCTGAAGTTGAACCACTTCTGAGTGAAGGAGGGCCTGCATGCGGTGCTCATCCAGGCCATTCAGCTGCAGCAACCTTTCTTATTATGCATGGCTGAGATCTAGGTCCAGCTGAGCTGCCATCCTCAAAGTGTTATACTCAAACTCAATGGACATCAAAGCTCTCTTCCCATAGACCAGCTCATATGGTGTGAAACCGGTGGTGGTCTTCCAAGTGGTGTTGTAGGCCCATGTGGCCTCAACCAGGCGATCTCCCCAATCTTTTCTGCTGCTGCTCACCACTTTGGTCAAGATCCCTTCTAATGCTCTGTTGGTGACTTCCACCTGCCCATTTTCTTGAGGATGATAGGGAGTGGAAGTCCTATGCTTGATCTTGTGATGAGCTAGGAGATCTTCAACCAGGTTGGAGGTGAACTGGCTCCCTTGATCGGTCACCAGCTCTCTGGGGTAGCCAAACTTGTAGAAGATGTTCTCTCTTAGGAACTTGGCCACTTTCTCTTCTGTTGCTGCCTTGATTGCTTTGGTCTCTGCCCACTTTGTCAAGTAGTCAGTACACACAATGATGTAGGATCTTTGCCTCGAAGAGGGATTGATTGGACCCACAAAGTCCATGCCCCACTTCTCAAATGGCTCAAGAGTCACTTGAGGTTGGAGAGGCATCTCATCCCTTTGGGTCGTTTTCCCCATTCTTTGGCATTGGTCACACTGACTGACATATCTTCTGACATCTTGATGAAGTGTGGGCCAATAGTAGCCTGCCTGCAGGATCTTGAAGGCAGTTCTCTTTGCTGCATAATGTCCTCCACAAGGCCCATCATGACAGGTGAGGAGGATGTCAAAGACTTCCTCTTCCCTTACACAACGCCTTGAGATATGATCGGGGCCAAGCTTGAATAGGTTGCCCCCGATCCAAGTAAATGAGGCACTTTTTCTGATGATTCTGCTCTTCTCTTTTGAAGAGAGGTGCGGAGGGAACTGAGCTGAAACAAGGTAGTTTGCTATATCAACAAACCATGGAGAGAGTACTGAGATAGCAAACAGATGCTCATCAGGCATCTGGTCATCCACCGTCCCATCTTCATCTGCAGACAAATCCAATCTAGATAAAAAGTCAGCAACAACATTTTCTCTACCTGGTTTATCAACAATGGTTAAATCAAACTACTGCAATAAAAGTAACCATCTAATAATACGAGCATTCACATCTGGTTTATTCATAAAATATCTAATAGCAGCATGGTCAGTATGTACAAATGTTTGATATCCAGTGATATAATGATGGAACTTGTTTAGTGCATGGACTACAGCTAAGAACTCTTTCTCGGTTACAGTGTAATTCAGCTCTGCTTTGGACAAGTTTTTGCTAACGAAGTAAATGGCATATGGAAGCTTTTGCTCAACTTGTCCTAAGGCTGCACCTATGGCTTTGTTCGAGGCATCAATGTGGATGTGGAAAGGTAGGGCCCAGTTTGGACCTCTCAGGATTGGTGCTGACACCAACTTGTCCTTTAACTCATTCAAACTCTTTTGACAATCGTCAGTCCACCTAAACTCCACATCTTTTTCCAATAGGCCAAACAATGGTGAGGCTAACTTGCTGAAGTCCTTAATGAATCTCCTGTAGTATCCCACTAATCCCAAGAAACTCCTAACATCCCTGACCTTTTGGGGAGGTGGAACCTTCTTGATTAGAGAAATTTTGTTGGGATCCACCTGTAACCCTTGGCGAGAGATGGTATGGCCTAGCACGGTCCCTTCAGTCATTAGGAATTCACATTTTTCAGGGCTAAGGGACAAGTTCATCTCGATGCACTTGGTGAGGACTTTTCCCAAGTTGGACAATGCTTCCTGGAAGTTAGCCCCGTAAGGAGTAAAGTCATCCATATAGATTTCTACTGCATCATGGACCAACTCTGAGAAGATGCTCAAGACAGCTCTCTGAAAGGTAGCAGGAGCATTGCATAGTCCAAAGGGAAGGACTCGGTAGGTAAAGGTACCCCAAGGACAAGTGAAGGTGGTCTTATCTTGGTCTTCCGGGCTGATTTGGATTTGATTGTACCCGCTAAACCCATCCAGGAAAGAGAAGAACTCCTTTCCTGCCAGTCCATCCAACACTTGATCTATGAAAGGTAGAGGGAAATGGTATTTCTTGGTAGCTTTGTTCAGCTCACGGTAATCCACACAGATTCTCCACTTCCCATTCTTTTTGGGAACCAACACTAGAGGGGACACCCATTCACTATCTGAGATGGGGTAGATGAATCCGGCATCCAACAGTTTCTGCAATTCTTCCTTGACAATGTCTTTAAGTGCTGGATTAATTCTCCTCTGAGGTTGCCTAACCAGTTTACAATCCTCTTTGATGTATATATGATGGGTACAGACCGAGGGATGGACTCCTTTCATCTCTTTATAACTCCAAGCAAAAGCATCTAGGTGGTTGGCCAACAGACTACACAGCTCCTTTTCCTGGGAAGGAGATAGGGAGGAGCTGATTTTCAATGCTTTCTCAGGGTTGAACTCCACATTCTTAACTCTGGGAGTGACAGGGTTGGTTGTACAAAGATCCACTAAGGTGCTAGCTTGGGCATCCTCCACCAATTTTTCTAAAGGTAGTGCACTGGTAGGTGGGTTTTGGATCAGAGTCTCAATCAAGTCATCCTCGGTTGGGGGGTTTCTTTTAGTGGTATCTAGGGTACACAGAGGTGCTGAATACACCTCGTCTTCTTCTCCTTCCTCCAACCAGAGCGGT
The DNA here is from genome assembly GCA_031772625.1 of Pinus tabuliformis. Classification (NCBI taxonomy): domain Eukaryota; kingdom Viridiplantae; phylum Streptophyta; class Pinopsida; order Pinales; family Pinaceae; genus Pinus; species Pinus tabuliformis. Next base: position 1,109,923,983 of record CM062820.1, on the reverse strand, counting down.
AAATCATGCTCTAAAGAAGGTTGGGCAGGAGGGTATAGGACTAGCTGCTTGGACATGGGACCATTTTTGATGGTCATGTTTCCTGCCCGACAACTTATGTAAGCATCTGCAGTAGCTAACCAAGGCCTTCCCAAGATGAGAGGATATCCAGTAAGCTTGGCCTTTGGTTGCAGAACCAGGAAGTCTGCAGGGTATTCCCAAGAATCGATGGAGACCATGACATCCTCCACAATCCCTTCAGGAGTCACGGTGGAGCGGTCTGCTAATTGCAGTACTGTCGAGGTCTTCCTCAAGGAACCCTGAAGATTGAGTTTAAGCATGGTATCCCTGGTCATCACATTGATGGCCGCCCCCAGATCAATCAAGGTGTGGGGGATAATGGTGCCATTGATGTGAACATCTACTACAGGACTTCCAGGATCTAGGTACTTTGGGTAGATGACTTGTCCTAGCATAAGGTCAGACAGTTGTCCTATGACATTGATAGTTGAGGCATCTTTCTTCCGTCTGCCTGGGTGTTTGAAACACTTCTCCTTAACCAGCTTGTTATAAATGGGCACATCCTTGATAGCTTGGAGAAGGGGTATCTTCACACACAACTGCTTGAGCTCTCCCAGAAGCTCATCCTCCTCTGGGTTGGGTTGTGTGGTCGCTGTTAGTCTCTCAGGAAAGGGTGGAATAGGCTTTGGTTCACTCTCCTGATGGTCTTCCTCATCCTCTGGGGGAGGAGGTTGGCGATCTGGAAGAGTCTTTCCAGATCTAAGATTGATCTCCTGGATCTCCACAGCATAGGTAGGGCATGAGGTCTCCCCAGTATATACCTGCTGAGCCTGTCTATTGTTGGGGTTCGGGTTCGGTTGAGCAGGCATCTGAGGTTGCCTTGGAGGAGCAGGAGGTAAAGGCTGAGGTTGAACTGGTGGTGGAGGCAAAATGGCAGGAGGAGTGTTGTATTGGGGCCTCCACCCCGACTGAGGTGCACTCCATTGAGGCTGTGACTGGGCATGTGAATGATAGGAATGAGAAGTAGGTTGAGTAGGGTACTGAGGTGGATAAGACCATGGAGGAGGCATGGACCAAGAAGGATGAGCAGGGGGACCCCAAGAAGGCATGGGAGTCGATTGGTTGGGGTTATAATAAGCTTGTGGTGCCCCTTGCATCCCCTGCTGATAAGGTCTAGATCCTTGTGGCCTCCTTTGGTTGATGAAGTAGAGAGGTTCAGTGGGGGCTTCGGTTCCTTGGTACATGGCTTTAAACCTAGGTAAGGTTGGACACTGATTTGTTGGGTGGTCCTCCTCACAAACGAAACACACTTCAACCGAATGTAATGGGCATTCGTTCTTAGGGTGTCTTCTGGTGCACCTAGGGCAGAAGACAGCCAAGGCTCTCTCAGCTTCTTCTTTCTTCTGCTGGATCCTGAATGTGTCCAGCTGCATGGCAATGCTCTGTCTCACCTCACTCTTAAGATCTTCTAATTGGTTTGTAAACTCATGTTTGGAGAAAGGGACACCAGTGGAGAGGAGATTTCCTCTACCTCGTTTCCTAGCTGCCCTGGAATGATTTCTAAACACAGTCTTGATGTCCTCATAAGGCAGTTGGTAAATGTCCCCCCCAGCTAACATGTGAAGGGTGTCTAAGAGATCTTCAGGGACTCCTCGGAGTAGAACCAACTTGAGGGATTCAGGGTCAAGTGTGCACCTGGCACGCTTATAGCTAAGTTGGAACCTCTCCTCATAATCCTCTAAGGACTCATCATTCCCCATGGTCATCCGAAAGATCTCTCCCTTGGTTTCCTTAGACCTACAGTAATCCCTATACTTGGTATTGAAGGCTTGCTGCATTTGAGCCCAAGTAGCGATGCTATTCCCAGGTAGTCCCATGAACCAGCGTAGTGCTGCATCCTTAAGGGTTGAAGGGAAAAGCTTCAGCTTTTGCTCATCTTCAGTATAGTCATAGGTTCTACAAAGGACAACAAACTCAAACAAGAAGGTATCAGGATCCTCAGTGGTCAGTCCATGGAAGTGAGGCAAGGCGGAGGGGCTAATGTTCTTCATTTTCATCTCTCCATTGGTCTCTCGGATGGGGAAAGCTCCTTCTATTCTCTCATCTTCTCTTCTATTATCAGCCATGGCTTCAGATGGAGTGGTCTCTAACTCTTCTTCTTCTATAGGGTCTTGGTATATCTCAGGATGTTCACCTATAGGTTCCTCTGGGTCACTGTCACCAAAGAAGAGAGAAGGGTGACTCAGTGATGTGGTGGGGGTGTTTGGTAGGAATTTTCCTGATCTATCTCGGTTCCTACGAGGCATGAAATGGAAAGGACTTTTTTTTTTTTTTTTGCTTTTGCTTTTGCTTTGCTTTTCTTTTGGTACCTGCAAAACTGAGACAGATTGATCTACAACTAACTATGAAAGATGTAAAATTAACTGAAAGCAGGAAAGAACTAATCTACTTTGCTCAAAGAAATTGCAGAAAGGAAATGCTAGTCTATGGAAGCAGGAAATGCTAATCTATGAAAGCAGGAAATGTCTATGCTACTTTTGCAGAATGGAAATGAAGTAAACTACTAGCAGAAGGTAAGAGTACGAAAGTAGAAGAAAAGCAACAATTACTAATACTCTGACGCTTCCCCGGCAACGGTGCCAAAAAGATGGTGAGCTCCAGTATTGTAGCAATAATGCTCCAACTCCTGGGGCTTCCTGTCTCTCATTTTATCAACTCGGTAGTTCGTACAAACTTGGAAGCGACGGTGCTATATGCACAAGTACTAGCTCTTGTCGCAGCTGTCACTTGGTCTGCTGGCACAAGTCCGCTAGGGCTCAAGCCAACTTCTATAGGCTCTCAGAAGAAGCTTGCTAATTGATGGACGAAAGCTATTCTCAAAGGAAAACTACTCTACTTGACAAAATGGACTGAAAGCAAATCAAAGCATGTAAACCTAGGAAATCCTAATTTCACTAGTCTAACCTCTATAATGCAAAGAATGTGAATGAAACCTTTACCAATGCTGTTGTTACCTCTAATAAGTGGAAATGCATGGATCTAAGGTACTTGCATCATAAAAGACATGTTTTTGTATTTTTCCCTTAAGTGAATGGAATGATTGTGATTTTGTGCTAACTAGGGTTTGGTTGTGCAGATGGGATGGAGAAGGAAAGAAAGCGTGGGACAGGTTGGGGAGGCTAGGAGAGGTCCCTAGGGATCCTTAGCATCCATCCACAGAGGTTCCTCGCATTCAGATGCTCAGCAACCGAGTGAGTGGCCTCCTACAGGATGTCTGCAGGGGATCCTACAGGATACGCAGAGATTTCTACAGGATGTCTACAAATTGCTACAGGATGACCTACCATGAGTGTTTGAAGTGATGGAGGAGTGATGGAATGGTAGGGGGAGATGTGTAAGGTAGGAATAAGGCTGGTGATGGCTCAGAAGCAGAAGAATAGGATAGGGAGTGAGTGTAGGGAGTAGGTTGGAAGATAGAGGACTAGGTCAACGAAAAGGGCTAGAGAATGAAGCTATGTGAGGAGTGAAAGACTTTGGGAGATAACAGAGTGGAGCAGGGGTCAAAGATGTGTTTGCATGCGTGATCAAGATGGAGAATGAGGTAATGGAACGAGGGAGAGCAGTGTAAGTGAAACAAATGCTTATGACTGTCACCAAACCGAAAATGCATCAACCTAAACTACCTGTGCGTATAAATTCAATGAACATCAATCCAAAACGCGAAGGAGAATGTGCATGAAGCTGTGATGAAGGCGTGTGTGCAGGTGTGAATCATGTGGAAAGATCTATCATAACGAGACTATGTTGCAACATGTATGAAGTGAAGAACTGCGTGTTTTTGTGGCTGGTATAGGCTGCACTCCAATCTCCAAACAAAGATGGCAGTGGAGACTTCCTCAACCTTTTTTGCTGGAGCTCCAATGTATTATCAACCTGCTAATCTAACTAAACAACCGAAAGCAATTCAACCATACACTAGTCCTATCTATGCTCATGAAAAAGACTAATTCAACAACCTGTAATTCAAATTGCATGTGAAAATGAAAACTCAGAGTGCTGAAACGAAATGCAAACAACACTACAGCAGATGGGATCTATGGCTCTCAGGTTGGGCCCTAACCTGAGAGCTATAGTCTCCTTAAGAAAACTCAGAGCTAGATCAAAATCTGTCTTCTTTATTCATAATCTGATGTTATGCCAAAATTGGCTTACAACAAGAACTAACACCGAGCTGTGCTCCAAAATTACAATAGTAATGCGAAAGTTTCAACAACCTATCAAAGGCTACGACCTCTATACTTATGCAAAACAGTGATCTAACAAGTGTCCTTGATTTTAGGAGCTCAGCTGTCCAACTAGAGTTTAACTGCTGATCCTGTAGGACAGTCATAAGTGCTGTTCCTGTAGAACAGTTGTAACTGCTGTTCCTGTAGAACAACTGGCTGCTTCTAAGCTCGGAGGGGAGATGGATTGGAGCTCGGAGTTCTTGGTGGGAATCGCGAGGAATGTCCCCAAGACCATGGATATCCTCTCCTAAAAACCAGCAGTGCCACCTCGTTGTCTCTTTGTCTCCTTTTTCGTTGTCTTTTTCTCCCTTTTAATGCCAAAACCTGGAATCATAATGCATTAGTCACGTAGATAGAGTGCCTACCCTTCTTCCTACAAACAACATGAAAAAACTAAGAAATGCATGCATAAGCAATAAAAAATGAATGGTTTGAGCAAGTATAATAGGCCAAAATGAGCCCAAATTGTACCAAAATTGGGGCTCATCAATAAGGATCATTGCTCAGTCTTTAAGAATTATATTATAGGGGGAGGTCCTGTACCCTTGAAACCATATATTGGGACGAGTGCAGGAGTTTTATTGTGGTGCGTTATTTGTCAGGTTACAAGACAACATGCTACCGATAACTGCTACCTACTGCAAAAGTTTGTAAAGACACCTCAGTAGTTATTTTGAAATTTTTGTAAGTCCGTAGGGCATGATGAGAGCCATTGTAGAAGTTATGAGGTTATGATGGATAAAACCCCTACTTATAGAATGGAGGCATAAATCCAGCCTCAGGATCAAGGCACATAATCAATGCACGAGAGATTCCAAGGCTAAGGACGAGGAAGAGACGTTGGACCAAGGCGAGGGCATGAGCAGGTAATTTGCTATAATTGTGGTGAAGAAGGGCACTTAATGTGCAATTGCCCAAATCCCATGCATCCGTCATGTCAGTATTGTTGATAGTTTGATCATGTCATAGAGGAATGTCCAGTCCTTATGGAAAATATGCAAGAGAATAAGGCACAACCCCAACAACCTACACAGAACATTAAGATGATGAGGGCTGAGCCCTGCGAAGAGGATCCGAACAAAAATATTGTGTTAAGAAGTGATATAACACCTGGCGCAGATAAAAATAAGGAACCTGAGGAAGAGGGATGGGTACGCAAGGCTACTGAGAAGAAATTTGACTTTGATTTGAACGGTGCTAAAGAAACATTCTTGGAAGAAAAGAAGAACTACATTGAGGCCTCCACCTCAGGAAGTGAGGAGAGAATGCTTGAGACTAACGTGACTCAAGAAGTAGATCCTTCAATCCTAGCTACCTTTCTAAAGACTTGTATGAAAGAAGTTGAAGGATTACAAGACTTAATTGATAAGTGCACCAATAAGGAAAAGACTCCTATGGAGCAACGCACAATAAGGAAGATTGGCAGGCATAAGGCTTGAACATGGTGCGAAATTAGGCTAATGCACATATATGCGATTACAAATTGGACCAAGTAATTTTGGATTTGGGGTCTGATGCAAATGTTCTGCTGAAGTAGACATGGGAAAGGTTGGGGACACCTACACTGCAGTGGTCTCTGATTCAGCTCCGAATGGCAAATCAATAGAAAATCATCCCCATGGGATGATTGTATGGAGTGGCAGTTGGTATTGAAGGTGCAAGTGCATTAGAAGACTTTGAAGTTATAGAAATTGTCGATGATAGTAATCCCTACCTCGTGCTCCTGTGAATCAACTGGGTTATTGATGTGAATGGGGTCATTAATTTGAAGAAGAGGAAAATGACCTTTGAAAAGAAATCGCTTAGAGTCAGTGCCACTGGATCCTGCGGAAGGAGTGCGCTATTCTGAACATGTTCGCGATTATGTAGAAAGTGATTATGACCTGGATCAAATATACAAGATAAGAGCACGAGATCAGGATTGGGTCAACCCAATGGTATATGGATGGATTGCATGGGACTGGGAGAGTTCATGCACTTCTGACTCAGATGAGGAGTTAGAGCATTGGAAAAACCACTTACATGAAGTGTCTACAGTGCGGTGTAATATGATGACGAAGTCACTGCACTGCATTTTTTTAGAGGTAAGAAAGCTACCTTATTATGGTGGTCTAACTGACGTAGATATGTTTTTGGATGAATTTGAGCGTTAAGTCCCTAAAGACCACTATTTTCAAGCGTTTTGGCTGGCGCTATGCCTGCACAATGGTGGGGTATGCATAAGGAATGTTTTGCTGGATGGAGGTATTACACACGAATGATGAAGTTATGATTTGGGTGTGCTAATATAAGAATGATTCAGAAGTATAGTGGGAAGGATGGTTTGTGCAATCACTGGGCAAAGAGGACTAAGGTATGGGGGGAAAAACCGCACCCAGAATGGGTACATATATTTTGTCATACCTTGGGTAGAATCCCCATGAATTGGTATCTCGAAACGGAGCTCTGCCATGACACTGCAGAATGGGATGTGTTAGCACCTAAATATGCCTTAGGTTGAAGGAAGGAAAAATTCAGGGTAACCACAAACCACGCTCAATCTGGTAGCTAGCCCTACTAGAACAGGAGAGGGCTCTCTCCGAGTCACGCTCAATGAATGGATAAACGAAACGGTCTAAGATGACTTACAGTGAAATATTTATCTTAGGCTAGTAAGTGAATATGGATACAAGAAACAATTTTTATGAATGGCTGAGCTTCTGGGATGTTATGGGACCAACGGACAACAATGAATAGAGAATTTAATACAAAGGCACAGATTACTCCGTGAGGCAAGACAGACATAAAGTGTAGCAATTTCGTTCAAAATAATGTGGAATGGAGAGATTGCTTAGGAGAGTGAAAAGGGCATAAGTACATGAACCCTTTTCAATAGAAGAAGAACACTGAACATGAAATTTTCCCACAGGCAGAGCAACAAAATTGAATTCTACCTTATCTAACTCAGAAAATTTCACTGGAAATGAATATGAATTGAACTATGAACATTACAAAATACATATGAAACATAAGAGACACATTTACTACACTCACAACCACATTAATCTCATGAAACAAAGCTACTGCCTTTCATTAATTCTCTATCAAAATATACAGTGAAGAAACAGAGTTTCTTTCCCACAGTCTCCCAGAAGTTACAAGCCAACCAACCCTTTGCAAATAGTTCGCATACAATATATAGAATGTGCTATGAAGAGATAGAACGCCCAAGGGTTGGGGAGTTACTCGAATCATTACAAAATGGAGGTGAAGAGCCAACCATCAGCTACAGGTGCAGCATTACAAACATGACAAATGGCTTAGGTGACCGTTTGCCTTCCTTCGCCACTTGAATAGAAGCCAATCTGGAGAGAAAGTAATTTAAATGCCACCTTAAGTGCCAAAAAACTGAAATGTAGATGAGCGGGCCCACTTGGAGAAGTCGTGAATCGAAATTTAGCGAAACGGAGGTAAAATTGGGCTTTTTTCCTGTATGCGCCGCGCCACTTTGGAGCCTATTTTGAGGCACTTGTAGGAGTCCAAAATGTACCCAAGTGTGCTTGTTGGAAATCCTGTCCTGTATAGTTTCTAACCGAAGTGGAATTTTTGAATTTGGTGCTCATTTGCCCCTCCAAATCTTCATTCTCCCAAGACTGCTTCCTGTGTGTCAAAATAGGGGCAGAGAGGTCATTTTTTGGGTGTTTTTGACCTCCTAGAGACTCAAGTCATGCCCAAATTTCTTGTCCAAGCACTAGTAGTCGTTATTTTTCATGATGAATCCAAAAATGCAAACCATTCTTCATTTGGAGCTCCCAATTTTTAGCGCCGCACCACAGGGAGAAAAAACCTGTGTTTTGCCCAAAATTTTTTCATGTGACCAAAATTTCCCCAAATTTCATGAAATTTGGGCTGGAGGTCCCCTATGAAGTGCTATGCTATGCCAAGGAAGCTTCAGCCAAGATTCGAAGCCGGTCTTGCTCTTTTGCCTTTTTTGCCTTTTTTGTTGCTTTGCTCAATTTTGCCTTCAAGCTCTTTATCCGAGCCCTTGCACTCATGTTTCGTGCCCTGTAATGGAAAGCCATGTGTCTCAGTAAGGCAATGTCCTTATTGGCCTTGTCCAGTAGCCTCTCCAAGTGCATGTTGACTCTCTCTAGATTTTCCTCCCAATCCTCATTGATCTCTTGCTCCAATGATGTGAGCTCAACTCTTCTTCTTTGTGCAGCTTGGTGATGCTCACGAATGTTTTGTAGCTCCATAATCACCTGCTGATCCTCTAGCTATTTGTTTCTCTGCTCCAGGTACTTCATGTTCCACTTGGCCCTCTCCAAGTCAAGGGATAAGACCTCAATCACTGATTGCTGCTCCTGGATGATCTCTCTAAGATTTGCATTTGTTGGTTCTGTATCTGTCTCATCATCATGAAGGAGAACGAATTATGTCTCTCGTTCACCTGATGGTTCACCTGAAGGCCCCTCATCATGTATTGGCTCCTTATCTCTGTGCTGTTCCTTTTTTGTCGATGTAGGAAGCGAGGCCCCTTCCACCCCGGGTGGAGATAACACTCGCTTTGCCGCTGCAAATAAATGTCTACTGCCTTTCTGATAGGTGATGAATACTGGCATAGTAGCGGTATCATGGTGCTCATACTGATGAGAAGGACCACCTATCTCATGCTCTGCCTCTGATACTACCTGTGGAGTGCTCAAGAAGTCACGAGAGATGAATTCCTCCCAAGCAATGCCCTGCAATCCCAAATGATGATCCACCAAAATCCGGACAAGAGCAAAGTGATAAACATTGTTAAGTTGCTGCTGAGGGGTCTTATGCTGCATGAAATTGTTCATCCTCTCTATGTTCCTGCAAATGAAAAATGGGAGGTTCATCATCTGCACCCTGGTAAAGTGCATGAGCAACCTGATGTGATAGGCATATAGGCGAGAGAACCTCCCCTCACAACTAAAGTACTTCATGATCAATTTCATGAGCGGAGCATACTCATCTTTCAAATATGTAAATGGGAAGACTCTTGTGAGATGCCTCAAACAACTAGCCTTAATGTAAGGCTCATAGTATTTCCTATCCACCTTCTTCTTCTTATGCCACTGTTCTCCAACATTTGGTATGACTGTTGCCACTGAGATAGTTTCGGGTGTCAATGTGAAGGTGAACCCATCCAAGATAGACTGACCTCCATGTAGGTGAAGCACAAAAGTACAGGCCAAATCATGATGAACTCTAACATTTGCCACCCTTTGACAAAATTCAAAACATGCTAGGTGCTGGAAACATGACATAGCAAGAGGGCATACCTGCAATTCAGTGAGGGTGTTTGGCTCTTCCCTAACATGTTTTCCACTCCTGTGATGTCTCCTGGAGGCCTATTCTCCTGAAGCTGTATCACTGTGACTTTCCACCTCATACTCTGATGAACCCTCAGATGCCATGACTGCTGTTTATATATTGTATTAAGGCTGCCCTTTAATGATGGTGAAGCTGGTTGTTGTTTGTGATATCTGCCACCAAAGGGAACAATGAAACAAAGGGAGTATTAGGAGGGGAGTAATGTAATGGGAATAGGGGTTATAGGGAGAATTTTGTTTAGGTATATGTAGGGGTTTTGGGTATTTTGATAGGTTAGGGTTTGGGGGTTTTATTGACCAATAGGAGGAGGGGAAAGGGAATATGAGTTTGGTAGTGTCAGGGTAGTGATAATAGGAAAAATGGCATAGGAGAATAAGGAAAAGTGGTAGGGTAGTAAAAATAGAGTCTTGGCATCAACATACACTTATACAACCCTAGCATCAATGGTTTTTTGGTGTCTTCTTGTGGTTGAATTTATGAAATTTTTTGCATTCAACCACAGGCATAAAACCACCATATCACTCATAAAATTTGATGAACAAGTGATGTTTCGAGCCTACCTTGCAATTGATGTGCTTCACAAAAAAATTGAGGGAGTTTTGGCACGTTTCTAGTGCTTTGTCTGTGTGCACCACACGCAAAACCCAGTACGCAGTGCTCTGGGTGTGTGCCACGCCAGTTAGGAATTTTCACTGCAGGTGGGCTCTGTGTGCGCCACGCCCTGTGTGTGCGCCGCGCCCCTGCCTATATGCGCCGCGTGCCTGTAATGACCTCCAAACTTGCTCCAAACCACACGATTGCACTCTCCACGACTTTGCAATGTTTTTCCTCCGCCTTTGATTGCACAATGATTTTTATTTTGGTGGGAATTTGTATATATAGACTTGGAGGTCATGATTTAAATTTTGCTTTTTCAAAAAACCCACTTTCTAATGTTATGTTTGACACTTTTTCACTAACTTTGAAACAACCCTAATTTTCACTTTTCCTCTAAATTTGGCTCAAGTGATGAAATTTTCGACACTCTTTGCAGGGATTGCTTGACAGGACATTTGGCCACGGAAACCATGATTACACCTGAAGAGATCAACTGAAGACTTTTTTGAAAATTTTATCACCGATGACACTATTTGACTTTTCTTCAAAATAGAGTTTTGGAGAACAATCAAAGTTTATCAATATGACGATGAAACTTTGTGAATCATTACTTTACAAGGGCATCACTTTGGCTTGCATGGCTTTACTGGACATATTTAAAGACCAAATTGATTTAATCCCTAGACCTAATGACCGAAAATGACTTTTGTCCATTAAAGGACCAGACCTTGACTGTCATGGACTTTGGTGATCATTGACAAAAGACCTAAGCCAGCAGGAGCCAGACATGAGAGGAAATGACTAGCATGACCTTCTCTTTCAGATCATGGCATGCCCCTAGCGGAATGTAGCTGAATGAATGGAGCAGGACACCTAAAAATGAAATGCATAAAGATTTTTGATCTCTGGCGGAGGGCTGACCAGACCGACTCTAACAGGATGTATTGAGGGAAAGTTTCTTATTGACTTTCAACTTTGAAGATGGGTTTGAAAGAATCGATGAAGCAATCAAAGATATTAAAGTGGTTATCTTCTGGATGTCGAAGGAACCTATGGAATGGACCCAACCTAATTGGAGTACCCAGCTATGCCACGCATTGGAATGCTATAATGTGATTGCTAAAGATGAGGAAGAAGACCCGAGGAACATTAATATTCCAGAAATAGAAGGGCATCACATAATAGGAGGACCACAAGTAAGCCCCAAGAGTTAGCTCAATCGGTCAAATCAAGTGCCTCGCCAATGGGAGGTCACAGGGTCGAATCCCGAAAGCTCTTGGGGTTAGGTCAGTAAATAGGCCGAGGGATGTTGATGCCCTTCGGGTGGCGTCCACTCAGTGTTTAAAACCCTGGACGTAGCGGCTACCCACTGACCCGGGTATCCGTGAACCAGTAAGTGAAAAAAGAAAGGAGGACCACAAGTAGAGAACCTAGACATCTCCGCACCTTTGAAAACAAGACAGGTAAATATTGGCACTGAGGAAGAACTAAAGTTTGTGAAGATTGGAGATTATTGGGATGACGCTATAGTAGACAAAGTTTCCGAATTACTTCGCGAGTAACACGATCTCTTCCCCACTAAATTTTCATATTTAAAGGGAATATTTGGCGATTTGGGTGTTATGCGGATCACATTGAAGCCAGATGCGAAACCTGTCAAACAGAGGCCTTATCACATTAATCCTAAGTATAAGGAGAAGGTTCGCCAAGAGCTAGATAAAATGATGTATGTTGGCATTATAGAACTTGTTTAAGAATCTAATTGGGTGAGCCCAATGGTAGTCCAAAAGAAGAAACAAAAGGGAAAAATAAGGATCTATGGAAGCTGAATGATGCATGTGTCCATGATCCATTTCCTATGTTGTTTGCAGATGAAGTGTTAGAAAAATGTTGGAGGGCAAGAGGCCTATTCCTTTATTGATGGGTTTTCCAGTGATCATCAAATTAAGATTGCAACAGAGGTTCAAAGAAAAACCACCTTCACGACAGAGTTGGGTTGCTTTCAGTACACTATTATGCCAGTTGGACTAAAGAATGCGCCTACAATATTTTCCCACGTAGTCACAACAATGTTCAAAGAATTCATTCATAAGTTTTTGGAAGTATACTTCGATGATTGGATGTGTTTGTATTGGTAAAATTCCATGTAGCAAGTTTGCGCCTTATGTTGGATACATGTCGAAGGTACCAGATTGCGCTGAATTTGAAAAAATGTATATTCTGTGTTCGTTTTGGGATCTTGTTGGGTAATGTCATGTGTAAGAAAGGATTGATGGTGGACCCTACAAAGATCATTGTAATTGTGAACTTGGAGGCCCCTAGGAATGTCAATCAGCTTTGTGCAATGCTAGGACACACTAGATACTATAGAAAATTCATTAAAGCCTATGCTCAAATTACCGCACCGATGGAAAAGCTAATGAAGAAGGATGTGACATTCTTTTGGGATGAGGAATGTTAGTGCAACTTAGATGTGTGAAAATAAAAGATGGTGACTATGCTAATCTGGGTATTTCCTGATTGGAAGGAGTTTCATGTACATGTGGACGCTTCTTGCATTTCATTGGGTGCAGTACTAACATAGGCAGGTGAAGAAGAACTGGACCATCCTATAGCCTTCACAAGTAGGAAGTTATCAAAGGCTGGAAAAAATTATTCAACGACAGAGTGTGATGGGTTGGCCATGGTCTACGCACTGTAGAAATTCAGGCATTATCTGTTAGGGGGACATTCCAAGATGTATACCGATCATTCTGCCTTAAAGTACCTGGTCAACAAGCCTATGTTTGGGGGAAATATTTGTAGGTGGTTATTATTATTTCAGGAATATGATTTTGAATTTATTTTGAAGCCCGATCATTCGAACGTCAGCCCAGACCATCTATCAAGGATTAAAATAGGCGAAGAACCCAGTAATTTGGAGGAAGGATTACCAAACATGAAACTCTTTACGATACGTGTAGGAGATGACCATATTGTTGACATTAGTCAATTCTTAACTATAGGGATGGTGCCTAAAGGATATACAACTCAACAGAAGAAAGAACTAGTAGTTCGCGTAGACGATTTTTTGGTCATTGCGGGACATTTGTACAAAATAGGGGCAGATGAAATATTGCAGAGATATTTGCCTGAATTTGAGTATGATAGTATTCTCGCTGAAGCTCATAGGGGAGTTGCAGGAGGCCATTATGTAGGGGAAGTAAGTGTGTAGAATATTTTGCGGGCAGGATTATGGTGGCCAACATTGCACAAGGATTCCAAAGAATACTGTAAGGTGTGCGATGCTTGTCAAAGGATTGGGAGATTGTTGCAGATGGAAAAACTCCATCTACATCCTCAGGTATATTTGTAGGCATTTGAGAAGTGTGCGATTGATTTTATTGGGCTAGTTCAACCACCTTGAAAGAAAACAGGCATGCGCTACATTACCACTGTCGTGAAATATTTAACTAGATGGGTAGAATCACAACCAATGAAGGATTGTACAGTGGCTACTACAGCAAGGTTATTATTTGAATATGTCTTAACATGGTTTGGATGCCTGAGAGTGTTAATGAGTGATAGGGGAACGCACTTTCTGAATGAAACAATTAGAACAATGTTGGATGAATTTCAGGTCTACCATCAGAAGAGCACAACATATCACCCGCAGGAAAATGGGATAGTCGAAGCTTTTAACAAAATTTTGGAGAACACATTGACAAAGGTATGTAATGCGCAATGGAATGACTGGGATGTGCATGTTCTTGCAGTACTATTGGCCTATAGGACAACCTGTAAGAAGCTGACAGGGAAAAAACTGTTCAGATTGATCTATGGGGTCGAAGTGGTAATGCCTATGAATTACATTGTAGCTAGTATGTGCATAACAGTTTTGACAAACATGGCAAATCGTGAGGCCTTGGAGGAATGGCTCGCGCAACTAATGGAGTTAGAGGAGGACTGATTTCTGGTGGGATTCCACTAACAAGTGCATAACGAACACGAAAATGCATGGCATGATCACCATATCAGGATTCACACTTTCATGATACATGATCTTGTGTTTTTATATGATAGAAAGCTGACCAAATTTCTAGGTAAATTCTAGATGCATTAGTTAGGACCATATATTATGGAGGAAATTGTAGAGGGTGGTGCAGTTCAGCTCATGAAGCTGAATGATGAGCCTTTTACAAGAAAAGCAAATGGGAGTTGGATAAAGTTGTATATAGGGGATCTTGCCCTTGCGCAATGAATATATGAATGCAGGAAATCTTAGTGATCCAGGCATTTGCAAGGGAGAACGAGACTATAAAATACACTGCCTAGCTGGTGGGAGAAGGCATCAAGTAGGCTTAACAAAGATTGACAAGGGTGCCACAGATGAAGCTGCACTCAAGACGCTGTACCATGGAGGAAGGTGCCATGCAGCCTAGCCTAAAAATAGAATTTGAAGTCACTATAGCTAATTGGATTGAGAAAATCCCATTAGGAGGAGCGAGCATGCAGAAATTAAGGTGAAAATATTTTAAAAGCTGCTGCCAAAGGCGCATTTATAGCAAAGTTATGGAGGGAATGGTCAGATTTGAATCCGAAAATCACTATAAGTATGTCCTGTTGGTTTGCAAAGAAACACTTTGTTGTCTAAAAATTTCTTACATACACCGAGAAGATTGGGAGGTTTTGTTCAAGAACCCAGGGTTAGCTCATTATTTTGATACATTTAGATGAGTTTTTTTGAAGAGTATATCTGAGCGTATGAGTTCCGAGGCCATGGTGTCTTATGCCCCAGCTCTATTGGTTGTGGGCATGGAAGCTACACCAACAGTGGCCACAGCACCAATGTCTCCTAGGCCAAAGCAGTTGGATTCCAAGCCAAAGCAAAAGAAGTCGGTCGTAGAACTAGTGTGCCAATCGCCCAGAACAAATCCACATGAGGTGCAGGAGAAGGGAAAAATGGACAAGAAAAAGAAACCTTTTGTTCCCCTAGATCTTGATGAAGAGTAACTCTACTAGGGGATTGAGGAGTTGGATGCCGAGGATGCTAAACCAATCATTATGATTCTGACATATGTGCCTCCACGAAGAGGATAGAAGAAGGTGACCAAAGACCCCGATTCCGACAAATTTAAAATTTCTATGCCATTACTCCCAGATGATGTTGCATTTGAGGGTGTGCTCTTAGCACACATACCAACACTAAATATGGAATACTAGGACCTCGTCGATCAGGATAAATTCCCGCATTTGGAAACAAATTAGTAAATGTCCCACATATGCTATGAAGAGATAGGGGTCACGAAGCGGGAACCAATGAAATGGGTCCGGGGAGTTCAGCTGGTGGGACTATTGCACATGCTCTTCGTACCTCATTTTCACCACTCCAACATCAATACGATGTGTGTGCAACAGTTTCTAACATTAGTGCATGATGGGTGTTTATGGCTAGGTGAGCCTATCCCCATCATGGATATGTTAATCCATCAGATTAGTAAGCTATATGCTCGGCTTGTGAAGAAATCGTGTGGATATTCTATCCACTCCATAAAAGACTAAGCAATACAATTTGCAATGTAGATCCTCGTAGGAAAAATAATGTGGAAGTGTCATGTGGATGAAGTGCTTGCACTGGTCATTTCACTAGCAGTGCAGTGTGCGAATGGAGTAGAGATTTTTTGGCAAATTGTTGCGAGGTGCAAGAGGAGAGCAAGTCATTCGACTATGCTTGGCTCTTATTGCTAATTGTTTTGGTGGCATAGAGGCTTCCAGAGGACAACTAGTTTTCTCTGCAGAATGATACCCTCCCAAAGGCAGCAAAGTTCGCTTCATTGTGGGAGACAGAATATGCAGAACAGATTACAAAATCCAAGGTGTTACACAAAAATATTGTCACTATGATTATTTACAGTTAGTATGGGTCTATCATCACTTGTATTGTCTTCCTAAGCAAGTCTAAGACCTCAGCTCTTCAAATCAAGCTTTGGAAATGGGAGAAAGACATTAAAAATCAATGTAACTCTGGTTCCGCACTTTCTCTCATGGTCACCTGCGGTCCCGCACCTTCTGTGTACAAAAGCTACATACCTACCCGCTATGTACCTAATGGTGTAGGTGCGGACCCCTGTGAAAGTCAAAAGGCGCAAGTTTTATCTTAAAAAAATCACTTTGGGTTAATTCTAGAGTTTTCTAGAAGGAATTTTGACGTGGATTGTTCGCTCTAAGGTGGTTCATGCATCCCAAAAGAGAAGGAGCTAATCCCTTGACTAAAGGAGCTATCCCTTTGAAGGAGGGCTTTATCCCTTTGAAGGAGGACCTAGTAACTTCCCTCCATTGCACTATAAATACAGGCATTGGGGTGAGGACTAGAGAGGTTAGAAGCTGAACATTTTGAGGGTAAATGCTGGTGAAATTAAGACTTCCTAGTTGAGCTTAAGAGGAGAGATCACATACCTTTTTGGCTTCATTGGGGAGTGAGTGAAACTTGTCAAAGTAAAGGAGACTTCTTGTTGGACCCTAGGAGGAGCTTGTATAGCGTCAAGGCGAAGGTTGTAAAGTTCTTCTTCTTTTGAATTAATACAATCAAACTCATTTTTCTCAACAAGTATCTTATGTTATTTGTTTCATGGACTCCTTGAATTTCATGTTAAATATGTTTTATGCAATTGGTTTTTCAGGTGCTATTTAATTTGTTTGCCTTGTTTGTGTTTTCATATTCGCGAAAAGGAGCTCATTTGGATCGAAGGAGCAAGGGCATCCACAAGCTTGCGTTGGACCAAAGGTAGGCCCTAAAAACACTTGTTTGCTATTGTTTATTAAAGCATATTTAGAGAAAGATAGTGTCTGGTTGGTTTGCTTGTCATTAGGTCTTCTTTAGATTCTAGGAAGGTTTATCTTGTCCACAAGATCGACTCATTCCGTGTGACAAAATGGTGACTCCGCTGGGGACTTGATTGTTTTCCTTGTTTATACTTTGACTTGAGAAACTGTATTTTCTGTTTCTGTTTTTGACTTGATGATTGTAGGATTGGGTGAATTTAGTTAATTTTGAGTCAGTTTTTATTTTTCATAGTTTTGGGAGAGGTACGCACCCTCTGAGTTAAGCACAGTGTGTACCTATACGCACTTTTTCTTTGTACACAGAGCGTGAACGCACCTGTGTAAACAGGCTGCCTGCGTACCCTGTCAAAAATTTGAGAAATTTTAAATTTTTCTCTTTTTTATCAGTTTAGAATTTGTTTATAGGTTTTAGCCATTGCCCAGACCTGCTTGTTCCCTGTCAAAAACTTTCCTTGGTTTAATTTCATTAGTGTTAGGGTTTTAGGTGGAATTCCTTGGAGTTTTGCTTGTTGGGTTTGTTTTTCGTTTTTGTTTGTGTAGTGGCTCTGAGATTAGAAGCTGTAGGGACCTCAGATTACCTTGGTGTCTACCAGTCTTCTTATGAATCTGACCATTTATGAAATCTCCCCTTGTTGAGGAATCCGCTTTGTGTTTTCTCATTTCAAAATTTCGAAAAAACTTGTATTTGAAAGTTTGGAATTTTCATTTTTTAAAAAGAAAACGAAAGATTGGTTGTTTTTTGACTAATTGTGATTCTGCATAAATTAGTCCTTAGCTCACATTTAGCTAAGTAAAACATCCTCAAAAAGACTTTTAGTAGGCTTTGACTTCAAGTAACTTTTTATAGTTTGTAGCTCTCAAAGTTAGTCATTTTCATTAGTTTTGAGTGTTGTATTTACAAAATATAAAAAATCTCTTTTGGAAAAAGTTTGTTTTTGTAGTGGTTGAGTGCTTTGAAAAGAAAAGGGAAATTTTTGTGAAATAACTAGTTGTCTCGTTTTGAGTGCTTTGGAAAGGAAAAATCTCTTCTTTAAATTTGTTTAATTGAGAAAGATTTGTGTTTACAAAGTATTTGCATTCTCAAACTCTTTCTTAGTTTAGAAATTCATCGAAGAGAAAATATTGTTTAAATCATCTTAGGTGCATCTTTTTAGTGATTTCGTGTCGAGTCTTTACACCACGAGTTTCATCTCCGCCACCTCTTGACTTAAACAACAACCACTAAAATTAACGCTTAAAGTAAAATTCACCTAGTAAAATTTTATTTCTAGGGCTTTGATACACCAACTTAGCTAGTGTCTTGGAGTAGGAGAGTAATTAACTCTCCAAGACAGTAAAAACAAACAAGTAGCTGTATCTTGTGGTAGGAAGAAATCCAATTGTTGCATTTATGCTCTGGGAAAGCTCCTCTTAAAGGAGAAGCACGAGATCGTGTCCGAACCAGTGTGGGAATCAATCCTTCCTCATTGGGAACGACGCCAGATATTCACGTATTAAAAACGGTAAACCTCAGATTAACCATTGTCGAGGAGCCTGGGGTCACTTGTTGGTAAACCTTGGATTATGTCAAGGAGCCTTCAAGGGGATTGAGCTTGCTACTCTGCCCTTGCGTGCGTATCGGATCGTAGACTGTTCCCCCAGGTGTATTTGTCTCAGTTGGTAACCTTAGTGGCCATATTCTTTAGGATTCTTCCTGAGGTGACAGTGGTGGGAAGATCCCACTGTACCTGGAGCAGACGTCGGCTAGACTCACTTGGATTTTCTGGGGGGTTCACTTCACTCGAGATGGTTAAGTGGAGGAACTTGGTCCAGTCTATTCATTAAGCAGGTTGCCGGGGTAACTGTTCCAACCGCCATTTCTGTATTGAATTCTGCGACATTGGATTTCATCACCAACTAGTGTTTTTGATCCAGAAAGTTACTGTTTGTGTGTGTTTGATCTCTAGATTCTTTAGGCGTGTGATTCAAATTTGTTTGGTTCTTTAGAGGCTTTAGGTGTTTTTCATTGAGATTTTACTTTGTTTGCGTGTGAAGTAGTTAAAAGTTTTTAACTGTGGCTGAATTACCAAGACAGTCCCGTAGACTTCGGGGCCAGTCTCCTGAGTTTGTAACCGTGGCTGATTTATTGAGGAAGTCCCGTAGACTTCGGGGCCAACCTCCTGAAGAAGTCCGAGCCATATTGAAGGCTTGAAAGTCCTCGTAACTCCTAGTGGTAGTAAAGTTGGGTCACCTGATTGTTGTAGGGAAAAGTATCCGACTCGGATGACCCTAACCCACTCTAAGGGTGACAGTTCCTTAGCAACAACTGTAAAACAAACTACTGAAGGTTTACTTCTTTATGAAAGCAAAAGAGGATGGAGAAAGCACTAACCGTTGCCTTGTGCTTAATGTCGAATCCAAACTCTCCTCTTTGGCCGCTTGCTCCTAGCTCTTTGTCCTTCTGCTCGCCCAGCTGCAATGAGATCCTGCACAATGACAAAGAAGGAAACTACAAGAGGCATGCAATCATAACTGGTTCATGGATTAGTGTAAACCAAACATGAAATCATCACAATATATAATTGAACAAAAGCACATAGAAGAACCTCAATAGCTTTTATTAATGAAGAAATAAAGGTTCTGAGAGGATTACAACCATTGCAGGCTCCAACCCAGCAACGCCTCCTAGCAGAAAGAATTGCTCTTCTTCACCTCTCTCAAACAATCACCCAATAACTCAAGAATGAAACCAACAACATATCATTACTTTGCACAAAATTCCAGCCTCTTGAGCTCATAGGAGAGAGCTCAATATATAGATGAATTGAGAAAGGATGAGTCAACTTGCAACTGATGTGTAGCTGCCTTGTGTCCTCTCTCTCTTCAGTTAATCTTCAGTTGATCTTCAGTTCTTGAGTCCACTTGGTGAACCTTGCTTCCACTTGGAGAAACAAAGCCTCTGACTCATCACAAGGCGAAATACCTGACCCAAGTGTCATTTTTGGAAGATTCCAAAGCTATGACTCACTCTGCCACATGTCCAAACTCACCCAACGCAGGTGGGCTTTGTTCTGCCTGCTTTGCAACGCAGGTACACCATGGAGCAGTTGTGTTTCAGCGCAGAAACCCAGTGGAGCACCTGCTTTGATTTCAGGATTGCTTGTTTTTGAGTGTTTTCAGGTGGAGAACTGATCTGAGAGCTGTTGGTTTGCTGACCTTGTTCCTCTAGGGGTAGGAACATCATGTTTAGGGAACTTTGGATCCCTTGGATTATTGACAATTCATGCTTGTTGCTGCAAGGCACAAAATTGTCTATAACACTGATGAAGGAGAGTCTTCATTGGTTGTACATCCTGATTACCAAACTTTAGTAACAGGTTACGATTCGCAATCAATTTCAGTTTCCGAACTTGCTGGTAGCTTTTCATCTACTAGTGATATAGGTGACGAACCTGAGATATCTAAACCTGTTACTCCAACATCGGTGTTTGTCTCTCCAACTTCTAGTGGTCCTGATTCACCTAGGGTAGAAAGAGTAATTACCCATGATCTTCCTTCTGGACTTATTGCTATTGAAGAACTTGCTCCGGAAGAAGAAGTAGGCATCCCTATCCCTGAAAATCAACCTGTTCTGATCTAAGGGAGCATGAATCGATTTTTTACAGTCCGCCTAGGAGTACTACTTGGTATCTTTCTTTGACTAATTATTTGGAAAACCTAGGGTTAAGTTTTTCGCCACCTCGTGCTCCTTATCATCTTAGAGGTTTTTATACTCCAGTAAATATGTCAGGTCAGTTGTCCATGTTTACTCAATCGCCTGAATCTTTTTTGTACGGCGGTCCTTCTATTCCCTCTGGGTATCAGTCACTTTCTGGTACTTTTTCGGGAGCATCTCCTCAACCCATTGAGAAAGGTTTATTAACTGGAAGCAATGGTACAAAGCCGTTGAGCGTAGAAGACATTCTTATGATGTCAGGTTCTATTCCCAATTCTCAACCTCAAGGTGGCCAGTTAGCGCCTGGGGTGCAGCCTCAATTAACGCCTGGGGAGCAACCTCAAGGTACACAATTTGCATCTGGGGACAACCTCAAGGACCGTACGTACCTACGGTAGAGTACGTGCCTCAAAGTCAACCCCAGACTCAATATGTACCCCAAGGTCAACCCCAATATCAATTTATACCTCAAGGTCAACCCCAGTATCAGTACATGCCTCAAGGGTATCTACCCCAAGGTCAGTACTGGAACCAAGGTTTCCAACCACCCCAAGGTCAATCTTATGTTCAAGGAATGGGAAATGTACCTTTCAATTATCAATCCTACCCTCAACCCGGTTATGGTCCTCAATATTCTCAACCTGTTATGGGTCAGTACCCCGGAATGAACATGGTGTGGGATCCATCGCAAACCCAACAGGTGTTGCAGCCAAGTGTATAGTTGTCATCTCAAACTAGATAACCCTTAGTTTCTGGTACACCCCAGCAACCAGTCCAGTCTAACATTCAAACTTCTGTACCTTCGGTAATTTCTCAGTCTGGGTCTACTGCACCTCGTACTCCATCTCAAACGACTGTTGCAACTACCGCAACATCTGTTCAATCTACCCCACCTACTTCTGGAGTATCGACAACTCCGGTTTCTACTGTTCCTGTATCTACTCCTCAGACATCTTTACCACCGTCTGGATCCACGATTCAAACTATGGTTTAGATGCCTGTAGGGCAACCTGGTTTAAGTACGGTTGTCACAAGTCAACCAGAATTCACCTATCAACTGTACTAGGGACAATACCAATTCGGTCCTGCTGTCCAGCAGCTAGTTTATCAGCATCAACCGTATCCTGGGTATACTTATCAACAACCTCAACAACCCCAGTACGGTCCAGTTAATCCTGGTTTTCCACGAGGATACAATATCCTGAACGCGATTCCTATTCCTAGTTATCCTGGATATCCTCCTCCTAGGGCTGGTCTCATGACCCAGAGTTTTAGGGATCCTAATTGGCAGTTACCGTTTATCGCAACTTTGGACTTACCTGACTTGTTGTGCCTAACGAACGATCTGATTAATTATCTTCCGTTTTGGCCGCCAATGCCGAATAAGTTGCCCAGTGACATTCCCAAGTTCGAAGGTAACTCTGGAGAGGACCCGTCAAACCATGTGATGACTTACCACCTCTGGTGTGCGTCTAACTCCATCACCGATGATTCGATCCGTCTTAGACTTTTCCAGCGCACTCTAATTGGTCTCGCGGCCAAGTGGTACATTGAGTTACCGCGAGGCACTTTTTATAATTTTAGTCAGTTAGCTACCTCGTTTTTAACTCATTTCCAGTTGTCAGTCCGATATGACAATGGCACGGAATTGTTAACTTCGCTAAAACAATCGACATCCACGTACATTTCAGATCATATTCATGAGTGGAGACGTCGACGACGTTTAGTGAAGGTATTTATTCCGGATCAAATCTTGTCTGAGTGGTTTGTAAAATCTTTGTTGCCAAGGATCACTGAAGATGTTGCTAAAGCCAGAGTTGTTACTCAGGAGCAAGTGATTGCTCAAGCACAGTACCTTGACTTGGTCTATACTCAGTCAGGTACGTTACACGAAAAGATCCCCGATCTTCCCAAGTCAAATCAAATCACTGCAGCTCCTTTGGGATCACATGCCGCTGACGGTATGATTGGTACAGTTAACACTAAAAGTAAGAAGAAGTCTTCCAAGAATTCTTCTCCTATTATAACCTTGCTTGATTCCCCAACAGGAGATTCTTCTGCAGAAGTTTCCGCCGATATTCACGTTGTAGAGTCATCTACATCTAAATCAAAATCTGGTGGGAAGAAGAAAGGAAATAAGAAGAATAAAACGGACAAAAGTTCAAAGGAGAAACCTGAAAAGGCGGAATCCAATGATGAAAAGTGCAAACCTCGTTACCCTTGTCTCATTTGTGACGAAGAACATTTTACAAGAGACTGCCCTCATCGTGCAGAGGTTACGAAGATCGTCAAAGGTTCCCAAACTCCTGCTGTTTTGAAGGATCCATTTCCAAGTCAAGACAACAAGATGATAGGTTCTTCCTCGAGTGCCAATGAAGAACCCATATTGATGATGTCCCATGTAAGGATTGCGACTCTATCGCAAGATTATGGCAGTAAAAGTCCTGTTGATGGCAAAGAAGAAGAATCTTCTCATTCTAATCCATCAACCTCAGCTCCCGGTTCCGATCCACTACAGATCGAGAAACCTAATCCAGACTTGGTAATAAAACCACCCGCTAAGGGTATACTTCGAAAGTCAGCTTTCAATCCACATGTGAGAGCGGCTCAGAACTATAACATTGTTGAGGATTTGGCTATTTCACCCTCAGCAATGTTGGCTTTGGAAGTGCTGCAACCATGTCCAGCACAGCGTAAATTACTTTTGTCTGCTATAGGAGCTGTTGACGTTCAGGACCCAAACCTAATAATTTTCGATCTATAAAATAGTACACCGCGTCTCCCTCATCAAATGGCTTTCCAGATCCCAGTGATAGTCAAAAACAGGTCTATTCATCGGACTGTAATTGATGAAGGAGCCTCAACGTGTATTATGTCGATACAGTGTTGGAGATCGCTTGGTTCTCCTTCACTAAATCAATCCCCGACAATTCTTAAGGCCTTTGATGGCCGTGGGTTTCATCCTTTCGGCATTCTACAGGATTTTCCTAGAGGGGTTGAAGGAAAAATTGTTAGTCTAGATGTGGAGGTGGTTGATGCCCCTCTAGATTACAACCTTCTCTTGGGTCGAAGTTGGTCTTACGCTATGACAGCGGTCGTTTCATCAGTCTTTCGAGTAATAAAGTTTCCACATAAAGAAAAGATCGTAACAATAGACCAGCTGGCTTACTTTTCATCTGACCCAGCCTCTTCGGAGAGTATTCAGCATGTTGGTAAAACGACTATCCCATATAAGGATATTGGAGTAGGATTAGTTAAAGATGCCGGTTTACTGGGAACTTTTCCTTTTCCTCCAATCAACGCATCATCTTCATTTGCAACCATTCATATGATTACATCAGACACAATTTTTTATGACAATCCTTGGATCGTTCCTTCTGAATCTGAGATAGACTCATTTGGTAATTCCATGCCTTTGAGTCCATATGAAATTGCCTATGAAGCCGTGCAGTCTTTTGCCGACTCGTGTTCAACCGAAAATGACTTAATGAATGTAGTCCGTGAGGAATCACTTTTCACATCAACCTCGGATTTAACTACGTTTTCTGAACTTGTTCACTCTAATGAGCAAATTCGTGAAATCCTATGTGTAGATGATTTACCATGGGAAGATCTCCATCATTGATCTTCGTTTTTACCTGAGGATGATCGTTTTGAAAATGATTTCTCATCAATTTTTACAACTGAATATGTCAAGGAACCTCAGAATCCAATGAAACATCCCGATTCAGAGTTAAATTTGGGAAACATCTCTCGAACTCTTCCTATTGACATTTCGGTGAAGCCCGGAATTGTTGAAAACAATCATATAGGTGCCTCGTGTACAGATGACGAAATTCAATTATATAAGGCCCTATTTCAAGAATTCCGCAACATGTTTGCCTGGTCCTATGAGGAAATGCCAGGAATTGATCCTGCGATTGTTGTCCATGAGATCAAGACTTACCTAGACGCTAAACCCATCCGGCAACGTTTGCGTCAGATTCACCTGCGAAAAGCTGCTGCAATTAAAGAAGAAATTGAAAAACTGTTGAAAGCAGGTTTCATTTATCTGATCCCGCTAACGGATTGCGTATCGAATATTGTTCCGGTTAACAAAAAATAGGGAACAATAAGAATATGCATCGACTATAGGGACATTAATCGAGCCTGTCCAAAGGACAATTACCCAACTCCCTATATTGATCAAATCATTGATGATTGTGCCGGCAACAAAATATTTTCCTTTATGGATGGTTTTTCCGGATACAATCAAATCAACATTTTACTTGCCGATCAACCAAAAACAACTTTCATTTGTCCATGGGGGACATTTGCTTATTGCAAATTGCCTTTTGGGCTTAAGAATGCTAGAGAAACTTTTCAAAGGGCGATGTCTTATGCGTTTCATGACATCAAACATATTGTGCAACCATATCTCGATGATTTGCCTGCTCATTCATTACATCGAACTGATCACCTCGTCCATTTACAAGCAATCTTTATGAGGTGTAGGCATTATCGTATTCGGTTGAACCCACACAAATGTGTCTTCTGTATAGAAACGAGTGGATTGCTGGGATTTTTAGTTTCGAAAGCCGGCATTCGTGTTGATCCCTCAAAGGTCGAAGCTATCATCAAATTGCCTCCTCCTTCGAGTCTTCGCCAACTCCAAAGTTTGCAAGGGAAAGAATTTTTTTTACGATGATTCATTCCTAACTACGCCGAGGTTACAAAGGGTTTTACCCGGTTTTTGAAGCAAAACACTCAATTCTCTTGGGATGAGATAGCTCAGAAATCTTTTCATGCACTCAAACACGCGTTGACCCATGCACTGTTGTTGCATCCTCCCAACTACAACCAGGATTACTTATTGTATCTCGTCGCCTCCCATTCCACCATTGGAATGGTCTTAGTTCAGGAAGATGAATTTGGAACGGAACATGTGATATATTACCTTAGTCGAACGTTAAATCCAACTGAGCTAAAATACTCACATGTGGAGAAATTGGCATTGGCAGCCATTGAAGCTGTCCAACGTTTTCGTCACTACATTTTACTACGTAAAACTACGGTAATTTCGGATTGCAACCCTATGATCTACATTTTTACCAAACAATTGCTAGGGGGAAAGTACTCTAAATGGATCGTTATCTTGCAGGAGTTCGAGTTGGAGTTTGAGAAATCTAAGTCTAAGAAATCTTTAGTTTTTGCGGAGTTAATGTGTGACTTCCCGCGTGCTAACACGGAAACTGTGGCAGAGGAGCCCATTGCGGACGAATCTTTGTTTCTAATCAGCACTTTAGATCCGTGGTATGGGGATATCATCATTTATCTCCAGACCCAATCCTTTTGGCCAGAAATTTCAAGGTCGGAACATCGGAAAATTCGATTCTAGTCCCAACAATTCAAAATTATTGGAGATACTCTTTATCGCCGTGGGGTGGACTCTATTTTTCGACGTTGCTTAACTCACGAAGAGGCTGAAAGGGTTCTACATGACTGTCACTCTGGAGCATGTGGCGGTCATATGTCTGGGTACGCCACAGCCCAAAAGATATTGCGCACTGGCTATTTTTGGCCGTCCTTGTTTAAAGATTGTATTACGGCGGTCCGAAAATGCCACAACTGCCAGATATTTTTTCGTAAGATGCGCGCTCCACCTGCTCCTCTCCACCCTATAATTGTCGTTGGTCCTTTTGCCAAATGGGGTATCGATTTTATTACATGTAACCCTCACTCGGCTGGGGGGCATGCGTATATCATCCTTGCGGTAGATTATTTGACTAAGTGGGCCGAGGCGATGACTACATTCGAGGGAGACGACAAAACAGCTGCAATTTTCATGTTCAATCATATAATTGCTAGTTTTGTTGTCCCACAAGTGATAATCACTGATCATGGGCGTCATTTTTGAAACGTTATGATGACCGAACTTACAGGCCAGCTTGGTTTACGTCACGATAGTTCAACCCCTTATTATCCACAAGCGAATCATCTGGTTGAATCCATCAACAAAGTTTTAGTTATCATGATCCGACGAATCATTGGGATTCATCGGTCGAATTGGCACAACATGCTATTTTCAGCGCTTTGGGCGTACTGAACCTCAGTAAAAACATCAACAGGGTTCACTCCTTTCCAACTAGTCTATGGTTTGGAAGCTGTGTTACCCATTGAATGCAAAATCCCGTCACTGCAAATGGCCATCGAGTTACTTCCAGCCACTTCTGAAGAGGAAAAGCATTTGTTATACTTGGCTCAATTAGATGAGAATCGACGTGTTGTTGCATTGGCGATCGAGACTCACGCAAAACGAATGAAAGCTCAGTATGATTGAAATGTGACCCCTCGAAATTTTTTGGAAGGGGATCTAGTCTTAATTTATGATCAAGCTAATTATAAATTAGGCACTGGAAAATTCGTTCCTATGTGGCATGGTCCCTATGTTGTCAAGCGAAAGCTAGCCAAAGGGGCTTATGAATTGGTAGACTTTGATGGGGACTCTTTGGGTAAACCCAGAAATGGTCTTTACCTGAAGAGGTATTATGCTTAAAAGAATGGGTATGGAGATTTGTTAGTTAGGTTAGTTTTTCTTTCTAGCTAGTGTGTTTTAGTTTAAAAAGTGTGCTTAGCTTAGAGAGTGTTTTTCCGTCATTATTTCTGCTTATCTTGGTTTTACTCTTGATATTGCAGATGTCGATGCCTCTCCAAACATACATTGGATTTGCTGATGGTGCTTGTCGTAATACACGGAACATCTCTTCCGCAGCCTGGGTTATCTATTCACCCTCTGACGAGTTAGTTTCTATGCATGGGGTAAGCCTCGGTCAAACAAAAAACAACATTGCAGAGTATAGTGTAGTGATTGAGTTATTGTCCGAATCTATTTCATTTGGGATTTGGAGTTTGATAGTGAGGTTAGATTCTAAACTCGTTGTATTACAACTTAATAGAGGGTATGCCATTAGAAATCCAGTGTTATTAATATTATTTTTGAGAGCGCGTCTCTTGGAACGTGAGTTTGATTACATTGAATAGCAACATATTCCAAGGTCTTTAAATACATTAGCAGATGCAATTGCTTCTCGAATGTTAAATAGACATTTGCAATAATCATACATGTAAATTTAAAACCATTCCATAACATGATTTACAAGATAAGCCGGTAATAGTGATATATATATAGGAGTGTGTCAAAAAATACATCGTCCTCAATCATAGGTTGAAAAACACCTTATGATCGGCAAAAATGATAAGTACAAAAAACAAAATGTCACATGTGCCCACAATAGGCGATCATCCTATCATTGGTGATGATCTCTATAAGAAACCACTGCACGGGCCACCTTGCAAAGGAACCTCCTAAAAGGTCCCGGGACTCCAATCACGTAGCGCTGAAGTCGACGAGGAATGTTGTCTATAGTGGTCTCAGGAATATCTCCTGTCAAGTGCTCGAGATGACCCTCCAACTCGGCCAAAACCTCTGCTGATTCGTCCTGTGGGGCTGGCGCGGGTGCAACTGGTTGCCTCCTCTTGAAAGGCCGGAGAGCGGCTGGTCGTTGTCGACCCACATCTGCATTTGAAATTTTTACTATCAGTTTTGAGACGATGGAAAAATAAAAAAAATTAAAATAGGAAAAAGTTGAAAAGGATTTTACCTGACTCGTCCCACTGCTCTCCTGGTGGAAGAGCCATGTCTGGGTCACCACGAAAATCTATCCCAGCATAAGGGAAGTCCTGAATGGAAAAGACCTGGTTTTCCAACCATTGGAAATACTCAGGTTTGAACCGAGCAACCTCTGTCCTCTCATCCGGGTGACGGGCCATGACTGCGACCCATCGCATCAGTTTGGGCTCTCGAGGAAGCCCAGCTCCAACAGTAAGGTGCTGTGGGATCAGCATAGGAACCCTCTCCAGGCCAAAACTCACGACCAAAGCCCCATAACCAAAGGTCTTTAGTCGTCCGCTCTTGGCCCTAGTCAGTTGGCCTTTCACATTGGCCAGCACAGCATTGCACCAGTTGAAGATGGTGCCTCGAAAGCAATCAACTGCCATACGCATCTAGGGTCCGGTGGCAATATGTAATGCGGCAGCTCCGCAAAGTCTGGTGACAGTAAAGGCAATCACCATGTGTTCAGGACGGGATATGGTCTTTATGTCTATCCCTTTGTCTCTAGCCTGGCTGTTGCAGTACTCTAGCCGGAGGCTATCGACAGACTGGCCACCTGGCCTAGTCCCGTGCAGAGTCAAGTCTTCGCCTCTCTTAGGCAAACCAGTCAAGAAATAAATGTGCGCCGGCTCGATTTCGAGCTGGTGGCCGCCAATGAAAAAGCGCTGGTCCTGTATGCTCCATCTGTCAACCAACCATCGTAAGAAATCCACCTGAGCCCTCATGCCAGGAATGGTCCAGAATTTGTACAATCCGCACGCCCTCAAAGCATCAAGTGAAGGCTGATGATTCCATGCGGCAGCATCCATGTCCTCATGCTCTCGTTCATGCCAATCTAGCATGATGTACTCTCTGCATCAAGTATAAAGATTAATTAAATTGCTAGAAAATATTTTGATTGGTCCATTTTTGAGAATCTTTGGGTTCAAAACCCTTGCGGCGGGGTATGCACCCTCCGAGTTAGACACAGTGCGTGGGTCCGCACTTTGTCTACACGGAAGGTGCGGACCCCGAGCTTTTTCCCAATGGAGAAAAAGTCGGGGTCCGTGGGTCCGCAATGGTAAACCTGCGGACCCCGGCGCGCGGGTTTTGCGCCTAAAAACCCTCCCAAAAAATGAAATGAAGGACTAAAACAAAAAAATAAACGGTTGAAAATGAAGAGTAGGATGATGTGGATTAGCTGGAGAAGACGGCGCTCGATTCCGAAAGTTGAATTTTCCACAATCTTCACGGGAAGTTTTCTAAGCAAAAGCACTATTTTCTCACCCAAACTCAAACGGTAAAAATGAATTGACAAAGGCCCTTTTTATAAGTTTTTTGAGTAAATAAATCGTAAATTTTTTTATGTTTCACTTTGGAAAGGTATTTTGCGACGCTTTTATCCATTTCAAACAGGTATGAGTAATGCTTGTGTTTTTGTGCAGAATAAAGGATTATTCAGGCGAAATCTATCATTTTCGACAGAAAAACATGTAGAGTCATCTTTAAGCTCTTTTTTGACTCCTAAAACATGAAAAGATTGCCGAGTGTTTCTTTTAAACTCGTTAAAACGGAATTAAAAGACGGTCCACTTACAGCTCTTTTCCGACCGTAAAAACATGAAAAGATTGCCGGATTTTTGTCGTTTCGAATTCGATATTGGTTATAAAACGACGTGCCATTGATCGCTTTTTTACTTTTTCGGGTCAAGGGCACTAATAATGAAAAGTACTCCTTGGTCGTAAAAGTTCAAGCGGTTCTCTCAAGTATTATTTTATACTTTTTCGGGCTTAGGAGACACAAATTTACGAAAAAGGTCAACCCTGGAGTCTTCTTAAGTTTTTTCAGACTCTCTAAAATTGAAAAACGCCGAGTTTCTCCTATACTGGACTCGTTAAAATTTCACAGTAAAGGACCTGTTTAATTACAAACAGGAACGAACCACTCCTTCTTAGGGTTCGAATTTAAATTAAGTTGGACTCATCCGAAGGATGAGCTTATAATCAAGCAAATGTTATCCTCCTCAAGCTTGTCAAAAATAAAGAGGTACTTGCCAGAAATGGTGGGGGAAAAGAGAGAAAAATGAGTCTGTTTGTCATACTTTGTAACCACTCTTGAACATGACACTTTTATTCACCTGGGTTAGGAAATCATTTGCCTAACAGTTGATCAAACCACATTGAAAGTCTTTAACCAGTTTCTGGGTATTAACTTTGGGTCAATTGTCACCAAGCCATCTGTCGTGTCATTATGTGTTCAAGAGGTCACTGCCAATAAGCCATTCATCTGCAAAATATCTGTCATCCATCTTGACCATCCCTGAGTCAGTCCTTGCAACTAAATTTCTTGAACTTGATCTATGATTTCGTGTTGTGGGCTTGCCTGCGACGGATCGCTTTCTATCGACATCAGGTCATTATCTAGAAAGATGATCTAGGAATCATCAGTACCTTGAGATCTGCATGCCTCAATGGCAGGTTTCTCGCCTTTGACGAAAGTTTACATCATGAACTTTCAATCGAAGGATTCCGTGATATGTTCGACATCAACACATTTATTCACATCTCATGGATTGTACTGGGTACTTTGAGAGCCATTGACATCACTGGTGGTTTCTCTCACACTTGTTAATAGTTTACATCATTGACTGGTAATCAAGTGGTTTCTACCATGTTCGACATCAACACATTTATTCGCATGGATAGAATCATACTATTTCGGGAAGTAGAAATGAAGACCCTGGATCTAGTTTCCACCATCCAGGCTGCGAGGAATTTTGTATTCATTATATTGTGGACTATTCATAAACTGATGGCTGCATCCATACTGTGTTCACACGAGTCTATACTTGTGATGTTTTACAAGATCATTCCTATATCAGAGCAGTAGATATTTTTCTAGTTAGTTTTGATCTGAGTATGGGAATGCCTACCTCAGTGATGATATGATCTCACATATATATCTTGCATTGAATGTTTTTACAGGTTCCGACCGGGCTCTCCACAAGATGATCCTCGAAATGATAAAGTACTTCACTCTTCCTATATGATAAATGAAATCCTCATCTACTACAAACTTCGTACTTTAGGGGGCAATATGTTACACAAAAATATCGTCACTATGATTATTTACAGTCAGTATGGGTCTATCATCACTTGTACTGTCCTCCTAAGGAAGTCTAAGACCTCAGCTCTTCAAATCAAGCTTTGGAAATGGGAGAAAGACATTAAAAATCAATGTAACTCTGGTTCCGCACTTTCTCTCATGGTCACCTGCGGTCCCGCACCTTCTGTGTACAAAAGCTGCGTACCTACCCGCTCTTTCCCTAACGGTGTAGGTGCGGACCCCTGTGAAAGTCAAAAGGTGCAAGTTTTATCTTAAAAAACTCACTTTGGGTTAATTCTAGAGTTTTCTAGAAGGAATTTTGACATGGATTGTTCGCTCTGAGGTGGTTCATGCATCCCAAAAGAGAAGGAGCTAATCCCTTGACTAAAGGAGCTATCCC
The DNA here is from genome assembly GCA_031772625.1 of Pinus tabuliformis. Classification (NCBI taxonomy): domain Eukaryota; kingdom Viridiplantae; phylum Streptophyta; class Pinopsida; order Pinales; family Pinaceae; genus Pinus; species Pinus tabuliformis. The sequence goes on along the minus strand of CM062820.1, from coordinate 1,109,892,109 downwards.
TTTGAAGGAGGGCTTTATCCCTTTGAAGGAGGACCTAGTAACTTCCCTCCATTGCACTATAAATACAGGCATTGGGGTGAGGACTAGAGAGGTTAGAAGCTGAACATTTTGAGGGTAAATGCTGGTGAAATTAAGACTTCCTAGTTGAGCTTAAGAGGAGAGATCACATACCTTTTTGGCTTCATTGGGGAGTGAGTGAAACTTGTCAAAGTAAAGAAGACTTCTTGTTGGACCCTGGGAGGAGCTTGTATAGCGTCAAGGCGAAGGTTGTAAAGTTCTTCTTCTTTTGAATTAATACAATCAAACTCATTTTTCTCAACAAGTATCTTATGTTATTTGTTTCATGGACTCCTTGACTTTCATGTTAAATATGTTTTATGCAATTGGTTTTTCAGGTGCTATTTAATTTGTTTGCCTTGTTTGTGTTTGCATATTCGCGAAAATGAGCTCATTTGGATCGAAGGAGCGAGGGCATCCACAAGCTTGTGTTGGACCAAAGGTAGGCCCTAAAAACACTTGTTTGTTATTGTTTATTAAAGCATATTTAGAGAAAGATAGTGTCTGGTTGGTTTGCTTGTCATTAGGTCTTCTTTAGATTCTAGGAAGGTTTATCTTGTCCGCAAGATCGACTCATTCCGTGTGACACAAGGTATTTTGGGTATTCATGGAGATGGACATCCAAATGGCTATAAACTAGAGGCCAAGTTTATCTCCCACCTTGTTCGAGCAGTTGAGGGGCTTCGCAGAATTTAAGGTGGACTTTCACAATGTCTGGATCCACGTGAGGAGAGACCGTCAAAAGGTATGGCACAAGCTGACTTACTTAGTGGCCAAAATAGATGTACAGGAGCTTGTGGGTGGATGGCCAGTAGAGTGGCGCGAGCCTACCTATTTGGATGTCAGGACAAGAAAAGCAGGAGAAAGCTCCTCTGCACAAACCTCTACTGCGAAAAGGAGGAAATAAAAAGAGCAGGTAGTCATGTGGGAGAAGGATGCCTAACAAAAGAAAGAAGCTTTTGAAAAGGCTATTGTGGGGACAACGTGTGCTAAAAATGAGCATACAGACAAGGAACATAAAAGAAAGGAGCAAGCCACAATGGAAGTTGAGCCATCGACTTCCCCGCATACCAAAAAGCAGGAGCTATCTGAATAGGGTGGTGATAGGGGTGAGGAGGTTTCCACCCCCTTTAAATTATAGAAGTGCCCTAAAGGGAAAGTGACAGGTCCATGAAAGAAGAAAAAATCAGATAAACACTCATAGGTGGATCCCCTTGTGCTAATAGAGGGTGATTTAGATGAGATTGGTGACAAGGTTAGAGATACCACATCAGAGGATGGTCACACTTTGAGCAGCAGTATATTCAAACACTAGGGAGTGTCCAAAAGGATCTCCACAAGCTGTAGATCCAAGTTGGTATGATCCAGGAAAGCATTGGGCAAGTGAGCATGGTGCAAGAGAGCCTGAATCAAGCATGTGTGAGTGTCCCATAAGTGGAACGGAAAATGGACTTAGGAACCATTCCTTTACCAGAATTATCCTTGTAGGTAGATAAGAAGGAAGACCGTGCCATGCTATAAAAGATCGAGAATATTGGAATCAATGTGGCCATGGTGCCATTCCAAGCCCTCCAAGAATTACATCAGGGGATCTCAGATGAGTTGTGGATCAAGGAGTAGTGCGCCCTTGCGGTCCTCAATGAGTTTAAAGTAAACAATGAATAGATGTATGAGGAGAAGATACAGGCACTAAAGAAGAAAGAGGAAATGCAAATGTGAAGCACAAGTCTAGAGTCAGAAATTGAAAAAGCCTGCAAAACAATTCCAGAATTGCATATCCCAAATGATGCACAAGCCAAGACAAAAGTCAAGAAATTAATTGTAGTGGAGCGTGACACCATAGATGAGGTTGGGTGAGTCACTTTTGAGTTCTAGATGAAAATATCCGAACTCCATCTGAAGCTTCAACCAACCACACCACCATAAGTTTGGGAACAAAGAGGTGCAACTATAAAAGAATCAACGGGTCAACTAGATGTCATAGTTCATGGTTGCAAACAACAATTCAATCAGGAAATGGGCCTATGTGATACATTGCAGGAGGACCCTAAGCTGCAATAGTTGAGCATAGAGATTAGGGAAGCACAACAAAAATATGATGAAATCAGTATGGTGCATGGACATTGGTGCAAGTCCAGTGCTTCACATGCTTGTAGGAAGGCAAGGGGATTCAGAGTGGGTCCAGGAGTTACAGAAAAGGTAGTCCTTTCTAAGATACTAGCTTCAACCTTGGACAGAGGAATCCAACCAACTTTCACAGAGTATTCATGAGAAACTAAAGGCCATGCAACAGACCCATTGGACTACAAAACTTGTAGTGGAGGGGCCAACCATAGAGAAATTGGTCTAGGAGGTACAACAAGTAGCAAAAAAAAAGTAACATGGAGCTTCAAGCATTAACTAAGGCAGTAAGTGAATTCTGCTAGAAAGTGGAACAACCAACTGAGTGAATCGAGGGCGAGTCACGATCTTTTTTTTGGGGGCCTGTTGGGATGGGGTGCCCAGGGGTAGAATTGAATTAATTTAGGAATTTTTTATAAAGAATTTTTGTAAAGAATGTAAATTCCCTACAAAATATGGATGTGGAGCACGTAACTAGTCAAGAGTCATAGGGGACTTAGCCCCTTGTTTGGGTAAGTGATAGGTAGTTTTGAAGACTTGCCCATGAGCTACGGACCATGGTATTGTATTAGAAAGGCTATAAATAGATGAGTCTTAGCGAATGATAATGATGTAGAAGTACGAATGAATGAATGATGCTGTAAATTTTTGATAGAAAGGAAAGTTTGTTCCTGTCAGTAAGCAAAGGAAAGGATCTGCAAAAGAGTGTGTAGAGGCCTGGAATAGTGCACAACTGATTGCATGGAACTCTGTAGCTAAGTGTGCAGGGTAGTTGAACTCTGTACTAGGAAGATTCTAATTAATAAAGATTGATTTTGGGTTAGAAATACTTGCATTTACCCATTTAATTGTTATGTCACTTTCACTGTTGTTTCTATAATTTAATGTGTTTTCTCCATGCGAATCAGGTTAATTGAACATGTTTATGCTTAACAAGATGATTGAATGATATTCGTGAAGATATAAATCTATTCTGGGTTAGTTTCGGATAAGGAAGATAGGTCTGTGCGATGACAGATCTAGATCTTAGAAGCCCTAGAAGACCTGTTTAGTTGCGCGAAAGTAGTAGACATATCCTGTTAGGGCCTAATTAATGCAATTGGATGGTCCAACAAAGAATTGAAGGTATTTATGGCAGAAATTATGAGTTTAACTCTATTGGAAGGTTAGATTTGGGCTGAAGCATATCTAAGGCACTGAAAGACATCACACTAATCTCTGGATGAAAAAAACTTGGTTCTTGCATCCCCCAATACTGCTTCAGGTGAGACAGCGACCTGCGTTACACTGGTTGCTGCCAAAAGGGCCAGTAGTGTATGGTTTTGTTGGTTGTCACAACTAACTCTGAACTCGGGTCAGGACCCCCTAATCCAACACTACACTTTCTAAGACTCCTTATTAGCGAGAAATGGATTTTTCACCAACCCTATCCTGTACCTGTGGAATTCAATTTTTCCTCTTAAGAATGCCTTTGTCAATATAGTTGTATCCCACTACTCAGTTGGAATGTATTGTAGCATCATGATTCTCCTCTACACACAATCCTGCAAGTGATGGTAACTGATATCAATGTGCTTGGACCTATCATGAAATTATGGATTCTTAGATAGTTTGATACAACTCTGATTATCACAATAAATTATTGTCGGATCCATCTCCCAACTAAGAATACCCATAATTATTTTCCTCATCCACATAGCCTCACATGCTACTTAACTTGTAGCCATGTATTCAACCTCTACTGAGTTGACTGCCACAAACCTCTATTTCTTGCTATACCAAGAAATATTTGCAGACCCAACACTAAAGATAACACCTGATGTACTTTTCCTATCTGATGGACTCCCTAACCAATGTACATCAGTGAATCCTTGGAGCTTCACTCCCTCTGTCTTCCTATACCATAACCCATACTCAGTTGTGCCTCTTAGGTACCTCAACACATGATTTTTTATCTTCCAATACATTTTGGTAGGCTGCACCATGGCTTGAATCAAATGATTAACTGCATAGAATATATGAGTCCTTGTGTTCACCATATATACTAAAGATCCCACAAGCGATATGTATATGGTGGCATCTATTGCCTCTCCTAAAGAAGAACTCTCTTTCCTCCAGTGTGTAGCTATAGGTGTGTCCATAGGATTTCATTTCTCCATGTGAAATCTCTGAAACATTTCAGAGGCATAATTCCCCTAACTCACAAACAAATCACAATCACACTGCCATACTTCCATCTCAAATAAGTAATGCGTCATGGCCATGTATTTCATCTCAAATTATCTCTCAAGGTCCTCCTTGTAAGAGTGGATCAACTCCTCATCCCATGTAAGTATCAAGTCATCAACATACAAAACTAAGATAAGCAACTTTCCATCTACCACAATGTGATAGGGATTGGCATCTTCTTCACTTTTGGTGAAGGCCAATCCACTGAGATATGTATCAATCTGAGTGTACCATGCTTGGGCCACCTATTTGGGACCATATAGGGCACTCCTGAGTCTACACACATTTGTCTCCATGTTACAAGTCTCAAATCCCTCTGGCTGCTCTATGTAAATTTCTTCCTCAACAACACCATTGAGAAAGGTAATCTTCACATCCATTTGGTGGATCTTCAACCCCATTTATGCAACCAGTTCTAGAATGGTTTTGATTGAGGAATATCTTGCCACAATGGAAAAAAAATCCTCATAGTCCACTCCCTCTACCTAATAGAAACCTTTGGCCACAAATATGGCCTTGTACTTCTTGATTCTCCCATACGCTACATGCTTTACTTTGTATATCTATTTGGAACCAACCATTTAATTGTTCTCTAGTCTTGCCACCACCTTCCATACACTAATTTTCATGATGGAGTTATACTCCTCCACCATGGCATCAACCCACACTAGTTGAGAAACAACTTCCTTAAATGAAGAAGGCTCTGACTCAATGAGCTCTGTCATGAGAGCCATATACCCAGTGTACCTATATGGTTACCTACTCTTCCTGCGCTATGATGTAGGATCTCCCACATGATCTTGTGCATCTTGTAGCAAATATGTGTTGGGCATGGAAATCCCCCATGGCATGTTTTGGGGCTTAAAGCCCAAGTTTTGACCAAATCCTTTTGTAAAATCTCCGTGAATTGTGGGTGCGGAGTGCGAAATCATAATCGAGTCACAGGGTTGTCCACCCTAGTTTTTGTAATGTAATGTCGACTGGATAGGCCTACACATGGTCCGTGGAACATGGGATTGTATAAATAGAGCGAGGCTCTAAGTGTAGAAGAGAGGATAGCATAAGAGGATGATAAGTCTAAGTGATTGAGTCGAAGTGTAAAGTGTGTCTTTGGGTCGTAGAATAGGAGAAGGCTTTGTAGCTGAGTGCGTAGAGACCTAGTAGTCCGCAATTGAGTGCGTAGGGAAGGTCATGTCTGTAACCGTTGGAAGAATCAATAAAGTTAAGATTACCATATTTCTATGCGCCTTTCACTGTTTTAATGTATGATTGGGTATAATTTGCAAGTATAATATTCATTTGTTGCACAAACTCATATGAATGCTTTGTATAAATAAATATAACATAAGATATCCAAGTACCCGAAGGTAAGTAACTGGTATAGGAAGATAAGTAAGATATCATGTAATAGCGCAGAGTGCTGCTCTAACAGTGCGGAATCTCCATAGTCCCTGGTTAGGGCTGCGCGAAGGTAGTGTATCAAGGCGTGAGGAACAGGGAAGTGCACGCATGGATTCACAGTTGACCAGTCGAACCTATCAGAAATCTCAAGGGTGTGGAAACCTGGTTCCAACACCCTCCCATACTACTTCGGGTGAGACCTTAGTCCATGCTATGCTAACTATTTCCGAAAGGGCCAGTAGTACAGGGTTTTGTTTGGCTAATTAACTCTGAACCTGAGTCAGGCCCCAACAAGCCAACAAATGGTTCTATTTCCAGGATCGGGATCTGCATAAAGATGTCTGATGTCGTATCACTGGAATCTGACAAAGAAAGGAATTGAAGATTGGTTGGACAAGAAGATTCACGAGTTCACGGTGCAGGAAAATAGGAATCCACAATTATCAAAGGAAGAGTGGTTAGACTGCTACTTATATACAAAGATCCATGAAATTTTCTTCACATCCTTCCCCATTGAGTTATACGAGTGGAACACGAAGCTAACAATTAGACAAGGAAGGTGTAAAATCGACAGACCTATTGTCTAGACTCCAGAATTGGTGCGCAGACTGGAGGGATCATAAGATAAGATCGCGCGCACTGTCGGTCACTGGCTTGATCGAATCATAGGAGGATTCATCACCAAATTCGCAGTAGATACTTCAGTCAGTTATAGCGAGGAAGAATGATGCTGTTAGAAAATTATATATTACAAAGCAACGGAACACATAAAATATTGCAGAAATATGAACACAGAAAATGCATAAAACAAGAGAGACACAGATATACGTGGTTCACCCAGTTTGGGCTATGTCCACGAAGAAACAACTATTCCTTCTTTTATTATATTATCCAGCAGACTAAAGAGATACAACCTACAGCAGATCCGCTATAACGCTCTCTTCACTCTCAATCTCCTCTCTTTTCCTCACTCAGAATACAGATATACATAGACGCAATACAATTCGCTCATATATAGTGAGGGGTTGCCCTCTAGGGAAAAAAACCCTAAATTAAACATAACTTCTACCGTCAAATCATCTGCCTAATGAATGACCCAGATTGAATAGAAATTACTAGACTTTTACAAGGCAATTTTACTTCTATTTTTAGCTTTGGGGGTGCTGCACCCAAACCCCCTAGCCAGGGGAGATTAGCCCCCTAGGACCCCCACGGGGGGGACAAGTCCCCCCTACATGGAGGGGTGTACAGTCTTCCTGGGGTATACATCCAGCTGAAACCTTTGAATACAGAAGATAATCAGGCTCCACACCTAACAATCTCCCACTTGGAGACTGATTATAGCAACTCCACCGCTGCTTCATTTGCTAGAAAATGACTCCACTTTGGACCTGGTTGTTTCTCATCTTCTTCATCATACTTGAAGACCAATTGAAACTAACAGATTCTCAGTTTCTCCCTGGTTACAACTTTTGTTAGCATATCTGTAGGATTCTGGCTAGTGTGTATCTTTTCCAGCTTCAACTGTCCATCTTCCAATGCTGACCGTATGAAATGGTACTTGAGATGTATATGTTTAGTCTTGGAATGAAATGCAGAGTTCTTTGCAAGATGTATGGCACTCTGGCTGTCATTGTATAACCTGCCCAACTCCTACTTCTTACCCAATTCATCCAAAAAGCTTTGTAACCAAATCATTTCTTTACTAGCCTTTGTAGTAGCAACATACTTTGCTTCTGTTGTTGAAAGTGCAACAACACTTTGGATTTTTGAAACCCAACTGACAGCTGTTCCACCTACAATAAATACATATCCTGTAGTGCTCCTCTTGTTATCTTTGTCACCTACCATATCTGCATCAACATATCCCTGTAGAGCAATGTTTGAACCACCAAAGCATAATGCTTGATTTGTGGTACCCCTAAAATACTTGAGAATCCACTTCACTGCCATCCAATGTTCTTTTCCTAGATTGTTCATGTACCTGCTTACAACTCCCACTGCATGTACAATATCAGGCCTTGTGCAGACCATTGCATACATTAAGCTTCCAACTGTTGATGCATATGGAACTTTAGACATATGTGCCATTTCTTCCTGAGTCTTGGGACACGCCTCCTTACTTAATTTGAAATGGCTAGCTGAAGGTATACCAACTGGTTTTGCATTCTACATATTAAACCTTTTCAACACCTTTTCTATGTACTCACTTTGAGAAAATGTTAATTTGTGATTCTTCCTGTCTCTAGTTATTCTCATACCAAGCATTTGTTTTGTAGCACCCAAATCCTTCATTGCAAATGAGTTTTCCAATTTTCTTTTGAGCACATTTATCTCTTGCATGTTAGAATCTACAACAAGCATGTCATCTACATACAATAACAATATAATATAACTGCCATCATTTTACCTTTTGAGATAAACACAATGATCAGAGTGACACCTAGTATAACCTTGTTCAGACATAAACCTGTCAAATTTTAGATACCATTACCTTGGAGCCTGCTTTAAGCCATACAAGCTCATCTTCAACCTACACACTAGTTTCTCCTTCCCTTTTACCTCATATCCTTATGGCTACTGCATATATATATCTTCCTCCAAATCCTCATGGAGAAAGGTTGTCTTTACATCTAACTGCTCAAGATGTAAATCTTCAGTGGCTACTAGACTTAGAATAGTTCTGATTGAAGTCATTTTCACAATAGGAGAAAATATCTCATCAAAGTCTATACCCTTTTTCTGTGCAAACCCTTTCACCACAAGTCTAGCTTTATACCTCTGTTTTCCTCCATCTTCTTCCTTCAACTTGTAAACCCATTTATTCTGCAATGTTGTTTTACCTGTAGGAAACTTGACTAAGTCCCATGTCTGGTTATGTGCTATGGAGTCCATCTCTTCTTTCTGTTGGAAATAATACTGAGAGGGGGGGGGGGGGGGGGGGGGTGAATCAGTATTATCAGATCAGATAAAAATTTTCAATTTCATACTCAGAAACATATACGCTACTTCAGTTAAGTGAACCCGTGTGTACACGCTACTGTGTCTAAAGAAACTAACGTATATCCAGAAATCTTATGATTCAGTTAGCTTATCTTCAGTAAATGTATCAGAACATTATTAATAGTAAACAGGTGCAGTATAACAGAATAGATCATCACACAAAAGCCACACACATGAACACCATGATATAAGGTGGAAACCCAATGTGGGTGAAAACCACCTGCTGCAAATTGTCTCTTTCTTCTTTAATAAGAAACTTCTTTTACAATGTACTGGTGCAGTCCTTTACCAGCACGCATGCTACAACCTGCAGAGGGCTACAACCCTCATAGCTCTTGTACTAGCCGATCCATTTACTAGTACGTAGGTGCCAACCCTACAGAAGGCTACAACCTTCACTCATTTTCCAGCTGCTCCTGGAAGGGAGCTACAACCCCCTGGCTCTTGTACTGGCTGATATGTTTACCAGTACGTAGGTGCCGGCCTACGATCTTCCCGGGACCACGTTTCATCAATTTTCAGACTGGATCCATAAGACAATCACCATTGTAGTACAACCTACATCATCAATCACTGAATCACCCAATACTGAATCACTGAAACCCTGTCAACAACAACCAGATGACATAACAACAACCAGATCCAACTCCATCTTCAAATATCATACTTCACATTGTATACACTACTTAGATGAACCCAACCTGCGTGTATACGCTCTTTTACCAAAACCAACCTGCGTACAGATCTACAAATTCAAGCTTAAAACTCCGCAGCTATATCAGACATCAAAACATACCCAGATCATAATAATAAAAATGCGTCAGTAGATCTAGTCTATCCACAGTCAAACCATATGAAGATAATCATTCCAAGCCTTGAGATCTCGTTCCATCATTCATCATCCTCCACATGAGTGAAACCTTGGTTCAGATCACCAACCCATAACCAGAACTTGGATCTCACACTTCCTCATATCTTCATTACTCACGCACTCACCCTTTGGCCTAATGATCTTTCTCCTTATATAGCTTTAGGCCCTTCAAAATACCACGGTCCAAAACCATAGTAACCCAATACCATCAACTCAATACTAGGGATCAACACGTCTGTCGAGACTCCATGGTCCAAAACCATAGGCACAAATTCCAAGGACTAACTACCACGGACCAAAAGTAAGCTTTTCAACATGTACGCTCTTTTCCATTTATGAAACTGCGTGTATACCCTACTTGGTATATAGCGAACCTGCGTACACGCGACTTGGTATATAGTGAACTAGCGTGTATACGTGACTTGGGCTTAATGAACCTACGTGTATGAACTTTCTTGGCCTGCTGTACTAAGATCTGTCCTCTGATTAAGTTGCCATCACCTGTACCTGTCTCTGAGTGAGTTGCCATCAAGGAAAACACTTGTATCATAATGCCAACAATCTCCCCCTTTGGACTTGATGGCAACCACCACACCAAGTCACTCTCCCCCTTTGACATCAAGGGCAAAGGGCGGACCAAGATATTCTCTTCTTTGGTATACCTTCTGCTGTCAATACTCCCCCTGAGTACCTGCTGAAATCTCCAAATGTGCTCCCCCTTTGTGTATGCCAAAGTGTACTAATCTATCCATCCTGCTCTTGCTGAATTGTGCTGTTCATGCTCCCCTTGATGTAGGCAAGATCTGCAAAATATGTTCTTCAAGAAGAACAAAGACTTATACATCATAGAAGACCTTCCTATCACAAAAAGACTCAATACATACATTCATCACCCAACCTAGTGGGGATATACCAATATTGACTCATCCACCTAACCATGTGGAGATACATTAAGAGTTTACTCATGATAAGACATGAACATTACATCATTCATCGCAGGCATAGTGGGGAAACCAACATAGGCCGTTACATGACCTTGACATCATAAAAGAGATATCACAAAAGAGATACATGACATAGTGATGAAATATCTAGACCAAGACTTATGAAAACCACCAGTAGCATCATGATCTGTACCATAAGCATCAGCCTGCAATACCATTCCTTTGATCAAACAGCAAGATGTATCATTTAGCTTCAACAACTTCTAACCATAATGCCAACAATGCATTATTTGAAGTATATGCTCCCCCTGAGCCTGTGCCATAAGTATCAAGACATTTCCAGACATCCTTAGCAGACTGTAACTGTTAACCAATAGAGCATATACTGGACTGGATCATATCAGATCTCTTTTCTGAGTCTGTCCCCACTGCTTTTTCACAAACTGACATATACGCGACTTTGCAGTGTGAAACTCACATATATACGCGGCTTCCCTTCATGAAACTTGCGTATGAGAATTAGAACACTGAAGTTTTACACTTTCAGCTCCCCCTGAGTCTGTTATGTCTGTGCTGTGCTGAGTACCCTATGCTGTGCCACATCTTTCTGACTGAACTTCTTTCTTCTTCCATATCTTCAAGCATGTTGATGATTTCCTTTTATCATGAGCTTTGTTCCTGCAATCTTTTGCTTTATGTCCAAACTTGTTACATGCATAGCATCTTACATGTTTCATATTCCTCCTATAGAAATCGGTAGCTTTGTGACCAAACATATTGCAAGAAAAGCAATATCCATTAAAGTACCTTGAATGTGATGATCTTTCTGCATGATGGTCTTGAAACCTTCTTCTTCTACATATTGCTGCAACATGTCCAAGATGATGACATACATAACATTCAACATTATTCATGGGAGGGGTAAAAGATTTTCTTTGAGGGGTCTCTTTCCTTGATTGTTGATGGGGTTGTCCTTTCATCTCCTTGTAGAGCCTTTCAGATTTTGCATTATAGATTCTTGTCTTACTTTGTGAACCAGATTCACCTTCAATAGACTCATGAAAACCAAGACCAGTTTTGATAGCAGGGGACCTTTGACTACTAAGAATATCATCCAAGATCTTAGTACTATCTTGAAATCGTAATAGTTTATCTTTTTCTTCTAATTTACTTTTCAAGATATTTACCTCAACTTGATGTTGTTCTTCTTTTTCCAGACATTGCTTCTTCAAGGTCTCTTCAACTTTCCTTCCTTCATCCAGCTGATGCCTTAGTTTGAGGATCTTTTTTCTTGCTCTTTATTCAGTGCTAGCAGCATTTGTCGAATTCTGGAGGCACATTCCAACAGATCTTCTAATCTGATGATTTCTTCTTTGAGGGCATTCTCCTTTTTGCTAGGTAGATCTTGCTGATCTATGGTTTGATCTGATGCTTCATTTGTTTGTCCATCTTCATTCTGAGGTGATTCAGGATCTGAATTCTTGCTTCCACTCAACGGCAGGTTGTCATTGTTCCTTTGAGCTGTCTTCTTCTTCTGACGTGCTTTCTTCCCCATTGTTCTACGAATCTCCTTCAAGCGATCAAGCTTCTCTGAAGGACCTGCTCTGATACCAATTGTTGGAAATAATACTGAGAGTGGGGGGTGAATCAGTATTATCAGATTAGATAAAAAATTTCAATTTCATACTCAGAAACATATACGCTACTTCAGTTAAGTGAACCCACGTGTACACGCTACTGTGTCTAAAGAAACTAGCGTATATCCAGAAATCTTATGATTCAGTTAGCTTATCTTCAGTAAATGCATCAGAACATTATTAACCGTATTAACAGTAAACAGGTGCAGTATAACAGACCAAATCATCACACAAAAGCCACACACATGAACACCATGATATAAGGTGGAAACCCAATGTGGGTGAAAACCACCTGCTACAATTTGTCTCTTTCTTCTTTAATAAGAAACTTCTTTTACAATGTACTGGTGCAGTCCTTTACCAGCACGCAGGCTACAACCTGCAGAGGGCTACAACCCTCATAACTCTTGTACTAGCCGATCCATTTACTAGTACGTAGGTGCCAACCCTACAGAAGGCTACAACCTTCACTCATTTTCCAGCTGCTCCTGGAAGGGAGCTACAACCCCCTGGCTCTTGTACTGGCTGATATGTTTACCAGTACGTAGGTGCCAGCCTACGATCTTCCCGGGACCACATTTCATCAATTTTCAGACTGGATCCATAAGACAATCACCATTGTAGTACAACCTGCATCATCAATCACTGAATCACCCAATACTGAATCACTGAAACCCTATCAACAACAACCAGACGACATAACAACAACCAGATCCAACTCCATCTTCAAATATCATACTTCACATTGTATACGCTACTTGGATGAACCCAACCTGCGTGTATACGCTCTTTTACCAAAACCAACCTGCGTACAGATCTGCAAATTCAAGCTTAAAACTCCGCAGCTATATCAGACATCAAAACATACCCAGATCATAATAATAAACATGCGTCAGTAGATCTAGTCTATCCATAGTCAAACCATATGAAGATAATCATTCCAAGCCTTGAGATCTCGTTCCATCATTCATCATCCTCCACATGAGTGAAACCTTGGTTCAGATCACCAACCCATAACCAGAACTTGGATCTCACACTTCCTCAGATCTTCATTACTCACGCACTCACCCTTTGGCCTAATGATCTTTCTCCTTATATAGCTTTAGGCCCTTCACAATACCACGGTCCAAAACCATAGTAACCCAATACCATCAACTCAATACTAGGGATCAACACGTCTGTCGAGACTCCATGGTCCAAAACCATAGGCACAAATTCCAAGGACTAACTACCACGGACCAAAAGTAAGCTTTCCGACATGTACGCTCTTTTCCATTTATGAAACTGCGTGTATACCCTACTTGGTATATAGCGAACCTGCGTACACGCGACTTGGTATATAGTGAACTAGCGTGTATACGCGACTTGGGCTTAATGAACCTGCGTGTATGAACTTTCTTGGCCTTCTGTACTAAGATCTGTCCTCTGATTAAGTTTCCATCACCTGTACCTGTCTCTGAGTGAGTTGCCATCAAGGACAACACTTGTATCATAATGCCAACACTTTCATGGCTTGCTCCCACTTCTTCCTGGTTTCTACCTGCACTGCTTCTTCATAAAATTCTGGTTCACCAGAATCAGTCAACAATACATAATATAATGAAGGAGAGCATCATTCAGGGGGTCTACTTATCCTGGGAGATCTTCTAACACCACTTTCATGTGTTTGAAGTGCTTGTTGCTATTGTGGTTGTTGTTCTAGCTATTGATCATTATGATTTTCAGGTACCATCACTTTTCCTGTGATCTCATCAAGCACTGTGTATTCTCTATTTTCTTTTTCTTGTTTCTTTTCCTGCAACTGATTCTTATACAAGACCTTTTCATTGAATATTACATTTCTGCTCCTAATTATTTTGTGATTTTCATAATCATATAAGCGATAACCAAAATCATTAACACCATATCCAATAAAGGTACATTTCTTTGATTTTGCCTCAAGATTTTTTCTATTTTCTTTGTTAATGTGGACAAAAGCTTCACAACCAAAAGTCTTTAAAAATGAGTAGTTTACCTTTTTACCTATCCATGCCTCCTCTGCAATACCACCATCCAAGGAACTTGAAGTCCCTCTGTTTATTAGATAAATAGCAGTATCTACAGAATCTGCCAAAATTGTAAAGGCAATCCTGCATGCAATCTCATGCACCTTGCACACTCCATGATTGTCCTGTTCATCCTTTCTGACACACCTTTTTCTTGTGGTGTTCCTGGAACTATCTTCTCTCTGTGAATTCCATTCTCTGAACAATACCTATCAAACTCTTTGCTGCAATATTCACCTCCATTATCTGATCTGAGACACTTCAACCTTTTCCCTGTCTCATTTTCAACCAAAGCTTTCCATTTCTTGAAAGTATCAAATACATCATATTTATTTTGAATACAATAAATACAGGTTTTTCTGGTTGCATCATCAATAAAAGTAACATATTAATGAGAGCCACCAAGAGATGATACTTGAGCAAGTCCCCATACATATGTATGCACAAGCTCTAATTTTTCGATCTTATTTTCTTTCCCAACTCTAAGGAATCTGACTCTCTTCAGTTTTCCATAAACACAATTCTCACAGAATTTTAAATCAACATGCTTCAAACCTGGCAACAAATTTCTTGAGTGAAGATTCTGCATCCCCTTCTCACTCATGTGCCTGAGCCTATGATGCCACAATGTTGTATCTTCCCCTGTAGAGGTTAAAGCATTAACAAAATTAGAAATACCATTGCATAAATACAATGTACCAACCTTTTCTCCTTTCACTATTACTAGGGATCCTTTAGTGACCTTCCAGGTTTTATCTATGAAGGTAGTTACACAACCTTCACCTCCCAAATGCCCTATTGAAATCAGATTTTTCTACAGATCTGGAACATTCCTTACCTTCTTCAATAGCCACTGATTTCCATTTTGTTGTTTTATGAAAACTATACCCATTCCAACGATTTTACAAGGTTTATCATCACCCAATTGAACTTGTCCAAAATCTCCTTGAACATAATCATGAAAATGTTTCTTATCAGGTGTGGCATGGAATGAGGCCCCTCAATCTACCACCCAGGCATCAATAATATTTTCTAATGAAAGAATCAAAGCATATTGCAACAAATCACCTGTTACATTCGCTTCATGATTAGTTTCTTGCTGTGCATCTCCTTCTTTTCCCTTCTGAGACTTGCAGTCTTTCTTCAGGTGTCCTTTCTTCCCACATTTCTAGCACACTATCCCTGATCTAGATTTGGATCTGCCTTTTCTTGACTTATTGTGATATCATGTGCTCTTTCCTCTTTCCATTTTTCTTCCCCTAGTCTCTGCAGTCAAAGCATTACCTGATGTCTCACTGGAGCTTTTCTGTCACATTTCCTCACTAAGGAGTGCATCGACAACATCATCAAACTTTAAAGTACTAGATCCAAAGATAGAGTTACTAATGGCCATAACTAAACCATTCCAACTTTCTATCAATGAGCACAAAAATAACAGAGCCCTAACTTCATCATCAAAATTTACCCCTACAGAACTTAACTGACTTGTAACTGTATTAAAATCATTTAAATGATCTGCAACAGATCCACCTTTTGACATCTTCATATTAAATAAACGCTTCATAATAAATACCTTATTTGAGGCCGAGGGTTTTTCATATAGTTTGGCCAATGTCGACATTAAACCCTGTGTTGTCGTTTCCTTTGAAATATTAAATGCCACCGACACTGCTAGGCACAGTTGTATTGTTCCAAGTGCCTTTCTGTCCAGAATATCCCATTCTGTGTCTGTCATACTCATCGGCTTCTTTGTCTTTCCGCTCAATGGTAGGTACAAATCTCTCTGATACATATAATCTTCCATCTGCAACTTCCACAATTGGCAGTTTTGGCCGTTGAATTTTTCGACCCTAAACCTACCATCTTCCACCATTTCTCCCACTCGAACTAGGAACCCTTCTCTCTTGCAAGTTTATCAGCCAAATAGACTTTTGGCTCTGATACCAGTTTTTAGAAAATTATATATTACGGAGCAATGGAACACATAAAATATTTCAGAAATATGAACACAAAAAACGCATAAAACAAGAGAGACATAGATATACATGGTTAACCCAGTTTGGGCTACGTCCACGAAGAAACAGCCAATCCTTCTTTTATTATATTATCTAGCAAACTGAAGAGATACAACCTACAGTAGATCCCCTGTAACACCCTCTTCGCTCTCAATCTCCTCTCTCTTCCTCACTCAGAATACAGATATTCATAAACGCAATACAATTCCCTCATATATAGTGAGGGGTTTCCTTCTAGGGCAAAAAACCCTAAATTAAACATAACTTCTACCATCATATCATCTGCCTAATGAATGGCCTAGATTGACTAGAAATTACTAGACTTTTACAAGGCAATTTTACGTCTATTTTTAGCTTCGGGGGTGCTGCCCCTGAATCCCCTCCGAGGGACCACTGGCCTCCAAACCCCCCAACCAAGGGTGATTAACCCCCCTAGACCCCCACAGGGGGGACAATTCCCCCCCGCACCCCCTCGCATGGAGGGGTGTACAATCTTCTTGGGGTATACATCCGGCTGAAACCCATGAATACAGAAGATAATCAGGCTCCACACCTAACAGATGCTTTCTCAAAGGACCGCGAGGTAAGTACGTTAAATATTTGAACACTTGCATTAAAATGCTATTGTGTTAAAAACGGGTTATATGAATAAATTAATGTTTGGGGCTACGCGAAGTGGGAAAATCTACAGAAACGAAGGTAGCACAAAACTAGAGACTAGCCCCTTGATTTCAGCTCCGCGAGGGGGTGAAGAAGAGCTTGTGATGGTCTCACCAAGAAGTGCGATCAATTTGATAAGGCAGAGAATTCCGCGCATACCACGCCCACCCACACCACTACCAGTTTCACCGTCTTTACCACCGTCTTCACACATACCACCTCTGCCACCACCGCGAAGCAATTTGGAAAGCGCGATAAAGCTACCAGTGTTCAAGGGAGTAGGGAATGAAGATCCAGACCATTTTTGGTTTGTGATAAAAGTTGTATGGGAAGCACAAGGAGTCACAGATGACAATATAAAGAAGGAAATGTTGGTTAGTGCTCTTCAAGATCACGCACTGACTTGGTACATCAAGCATTCCAATGACAATATGAATGTAGGGATTGTGGATATCCAAGCTACGCTAAACAAAGAGTTTAGCAAACCAAAGTCAGAGGCACAGTCGATCATTGGGTTCAAGGAAATCACAATGCTACTAGGTGGGACCCCTTGGGAGTTGGATCAAAGACTGAAGTGAAAAATTCACAAAGCTAACATGACGTTAACAGATGGGCAACACGATGAATGGTTTGTAGCATCGTTAACGTCACATCTACGGAACACGTTGTCACAACAGAGGCTAACCACTCAGGCCAAGGCATTGGAGGTCACGATGAGATTGCACGAGACTTGATACAAGATCCCAACTTGGGAGTTCAGCAAATTCATGCATAGTTGCAAAAAATTGTGCCTTGAGATGCAGAGTTTGAAACAAGACAGGACAACCCACTTAGAGATGCACGATGAGGTATGGTGCATAAAATGCAAAGGCCAGGGGCACGACAAGGGCCACTGACTGGTGTTCACGAATTACCTTGCGGGAGGAGGGCCAATGCCATTAAGACCAAAGGCACAAGTAGGACCGAGTGAAGTGCCTGCACTATGGTGCGTGATTTGTCAGATAGGAGGAAAGCATGCTACAAATAACTGCCATCTATTACAGAAGTATATGCAGAATTCACAACGATTGTTTTGTAATTTATATAGGTCGGTGGGACATGATGAGCACACCTGTAGAAGTTATGAGCTGAGGATGGATCGAACTTCTACCTACAGAGTTCAGGCCTAAACACAACCCCTCGATCAAAATGCAACTATAGCGCACACCAGATTTCAGAGGACCAAATGAGGCTGAGGTCTAGGGGGCTAGGAAGAGGTCGCAGAGAGTTGATATGTTACAATTTCAAAGGGCTAGGGCATTATGCCCATGATTTTACAAATCCAACGCGACCCTCATGCTTGTATTGTACGTTGTTTGATCATGAGATGGAGGATTGTCCCACACTGATAGTGAGGTTGCGCGATAAAGGAGCACTCCAAACTGCCCAGACTCAGAACCTGCAAATGCTGAGGTCTAAGCCGTGTGAGGAAGACCTTAATGTCAATATCATGCTCTAGAGTGGAATTGCGACAGGTGATCACAAAGGAAAGCAGCCTGAAAAAAGTACCTAGGTTTGCAAGGCTCCAGCAAAGGAACCAAAATTTGATTTGGAGCGCGCTAAGGAGACCTTTGTGGAAGCTAAGAGGAGATTCACTGATGCCTCCACTTCAGTAAGTAAAGACAAACTGGAGCCAGAAATGGACCCATCGATGCTCACTCCGTTCTTGGAGACATGCATGAAGTTTCTATGTGATAACAAGGTTGTAAAGGGGCTGCAAGAACTCATAACTAGATGCGTTGGGACCGTGCCAGGAGAACCGCTTGTAGTCCGGAAGCTCGGGAAGCACACGACGCCAATAGGAAGGGAGATGAGATTGACTGTGCATATTGGGGAATATGAGATGGACCAAGTGATTCTAGATCTAGGATTGGATGTGAACGTCCTATCAAAGCAGACATGGGAGCGCATGGGTAGGCCAATGCTGCAATGGCCTCCTATTCAAATGTGAATGGCGAACCAGAAAAAGATCCTAACTATGGGGAGATTGTAGGAAATCATAGTAGATATTGAAGTAGCAAGCATGCTAGCAGATTTAGAAGTGATAGAGATTGTTGATGATAGAAATCCCTACCCCGCTCTATTAGGAATAGATTGGGCCACTGACATGAATGGAGTGATAAATCTGAAGAAGTGCAAGATGATTTTTGAGAAAAATTCTCTACGCGTAGTGGTACGTTTAGACCCTGCAGAAGGATTGCACTACACAGAGCCAATGCACAACTATGACAGCGACGATGATCTGGACTACATATATAAGATAACCGCACGGGAGCAAGACTAGATAAATCCAACCGCGGATGGCCGAATCTCATGGGAGTGTGAAAGCTCTTGCACATGAGATTCTGATGAAGAGATAGAATGATGGCAGAACTGGTTACATGAGGCAACCACGCTCAACTGTAACATGATGACCAGATCATTGCACTGCATAGCAGTAGAGGTAAGAGATCTTCCCACGTATGACTAGTTAAGCTAGGTGGATGACTTCCTGAGTAGATTTAAAAAATAAGTGACAGAGCAGCAATGCTTCGACGCTCTGAAATGGGTACTGCGAGCTATGCTCACAAGGTGGTGGGGTACGCACCAAAGAAGCTTTGAGGATTGGCGCGATTGCAACAGAATGATGCGCACACGATTTGGGAACACTCAGAAGCGATTAACAAATAAAGTTGTTGGATGAAAAGATCCGCGTACCCACCTATCTAGGTGGATATAGGCATATGGTATGAAACCTGCACGAATGCACATAGTCCTCACGGTAGGAGACATGATGAGTAAGCAGGTGCGGGCAAGGTAATGGCACAAACGAACCCTCCAGTTGGGACCACGGACTATGGAAATACCAATTATGTAGAAGGATATCCATGCAGAAGCCTTTAACAAAGTATGCGAAGTACTGAACAAGGTCCACAATACGAAGTAGACTGATTGGGACCTGTGCGTACCAACGTTTCTATGGGCTTATAGGACCGCGTGCAAGAACCTGACCACACAGGCACCACCAAGGCTAGAGTATAAATCCAATGCTGTAAGCCCTATAGTACATGAAAATCTTAGACCGCGCATGATAGCACTGGTAGATACGACGATTTGCGAAACCTTGGAAGAAGAAATCCAACAGGGAAATTCTAGGCTCCAAGAACTTGAGAAAGAAAGGGTGTGATTAAGGAATAAAATCGCTTTGGTAGACGCGGAAGTCACGAAGCTGGAGGATGAGATAAAGGAATATTTTATAGATAAAAAGACTAGGGTAATAAGACAGGATGCACATGATCATGCTGAAAAGTTTGAGGACTATCGGCATGAATTTATTAGTTTGATGCCTTGGCTTGGACCACACATTACTAAGCGAATCAACCGGGGTAGCATGTTGCAGATGATAAAGTGTGTGACACCGCTCGTAACAATAAAAGGTGGATACTTTCTAGGAAAACTGATGGATGACAGGATGAAACTCTATACAGGTAATGCAAGCACCTAACTAGCCGAGGTAAGTACAATCTTAGCGCTCTAGGTAGTTGAAAGGAAGCATGAGACTATAAACTATTCTGCCCGAGAGCTACGAGAGGTTGGAGCTGAGCACAGAAGAAAAGAGTCACAAGGTCCAAGACCGTGCATGAGGGGCTGAACTGCCACATGGGTTGGCCAGAAAGTGACTGTTGAAGTCACTATTCATGATGGGATGCTTGACTTGAGACCAAATGGAGCGGGTGGTAGGAATTTAAGACGCGATTTATGGGCAAGATTTGGGAAAATCTGTCACCAAGGAAGCATTAATGAACTGGATTTGGGGGGACAGTCAAATTCAAATTCAAAAAGTGCTATAAATTACATAGGGATGCCCAGCGAAAAAAACTTGGTCATTTACGAATTGAGCTACTGAGCAGATCCTTGTTTGTTTTGTGCCGAGCGTTGATTGAGCCCCTGTGTTCGCGAGTGATAGATTTCTGGATGGACACGATGGCAGCAGCTAAGGAAGTTATGGAAATAATAGAAATGATCATTGAAGAGGCCATGCAGGCCCTGACTATGGGGGATGCTCCGAAAGGCATCGGGATTGTGGCAGAAATCCCAAAATCACCACGCACGCCAAGACCAAAGAAGGACAAACAAGCGATGGTTCTCGTATGTCTGTCCCCACAGAACCCATTAGGCACCAAGCTGTCGATGGAGGAGAAGGGGAAGCCGTGAACATAGAGATCGATGAGGAAGAAGAAGACCTGGAGGACCTTATCATTGAAGAAGATGAGGACAAAGGCATGGAGGAGGAAACTGAGCCTGCACACCCTCTGACAAAGCTACCCACCTATGTCCCCCCACAGAAAGGGAAGGCTAAAGTGCCCAAGGACCTTGACGAGACCAAGCGCTCGCTCTAGACCCGGCTCCTCCTAGACAACATAATTTTTTAGGGCACACAGCTGGGACGAGTGCCGAGCTTAAAATTTGAAGATTGGGACCTCACTGACCATGATAAGTTCCCTCACCTTGAGACCTCGCACCTCATGAAACCCAAGCACAACACCATGGCAGGGGTTAAACAATTGGAGCCGCAAAAGTGGTTGCATGGAGTGGAAAAGGCCGGGTTACTTAACTTGCTCTAGGTGCCGCATTTCCACCATGCCCAAATAACAATTTTTGTCATCAAGCAACTGCTTTGCCTAGTGCATGATGGGTGTTTGTGGCTGGAGGAGCCCATCCCCATCATGGCAGACTTGATTCACCGCATTACCTGGCTTCCATGCAAAGGAGAGGACCCTGTAGACATCTCGGAGGGGAAGAGAAGTGACTTGGCCATCGCGGAGGCCATGAAGAAGAAATACAAGCTGGTGAAGGAGAAAAGGGGCTACACCATATCTAGCATCAATGATAAAGCCGTGAAAGTGGTGGCCCAAATACTAGATGGTAAGGTTATGCGCAAGTGCCGCACGAAAAAGGTACCCACGTTGGTGAGAGCACTTGCTAAAACGTGTGTGGAGGGGGTCTAGTTTAGCTGGTCTGAGTTCCTCTGCAAGGAATTCTTGGAGAATTGCCGTGAAGCTCAGGACTAGGGAAAAAAGTTCCACTATGCATGGCTTTTGCTGTCCATAGTGCTCATGGCAGGGGAATTACCAGAAGATAGTCAATTCCCCACAATTGACAGGGATCCGCTAGAGGCCGCGAAGTACGCTTTGCTCTGGGCCGCAAAGGATGCAAATAGGATCTGCGATAGTAATATATTCTAGGTGTTCATGGAGATGAACCTCAGGATGGTGTTCAACCGCAAGCCATGGTTGTCACCCACTATCTACAACAGCCTACAAATTTTTGTGGAATTTAAAGTAGACATCCACAACATATACGTCAGAGCATGCAAGGACTCGGCCAAGCAATGGAAAGTGCTACCCTTTGTAGCCACAACCAATGTCATCTTTAACGTACTGGAGACATGGCCGCTGGAGTGGTGCGCTCCAGACATCGCGGAGATAGAGAAGTCAGCGGCACAGAGGAAGAAAGAGGAGGCCAAACTGTGCATGGCACAGCTGGTAGAAACTGTATATATTCGTACGCGAGGGCCAAATATCACCTTTGCATGGGCAGGAAGTAGAGGAATAAGAGGAAGGTGTGGATCCAAAAATCGCGTCAACACAGTTGAAGCGCCAACACCCAACCGAGCAGATAGGGCTGCGCAAGAAGGTCAAGGCATTGAAGTTATCTATTGACACGATCACCCTAACCAAGGGTGATCTGCACGACATCAGTGAGACAATGTGCAATGTCACCTGCGAGGCCCTCAAAAATTTTTTGCAGGAGAATCAGATTGTGTTGGGGGCCCTCAGAGTGCAACTGCAGGAGTTGCAGGTGTGCACTCCTTAGGCTGGTACCCTTTCGACCAGCCTCGTAGTCGGAACAACAACAGTAGAACAGATGTTGCGTGCTCAGGTTACAAATACCATAGTGCTGCCAGAAGGAGCACTAATGACAAAAAATGAGACCGATGAGCCTATGGTTTGCACATTGAAGGGTCTCGAAATCAATATGGCTACACTCCTGCATAAGACATTATACATTCTACAGGATTGGCTAACTACAGATCTGCAGGCTAGGGAGAGTCGTGCATTGCAAGTCCTCAGTGGGCAGAAAATCAACATGGAACAATTGAGCTTGCAACATGATGAAGTGGTGTTGCAGAATCGAAAACTGGTACATGTACTGGATGAAGCTTTTCAAAGCATCCCTGAGCTGGCCATCCCAGAAGACACACCGGCAGAGGTGCACATCCACAGGCTAGCAGCAGGGGTGTGCGAGGCGCGGGAGGAATGAAAAAGGTTCAGCTGGAGCTGAACCTTTAGATCACCAAACTGCGATTAAAGGCGCAACCTTCCACCTCTTTGGAAGTTAGAGAATAGCATGCCAACATTATTACAGTGGGATTGGACGAGATCGGCAGTGTAGTGCGAGGCTGCACCAGCATGTTGAAAGAGTCATTTGAGGTCTTCATGAATCTGCAAGAGGATACCAACATCTAGTGCTTAGAGATAGAGGCACGAGAACTCCAACAGAAGCATGACAACATCAAAGGAACTCCACAAACCATGGCCCTCACAGAGGCTCGCGCAGATGAAATAGGCCAAAGCGCTGAAAGAACAGGTGGACGCGGCATGACAGAAGGAAGTAGTCCTAAAGGAGCGCGTTCAGCCTTGGATCAAAAAGGCCTTCACCATCACAGTAGAAATTGAAGGCAAGCTCACACAAATTCAGGGGATACAAGCATAGATGCAGAGAAGCACTTCCGACACCGCGGTCTCAGAACAACACGTACAACAGATCTAGCGGACAACAGCTTAGTGCGTTGTCGACCTTGCAGTAGTTCGAGCAGAGTTGGAAGGACTCTGCGCGAAGATCTCCGTGTCGATAGAGTGACTTGAGGGTGAGTCACAATGTTTGTGTTGGGTGCCTGTTGAGCATGGAATCCCCCTAAGGCATGTTTTGGGGCTTAAAGCCCAAGTTTTGACCAAATCCTTTTGTAAAATCTCTACAAATTGTGGGTGGGAGCGCGAAATCATAATAGAGTCACAAGATTGTCCACCCTAGTTTTTGTAATGTAATGTCGGCTAGATAGACCTACCCATGGTCCATGGACCATGGGATTGTATAAATAGAGTGAAGCTCTAAGTGTAGAAGAGAGGATAACATAAGAGGATGATAAGTCTAAGTGATTGAGTCGATGTGTAAAGTGTGCCTTTGGGTCGTAGAATAGGAGAAGGCTCTGCAGCTAAGTGCACATAGGCCTAGTAGTCCGCAGCCGAGTGCACGGACCACTGCAGCTGAGTGCACAGGGCAGGTCAAGTTTGTAACCATTGGAAGAATCAATAAAGAGAAGTTTACCATATTTATGTGTATCTTTTCCTGTTTTAATGTATGATTGGGTATAATTTGCAAGTATACTGTTCATTTGTTGCGCGAACTCATATGAATGCTTTGTATAAATAAATATAACATATGATATCCAAGTACGTGAAGGTAAGTAATTGGCATAGGAAGATAAGTAAGATCTCAGGTAATAGCGCAGAGCACTGCTCTAGCAGTGCGGAAGCTCCGCAGCCCCTGGTTAGGGCTACGTGAAGGCAGTGTATCAAGGCGTGAGGAATAGGGAAGTGAGCGAAGTGACCTGTGCACAGGGACGCACAGTTGACCGGTTGAACCTCTTAGACATCTCAAGGGTGTGAAAACCTGGTTCCAGCACCCTCCCATACTACTTCGGGTGAGACATCAATCCACACTTCACATATTATTTCCGAAAGGGCTAGTAGTATAGGGATTTGTTTGGCTAATTAACTTCAAACTTGGGTCAGGCCACAACAAGCCAACAATATGTAAGATTCTCTAGTTCTCTTCCTTCACTCTTTTGATTATTATGGTTGAGTGGGTGTGTCCACTCAACCTCCTGTCTGCCCCTCCACTTGTGGTTTCTCCACAACATCTCGAATATTTGCATGAGGCTCCTCCTTAGGAAATATAAGCTCCTCCTCAAGTGGGATACTCAACCCTCACTCTAGAGAGCATCTCATAGCCTTCTCCTAATAAAATTTGACATCTCTCCTCACTACTATCACCTGGAGTGAGGGAAAATACACCCTATAGATATGAGGAGTTGTTGTTTATTCTACAAATATCCCCATCTCATATATAGGCTAAAATTTCTTCTTGGTATCCTTGGAGACATGATAATACATACTAGCTCCAAAAATTATGAAATGAGATATATCTAGCTTCCTCCTAGAGAAATATTCTTCGAGTGTGATCATGCCAAGTATTATATGATGATTCTTGTTCTGTAAATAAACTACGATGTTACATGCAACATGGCTCTTGTTTCTCCCACTATGTTTATGATTTTCCTTTCAGCCACCCCATTTTGTTGTGGGTGATGGGATGTTATAAGTTCTCTTCTAATGCCATATTTGGCACAAAAGTCCTTGAAGGTGCTAGAAACAAATTCTCCTCCATTATCACTTCTCAGGGCTTTTAGTTTCTTACCAATATCCTTTTCAACCAATACTTTGAATTCAACAAATTTTGAGAAATCTTCATCCTTCTTCCGCATGAAGAAGATCCAACATTTTCTTGAAACATCATCAACACAAATTACATAATACCGATGTTTTGGTGTAGAGGTTGTAGAAAATGGTCCACATACATCAAAGTGGACTCACTATGCTAGTCAAGGGTGCATTTTGGGAGACCTTTGGTAATATGCTAAATGATTTTTAAGGCTCCATGGTGTTAGTTCCCCATGCGCATGTGACGGAGTTCTCCAACATCTAAATTCTACACATGTTTTTTCTTGCTACTCAGTGCAACACAAGCTTCCACCTCAAGTTTATATAGGTTCTTCACTAGAACTCTAATATGTTTCACTTACCCAGTAGCTACATGTCTCAGAAAGGGTTTCCCATTACTAAAAACAACATTATAGCATATATCCTCCAATAAAGCTATAAATATTAAGTTATTCTCCAGCCTAGGTACATACATGACATCTTTTAGATGAATATGGGATCTCAAATCCCTCTTAAAGGTTATGGTACTAATTACTTTGGTACTATACCACCCGACATCCCCAAGTTCTATGTGAATTTGGATATCCTTATCCTCTAGGCTACTAAGAATTCTTTGGATCTTTTCATATGGAATGAGGCACCTCAATCTAGATACCACACACTCCCCATTACAGTGCTCACCATGCATGCAATCAGGGTGAAGTGTAATTTGAAGCATGAGGCAAGTGATTCACCCCTTGCTCCTCCTAAAGACTTCTTGTTAGATTTATTTTTGCAGACACTTTGTTGCATAGCGCCAATATTCATGGCAGTGAAAAATGTTATCTTGTTTAAGTCCTTCTTCTTGCAACTGTTCTAACTGGTATCTAGTTTTGTTTGGGACTTCTTGTCCTTACCCTTATTTCCCTTCCCAAACAAGGAAAACTTCTCTTCCTCCTCATATTTGGATGTTACTCCATCTCTAGTGTTCCTTTGGATTTCTTCCTGCACCCGATCAAACCAAAGTCTCTCCCAATTTGGAAAATTTTCCCTTCCATTTACAAAGCCCTCATAGTTGTGCTAGGATTTTGAAAGGCCTAGGAGAGCTAGGCTCACTAGTTCTGAAGAGGGAATATTTTCTCTAACTCCTCCAAGCTCATCTCGACACTGTGTGAACCTAGAGAGGTAATGTGGAATGGTTTCACCTTTTTTCATGCGTACATATTTGAGCTTTTCCCATAATGCCAATTTCCTAGAATCACTACCATTTTCAAATAGTTCAATGAGGGTCTTACACATAAAAATTGGAGTTTCTTTTCCATGTAAATTCAATACTATGTGGTCTCTCACATCCTCTAGGATGATCCTCTTACATTTTGTGGTATCCTTCTTCCACTAGGTGAACTGTTGCACATCTGATATTTTAGGCTTTGGAATTTTAGTTTTGGTGTACTCTAGCACACCATTATGATCGAGTACAACTTCCATCATGTTCTTCCAAGATATGAAATTTGAGGTCCCTCAAGGGCATACTCCAATCCCAATCCATTGAAAGACATTTTTCGCACGGAAGAAAAAGTTGCTTCACTGAATCTACAAATCAAAATATCTGAAGGAGAGTCTCAATAGACTACTTTCTAGTGTGAGTTATGCTCTGGTACCATATAGAAATTAATAGGAATTTTCTACTACTGATGAAATCGAACTGAAATCAATAAATTACAAATTTCCTCTACTATTATGTGGAATGGAAATCACAATTTAGAAACACATGAAATTAAATACAACCATTAAAAAACCACAAGAACATAATGATTTACAAGGGAACCCAAATGGGAAAAACCCCTCCACTGATTTTCATTAATAAGATGAGAATGGGAAACTATTACAATGTCGTGCTTTGAATCTGAAGCACACCTTGCACTATAAACCTGTTCTCCTGCTGATTATCCTTCTCTAGAAAGAACTTGGCAAATTCAAGGCTTCAACTTACTCCTATTTAATTACGTAATCATGGAGGAAATTAGCTTCTAAAATATATGATTTTTCTCCTATTTTCTTGCTCAATTCACAAGGAATGATTCACATGCTCAATGCCAAGCTCTATACACTCAACTAGTATACAATTGACAATTACAATTTTCCTTTTTCTCCACTCCAACTAAGCGATATGAATGCCATGAATTTATGGTATATTTTTGGCTATTTGACTAGTTTAACTGAGATATCACTGAGTTAACAATAGTTATACTACTCAACTGACCTTCAATTGACTCAACTAGGTACTTGAGGTTAGTTAATTGAGTCAAACTGAAAATAACTGGACTAGATTACTAAATTTTGTCAATCGTCACATGCACAACTCGACTTCTATAATATAACTTGAATTTACTAAGTAAACTAGTAGACAAAGCCATTTCATACAAGTTAAATTCCATCCAAGACATCTCGCTAATATGGAAAATCAAATTACTAAATTTGACTAAGGCACAAGTCATATTTAGCCTTTCTTGCTACACTTTCTAACAATATATACCATTTTCAAAGCCATTCCTCTCAAATATAATATTAAAGTTTGGCATTATAACTCATGAGTGCAAAATAGTTAAATTTCAAGATTTCGAGTCAATTATAAAATAGCATTAAAAAATGTTTAACATGCACCATTTCTAGGATGATAAAACCTGTAAACTAATGACATTTAAAATAACAATAAGTATATTTTTCTAATTCATATATCAAATACATATCTTAAGTTCATTAAATAGAGTCAAATTAACAATTGCATGGAATATATTGATTATATGGCTTATTCACCTCAAACATGATCTAGAACTATTGTAAAATTTAAAACACTATCTATAGTAGATCTATAGAAATTGTTAGATTTGTAGAAACTTCTATAGGTGATTTGTAGTAATCACTATATGAAATATGTAACAACTACTACATATCTAATAAACCACACATATCTCCAAAATTACAACTTGAGTATTTGAAATTTTTTGAGTATGTCCATATCAATGTAATGTTTATGTCTACCAAAAATCACATTAACCCAAACAATGGATTTTCATATAAACAAATCAATAGCTACAAATATTTTGTTGAAACACTCTAATTTATTAGTAGTATATTCTACAAGTTTGAAAAATAACTTATATCGCTTAAAATATAATATGGTTATTTAAATTTTTGGTGGATATGTCTACTTTAATGTCAGGTTCGTGTCTACCAAAAATCACATTAATCTGAACCATATATTTTAAGATATCCTTGATATTTGTCTCTTTAGCTAATATTGTATTAGGATGTAAGCCATGTGGTTTTTCTAAATTGATAATGAGTGAGAAGAATCTCACTCAGTTGGGATGAATTTGGGGATATAGACAAAGGAACTTCTTTGACTTGATTTGATAGGATGTTTGGTTGTTGGTAATTAATTGGAAGACCATGGATGCCTTTACAAGTTTTTGATATTTTTTTATTATTAAAAGTCATCAAGGAAAGTATATAACCCTTTTGGAATTGGATTCAATAAATGGAGGAAGAAAAAGTCTTACATCAAAAGTTTCGGTAAAACTGTCAAATTTGGGGATTTGATCTTTGGGGATTTGGCCATAACTAAGGACTAGCAGAGAAAAGGGACTAAAGGGGTGTGTTTGATTAGTTAGTAGTGGATGTTTTGAATTTATAAATCTCTAGATATATGGACATCCAAGACATTTGATAGTGTGGATAATCCAACAATCAATGGATGTCCTGAATATTTGGATATCTAGATATTTGGGCATCTAGAAGTTTTTCATGTGTGGAAGTGTAGAGGCCTCTGGTATTTTGTTAAGTGTAAAAGTTTGGAAGAGACTAAATGTTCCAAATATCCAAATATAGGGATATTCAAACATCCAACCCTTTGAAAACCCTATATCTAAATGCCAGTTGGATAGATCATGTGGCGATTATGTAGCATCTACATGGAAGAACACCAAGCCATGAAATGCACCAAGAGGAAGAGGCATGAATGTTGAGATGGCAATGTGACATGTCAAGGTGATGTGGTTATTGTTGTTTCACTACTAACATGGTCATTAGTGTGACATTGGTGATATGACAATGTAGATAGGTTAGGGTAACATGTTGCTAATGTGTCATTATTGATGTGGCAATATGGTTGACTATTAATAAGGTGGCATATTATAAGAGATTTCCAATGGGGCATGATGACATCAAATGATGAACTAAAACGGTCATTGATGTGGGATATGTTGTGGTGTGAGAGGTGGATTTTAGAAGTCCAAAAACCTAAATTTTCAGAAATATAGCTTTATTAGTTTTTTCTAGATATTAGATGTTCTAGATATTTGTGAATCCAGATATCTAGAAGTGTATAGGTTTTACCATACTAAAAATGGCCACATGGCATAATGACACATCATTAATGACGTGACTACAAGGGTGTGATAGTGCTAAGTTGAAGGACAAAATTGCAGTCAAGGTAGCTGATGACATGGATCTATAGAAGTAGATGATTTCTGAATTTAGTTATCTCACCTTTTTAATAAAGTTATTTTATGAAGAGAAGTTCATTTTGAATATCTTAGGAACTGAATATCTAGGTATAACACTTATAGTTAATTGATTTTATGGAATGTTTATATTAGTGGATTCTATATATAGGGACCTAAATATCTAGATCCAAAATTTGTATTTATATTATTTTATAGGATTATACAAAAAGAATATTTTTCCAAAATCCATATATTTGGATATACATCCATTTTATAAAGTGGGGTATTTGAAATCACCCATAATTGAATATGTGTCACCAAGTGTTGCCACTGTGACAAACACCCTCCAAACGTTTCCCTACACTTGAATTTTGGAGCCTATTGATGATCTTACAATTTGTCATCACATAATAACCCCATGATCAGTTGGTGTTCTCCAAGTGCAAAAGAATTCTTTAGATATTCTAAAGTGTTGAAATCACTTTCTTTGACATACTTAGCTTCTGATGTACCCACAAGTGCACCTCTTTCTTGCAAGCTCAGTAGTCAATGACTAGCCTTAAGGATACACATTGTGCAATTCTTGAGATTTAGGCTTGCGTAATCTCTTGGAATAGTGCTTGTGCAATGTTTAGTTACAATGCTTGTGAAGTCACTGTTGATAGTGACTACACAACCCATATGGATAGTGCACTGCACAATCCATATTGATGGTCACTGTGAAACATTATTTGAAAATATCTCACTCTTAGTGGAAATTGTATCATCATTCCAGTAACTTTTCTCAAGTGTCACTTTCACTTTCAAGACTGTCATTTTTTCTTTCTTTTTCTTTGCATTAGCATGTGTTGCTTTCACTTTCTTTAGATTTTTCAAGTTGTTTTCACTTTTTCTTATTTCCACAAGTGTTTATTTTGATTGTTCTCCCTCCTGTATGTGTCACACTTCGTAGAAATTTGATAGAAGTCGCAACTAATCAAGAAATTGAACTGAAATGAGGAGACACAAATTCTACTCTATTAATCTGTGGAATGAGAATCACAATTTAAAACAACATGCATATACACACAACAAGAAAAACCACAAATACACAGTGATTTTGAGGGGAAACCAACTAGTAAAAAGCCCTCAACCCTCTTTTCATTAATCATTTTAATAGAGAAGCTATTACAATTCCTGCTCCAGCTCTCAGCACCACCTGCAAAAGAAAATTTATTCTCTCTGCTGAATGAGAACCTCTAGCCAACAATTAGCTGATTTCTACCTCCTATAACCTCCTATTTCCTTACAAAATTCTGAGCTAATTCAATCTCCTAAACAATAGGGAAACCCCCATTTCTTTGCGCAATTCCCAAGGAATTGATCTCCTGATTGCATGCAAAAACTGTACACTCAACTAGTATACAATTAATGTTAAACTAGCCTTTGCCTCCTCCACACCAACTGGGCAATTTGAATTACATGCATGTATTGTCTATTTTGGGTGGTTTGGTTAGTTAACTGATAGATCTCTTAGTTAGACTGTTATCTCACTACACAATTGACCTTCAAATGACTTTATTAATTGTTAGACGTCAATTAACTAAGTACAACTGAAAATAACTGAACTAGATTATTAAAATTTAGCAATCAACACATGCATGACTAAACACCAAGCCCACTAACTCAATTTTTTTATTATCTAATTGAGTGAAAAAATCCATTTCACACTATTTATTTTCCTCCAAGTAGTCCTACTGATGTGGAAATTTGATTTACTCAATTTGACTAAGGTTAAAGTCAAATTGAGTCTTTCTTGCTACATTTTCTGACACTCCCCCTTAGCAAGAAATGGATTTTTTACCACCCTTATCCTGCACCTGTGGAAGTTAAATTTACCTCTTGACAATGCCTTTGTCAAGATGTCAGCATCTTGCTCCTCAAGTAGAATGCACTGTAGCAACATAATTCTCCTTTGTACACAATCATGCAAATGATGATACTAGATATCAATGTACTTGGTCCTGTCATGAAATACAAGATTCTTAGAGAGATCAATGCAAATTTGAATATCACAATATATCATTATTGGATCCATCTCCTGAGTGGAAATACCCACAAGTATTTTCCTCATCCATATGGCCTCACATGTTTCTTAAATTGCAACCATGTATTCAACCTCTATTGGGTTGAGTGCCATGGACCTATGCTTCTTGCTATACCAGGAAATAATTGCGGACCCCACACTGAAGATAACACTTGAAGTAGATTTCCTATTTGATGGACTCCCTACCTAAACTTCATCGGTGATGCCTTGGAGATTCACTCCCTCTGTCCTCCTATACCATAATCCATACTTGGTAGTTCCTTTGAGGTACTGTAACACATGCTTAGTTTCCTTCCAATACAACTTGGTATGCCTCACCATAGTTTGACTAAACTGGTTTACTACATAGCACATGTCAGGTCTTGTGTTCACAAGATATATTAAATACCTCACAAGCTTCCTGTAAATGGTAGCATCAACCTCTTCACCTGAAACCGTATTCTCCTTTCTCCATTTTGTAGCTAGAGGTGTGTCCATAGGCTTACAATTATCCATGTGAAATATCTAAAGAATTTTAGAGGCATACTCTCCATGATACACAAAAAATTCACCAACACCTTTCCATACTTCTAGCCCAAATAAGTAATTCATTAATCCCATGTATTTCATCTCATATTCCCTTGCAAGATCCTCTTTGAAAATGTTTCCTCATAGTCAACTCCCTTTACATGAGAAATATTTTTCTCCACAAATATGGCCTTGTACTTCTCTATGCTCCCATCATCTTCATTCTTCACTTTGTAGATCCTTCTAGAACCAACCACTAATTTCCATTCTGGTCTCAACACAAATTCCCATACACTATTCTTCATGATGGATTCATATTCTTCAACCATGCATCAATACAAATAGGTTGAAAAACGCTTTCCTCAAATGAAGAAGGCTCTGACTCAATGAGTTCTGTCATGAGAGCCATGTAACCAATTTAACTCTCAGGTGACCTCCTCTTCCAACCTACTTAAGTAGGAGCTCCCACATTCTCCCTAGCATCCTACAACAATCTATCAGCTTCTCTGGTTCTCTTTCTCCCTTCTCTGGATGTTTCTAGTTAAGTGGGTGTCTCCACTTGGCCTCCTCTTTGCTCCTCCAATTGTGGCTCCTCCACAACTTCCTGCAGCTCATATTGAGGCTCCTCCTTTGGAACTAGAAGATTCCACTCTGGTGGAATACTCATATCTCATTCCATAGATCATATCATAGACTTCTCCTCATAAAAATTGTCATCTCTTCTCACCGCTATTATCCTCAGTGAAAGTAAATACACCTGGTAATTGTGTGGAGTTTCGGTGTATCCTAAAAAAACTCCCAACTCTGTTGTAGGCTCAAGTTTCTTCCTCAAATCTTGGGAGACATGAAAATAAATTGAACCTCCAAAAATTATGAAGTGAGACACATTAGGCTTTCTCCCAGAGAAATGTTCCTTTAGTGTGATCATACCAATTATTTTATGTTGACTCCGGTTCTACAAGTAAAGTGTTATGTTACATGCCTATGCCCATAGATGCAATGACATCCCCTGATCATGTAGCATAGCTCTTGCAACTCCAACTATGCTCTTGATCTTCCTCTCAACTACCCCATTCTAATGTGGAGACACTAGAGACAAATTGCAACTATAAAGGGTTTGGACAATAACAGTGTCTAAATAAATCCTGAGAGATTAACAAAATTATCTATAGAAAACCTTTGAAAGGCTAGTTCATAATTTAAATGAACAAAAAGTAAATGTAGTTAACCTTTATATTTATGATAAAGGATAAATAATCCTAATAGTGGGTATAGTTAACCTATAACTATTAACCCAAATTTTCATTAAGTACACACGAAAATAATTGTAAACATGTAAAAAAATTCTAAGAATGGCAATTAAAGAAGGAAAGCACAAATTTCTATAACAATCTTTTAAAACAACAATATACAAGAATAAAATTGATTATGATTTCATAAAAAATATACAATTGATATCTAGAACTAGTCAAGAGGACCCAAGTAATAAAAATAGTACCCTCTGACCGAAGGCTTTCAGTCATGGTCATTCTTTTCTCAGTTACATGTAAGGCATGAATGCCTTAGAAATAAAAATTTTCTCTTAGGAAATGTTCTGCAATGAATTCATGGTAACTAATTTAAAATAAATATAACCCTAGTGTCTCGTCTTCATTGAAAGAGTTAATCACAATCATAAGAAGCAACCACAAGTTCAGGGACACCCGACCTGAAGAGAAAGAGATGAAAATTCATTAGGTATTGGAAATCTCTGCAATAAGAGATTGAAGTAAAAGCTTTTAGGATTCACCAAAGTTCCATTATACCCATGAATATTTAGGAAGACAAAATATAAGTAAGGTCTAGTAAGAAAATAAATAAATAACTCTAAATGAAGAAACAAGTAAATGTCTAATTCTCAAATTACTTGAGGGAAAATTTATGCTCGAGAACCCATGTTGCGACTCTGTAACAAATTACAAATTATGATTAAAATGGTTGGAAATAAATATGCCATAACAACATAATTCAATTAAGGACTCAAATCGTACAAATATATATAGTTTCTATGAAAATAAATTAGCTAAATACAACTTTTATAATCATGAACAATCTAAAGATTTAAACCAAGGGTTACCAATGTCTAAACAATACATGATAAGTTAGGGTTTAGGGTTTTGGAAACCCAAAAATTAATAAATAACAGAGAAAAAGATGACAATATAACACAAGATAAATAAAAAGAGATATCCAAAGTAAATGTATTCCTGTAGGATTGAAAACTAACTAATAAATAATCTTTCCATAGGAAAATTTTTCCATGGCATGCCCAACCATATATTTCCATGGAAAAATAAATAAGCTAGAGCTTTAACCAAGGTAGAGTATGACATGCTGAGAGATATTTGTTGCAGAGCAAAGTGGAACTCTATCGGAGCACCAAGGAAAAATAACTTAATCAACTGGTAGAGGAAAGTTATATAAGGCCAAAACCCAAACCCTAACGATAATCATTGTTGTATTGAAAATATCAAGCCATAGTCATCGATTAGAATACATGGTGTTAACAAGTGTATTCATGTGAAGCCACATGGGTCGTTGCATGTTGGACTAATGGAATGGCTCCACATAATCAAAACTAGTCCATGTATTAGTCTCTAATGATGGCTTATGTATTAAATATAAACAATGCTAATGGAAATCAAATTTCTTATGGTATGTTGGCACTACATAACAATATAAGATTTGATAAAGCGTCAGTTCGAATCACCATGTTATGATAATACTATTACATCCCATATTTTCAATGTTGGAATACAAGACATATCAAATATGTATCAATAAGAGGAACAAATTATGGGGTGCATTAAGTAAATACTTATACATACATATGAAGTTAAATTAAAAAGGATTAAAACCCTATTTTACATACATTGAATATATATGTGTATGGTGAATTAAAAGTGGGTTATTAAATAACAAAAGGAGATGAGTAAATTCCATGGTGTACCACTATAGTAATTGTGCAACACAAACATTGGATCAAACATTGTATAAGATATTTAAGAGAAGTGTAAGATTGATGATAGGTACAAAAGGAAATAGTTAAACTATGAAATATTGATGGTTAAGTGATCCCATTTTTGGAACTTAAAATAAGTTGTATTATAATAAGGCATTAACATAAATTATAGATCAAAGAGTATCTTACAAAAGAATAAGCACGGCAAAAAATGTAAAAGTTTAAAAGGAGCCAACTTTCTGATAATACTTAGCGATCAATAAATGATCTAATCCATTACAAAGATAGATTTGATCAGTAAATAAGATAGTGACAGAGTATACAATTATAAATCCTTAAAGTATTAATTGAGTACTAAAGTTTTAGACAACCAAAATATTTTTATTTTTTGTGTTTGTGGGGTTCATTAGACGACTTTTATGTGTATTTCTTGGGTTACCAAGGTTCCCAAAGACTAGAACTTTCCTAAATCAATGTTGATCGAAAAATAGGCCATAAAAATATATTCATATTACAAAATATATTACAAAAGATCTTATTACTAGGTAGGAAAGAGAATCATTCAAACTTAGAAGATGAAATGGATCATGGGTCTCTGGAACTCCATCCTAGAGGTGCACCAATATCATAGTTTCATTGTAAGTGTCCCTCCACGTGGGAAATATTTTCATCCAAACTATCCACGGTGAAGCATCAATTCCTCAACATTCTTTTAATGTCTTCGAAGGAGGCACATGTTGAAAATGCAGCAAGAAAATCTAGTTTTGACTTTGACTTGGTCAAACTAGATTAAAATATGAATTTCAATTTCAACAGAATACTTGGAGGTAGTTAACTAAGGTGACATGGCTCTTGTCACTCAGTTAACTGAGTAAATTCTATTTGGAGACACTTGAGCTCAATTCTACATGATTGATTGCTAACTTGTAGCAATTTATTTCAGTTAATTTGAGTTATTGTTAGTTTAGCTAGTTCTAACTATCAGAAGAACTAGTGGAGGCCAAGTTGTGGGTGTGTAACTTTTTCCACGTTGAATGATCAACCAGTTAAATGATCAATCAGCAAAAAAAATTGTTGCAAGAAGAGAATTCAGGTTACCCAGTTGATATTGGTGTTGAACAGAAGTCTACTATCAATTGTAAACTATTCCAAGTTGTACAGGTGGTGCATGGAGTCAGAGGATTGGCCTATGGTACTAGCACAATTCCTTGGTGTGAAATTCATAAATAATATGGTCAATTTCCCAAGGTAAAAATGAAAGGAAATGTAACACCCTCATCCCACATCTACCCAAGTAACCAACCAACTAGGGTAAACATGTGACGAAAAGTTACTATGATATGATTTGACTCCCACAACCCTTGAGACTAGCCCTTGAGACCAACTGGAGTTTTAGTGCATCAAACCCCTGGATGCTCCCTTGATATGGACAAGGATTCTCCTGGGAGGCTCCAAATGCTCCCACAAGGGAAAGGGAGCTTCCAAGGTCTTTTTTCCCTAGTGTTGTGCTTGTGACTCCGAGTTTTGTGCCACTTTTTTAGGCCCAGAACCCAGGTCACTGCCCAAAACTCAATGTCAAGTCTACAAATGAAATTTCGCATTGAAAAAAAGATACATTTGAGAAAAAATCAACAAGGACTAAACTGGACCCCTACTTTCGATGACAAACATTTCTTGAAACATGTCACAAATATGAAATCTACAAGTCTTAAGAGTAGAGTTGAGCATATGGATCCCATACTTATTTGAGATTTGCTATGAGGCATTGTTTCCTTATCACATTAGTTGCATTATCATCTATTAGTCCATAGATATATTATTCATTCATTTACAAGTAAAAACATGATGAGAGCCATACATCACCAATGTCTTAATACATATCCATAACCATCATAATAACAACATAAATAGCAAGGAAACAAAAACCATATAATCCACATATGAACCAGTATAATACTCATGAAATAACAAGGAGAAATAAACTCATATTAATGATGCAATGACCAAACAGGTTTGGGACTTCCATGATCCACCCGACCATATATTGGATGAACCAAATATTTCTTTTAGCCAATCAACCCCATTCCATATTCCAAGAATGAATGCTAGATCTCATGGAAAAATCCACCAAAACCAAACTAGGGATTTCAAAGGCCAGACCACCTCAACCCATCAAACAATAATTCCACCTCATGATTAGACATAAAAAACCATCACTAGATTGGTCTCTACCCAAGCCTTCCAAGGCTCCAAAGAATTTTTTCCAACCAAGGCTTCCAATACTAGTAACTCAACCCACAACTGTCATTGAGCTTCCAGATTGCTTGTCCAACCAAGGCTTCTAGGACTAGTAACTCAACCCACCAAGAGATTCCAGAGTGTTTTTCCAACTTAGTATTCTAGGACTAGTAACTCAACCTAAGATGTTACAGGGCTTCTAGAGCGTTTTTCCAACCAAGGCTTCTAAGAACTAATAACTCAACCCAAGCTAAAGGAAACATGAGGACCAACCAGAAAAACAAAGAAATGAACCCCCAACGCCATGGCTATCCTGGAAATTGAAAGGCTAGGAAAATCCACTGTCAATCTAGGAAGTCCTCTATGCCAATGACATATCATGATCAATAAACCACATGCATATTCCATGCATGCCAAAAATAGTGAGTAAAACATACATGCAACTCGGTACCTGCAAGAAAAACCCATTGTAGTTGTTGTTCCCAATGTCCTCTTATAATTTTCTACTCTTCATTTTCCTTCTTGCTCCAAGCATCCAAGTATTCCACACTCTCCATGAGTGCTCTAAGAAAACTCTAAGTGTCCAAGAGTATGAGAGAGAGAGAATAGAATAAGAGCTCCAAATCTGAACTGACAAAAGATTACACTGACCAAGCCTGCCCAGTGATCCTCAAAAGGATTTTTTTATCAATGAGGCCTCTATTTTCTTCAATTTCCATTATTTTTCTTCATTTTCATCCTCACATGCAACTTGTGACCTTTCACCTTCCTTTTCTCCTAATTTCCATTATTTTCATAAATAAATGTGCCAAAAATGCCATTTTCCTTTCCAAATCCTTTTAAATTTCCTTTTCCAATTTCCGTACCCATAATAAGCCAAATGAACAACCACTGGGATGTTTTTCCCCACCATTTAGCTTGGAATACATGTCCCATGACTGTGGTCTTATATATTTTTACATGGATTTTTAACTAGGGTTGTTACAGAACCATCTCCCTTGGGGGAACACCATCCTCGCTATTTAATGACACCTATAACTAGTAAGACTGTTGAAAACAAAACATACTTCGCATGGAGATTTATAACATAGCTCGTTGCAGTATTTACAATGACCATACGCTAAATCATGACAAGTATACCATTTACTAGAGCTTTATAACACAACTCAATACGATATTTACAATAATAACCACATATACACACATACACGTTTTCTTCACCCAACAAATAATCATACTGTCTATGGAGCTTTATAAATCCAACTCAATACAATATTTACAATAATACACACATATAAACATATGCATATTTTGTCAACCAACAAATAAAATGATATGATTCCTACATCCACCATAAGGGAATCCAAAGGCTCACACCTCCACCCTTAAAGTAATAGCAGGATTCACCTCCTTCCTAGGAAGTCCAGAATCCACTGGAAGGTTAAATATGCATCTAATGTCCAATGCTATAATCTTGTGCCACTTGTCCTCTCAGTGAACATTTACCAACTCATTGTTCTAGGGCACACTCCCAATATGCATTTGATTCCATCTGGAAATGCTAATGACAAAAAAAAATATCCCTAACCTTCCCTTCTTTGCTATACAGTCCCTCGGGAAATCTGGGCACCCCCTTCCATGTAGTCACACACCTTCCAAGTTCTGTTAGGACCCCCATCTTAGCTAGTCCAATTATCGACAAGGTTTCCTCACATAAGAAGGTCCAAAAACCAAGGCCTATCCTTGCCTTAAAACCACCATACCGGTCATAGCATGCTCATGGAAATCAATGGACACTATTGGGTACCAGTGTCCCACAATGGCCCCGCTCCTAAATGATTTACCAACATACTGTTGCCTGTTCCAATTCCTTTTATTGTTGCTACTAATTTTTTCCATCAATTTTAACTACCCAACCTGAGATTTCATGCTTTCCTGTACCAAGAACATAATTTCCATTAGATTCAAAATAAATTGAAATAACTTCTAATCATACCTCATTGGTGGCCCGTCAACAAGGTACACTTGCAATTTTGTTTGCTTCCTGTCACAACAATTCAAATTGTCATCTTTGACCAAATCATAATGTATAAACATATCACATAAGGTTAGCTAAAAACACAACCATCATAGATAAAAATCATAAATCACATGTAACCATCATAAACCAGAATCATAGATCACATATAATCATCATAGAGCAGAATCATAAATCACACGCAAAATAAAACTAAAATGAAATACTAATACTTATCATTTAATCAATCCTTAGCTTCTACCTTTGTATTTATTTCATAAACACACCAAATCAGTTGCCGCACCCGCCAAACACCCAGTTCCTTCTCTTCAACCATGTATACATACACATAGTGTAAATCACACACATATAACCACACACAACATAAAATGCCATGTAATTCACGCACCTACACCTGACATACAACACATACACCTAAACCCAGTTTACAACACAACACAATACATACTCCTACATATGGTATACACCACAATGAAATACATACACCTACACCCAATGTACAACACAATACATATACATACACAT
Organism: Pinus tabuliformis; assembly: GCA_031772625.1. Taxonomy (NCBI): domain Eukaryota; kingdom Viridiplantae; phylum Streptophyta; class Pinopsida; order Pinales; family Pinaceae; genus Pinus; species Pinus tabuliformis. The sequence goes on along the minus strand of CM062820.1, from coordinate 1,109,851,662 downwards.
AATACAACACAACGAATACACATGTCACAACACCACGACTACACAATGCACATACATAGTACCACATGCCAGCAACATGGCATGTATGACATGTACACAATACCACATGTACACGAGTACCATATGTGTACCACACCACCTACACAGTATGTGCACAACATCACATGTATACGACACCAAGCAAAATGTGTACACAGTGCCATATGTATGTAACAACCTTGGTGAAAATTCCATATAGTAAAGTTAAAAACAATAGCCACGGATGACGAGGACACTTATTCCAATATGTATGTTGGGAAAGACATCCTAGGGGGTGTTCATTGGGTTGTTTATGGCTAAGGAACTTGGCAAAGGAAATTGCTAAGGCATTAAAAGGCATTTTGGCACATTTATTTATAAAAATAATGGAAATTAGGAGAAAATGGAGGTGAAGGGTCACAGGTTGCATGTAAGGTGGAAAATGAAAGAAAATGATGGAAAATGAAGAAAATAGAGGCCTCATTCATAAAAAGGCTTATGACAATCAGTTGGTAACCTTTTGTCAGTTTAGTTTTGGAGATCTTTCATTATTCTCTCTCTCATACTCTTGGATGCTTAGAGTTTTCTTCGAGCACTCTTGGGGGGTGTGGTATACTTGGATTTTTGGGGCAAGAAGGTAAAGGAAGAGCAATAAAGTGCAAGAAGGCATCGACATCAATAGCTATATCATATTTTCTTGTAGGTACTAAGTCACATGTATGATTTCTTCACTATTTTTGGCATTCATGGCATATGCATGTGGTTCTTGGTTGTGATATATCATTGGCATGGAGGATTTTCTAGATCGATAGTGGATTACTTAGCCTTGCCATTTCCTAGATAGCCATGGTGATTGTGGGTTTACTTTCATTTCTTTTTTTGGTTGGTTCTCATGTTTCCTTAGCTTGGGTTGAGTTACTAGTCTTGGAGCCTTGGTTGGACAAACGCTTTGGAGCCCTTGGTTGGTTGAGTTACTAGTTCTCGAGCCTTGGTTGGACAAATTCTTTGGAGTCCAGTAAAAGCTGTGGGTTGAGTTACTAGTCCTGGAGCCTTGGTTGGACAAACTCCCTGGAACCCTGGAAGGCTTGGATAAAGACTGATCTGATGATGGTTTTGCGATGTCTGACCATGAAGTGGTATCACTCTTTGATGGGTTGAGGTGGATGGCCTTGGGAAATCCTGAATCGGTTTTGATTGATGTGTTTTATGAGATCCCACATTCATGTTTGGAATATGTCACGAGGGTGAATGTCTAAACAAATATTTGGCTCAACCATTCTATGGCCAGGTGGAACGTGGTAGTCCCATCTACGATTGGTTCATTGCATTCATTAATGAGAAATCCATTCCCTTGATTTTCATCTGTCAAGGTACTAATGTATTTATGGACTTGATGGCTCATATGTTTATTATATTTATGTTCCTATTATGCTAGTTATATACACATTTTATGACAACCAGGGAAAATTTTAAGAACTACCCTAAATTTATATGTATAATAAATGGGTTAATACCCATGATACATAGGAAAAATGGGAGGCAATTTTATCAATAATATAATATGTATATATATAATTTTTTTGGCGAATCTCTGACCAGATTATATTATCTTGTACAGTGATGGAGAATCTTTCACTGAATTATAAAATCTTGTAAGATCTTGGAAAATCTTTTATTGAATAATAAAACTGTGTGAAGTCTTGGCGAATGTTTTGTTAAAGTATGAAACCATATGTGATAATAAGAAAACATGTTCATTAAACTGTAATTTACTAACATACATGTTTGGAAAAAAGAAACATAATTTTCTCTTCCTACAAACAATGTTCCAAGTTTCAGTGGCCGTGTTTGTCAAGGTTCTTACAATACACTCTTTCATATGCTTCTATTAGTTTTGATAATATTCCACAACAAAGTTCTTGTAGGTGTTGATATTGACAACATACATGTTTGGAAAAAAGAAACATAATTTTCTCTTCCTACAAACAATGTTCCAAGTTTTAGTGGCCATGTTTGTCAAGGTTCTTACAATACACTCTTTCATATGCTTCTATTAGTTTTGATAATATTCCACAACAAAGTTCTTGTAGGTGTTGATATTGACAACGAGTTCTGTCAAGGTAGGAGAGATTAATCTTTTCTCTACAACTTTTGTCAAGCTACCACTTTTTTCAAGTTATCAAATTTCTTTCTTATTCCATAGACTCCAACTGCGAGATAAAAAAAAACACATCAAGTTTGTTTACCCCAACACGCCAACAAGTAGCAAGCCCCAACTATATTATATAAGAAAGTATTAGGTATCCCAAAGGCTTGAAGGGGATCTAATTGAAAGAAGTGACCATTGTGAGAATCCTTCCAATCAATATATGAATATATAAATGTAGATTTATTATTATTTTAATTGGAAATATTCAATTAAATAATAAAATTTAATTACATCTCTCCCAATCTAAATTTCTTATTAGCATAATTCACTACCCTCATAGGTCTCGCATTTTTTAACAACATTGTAACATGTAGATTAATTTCCTTTTTGGTGAACAATCTCCACCTTTTAGGAAAATATGGTGCAGTGGCTCCAACCCCTACAGATCATTAGGACAAACTAAGAATAGAACAGAAGATGAAAGGTTGTACAAACTAGCTTATTTTTCAAACAACTTATCCAACATCAGTACCTAAACTTTCTCATGAAGATATCATATTGAGAATGTTAAATGGTGATAAAAATTCTACGAGGGTGATGCAGAAAGAGTGATAAGGTTTCAATTTTTTGACTTTTTTTGTTAAATTGGAAAAAGTTAAAAACCAATATTAATGGAGTATTGGTATTTTTTACTAAATTTTGTGAAGTGTCTAAATGTAGCTTTAACAATTCACCTTATGTTTTTACAATATAATTTCCTAAGTCTATTTAATATCTTCATTATCATAAAAACCAACCTATATCCATCTTAACTCCACATCTACCACTCTTAGGGGGATGAAATCTATTTATCCCTCTGAGCACTTGGTAGACCCATAATTAAGATGGATCTAAGATGATAGAATTTCCCCTTTAAATAGTCTATGCTCACATGAATTCACATGAATACCATGGTATTACCATGGGTTATCATAAACCTGGAGCTTAAAAATTACTATTAGTAATTTATAAAAATTAATAAAAATAATAATTTATTTTTTATTTTATTTTTTATTTTAACCAAGTTAAAATGTTTAACATACATTAAATTACAACATCCATTTTTACTCTTGATCCACCAAGGCCCAAGAGGGATCAAATAATTTTTCACTCTATGCTAGTTTGCATATCACGATATTTGATCCCTCTTGGGGCTTAGTAGATCCAGAGTAAATATGGATCTATGCTGGTTTAATTCCCCCATTTAAATAGGCTACATTCCATGTGAATACCATGGGTCAATCCCATGTGTCACTTTTATTTTTATTAATAATAATATTAGGGTTAATAATGTTTTTTTGCATGGTATTAATAATAATCTAGCGCATGGTATTTGGCCCATAGGATTCACTTAAATAAAACCTCTTTTTTGACCCTTCATAAATAGAAAGACGGTTATGGACTAAATATAAAAAGAGGTTTTATTTATTTACCATACATCTAGTTTATTTATATTTTTATTTATTTACCATACCTTATGAGTAAGTTATAAAAGAGGTTTTATTTATTTACCATACCTCCACTTTATTTATATTTTTATTTATTTACACCCTTGCATGTATATAAGGTGATTTATGGAGTAAATATAAAAAATGTTTTATTATTTACCATACCTCTCATATCTTTATATTTTTATTAATTTACCATACCTCTTTTATAAATATGGTATTTGGCCCATAGGATTCACTTAAAAAAAACCTATTCTTGAAAATTAGGGAGAATGGAAGGTTGTAACTCCTAATTTCAAGGGCTAAATTTACCTTTTTTTACCCTCTCCCTTAAAATAAGGTGGGCTATTTTAAGTGATTTGTAAAAATGTACTATGATACAAAATATTCACCCACTAAAAATTTAAAACCCCTTAATTTCCCCTAAGGGAACATTCACCCCTAAAATTTTCCATGACAACAACTATGTATGTCTCTCAACATGTTTTTACTTGTATGTGAATGGATAATGTGCTTATGACCTAATAGATGATAATGTTGAGGGAACAATGGTTCATAGCTATTCTCAGATAAGTATGAGATCCCTACACTTAACTCTGTTATTTACACATATAGGTTACATGTCGATGATATGTTTGACGAAATGCCTGTCATGGCTAGTAGGGATCTGTGAAGCCTCAAAAATTGTTGCGACAACATGGGGATAACCACCTAGTCTAGACCTTGAGAGAAGCTCCTTTTCCATTTGGTATAGTGGCTCCAACTCGGGATAATAGGACCAGTTTCACAGAGAGGGTTGATTTGATAATGTTGATGGGATAATATACGATGTAAAGAGAAATGATTCAACTAAGTGTAATCTAATCTAACTACTAAACACATGCATATATCTTAATCTAACATTATCTAACTATAAATATACCCAGGAATAAAATAAGATATGTGATCTACAATGATGTCTTACAACAATTGTAATAAAGATTATTCAACTGCCAAAAGAAATGAAATCGTTTAACGATAATTGTTTTAGATAAATAGTTAGACAAAACAATTAAGAGAAATATATCGCATATAAAAATCGTTCATGTATTCAACACAGAATCATAGCTAACATCATATAGAAGTGCAATAATGCAAAACTATAATCCTGACTTTCATACATAAAATAATCAAGAGAAAGAGTATTGCTTAATACATAAATAAAACATAATCATACGATAAAAGTACCATATATGATAAGTCCTTCTTATGTGGTTCAACAATATTGACCAAATTTCATTCAATCCAACACATTCTAAGAGTACAAAAGTGCCTTTTAGTAGAGAATGATAGATATTCAAAGAAAAATAGATCCTGTTCCATTCATTTCATCAAAACCTCCTCAAAAATACAGAAGCGTAATGGTTTGAAAAATGTTTTTGATAAAATTTGTTGACCCCTATCTAAATGCATGAGAGGGTTTTAAATACTAAAATACTTGCCTCAAAATAGATTATTACAAAAATAGTTGAGGAGCTTTCAAACAACCTTCCTCAGAACGGGAAAAAATAAAACTAAAACTAAAATAAATTAATGACTAGATCCTTTCAACTTGATCTATGAGATCACAAATATCAATCATTGGCTTGAGATGAGGTGGTTGGTTGATTGTAGATTTTAATTGCCTAGAAAATATGGCATCTGTTAATGTTGGCACCGTATTTTTTGTAGAGGTTGTTAAACACCTCAGAGTCATCCACTGACTGTGTGGTTTTACTAGAAACTACTAGTATGTCTCCCAATTCAGCTTGTTTAGATATTTAATTGCCTCTTCTTTTTCCTGCACTGTCTGTTTCCACTGCTACTCTAGTTGTTTGACATTTGGTAGAAACCCTGGTACACACTCCTTAACAAGGTTGGAACCATGAAGGTTTTCATTTACAGCTTATATTATGCTTCTTTCTACTCCTACTGCTATCATTGTTACCCTTTCTGCCTGTTTCAACTGAGAATCCCAATCTGTGAACATAAGATCTTTGTGGGACTATTCCACTTTTGGTAGGTCAACCCTCCTTCCATCCTCCAATTCTTTCTAGGTGATAAATTCAGAAACCTTTTTCTGGATTTCTTCGTACTCAAACCTCATATCAATTACTTGGTTCATTAATTTATCACTAGTCTAGTAGTAAGGATTTATTTGCGAGATTTTCTGGCATAATATTTCCTCTTGCTGCATTAATAAGGAATTGAGGTTGAATGCTTCTTTGATGAATTCATTAATTTGTGGGTTTTCTCTGAGTTTATCTACTATAGCATGCATTTGACAAATTTTCTCATCCTTTTCTGATATGCTGGCCTGGTTTTGTACTCTCATATGCTCGAATTCCCTTTGAAGTTGGGTTACCTGTAATTTTGCTTGCTAAATATTTTTTTGTTGGGCTAATATTTGTTCTAGCAACATAATTTTCTATTCCTTTTCCTTCAGCAACATTCATACTTCTGTTGCCTTGTCGATGGTGGTTGTGGCATAAGCTCCTGCAAACTGTGACAACTTTGTGAGATTCTCTGATGGGTCGATAGGCGTGTCCTTCCACACAATATCCATTGGTTCGTTTTCAGAAGTTGTAACAGCCATGGCATCCATTTTTATTTTCTTCCTTTGTATTTTGACTACAGCCTTATGAGTAGGAATGTAGAATATATCTAATAGATGTATTTTCTCAATTCTTAAGACAATTTCTAAAGTAGGAATAACAGGAATAATCTTAATATCCTAATTACCTATAGTTCCTTCCTTTGTTGTTCTTGGATTTTCTTTATGCTGGGTTTGCTTGGGGGTTTGTAGTTTAGATTTTTGCTCAAGATTTGTGTTTGTATGGAGCTTCTTATTGAATTTTTCCCATTCTTGTTCTAGGTCAATGATTGGAGCTTTACCTGTTTGAGCTGAATTAGAAGCAACCTCAGCCTGCTTCTTTTCCAAGGCCTGTTCACCCATTTCCTTTGTAGTTCTAGTTGTGTCTTTCTCAGACACTTTATTTGTGTTTCCTCCATTTTGATATTTTCATTTTGAGTTCTCTGACTCATGAGTTCACTTCTCTTGGGTTTCTTCTTCAAAATTTTCTTTGGAACTTCCCTCCAATCTTATGCTAGGAGTTGGCTCTCTTATTGGTTCAATCTGCAATAGGTCTAATGGGAGCTTTAACAACCTCTTATTCCTATATACATGGAAAGCATTAATATCTTCTGGGGTCAACAATAATGATGCCATATGTAGAACTTGTAAAAAAAAATCTTCTTGTAGGAAGAGGTCATCAAAGGCATCCTCTTCATGGGTGAATTGTTTGACTTTTACCATAGTAGTAAATTCCTTAGCAATTTGATTTGGGTCGTATTTCCTTCCTAGAACTGTAGCCAATCTCAGAGACATAATAATCACTTCTTCGTTTACTGCATGTCCATAATTGTGTAGTGAAAAAGCACCACATTGTAAGGGGAAAGTTGGCCAAATGGCTTTCTTCTGTTGTTTCAAACCTCTGGTTAAATTGCCTTCCCCTGTTGTTTCATAGGCTATTTCTCTGGCCAAAAAAATTTCTGGGACATAATATTGGAGGACATGTCGAGAAGTATTGCTCATAAAAAATATAATGTAGGTGAATGTCTCTTCCCCAAACCATCTTTCTATTGGCAAGATATCTACTTCAGCCTCTTTATAAAACCTAGGGATTGTTCTATAAAAAACTATTTTATGAATAAGCATCATAACACCTTGACATATTTTATAAAAATACGGGTGGAATTGAGATTCCCACAAAATTTTATGGTATATATGGATGGGGAGTGGGTTTTGTACAGTCCACTTCCATCCCATATTCAGAAACTGATAACTAAAACAAATTGTGTCCATAACAAAAGCACTCATAAAGAAAAGGGGAAAAATCCTTGAAGAAACACTTCTCTTCTTTCTATATTCCATAATGGCCTTTGCTAAATTGTTTGATAAAATCTAACCCCAGTTCATAATTGTTGCATTAACTGCTGCATCTATTAACAGGAGCCTTCCATGGAAATTTTGGTGCTATCAGGTCTACCAAATAACCTACATGTCATTGTTGTGAAACTATGAGGGGGAGAGATGGATGCTATTGAGTATATACCAGTTTTATCTCGTTTGAGTTTTCCTATGCTTGACCTCCAGGTCTATGTAACATCTAAAAGGTCCTCATTCTCTTTGGCTAATTTCTCAAGGAATTCTTTGTTCTAGAGCTTTTGAGGCTCTTGTAGCTGGTACATTAGTCGTAGGTTTTCTGGTGAGAAAGACCCCATGACCTGTTGCCTTTTCTTATTTCAATTTCTATCTGATATGTCTACCTCAACAATTACCCATTTTACCATATCCATGTATGGTATTATATTTCACCTCGCAGCTATTCAATGTAATAATGAACATGCAGTCTCAAAATAGGAGGCATCCGATGACTCCTGAGCATTAGTCGTGGCCTTTGTTACCAGTGACCTGGGTTTCTCTTCTTCTAACAGGTTATACATGGATTTCCATGTCGTGGTTCCTCCGTCCTTGCTGCATGTGGTATCGTAGAAAAGTAGTACCATTTCTGATTTCTCAGATGCAGTCGCCTTTCCCTTCTTCGCCATTCTTTCTAATGATGTTTTCTGCAGAGGTTTCCTGAAATGGAGCAAATGGAAGTTATCGGATAAACACAAAGAAAGAATGACAGTGAGAATTAAATGATACAGTTAACCTCGAAAGGTGACAAGAAAGTAGCTTTTATTCAAAACGCAGATGAAAATATATCAAATCACGTCAAGCTGCTCTCAACATAAATGCCATTAAACTTATTAAATATGCATTAAGATCTTTTATCATTGTCTTTATTACTCATTTAAGCTACTGCATCACAAACGAGCAAGAGAAAATTTTAAGGTGGCAAGTTTAAAGTGTGAAATTCCAATTATGCGATTGTGATAAGATTATCACAATATCGCAAATCACACTATCACATTTTCGGTTGTGGATTTTTCGAGAGTTGTCTAGAATTTTGCAGGATGCAAGGTGAGCGCATACTTTTCATTGTTTAGAGTGTACTTTTCCTAAATGAATAATTACTTCACAAAGTTCCTTTTTACGAAGTTCCAGACTTAACTTATAGTTTATAACATTTTTTTTTATTAGGTCCAGGTTCTATCGCACTTCGCAAACTTTTGTAGTTCACAATATTGGCTTTTAAGTAAAGTGTCACGATGCGATAAGTATTGGCTCATTTTACCACAATATCGCAGTTCCCATATTATGACAGGCTTTGTAAGTTGCATATTTTATAAAAGACTATATGTGATTGTGATAGGCACTTTAGTTTACAACAAATTCATTCAATCTTAGCTTTTAAATGGAAACTCTAATGATATCCTAAGTTAAATGCGGTGATCCTTCCCATCGCAATTTGTGGATCCTAGTTGTTAATTATCCTTTGAAACACTTGGTCCAACGATATGCAATGAAAGCAAGATTTGCTAGCCTTAAAGGGATTTGACTTGATATCTTAATTTATTTCTAAAAATTTAAAAAGAAACTACCTAAGTGCTAAATTTTTCTTTGAGGATTTTTAATAAAGGGTCCCCATTTATTAATAGAATATTAACTATTAAATCAGTGAATGGGGGGGTTGTTGAACAGCACAACAAGTTCCAGTCAAGGTCTTGACAAAGTATTTGCTTTAGTACTTTCATTTCCATGTTACTTTACTAGTCTGAAGAGATGAATCAATTATGGGCAGTGTCCAGGGCTCTGAGCCTGAAAAAGTGGCTTAAATCCCAGGGTCATTGGCACAACACTGACAATTTTGGTCCACAATCACTAGAAGGTAGGCTTGTGAGAGAAACTTTAGGTTGTTGGTTGCTCCCTTTCCCATAGCATGAGAGTGACTATGGCCCAAGGGACCTAAAACAACAGTGGGAGCTAGGGACATGTTGTCTGAGTGGTTGACTTGTCCTTTGAGGGTTCTATTGATGATGGTGGGATGTATGTATGGTGTGTTTCCATCTTTTCCACTTCCTTAATGTAACTGAGGAGGTTGAATCATAACATAGTGGCCTCTTGTCACATGTTTACCCTGAATGGCTCGTTGCTTGTGTATATGTGGGAGGAGGGCGCTACATAGTGGTATCAGAGCATGGTTCACCCCTCGGACTGGATGGGCTATGTGTTGGTCATGCATGCATGTCAGTTGCATGTGTTTCTCTTACAATTATATACTTGTTACATTCGATTGATGATTGATTAGGGTTGTAGTATGGTTATCATGGAGAATTTGGTATTAATTTCATGAAATGCATTGTCATAAGTAGGTGACTGATTGCGTATGGATTGTATGTCATTTACTTGTTGATTTTATGGTGCCTACTTACATCCTTGTATGTTAGGTTACATTCTTGAATATTTGGACTACCTGTATCAGTCTTGTAGTTTGATTATAAGATTTTATCATTTATGTTTGACTACATGAGTTTATGTGTAGGTGTAGTTGATTTGGCATTCCCTATGCATACTATTGGTTGCATGTGGCAATGGGTATAATGGAGTAATGGTTGTTGTCATGCATGATGCCAGAGCATGCATTGTTGATATCGCCTTGAATTGATGACTGGATCCTAGTTAGAGTGACATTTATTGGTGCATGTCTATATGTTGTATGATTATGTTATACATGTATCACGCTGATTTGGCAATTTTGCAGACAAGGTATCCTCTGCAAGCTATACTAAGGTAAGTTGGTTTGTTTTGATTTAGTTTATCTTACATATTATGCCTTGTAGGAAGAAATATAAAATGGCTAGCAAGATGGTTGACTACAAAGATTCTTCCTACATATCCAAAGAGCAATGTGTTGGGAACTCTTCCAACTTGACAATGACATTGAGAAGCCCAAAGGAAGAGATAAGAAGTTGTAAGCCAGATAATGAAAGAATCCTACAATCACAGGAAAAGTTAGTAGAGGTGAATGCAGTAATACTTCAGAGCTTATCAAATTTGCAGTGACAAGTACCACTACGGATGAATCATGAGCAGGAAGATAAAACTAATGGGGCATATGGTAGTAGATCACATGGCAGTCATTGACGAGATAGAAAAAATACAATTAGAGATGGAAGATTGTTGGACACTCCAGAGAGAAGAAGGGGTAGACACATGTATGATTCTAGTTTTGATTCAGATAGGCACTATGATCGTCATTGTTATCATCCTTACAACAGGAATGATAGGGGATACTTTCCAGATGAGTTTAATAAGGAAAATCCACCTACTTTTGATGGAGAGATAAAGATATCACAAGATGCAGAGGCATGGTTGCTTAGTATGAAGAAGTTCTTTAGGTTGCATCACTACTCAGAGAACATGAAAGCTAGAGTGGCTACTTTGAGTCTTAAAGGTAAAGCAGACATCTAGTGGAAATACATGAAGAATCTCAGGCACATAAAGGAGGAAGATTTCACTTGGAGTGAATTTGAGTGGGTATTCAGAAGAAGTATTTTTCAAAGACACTTCAATGACAAGGAAAAATAATTTTATGAACTAAATATGGGATCCATGAAAGATGATGAGTACACAAGTAAGTTCTTCGAACTCTTGAGGTATGTGCCCTCCCTCAAGGAGGAGAAGGATAAGATTCAAAGATTTTTTAGTGGGTTACCTTTTGCATTCAAATATAGGATTGAGTTTGATGAACCTAGATCATTGGAGGAGGCCATTTGAAAGCTAAAGCATTGCTATAAACAATCAAAGCGTAGAACTGAGACTGAGCCAAAATGGACAGGTAATGTAAAGAACAAAGGAAAATGGGATAAAAAGTGAGCAATTCCATAGGGTACAGATAACAAGGAGAATGTTGCACTACCTAAGAAGTTCAATACATTAGGTAGAGGATAGGGACATCGGCCTCAGGAGTAGAGGAAGGAGCCTGTGCATTGTTGGAATTGTGGTAAAGATCAACTTAGGAGAGTCTATCCACATCATTAGAATGGTGGAACTCAGGCATATAGTGCACAAGAGGCATAGACTGTTCAGGATGTAGACCAGAGTATTCCTTGTATCTATGCAGCCATGGACAACAAGCATGAAGAGCATTAGACATCTATCATTGAGATGGGCAATAATATTTGTGATCAAGTTATTTCTAGTTTGATTGACCCTAGATCTAATTATAGCTATGTTAGTCATGAATTGGTGGATAAGTGTGGTTTGAGTAAGGAATTTCATGCAGAGTCTTGGTTAGTGCAGTTGGATATAGGTACGAAGAAGCGAGTTCATAACTGGGTAAGAGCTTGTGAATTTGACTTAAATGGCATGCCTAAAACATCACATTGAATGTATTACCATTTTTTTCATACAATATGTTTCTGGGCATGGATTAGTTGTATCTACATAGAACCAAGGTTGACTACTATGACAAATCTATTGAGTGTGTTGATGAAAATGGGGAACCAAGGGTATTGCAAGGTTAGTAGAAAGCCACATCATTTAAGATGGTAACAATTATGCAAGTGTTGGCTTGAGGGGGCCTGACCCAAGTTTAGCGTTAGTTATCCAAACAAATCCCTACACTACTGGCCCTTTCGGCATTAGCTCGTGGAGCGTAGACTGAAGTCTCACCCGAAGCAGTATGGGGGGATGTTGGAACCAAGTTTCTACACCCTTGAGATCATTGTGATGTCAGTTTATTCCAATTATGACTGCCTTCATGAATGTTTCTTATCCATCTGCTCTATCCTTCAATACCTTCTCGAAATGTTATAATTGGTTACCATGCATCCCTAACCAGGGGCTGAAGTCCTTTCGCGCTGTTAGGGCAACGAACTGTGATATCTCCTAAACTGGGCTAAGTATATTATTTATATTATTAATAGATCTTAGTTAGCTTTGCGTAAATAGATGTTATTACTTGCATTTACTTAACCAATACAATTATACACATTTGCGTATCATATAAGCATTAGAATTGAAATTCTTACCCAATATATCAGATGCATAAACAGGAAATAAAGATGCAAAAATGATAGAATACTCTTCTTTATTGATACTTCCAAATAATTACAGACTCGACTCACCCTGTGCACTCAGTTGCAGGGGTCCGCACACTCAGCTGTGGACTTCTAGGCCTCTATGCACTCAGCATCAGAGCCTCTACCTCCGAGCTATCTCTCAATTCTTTATTACTTCCATTGCTTAGTTTATCCTTTTTACTACTTAAAAATTAGCTCTATTTATACAATCCCATGGTCTGAGGACCATAGACAGATCTTCTACATCCAACATTACATTATCAAAATAAGGGTAGACAACCCTATGACTCTTTTAACATCTACGTGCTCCGTGCCCACAAAAATGTGGAGTCTTTACATTTATATTACAAAATTAGACAAAATATGGGCTTTAAGCCCCAAAACTTCCCTTGGGGGGTCCTTCGCCCAACAGTGCCCCAAAAAAAACATCGTTACTCGCCCTCGAGTCACTCTGCAGGTCCGAAGATCTTAGCACGAAGACCTCCCAGCTCTGTTTGAATCGCTGCAACTTCGGTAGTGCACTAAGTGTCCGCCTGTTGAACTTCTTCCATGCGTCGTTCAGTGACTGCTACTGCTGAACTGCTGCCCTGAATCCTTTGTTGAGTTTCTTGCAGTTGCATGAGCTTTACTTCAATGGATGTTGTAATTGTATAAGCCTCATCGATCCATGGCTATAGGTGTGCTTTTAAGACCACTTCTTTGTACCGAGCGACATCCACCTATTTTTTGAGCACCTTTTCCTGTTGTATTCGTGTAGGCCTTTGTGTAAGGGAAACCGTCTACGTGGTGCCTTTTACCTCATCATACCTCTGTTGGAGCTCGCGCGCCTCTGTCTCTAGGTGCTCTACATTCGGGTCCTCCTGTAGGGTGGTTAGGATCTTGAATGACTATTCGAAGAGCTGCATGCAGTCTGCCACTGCACTGTCAACCACCGCTATTATTTTTGTGACCGCGGTGGTATGTTGTTCTCTAACCTTTGGTGGAGTTGAAGTCTGAGCCCTCGACTATAATTCTACGATTTGAAGGTTCAGCTCCAGTTGAACCCTGGCTATCTCTTCTCTTATGTCGTGCACCCCTGTGGCTAACTTACAGACGCACACTTCCACCAGTTCCTCTGCCTAAATGGCAAACTCCAGGACCATCCACCAAGCTTCCTCCACAACTTGCATTATCTGTTTGTTCTGCTCCACTACCACATTGTGCTACAGGCCCAACTGTTCAATGTTGATGCACTGCTCACTCATTACCTACAGAGCACGACTCTCCCTAGCATGAAGTTCTGCAGTGACTCCATCCTATAAGAGGTAGAGCATCTCTCGAGGGAGCGCAACCATGTTCAACCCTACCCCTTTCAAACTACTCACCATGGGTCTGTCGGCCTCCTCCTTTGTAGTAAGTGCCCCATCTGGTAGCATTATTGTGTTGGTCACCCTTGTGTGCAACATCTCTTCGATAGCTGAAGTGCCAACTGCGAGGATGGTGGACACTGCGCCAGCCTGTAGAGTGTGAACCTGCAACTCATGTATTTCTATCCAGAGAGCCCCCAATACTAGCTGTTGTTGTTCTCCAAATTGTTGGAGGGCCTTTGCAATGACATCCTCACCATTTCACCGATATCATGCAAATCCCCCTCATTGAGGGTGATTTGGTTGAAAGAAGTCTTTGATGCCTTTGTTTTATTTCATGATACTGTCTGCTCTCATGGTCGTGGATGCTTGAGCTGGGTGGACGTCATCTGTGGGTCTGTGCCACCTTGTTTTGTGTATGTCTATGGTTCGATCGAAGGTGACTTCTGTCCTTCGCGCTCTTCCATTCCTATTTTCTATTGTTTTTCCAACTTCGCAGTGTCGCGCGCTACCTAGACCTTAGCAACTACTTCCTCTTTCCTGTGCTTCTCAGCTAGCTGCACCATTCAAAGCTTTGTCTCCTCCTTTTCTTGTTGCACAACAAACTTTTCTGTGTCCACCATGGAGCCAATGGAGCGCGCCACTCTGGTGGCCAAGACTCAATGACTGCGAATATCACATCGTCAGTCGCCAGGTATGGTAAATTATGCCACATCTTCATAGGGTCCTCTCGCACCCTGATGAAGACATGGTGGAAATCTACTTTGAAGTCTACAAAGCTCTGCAAACTATTTTATATTGTGGGCGACAATCACGGCTTGCGATTGATCCCCATCCAGATATTCCATTCCATTACGACCCATAAGATCTTTCTTTCTCTAATACATTATGTATTATTGGTTGCCCACAACGAAGTGTACTTCGCTACCTCTGGAAGGTCCAATGTGACCGAAGGGAATTGGCTATCTTCGAGTAGCTCCTATGCCACTAGTACTATTGACAATAGGAGCCATGTGTAATGAAATGTTTTTCCCTACTCCTATACCTTGTGATAGTTCACAAGGAACTCGCTGCACAGATAGTTCACCCAATTGAACTGGACTCCTTTTGCACATTGGGCTGCTAGTGCAACCACTGGTGCGGGAACCTCATCCGTGCGACACTTCTGCATCACCTTTCCTACCAATATTTGTGTCACAACCTTGACTGTAGGATTGTTGATGCTAGAGATGGCATACACTTGCTTCTTCTTCTCCAACTTAAACATTTTCTTCATTACTTCTGCAAGGGCCAATTCGCCACCTTTCCCTCCAAAATGTTTGTTGGATCCTCTCCTGAGTAAGGCAGCCATGTAATTCGATGAATCAGATGGTCTGTGATGGGGATGGGCTCCTCCAGCCACAAACACCCATCATGCACCTAGCAGAGCAGGAACCTAATGATGAAGAAGGTCACTAGGGCATGGTGGTAATGCGAGACCCAAAGTAGGTTTAGCAACTTGACCTTCTCTACACCTCTAAGCCATTTGCATGGCTCCAATTCAATCATTCCAACCGTCGCATCCATCATTTGGCACATTAGCTTCTCAGTCACTAAATGCAGGAACTTCTCGTGGTCTGTGAGGTCCCAATATTCAAATTTCAACACAAGAACCCATCCCAAGTGTGGTCCCTCAAAAATAATATCATCTGGGAGTAGCGGAGTTTGTAGAGATCTCTTGCTCTCATCTATGTCCTTTAGCACTTTAGCTTTACCCTTTCGTGGAGGAACATCTTCGAGTAACCGGGTAATAGGGTCTGCACCTTGGGTTTCAACTTCCATCTCTATGTCCTCCTCTTCAACCAGGATTTCTTAGAATTATTCCTCTTTTTCCTCTAGATTAATGGCCTTCCCCTTTTCCTGCAAGGTGATCTTGGTCCTTTGTGGATTTCTGTGTGAGATGCGCACCGGGATCATAGCCTACTTCTCCTTCATAGGTCACAGTGTATGGGGTGATTTAGGAACCTCAACTATGCGGCTTCCATGGGTGTCGACATAGCTCTATTCCACAATTATTTCAATGTCTCTAGTAGATGCTCAAACAATGAATTCGCTTTTAGAGTCTCAAATAATTCTCGGTTCATGTATACTTGAGCGCGCAACAACTCAGTTCTCAAAATTCCAAGTGTTGTTCACTGGACAGCCACTTGTAATATATAGGTCCTTTTGAATTCGAATTCGACTGTTTCCCCCACATTCAATCCATTAATTCTAGATTCACGATAGATTGATAAGAATCTAACCCATAAAGTTCACCTTCTAGCAAACCTGCGCTATCACAGACCCTGTGGCACTTCGCTACTGCACGCATTCCTCATGTCGCGCAACTTCCGAGCAGTGTAGTTTATAGTCCCGCACCTCCTTTCAGCTAGCTAGAGTGCTAAGACTGTGTCACTTTCATATAGTCACATCATCAGATCGTCGGTGTATGGCTTCAAGCAACTGCCATTCCCCTTTCCTGGGAAAGGTTCTCCATTTAACTTGACCAGCTGTACCGCACCTCCATCGGTAATCTCTTTAATAACATATGGCTCTAACTAGTGCATCCTAAACTTTCCAGGGAATTTATCAAAATTACTACCATACAACAGAACTTGATCATTTCGAGCTCATCCAGTTGCACGAGCCTCTCTTCCAAGGCTCTGTGATCCGTCATACCTGTGAGCATTGCTATGTATAGACTAGGCACAATGTATTCCATAGGCATTACAGCTTCCACTCCATAGACAAGCCTAAAAGGTGTCTATCCCATTAGCTTCTTACATGTTGTCTGATAAGCCCATAACACTACAGGTATGCATAGGTCCCAATCACTTCATTGAGCATTGCATACTTTGGTCAGTGCGTTTTCAAGCACTTTTTTGAACGCCTCCACTATCCCATTAACCTATGGGTGATAAGGTGTTACAAAGTAATTTGTCACTATCCTCATCTTAGTCCCTCTGCTGTGTCATACATCAAATACACATGTTCATATCTTCCCACTTATGCAAAAAGATTAAACAATGCTCTCTGATGTTGAATATCTGACCCTCTTTCGTAAGTTTTTGCATCGTCACTAGTAAGACATTAAAAGGAGTGACAATCCCTTGTCATGAATTGTCTCGTTGTGACACCATCACCGGAGTACATGTGTTTCTCGTGACGGTGCTATTTTAGGGCTCGGCGCGAGGCCTCTAGCTATTTGTTGTGACGATTGGTCTGAATGCATTGCCTCCTTTCGATGCCTTCGCTGAGACTTAGTTCACGACTTGCAATGATCCAAGATTGGTGAATTTGTTCAAATAGTCGGCCTTCTGGGTGTTTCTAGAGCTAGTTGTTAGGTCAGTTTGGGTCACTTTTCCTCCTCTGAGATGGTGGTTCCACCTCTTGTGCAACCTCCCTTGAGGATAAGCTCTGTCTCCCTCATTTCATGGAGACTCCTTCTCCGATAAAATCACTCACCATTGCTATGATCTGCTAGTTCTTTTAGTTGGACAGTGCTGCTAGTTCTTTTGAGTTTGGTAGATAGCTTTGGTGTGAGTGTGACAAGTGTGGGATTGCTAATAGTTTGGTGAGAGGTTGTGGAGTGCCTTAACCTTGTATTAAAGCTTGTGAGTGAGAGAGAGATATTGTCTATTTGGGAGACCCATTCTTGAGAGTGAATGCTTGAAGAAACATACTGGCTGGACCCTCCGAGAAGGCTTGCGACGTTAATACTTGGTTGGAAGCTTTGCTCTGGATTCATTTTAATACAATCAATGATGATTTCCTATATCTTGTGTACAATTTACTTGATAGCTTATGATTTCTTGACTTTATAAGTAAATATATCATTGTTGTTCTTAGTTACGTGCTCTGTTGTTTTCTTGTGGTGTTTTAGGTTAATTTCTCATTGAGGAGAAAGAAACGGAAGCTGGAGTAGCACAACGGAACTTCATCAACCACCGGTTTGAGGTAGGCCTCCAATGATGACTATGTAAAGGAAACAATTGTTGTTTTGTCTTTGCTGTGACTAGACCTATTCTAGGGCTAGAGGGGTTGCCTTTGTCCATAGAGGGAACACTTTCCTACTTCACAAGTTGGTGACTCTACTGGGGAGTCCTTTGTATGTTTCCTTCTTGTTTGTCTTTTGATTTAGTGTCTCTTGAATTTTGGGGTTGCACCATCATTTCTTGGATTACCTGGGTCAATCTGGGAGTCCTTCTGACTGTTTGGAAGATTAATCTGGTGTCACTTAGGTGATTTTACTTTGTCTTTTTCTTAAGTAAGATTGTCGATGAAGATAGCTGAACAATCGCGACGATGTCGCTGATGTTATAGCTTTGTACTCTTGACTATTTGGCTTTCGTCTTGGGTTGCTAGTTTAATTCCTGCGACGACTCGTGAAATCGGACCGTCTTTGAAAATAGGTGTACTTTAGCAACTAGTATCTAGTTGTCAGTGTAACACCTGTGACGACGTCTCTAGTTGTCAGTGTAACACCTGCGACGATGTCTCTAGTTGTCAGTGTAACACCTGCGACGATTCGTGTAAAGTTGTTTTTACAAATTTACCTCCTAAATCCACCAGTTTTTTTTATCCCCTGTTGTTTCCTCTCTCCCATCAAATTGTTTTGGTTGCTTTTGGTTAAGGTACTGTCTCTTTGGTTTCATTGAGTGAGTCTTGTGTTTTTATACCGTGTGACCTAGCTCTTTAGAGGTCTCATCGAGAAACCATTTGCTTGGGTTACTTATCTGTCCAAGGTTCATCCGCAACCATATTATTGATTTGCTTGAGGCTTTTTCATTGCTTGTTTTCTTGCTGGTTGATTTTTAGTGTCGATTATAGAACCAATTTTCGATATTGATTCGATTTCTTCACTATCAAGCATAGATCACAATTATTTGGATCGATCAGTTCACACTTGCTTGTTTGTCTCTTTAAATTGAAAACAAAAAAAAAAACAGTGATTGCATTCATTTGATATACGAAAGTGAAAGTATATGTGCATTTCAAATTTTCATGTTTGAGAAATTGAAAAGCGAAATCTAAATCTTTCACTAGTAGTGTTGATGCATCGTGAGATTAGTGTATTGATGTATTGTGTTTCTTAGTGTTTGCATTCACTTGTGTTTGTAGAAATTTTGAATAATAAACACATATTCAACAGAGATTATCCCGATTATACACTATTGCGGAATACATGCATAATACATAACCTCCTCTACGTTGATCATCAATTTAGCAGCATCAAAAACAATGAAACATCAATCGCATGCACACATTAACATAGTATGTAACCTGAGGAAAGATTACAGTTGAAAAACCCACACTATTTGTGTATTAATGATTAATAACATGTAACAATACATAGTACAATACTCCTCACAAGTACTCAGTACTATCTCCACCTGTTACACACAATACAGCTCAGATCTGATCTCCAAATCTCATTTGCTGCTTGCCTGCCTCCACTGCACAATCCTACAAGAGAATGAATGAATCCAAACTCGTTCCAAGTTCTATTTACCTTGGAGAATCACTCACTTTGGAAATCATGTGAGCACAGGCTATATCACTGGGCATATGCAATTCTCATGGGCATACTCAATCCTTTGATTGTGCAAAATCTCATGCACAACTATAGTCACAACTGATAGCATTCTCAACCTCTAACACCTGTCCCTGTTGAACTGTACATGCACTGAGTTAACTGATGTATTATTCTGTTGCATTATGAGTTAATAATTAGTGAATTAATTAATAACTAATTCACACAAATCATCACTTAGTCTATTGGCCATATAGACTAAATACAACTAGTTCAACTAAGTCAAACTGAACACAACTCCATCAACTCCACATCCAACTCCACAGAACTCAACCACATGAGTTCTAACTGATGTCCTGCATGCAATAGCTCAACAGACCCACAAAGAAATCGTATTTCCTTCCGAGAGTTTCATGTGCCACATTTGTAGCTCAAACTGAAGTGCTCCAAGAGGATAAGATAAAGTTTATAGTCTAAATATTATTATGAGACAATAATACTTGACTTTTCTATTTTTGACCAATAGTCTAAAAATAGACTTTGATCACTCCTACTGTGATCCAAAAATAGAATTCCATCTATTTTTCCCAACATGACCAATCATCCATAAACAACAAACTGCAACTCATATACCATGATCCATATGTCTAAAAATAGACTTTGCGCCAAAACTTGCCTGCGGGACCACTTAGTGAAGGCAACTCCTTTCCACTAAGCTCCATCATCTTGTTGCATTCTCAACAAGCATTTCTTGTTGCACACTTTTCAATGCTCCCTCTCAGCAAGAAAGGCTTCCTCTCAAACCCGATCCTGTAACTCTGGAATGTTCTGCATGCAGCACATCTGCCTGGTCCACTTTGCTCCAACAACACTTGGAACAAAAACACTCCCAACTAACCACTCTATTGGGCTAGGAACATACTCTGATGCTGAAGCTCTACCTGCTGCTGACAAGTACTCCCTCTCTGACATCTACGCTACTGCAACATCTCCATGCATCTCGCACCATTGCACACTTCTCTGTGCCACCTAGCACTATGCAAAACACTTGTGCCTCTCGCATTGTTGTAGCCTGCATGCTATGCACTGTCCTAGGATTCTCTACACTTTCACTCTCTCTTCCACTCCATCTGCATTTGTCTCTACCTACAATTAGTTCCTGCTACTACACATTGGGGCTCCCGTAGCAAGGTCTCATCCAAGAGGTTGGGTACCTCAAGGATCCTGCCCCTCCTCCTTGGGACGATCAATCCACATCACCCCACCTGCTACCTGGAGGTATGGCTGCATGTGATCCCTCAGCCCACCTGGCTCGAAGTTTCCCCATATTGGAGGTCTT
The DNA here is from genome assembly GCA_031772625.1 of Pinus tabuliformis. Classification (NCBI taxonomy): domain Eukaryota; kingdom Viridiplantae; phylum Streptophyta; class Pinopsida; order Pinales; family Pinaceae; genus Pinus; species Pinus tabuliformis. Next base: position 1,109,830,721 of record CM062820.1, on the reverse strand, counting down.
TGCATGAGTAGATGTCTCTACTCGATCTCCTCTCAGCTTCCCTTGTTGTGGCTGCTCCACAACCTCCTGAAGTTGCTGCACCAATCGTGGCTCCTCCACAATCGTCTGAGACTTCTTCTAGATCTGCATGTTAAGAGGTAATATACGCTCCCTCTCAACCAGCAAGTCTCCATCAGTTTTCTTGCTACTCAAGGCTTTGCATGCATCTTGAACCTCAAGAGCATACAGGTTCTTGACCCGTGAACCAATTTGCTTCACCTATCTAGTGATGATGTGTCTAAGGAAAACCTTTCCCTCACTGAAGACTACATCATAGCCTCTGTCTTCCAACATCACGATTGACACCAAGTTTCTCTTCAGTCCTAGTACATACTTGACATCGGTCAAGGTAAGGCGAGCTCCTTGTCCCCTCTGAAAAATAACCGTGCCTACACCTGAGACACTATACTTCTCATCATTACCCATCCCTATGAGTATCTGGAGATCTTTCTCATCCAAAGTACTAAACAAACTTTTGTCACCGGTCATGTGGAAAGAAGCCCCACCGTCAAGAAACCAACCACTTCCCACCATGGATGAAACCATGCATGCGAAGAGTGTGAAGTCCAACTCAAATTGTGAAGCAAGTGAGGCTGCCTCACCTTCAGATCCTTCCCCGGATCCCTTCTTGGACTTCTTCTTTGGGCAATTAGTAGCATAATGACCCAACTCATGATAACGAAAGCATCTCACCTTCGACTTGTCAACCTTCTTCCCATCATTGGAAGAACTGGATTCAGAAAGAGAACCCTTCTCCTTCCCCTTCTTCGCCTTACTCGCTAAGGCACAGTTCTCCTCATCATGCATAGATGAAGAACTGTCTCTGGTGCGCCGTCTAATCTCCTCTTGCACAAGATCTGACCAAAGTCTCTCCCATCATGGAAATTTATCCCTTCCATTCACCGAGTCCTGGTAGCTATGCCAACTCTTAGGAAGGCCAAGGAGTGCTAGACTCACCATATCCTCATCCTCAACAGTTACCCCCACACTTCCCAGCTCATCCCGGCATTGGGTGAACTTCGTGAGACACTGGGGCATACTGTCTCCATTCTCATACCTAATTTTTTTGAGTTTATCTTTGAGCGCCATTCCACTAGCTCAAAACTCAACTGCTTCTGATCTAAACTTCATGAGAACAAAGTATTTCACGTACAGAGATCGACTGTATGGGCATTCACCAAATATCTCACCTTCCAAAAGAAGGATGAATCCAAAGGCTACCTGGCCCGATTACAGACTCTGCCTAAAGAAATAAAATGTAAATACTTTCTGAATAATAGATCTGATGATCAATCCTTGCTTTGATATCCTGTAGAACTTTTTCTACAAATCAACCAGCTCTGATACCATGTATAAATTTTGAATAATAAACACATATTAAATAGAGATTATCCCGATTATACACTATTGTGGAATACATGCATAATATATAACCTCCTCTACGTTGATCATCAATTTAGCAGCATCAAAAACAATGAAACATCAATCGGATGCACACATTAACACAGTATGTAACCCGGGGAAAGCTTACAGCTGAAAACCCCACACTATCTGTATATTAATGATTGAGAACATGTACAATACATAGTACAACACTCCTCACAAGTACTCAGTACTATCTCCACCTGTTACACACAATGCAGCTCAGATCTGATCTCCAAATCTCCTTCACTGCTTGCCTGCCTCCACTGCACAATCCTGCAAGAGAATGAATGAATCCAAACTCGTTCCAAGTTCTATTTACCTTGGAGAATCACTCACACTGGAAATAACGTGAGCACAAGCTATATCACTGGGCATATGCAATTCTCATGGGCATACTCAATCCTCTGATTGTGCAAAATCTCATACACAACTATAGTCACAACTGATAGCATTCTCAACCTCTAACACCTGTTCCTGTTGAACTGTACATGCACTGAGTTAACTGATGTATTCTTTTGTTGCATTATGAGTTAATAATTAGTGAATTAATTAATAACTAATTCACACAACTCATCACTTAGTCTATTGGCCAGTTAGACTAAATACAACTAGTTCAAATAAGTCAAACTGAACACAACTCCATCAACTCCACATCCAACTCTATAGAACTCAACCACATGAGTTCTAACTGATGTCCTACATGCAATAGCTCAACTGACCCACAAAGAAATCATATTTCCTTCTGACAGCTGCATGTGCCACATCTGTAGCTCAAATTGAAGTGCTCCAAGAGGATAAGATAAAGTTTATAGTCTAAATATTATTATGAGACAATAATATTTGACTTTTCTATTTTTGACTAGCAGTCTAAAAATAAACTCTGATCACTCCTACTGTGATCCAAAAATAGAAGTCCATTTATTTTTCCCAACATGACCAATCATCCATAAATAGCAAACTGCAACTCATAGACCATGATCCATATGTCTAAAAATAGACATAGTCTAAAAATAGACTTTGCGCCAAAACTTGCCTGCGGGACCACTTAGTGAAGGCGACTCCTTTCCACTAAGCTCCATCATCTTGTTGCATTCTCAACAAGCATTTCTTGTTGCACACTTTTCAACAGTGTTTGGTTGGGAATGAACTTTCTACCCTCCTTTAAGTAGGTGTTCATCGAAATGAAAGATGCTTTACTCATTCTAGTTGCATCATAGGGTTTTTGATATACATACGGTAGGGCCTGAAATCTAAAACCAAACTCAAGATCAACTCTAAAATTAACTGAATGAACTTAAAAACGCATTGGAATGTAATGCACATTATTTAGACATTTAGGCTAGAGACATGCTCCAGTGGCATTAAACCTATTTACTATTGTTTTCGCTTAAGGTTGGGTGATTCCTTCTTCTGTGACTCAATAGTTGCTAGTACAGACTTGTGCTCCCAGTACCGTCAAGTGTATATCAGGAGACCTCAATAGGTTATCATCCTACATCCATAGGAAGCCATGTCTACCACCTTGCGAACCATAACGCACCGAACACAGCATTCGGGAAGATTGACTGTCGTACAGAAAGTCCTTGGTCATTTCTCTTTCATTTGATCACCAAGGTGTATATGCAGTTTTACGGTTTGTCTGGTTAATATTTTTCCTAGTTCTCCAGAGTAGTCACTTTCATTCCTTTTCGACTCCTTAAAAGAAAAGGTCCATCTGATCACTTGTCCTTTGAGGCTCATTAAACCTCGAAAGAGATAGAGTCACCTTTTCGTCCTTTTCTCGACTCTTGAAACATGAAAAGGTCCTATTTTGTTCATGTGTCATAAAATTTACTATCCACGAAATATTCCTGGTAACAATTCGAGTTCTTGGTTACAGTACGAGTGTTTTTTAGGCTCGTTCTCGATGGCAACTTTCCCCAATTCTAGCGATGAAGGTCTTCCCCCAGATGGAACTCCTGGTCAATTTCCTCCTTTTGGAAATGCTGGTGCTCCATATATAGCAACATTGTCTTTACTTGGGTTAACCATCGGTTTTCCCATGTGGTTGTTTTCAACCTCAGTGGTCCCAAGCATCATGACCCCTGTTCCGCCCTCTCCTTCATCTAAATCATGACACGTTGATTCCAAGGTTGGCCCTACGCCTTCTTCCCCTATTTCTTCACCTTCATCTCCTCCTTTTCCTGGTGGAAGTTTCACATCTAGTAACCAGGAGACTAAGAAGGAGAAGAAGAAGAAGAAGAAGAAGAAGAAGGATAAACGTGGGGCCACCTGTGCAGCTATTGCTTCAAGTACATCTCAGGTTGGACCACCTTCTGCTCCTCCGCAAAAGGTTAAGTTTCCTTGTAAATTTTGCAAGGTTGACCATCTTCTTCGTGATTGTCCTGGCATTCCTAGGATCTTAGAAGTATGGTCTCATGATCTGGCTTGTCCCTCGTCATCCTCTGAAGCTCATGACAATGCTACCCTATCAACTGGCAGTGGTAAGAAGAAAGGGAAGATTCGATTTCCTTGTAGACTGTGTGAAGGCAACCATCCCCTTCACCTTTGTCCGCTCATGGATAAAGCTTCCACCGTTTTGGAAAGTCTTACAGCCTCTTCACCTCCACTTCCCTTTCGTTATTAGAGGCTCTCTTCAGACCCTCTCCTGGTTGACAAAGAGATTAACTTAAATTATTCTCTTGTCTACCCTTCTCTTCCCAAACCTGGCTATGTTCAGCCTATTCCTGACCAACCGTTGGTCGGAGAGAGTGTCGACTTCGATTCACCACCAGTGGTCCACTCTATTCCCGGTGAGCATCATGATTATATTGCCCATGTTCTTCTCATCTCGTCAGATTCTCCTAAGTCTGAGAACGACCCTCCTATCCCTGGTGATCAAGAGTGTCCTTTTTCAATTCCTATAGAGCATGGGGGCAATCATATGATACCCCCACCAAGTAGTTCCATCATTTCCTCGACTGGAGTCACTTGACTTCTTTCCACCTTCCATCCTATGTGCCTTTCCAGATTATAGTACATGCCTATGATAAGGCAGTACCTGGCACTATCTTGGATGAGGCTGCATCGGTTAGCCTCATGCCTTTCACTACTTGGCAAGCTTTGGGCTCCCCACAACTTGTGTCGATCACTCAGAGTCTGTTGGCATTTGACGAAGGAACTAGTCAACCTTTAGGGATCCTTCCAAAGTTCCCTGTTACTTTGGGAGTCAAATTCATCTATATCGATGTGATGGTTGTCTAAGGTGCTTTATATTTTAGTCTTCTCCTTGGTCGTGATTATATTTATGCCATGGGAGCTCTTGTTTCTTCACTTTTCTATGTGGTTTGTTTTCCACATGATGGAAGAATGGTGACTATTGATCAATTGTCATTCTTTAGTCACCCGGTGCCTCCTATACCACCATCATCCCCCATCGGTTCTTATCCGCAAGTAGTACCTTCCTTGCCACAGGTCAATTATGTGGCTACCCATTCTGTCTCCACCTCTGCTAATGATTATGTAGATGGTCTCGTACATCATGTACTAGGGACATTGGAACTTGATCTGTCATTGGTGTCTAATGACATGTGTTCCTCCCAGAGCATCATTCTTCCATCCAGTGAAGATCTCTTGGGAATCATGTTTACGTATGACCCATGAATAAGATCTGAGCATAGTTTGATCTTGTGTCAACCTCGTTAAAAAATGAAAGAAGGATCATGGAGCACAGTTCCTTGTCTTGTGTCAAGCTCGTTAAAAAATGAAACAAGGAGTCTTGAGGAAAGTTCTTGATCTTATGTCAACCTCGTTAAAAAATGAAACAAGGGTTATGAGGATAGTTCTTTTACCGTGTCAACCTCATTAAAAAATGAAACCACTTCCTTTCCAAATCGATTCTTTGCTTAAGATCTCGTAAAATCCAAGTCGACTCTTTCCAAGATCTTGAAATTGAACCTTCATTCCATCCACCTCGTTGAATGCAATGAAGCTTGGGGGGCATGTACCTTGATTTATGTCATTATGCTGGGGGCATGCGAACTTATAACAAGCATAGTTTCTTGTTTCAAGCTTGTGTAAACATGAAACCGAATCCAAGCAGAGTTCTCCATGGTTCAAGCTTGTGTAAAACATGATCCCATACCCGATTTACATCTCATGATCGCTGTTTTTATGCGCTAAATTCTGCTAGATGAGCCTTGGTTGTTTCATTCCATCACCACCATCTCTTTGGCCGATCGTGTGCTTCCACTTGATTGTTTGTCCTTTCCTAAGGGACCATAGTGATGAGTGGTTTTATTAGCCAGCCTCTTGACCACTACATGTTTTGAGCAGTTCCACCATTGTTGGAACCATTTTCTACCCTTTATACCACTTGTTCTTCCAGGACGAGTCTCCTTTTAAGCCCTTTTCTGACTTACAAAAGATGAAAAGATTGTCAAGTTTTCCCTTTTAACTTGTTAAACGCAATAAAAGGCAATCCACTTTCAACTCTTTTCTGACCGTATAAACATGAAAAGATTACTGGACTTTTGTCGTTTCAAGTTTGATACTGGTTATGAAACAACATGTCTTCGATCGCTTTTTTACTTTTTTAGATCGGGGCCACCAATTACGAAAAGTACTCCTTGGTCATAATAGGTCAAGCGATTCTCTCGGGCATTGTTTTCTACTTTTTCGGGCTCGAGGGACACAAATTTATGAAAAAGTACCCCCCTAGAGTCTTCTTTTCCATGTCTTTTGCTTCTCGTTGGGTTGGGATATCCTCACATCATCATTGGCCTTCCGAGGTTTTGGGTTGCCATTTTGCCTCATTCCATCTGATCCATGTTGTCTCCATTAGACCTTCAATCCCTTGGTACCAAAATGCTGCCACATTCCGGAGTCATGTTGCTGAGACGTTCAAGAGTATAATCCTTCTACATTTCACACCCTTACCTCCTCCTCTGATGCTCTGTTTCACCATCTACCATTTGCTCTTTATCTCACGTCGTTGATGGGGGAAACATTATGGACCTCCTGTGACGGATCGTCTCCGTCGACATCAGCTCATTATCCAAGAGATTGATCTAGAGATCCCCTTCGATACCTTGGAGCTTGCATGCCTCAATGGCAAGTTCTTCGCACCTAAAAACAAACTTTCATCATTGGTCTTCGATTGGATGATTCCACGAGTGTTCGACTTCAGACCATTTTTCACACTTAGTGGATTGTACTGGTAGTACCTTGAGAGCCATTGGCATTATTGGTGGTTTCTCTCGCGCTTGTTAACGATTTTCATTATTAACCAGTAATCAAGTGACTTTCTATCATGCTCGACTTCAGCACATTTGTTCACATGCTAGAATTTGTACTAAGATAGGATAGGGTTTCAAGACCTCGAACTAATATTACATATTTTCAAGCTGTGTGGATTGGTTCGTGATTACATACATGACTCTTTGATTTGATGGTTGCAACCATACCTTTATCATTATCATGGTCTTATCAACTGGGTGGCTACATCCATACCACAAACCAAGTTTCATATGTCTTTTTGATGGTTGCGGCCATGCCTAGACTACATGCATTTCATTATCAGAGATATCCGTTGTACTTGCACTTGCAGGTTCTTCAAGGTGGTGTTCCAGTTCGGTCATGGTTTCGTAAAGCATTTCACCCCTCCCACTCTCTTGGGCTTCATGCTTTAAGGGGCATCTGTTACACAGTAATTTGTCATTGTCCTCATCTCAGTCCCTCTGTGTCATACATAAAATACAAATGTTCATATCTTCCCACTTATGCAAAAAGATTAAACAATGCTCTCAGATGCTGAAGAACTGACCCTTTTTCCTAATTTTTTGCATCGTCACTAGTAAGACATTAAAAGGCACGATGATCCCTTGTCATGAACTGTCTTGTCGTGACACTATCGCCGGAGTACACATGTTTCCCATGATAGTGCAATTTTAGGGCTCAGCGTGAGTGCAATTCTACCTCTATCGCAAGAAACAAAGACAAGTCACACTCTCGATCTATGACTTTTACACATGTGTCATCTCCTATATATCAAAAGTATATCCATTTTCCATTTCATTCTATCTTCAGCACTCGATGAGCGGACCTCTCCTTCAAATACAATTTGTGACCATGACCTCCTGGTAAGTAACACATACCCTTCATCATCATTGCTCTTGCTTTACTTGTCAGGTGTTAGATTGATTCATTTCCCATATCCCTCAATATTTATACCTCCAATGTTCATGCCTCCTTAGCATCTCTGCATGCAACCATCAAGGATTTTTCTTTAATCTCTCCGATAAAATATCTAAACCATATGAATATATTTTATTCCTAATTTTCAAACTTGGTGTTTGTCGCCTTAGAACCCCCGCCCATCATTCTTATGCCAAGGGTTTCAACCTTAATTTTATGTTGAATTTCATTTACATGCCCTATAACTTATATATCAAATGACCTAACATCGAATAACCTTAACCAGTATTGCATAGTTTAATCATAAGCTTGTGACTTGGGGCTATGTGAAGTTATTTGAGATAGATTGAATTTTTTCTGGGGTTTAATTATTATGATGCATTAATGGAAACAACATGGGGTCATGTAATTTCATTTTATTCACAATTTCCTCTCATCCAATCATGTGATTATCAAGCAATCACATACTCTTAACAATACATTTTGAGCCCTTTGTCTCCTTTACAATTTGTCAAATTAGAAACCCTTTTCCACCCATCAAAAATTGAGCCACTAGGGTTAATCTGAATTGGATCACTGTATTTTCTTTCATCCATGTTGATGCATTTGGAGTGGAAAAAGTGGAGGAATCGACTCACAAGACCCAGTTTGGAAAAACGAGATCTCAAAACCTTCTAAGAGCGCTTTGGGGCATCAAACGACATTTTTGGGGGTAAAAATTTTAACACTTAAGAGCGCACATTCTCATGCTATTCTACGCACACACATCTTTCCAATGACACAAGAATCACGACAATCAGAGTCCTTATTCAAAAGTTATGCCACTCAGAATTTGACCTTCCTGTTTTCACACCTATAGTTCGGGAGGATGCCGTGTTAGCCCCATTATTCATGGAAAAAGGGCTAGCCACGTTTTTGTGATGTAAAAGACTCTTGAAAATTTTATTTTGTAACTATAGTTAAGAGTTGATGTAGTCAAAATTAACCACTAGTAGACTATCGGGCTATGTTATAACCAAACCACTAGGAGGTAGAGGCATTCCATTCTTTCGAGAGCATTTTATTCGATAGTTGAGAAAAGATAGCCAGGAGAGATAGGAGGTAGAGCACACACAGAGCATCTGTGCACTGTAGCAGCCCATGGGACACATACATTACTTCTTTGTATCTGCAGCCATATTTCTAGACAGAGAAAAGAGATTGAAGCAGCCTCACCTTCCAGCTGGGTTTTCTCCCAAAAGGGTTTCCCAGAGAGCATATCTTGTGTATTATGTGTGTGTGAGATTATTTTGTCATTCTCTAATTTTTGCTTGCTCTACTTTTACATGCATGCACTAGTTATAGTTAATTTTGCAGATCTATAAATTAAATAAAACTGTAATAGTGAATAATCTCATATTTTTAATATAATATTGTCAGATCTGTTGTGACGAACTCTCCAGTGGAATATCCATGGTAGTTTACGAATCGTTTGGTGGAAAAGCAATTTTCTTTGGGTATTTTGTGGATATTTCAGGGATCTAGATCGGCGAGGCCAAAAATTGTAAAACCCTAATCATGGGCAACGATCTGTAAATGAACATCGTGATCCTGTAGAGGTGAGATTTTTGCGGCTCGAAGAACAAGTTGCAGATATAAACCGCAATGTAAACCTCATGGCAGCCCTAAGAAATAAGCTAGGGATATTTTGATAAGGGGGCTTGAATGCAGAGGACAAATCAGAAGGGGGATCAAGAGATCGGGAAGACGCAGAAATCCAGTCGAAGAAAGAACCCAGAAAAGATCAACCCAATTTGAGTGTCGTGAACCAATCCTTGTTTAAAGTGGAAGAAAAGGTCAATATCAAGCCATACCATGGAGAGTGTTAGAGCCTAGATTTACCTCAGGCTTAAAAGGTAAGATTCTAGGTCCACATCAAACCACACTCAGCCTCATAGCTAACCCTACGAGGACAGGAGAGGGCTCTCTCCGGGTCAATCTCGGAAAAAGTAATCGATGGGGCTCGAGATGACTGTAATAAAAGCTAATCTTAGGCTAGGTATGAAGTACAAGGATTTGTTTTGAGTTTTTGGGGGTTTTGTTGGAAAAAGGGACAGGCAAATTTTGGGTCTGGGGATGAGGCCAGATTTTTGCAGAGTTCTGATTGGGGCAAGGAAGGCAATTGATTTGATGCTTTGAATTGAATGAATGGGTGGATCAGACCGGTGAGGAGCCAAGGAGGGCAAGAGGGTCTCAAGAGTCCTCCTCAGACAGATGAAAACATGAAGAATTAAACAAAATATCTAGGTAGAGCATAACAGTCCATGAATTCTACCTTAATCACTCATTTGTTTAATTGCAGAAGACAAGAGAAGGGAAATGGCATACATAAAACATCAATGAACTTACAAATACATAGAGAAACACACCATCAAAACATAGAGCCACATGGATCCCAACAAGTGCTGCAAAACCCTGGTCTTTCCTTTGCCAAAATTGCAGAAATGAAATGTACAATAGAGTGCTAAGCAATCCCAAGTGTCCAACCTTCTACTAAAATCCAACCCATACACTATGAAATTCATAAAATATATACATTTTCTCATCCTTGTACTAAGGGATTGAGCTCAACCATTTTCTTCAAAATAGAACTAGTTACATTAAACTTGCGCCGAATTTCTGAAAATAGGTGTTGAAGATGAACTCGTATCTCCTAAACCATAGCACCTGTTACAAAACTGAAAGATTTTTAGTAGATAAGTTTATGATGGAGAAAAACCTCTCTCAAATTTGGGAAATTCGTTTCCAGTAGCTTGCAATCTGTTCCACAAAATCCTCTCTAAAACAGAAAATCATTAAAAATTTAAATATGTGAAAATGATCTGTAAAGATCTAGTCACATATCCCAATCCATGACACCTGTGAAAAAAATGAAAGAGGTTTTTGTTATATGGCTCGTGCTTAACAAAAATATCCTTGGGTTTTTCAAAATTACTTTCCATATTTTGTCAAATGGCCCCGTACTAAAATGACTAAAACAATAACAAATATGAAAATTTTGCTTTGTTTTAATGTAGGCTCCAAAGATCACTGTATATCTCCCACATAGTAGCACATGTGCATAAACTGAAGGAGGTTTTTGTTATTTAGTATGTGATGAACAAAATCCTATTTAAATTTTGAAAAATTCCTTACCATTATTTAAGAAACTGATTTTGTACTAAACTTGTCATTGTGTGTAGCAACTGACCTCAAAACATGCATAACCAAGAATCACTCATTCATTTCTTCTAATCCAGGAACCGGTTATTGGAGTGTGATATACCATTGGAAAGAGTTTTCCGAGCTTCTTCTGATGGAAACACTTGTGACATGTTTTTTTTTTTTCTGAACATCATGTGAAAAACATCTAACAAAACCAGACATAGTAAGAGCTCATGTTGATCCCTGGTGACAGGCTACGAAGACTGGAACTGACATCGGCTCCAATGGGGATGGTAGCTCCTTGGAGGTGCCAAGAACTATAGATATCTGGAAATCAGACAGTGCCTCTTCCATTGGGCATGGATGGTCAAACAACTGCAAACCCAAAACAACTCATACCAATCCAAAAGAATATACATACTGCAACTTGTACATAAACAAATACCGAAAACTGAAATGCTGCCTTGGGAAAATTCATAGATGAAGAGTGTGATTTGTCTTTGTTTCTTGCGATAGAGGTAGAATTGCACCATCAAAATCTGACAGTGAAATTTTAGGGCTCAGCGTGCGTGCAATTTTAGGCCACTGGTTTGAGGTAGGCCTCCAACGATGACTATTTAAGGGAATCAATTGTTGTTTTGTCTTTTTTGTGACTAGACCCACTCTAGGGCTAGAGGGGTTGCCTCTGTCTGTAGAGGGAACACTTCCCTACTTCACATAAGGTGTGTTCTTTTGATGATACACCTGAAATTCCTATGTTAGTGTGTTGATCGTCTCATTCAGGAAGTGCGTACCACGATTTCTCATCAAGATCTTTGGACGTCCAAATCGTGTCAATACATGTTCAAATAGAAACTTCGTGGTAGTCACGCCCATGCAATCCTTTATAGGTTGTGCTTCTTCCCAACAAGTCAAATATTTCGTGGCCATGATAATATACCTCGTGCCTATCTTTCCTTGAGGTTGAATAGGTCCTACAAAATCTATTGCCCACTTTTCGAAGGGTTGCAACGTTACTTGTGGATTCAAAGGAATTTCATCCCTCCATGACAACTTGCCTGTTCTTTGACATGCATCACATGCCTTGCAATATGCTTTTGAATCCTGATGAAGGGTTGGCCACCACAACCCTGAACGTAGAATCTTCCACGCAGTTTCTCTTCCTACATAATTTCTTCCTACATCGCCCCCATGAGCATCCGCGAGGATGCTGCTTCATTCAAACTCAAGTTCATACCTTTGTAGTACTTCATAATTCCCCATCTTGTATAGATTCCTAGCAATGACAGAGAAATCTATTGCGCACACCACTAATTCCTTCTTTTGATGGATAGAGTATCCTTCCAGCACAATTCCAGTTGATAGAAAGTGTATTATATCCTCAAAATATCCATCCACGATGCACACAGTAAAGAGCTATGCGTTAGGTAATCCTTCCTCTAAATTAGTAGGTTCCTCCCCTGTCTTGATGCACGACAGGTGATCTGGTCCTGTGTTCAATCGTCCAAGCTTTACAACAACCACAAAAGCGTACTCCTAGAACAATAGGAGCCGTCTACAAATTCGCCCCCCCAACACAGGCTTATTGACCAGGTACTTTAGCGCGGAGTGATCTGTATACATCTTAAAGTGGCCTCCTAGCAAGTAGTGTCGATACTTCTGGAGTGCATATATCATAGCTAGCCCCTCGCACTCAGTGGTGGAATAGTTCTTCTCTACTTTGGATAATCTGTGACTTGCGAACACGATAGGGTGATCCAAGCCTTCTCCACCATCCTATGTTAGTACTGCCCCCAGCGCTATACACAACGTGTTGACATGTACATGAAACTCTTTCTTCCAATTTGGGAAGACGATAATCAGCGCAGTAACCATCTTTTCCTTCAATATATCCAATCTCTTCTTATAGTCATCATTCCAGCAGAACGTGACATCCTTCTTTAACAATTTTTCCATCGGCGCAGTGATCTGGGCATAGCCCTTGATAAAATTTCGGTAATATCCCGTGTGTCCAAGAGTATTGTGTAGTTGTTTCACACTCCTCGGCGCTTCCAAGTTCAGAATCACCGTGATTGTTGTGGGGTCTACCATCAACCCTTTTCTTCAAACTACATGTCCCAATAAATTCCCAAAAGGAACGAGAAATAAACATTTCTTGAGGTTGAGCATGATTTGGTATCTTCGATAGATGTCCAACATCAAGCACAAACTCACTACATGGTGCTTAACCAGCCCAAATACAGTCCAGTCATCAAAACAGACTTCGAGGAACTTATGAATATATTCCTTGAACGTCACAACAACCACACGTGAAAAGATAGCAGGCACATTCTTCAATCCAAATGGCATGATAGTATATTGAAAGAAACCCCACTCAGTCGCAAAGGTTGTCTTACTTCTATCCTCTGGCGCGATTTTGATCTGGTGGTACCCCAAGAACCCATCTATGAAAGAATATGCTTCCTGAACACCTACATTATCCAACACTTCATCCGTGAATGGAGCTGGGAAGGGATCATGCACTCAAGCGTCATTCAATTTTCTAAGATCCATGCATAACCTTATCTCACCCTTCTGCTTCTTCTCTTGCACCACCATTAGACTTACCCAATCGGATTCTTCCATAGGCTCAATGATGCATGCTGCAAGAATTTTGTCTAGTTCTACACGGACCTTTTCTTTGTATTTCAAATTTAAGTGGTAAGGCCTCTACTTAACTTGCTTCACGTCGGGCTTTAACGTGATCTTCATTACTCCTAGATCTCTGATTATTCCCTTCAAATCCGTAAACATGGTCAGGAATAAGTCATGATATTCGTAGAGTAATTCAACGACCTTATCCACCGTCGCATCATCCCAGTAGTCTTCGATCTTCACGAATTTGGGTTCTGCCTCTGTACTAATGTTCACCTGTTTAGTTTTCACCAGTGTGGTTAAATTAGGGTTCTCAACCTATGGTCCTTGAACCTCGTGGTGGCCTTCTATTTCTAGAATGTTGATATTCTGCAGATCCTCACCCTCCTCTTCAGCATTTACATTATAACATTCCAGTGCACAACTCAGCTGAGTAGCCGATTCATTCTGAATCAGGTCTAAAGGCTCTTGTGGTATCCTAAAGATGGTTGCTTTCACCTCTTGTAGTGCTTCATCATACTATTAAACCCATCCTCAAAACTAAAGGTCATCATGAACCCTTCGTGCAAGATATCCCATTCACCTGTCCCGTGGCAGAGCTCTATTTCTATATACCAGTTCATTGGGATAACATCCAGGGTATGACAGAACAGGTGCACCCAGTCAAGTTGTGGCTTTTATCCATAGGCCTGTGTCCACTTGGCCAGATGCACGTGCGAATCATCCTGTATAGCATACTTGTCTGTTAGTTGCATTTTAGGCTTCATAAATAGTGCTCGCATATTTCTCCTACATTTGCGCCAATCATCAAAACTTCCTTTGTGCATACCCTACCATCTTACAGGCGTAGCGGGCAGTGTCCAGTCCAAGGCCTATAAGCATTTCTTTTTTGGCACCTCCCTTTCAAATTCATCCAAGAAGATATCCACATAATTTAGACCATCATAAGTAGGCAGATTTGTTTCTTCTGTCAACACACAGTGTAGCGACCGGGTCATCATATTGCAATTCAGCGTAGTTACCTCATGTAACCAATTCCTCCATTGTTCTACTTCTTCATCAGAATCCGAAGTGTAGGAACTCTCACTCTCCCTTGTAATCCTTTTATCCACGGTGGGATTCACCTAGTCTTGGTCTCGTGTTGTTATCTTATAGATGCATTCCATATCATTCTCACTCTCATAGTTGTGGACTGGTTCCGTATAGTGTGATCCTTCAGCAGGATCTAGGGGTATTATTACGTGCAATGATTTCTTCTCAAAGATCATCTTCCGCTTCTTTAGATTGATTACCCCATTCATATCGGTAGCCCAGTCAATTCCCAGGAGCGTAGGTTAGGGATTGCTGTCATCAACAATCTCTATTACTTCAAAATTTGGTAGTGCACTTGCTCCCTTAATATCCACGGTTACTCCTTGCAATCACCCCATGGGTATGATTTTCTGCTGAGTCACCATCCTCAGCGGAATTGGAGACCATTGCAGCACAGATCTCCCCATTCACTCCCATGTTTATTTCGGTAATACATTCGCATCTAATCCCAGATCTAGAATGACTTGATCCATCTCGTATTCTCTGATCTGCTTGGTCAGTCTCATTTCATGCCCCGTCCTTGTTTTATGCTTTCCGATCTTGTGGACTACGCACGGTTCTCCTGGTGCGGTCCCAACACATCTGTTGATGAGTTCCTATAACCCTTTCATAGCCTTACTTTCACGCAGTAACTTCATACAGGTTTCCAGGAAGGTAGTGAGCATATAGGGGTCTATCTCTGGCTCAAGCTTATCTTTGCTTCTTGAAGTGGAGGCCTCAGCAGAGCTCTTCTTAGTTTCCATGAAGGTTTCCCGAGCATGCTCCAAATCAAACTCAACCTCTTTTTCCAGGGCCTTGTGAACCCAGGTGTTGTCTTCCAGTTGTTTCAATTTGTCATCCCCCATTGCAATTCCACTTCAGTGCACTATATATATGTTTGGATCTTCCTCGCGCAACTCAGACCTCATCATTTGCAGGTTCTGAGTAGAGGAAAGTGGTAGTGCTCCTTTGTCATGTATCCTAGCTATCAGCATAGGAAAATATTATGTTTCATGATCAAACAATGTGCAATACTTGCACGACAGATGCATTAGATTAGTGAAATCACGGGCATAATGTCCAGGCCCTTTGCAACTGTAGCAAATCCACTTTTCGCGACCTCTACTAGGTCCTCCACTGCCTCGCCTCATCCACCCCCCTGAAATCCTGTCCACACCATCCCTGCATTCTAGTTAAGGGGCTGTGTTTCGGCCTGAACTCTGTAGGCGGGAATTGTATCCATCATCAATTCATAGCTCCTACAAGTATGCTTGTCATGTCCCACCAACCTACAAAAGTTGCATAACAATTGTTGCAGAGTTTGCGTATACTTCTGTAACAAGTGGCAGTTATCTATGGCATGCTTTTCGGCTATTTGACAAATAGTGCACCATAAAGCAGACCCCGCGCTAGGTCCTGCTTGAGCTTCCAGTCTTAGAGGCATCAGTCCTCCCCCTACAAGGTAATTTGTAAAGACTGAGCAGTGGTCCTTGTCATGACCTTGACTCTTGCATTTCAAACACCATACTTCCTTGCACACTTATGGTCGAATCGTCCTGTCCTATTTCAGACTGTGCATCTCAAGGCACAGATCCCTCTATTTCACATGGATCTGTTGGACTCCCAGATTAGGATCCTGGATCAGAGTCTCATGTAGTCTCATGGAAATCTCCAAGCCTTCTACCTGAGTTGTTATCTTCTGTTGCGACAGCGCACTTCTTAGGTGTGGTAGTAACGAAGCCACAAACCACTCGCGATGCTATCCATATGTCAAATTCATGTTGGCTTCACAGATCGTACATTTCAGCCTCTGATCTAGTTCCCAAGGCATCTCACCTAGTAGCATCGTGATCTCTTGAATCCAACAATTGACTGCGCTTCAGATTTAGGCCTGCTAAATTCCCTCTTCAGTGCTGCTTGGATGTCTACTACTCTAGCATTTGGGTTACTGCTAGAGTACTTAATATACCAGGTTGCACGCGATCTTGCAAATCACTAACCAATGTTTCCTTCTTTATGTTATCATCTGTAACACCTTGAGCTTCCCATACAACCCTCACAACAAACTAGAATTGGTCTAGATCCTCATTTCGCAATCCTTTGAACAAAGGAAACTTCACTGTGTTCGCCATACTAAATCACAGTGGTGGTGGAGGTTGTACGGGTGAAGTTAGAGGTGATGGAGGTGAAGCTAATGGTGGTGTGGGAAGAGGTGGTATTTGCAGAAATCCTTGTCTTATCAACTAAATAGCACTTTGCAGAGAGACCTTCACGATCCCTTCTTCGTCCCCTTGCAGAGGTGAAATCAAGTGACTATGCTCTGGAACCTTATTTCCTTCATTTCTGTAAATTCTTCTACTTCGCATATACCTAAACATCAAGGTATCTGCATAACCCGCTTTTCACACAACAACATTTTAATCCAAGTATCCAAAGATTTTATGTACTTGCCTCGCAATCCTTTGAAAAAGCGTTGCTCTACCTCGTTATAACTTACTAAGGTGTCAACTACGAACTCGGTAACAAATCCTCCTATAATGTGATTGAGCTAATGATCGATGAGACACTGATCTTATCCTCTGATACTTCCAACCTTCACACTAGCTCTAGGGTCCACACAATAGGATCGTCAAGTTTCCACCTTCCTTGACTATTTTCTAGCTTCACGATCCACTTGTATAACTCAATAGGGAAGGACACAAAAAATATTTTGTGGATCTCTATATATAGGTAGCTTTCTAACCACTGTTCATTTGACAGTCACGGGTTACTATTTTCCTATGCCGCGAACTCGTAAATCCTTCTATCCAACCAGCCTTCGATTTCTTTCTTAGTTGGATTCCAATGATACGACATCACACATCTCTTATGTAGATTTCGGTCCCGGAAATGGAACCATTTGTTGGCTTGAGCGGGCATGACCCAGGTTCAGCGTTAGTTAGCCAAAAAAATCCCTACACTATCGGCCCTTTCGGCATCAGCCCATGGAGCGCGGGCTGAAGTCTCACCCGAAGCAGTATGGGGGGATGCTGGAACCAAGTTTCTGCACCATTGAGATGGTTGTGATTTTAGTTTATTCCAACTATACCTATCTTCTCGCAGGTTTCTTATCCATCTACTCTATCATTCAGTACCTTCGTAAAATTTTATAATAAGTTACTATGTAGCCCTAACTAGGGGTTGAAGTCCTTTCGCGCCACTATGGAAACGAACTGTGATATCTCCTAAACTGGCCTAAGTATCTTACTTATCTTGTTACAAATCTTAGTTAGCTTCACGTAAATAGACGTTCATACTTGCGTTTACTTAACCAATACAATTATACACATTTGTGTATCATTTAAGCATTAGAAGTGAAATTCATACTGTTACATAGTAATTTGCCACTGCCTTCACCACAGTCCTTCTACTATGTCAAGTGTCCAGTAAAACATGCTCATATTAAACAAATGCTCTCTTATGTTGCCAATTGACCCACTTTTCCTAAGTTTTCTGCCTCGTCGCGAGATTCCACTTAAGATACGCGACGGACCTCTGTCATAAACAGTCCAGTCGCGCCCCTGTTGCAAGAGTACATTTGTTTCCCACAATGGTAGGATTCCATGCCCTGACACGAGGCTATTTTCCATCTTTAGTGACAGTTTGACTGAATACATTGCCTACTAGCGATGCCAACGCTAAAGCTTAGTTATGAACTAGTGACAATCCAGATTGGGTGAATTCGTTCCAACAGTCGGCCTTCTGGATGTCTCTGGACCTAGTTCTTGGGTCAGATTGGGTCACCCTTCCCCCTCTGGCATGGTGGTTCCGTCTTTTGTGCTGCTTACCCTAAGGATAAGCTCCCTCTCCCTTATTTCATGGAGGCTCCTTCTCCTATAAAATCACTCACCATTGCTATCATCTGCAAGTTTTTTTTGGTTGTATAGTGTCTTTGCTGCTTTTGAGTTTGATAGATAGTTGGTGTGAGTGTGACAAGTGTGGTATTTCTTTGTAGTTTGCAAGAAGGTGTGGAGTGCCCTTAACCTTATGTAAAGCTTGTGAATGAGAGAGAGATATATTGCTATTTGGGAGACCCATCTTTGAGAGTGAATGCTTGAAGAAACACACTAGTTGGACCCTCTCAAAAGGCTTGCGACATCAAGATTTGGTTGTAAGCTTTGCTTTTGGTTTATTATTAATACAATCAATGATGATTTCCTATGTCTTGTATGTAATTTACTTGATAGCTCATGACTTCTTGACTTTGTGAGTAAATAGATCATTGTTGTTTCTCGGTTACGTGCTCTGTTGTTTCTTTGTGGTGTTTCAGGTTGATCGCTCATTAAGGAGAAGGAAACGAAAGTTGGAGCAGTGCAATGGAACTTCATCAACCACCGGTTTGAGGTAGGCCTCCAACGATGACTATTTAAGGGAATTAATTCTTGTTTTTTCCTTGTTGTGACTAGATACACTCTAGGGCTAGAGGGGTTGCCTCTATCCGCAGAGGGAACACTTTCCTGCATCACAAGTTGGCAACTCCACTGGGGAACCCTTTGTAGGTTTCTTCTTTTGTTTGCTCTTGTTTTGGTTTTGATTTGGTGTCTTTTGAATTTTGGGGATAAGCTATCAGTCTTTTAGGTTACCTAGGTTGATCTAGGAAATCCCTCTATTATCTGAAGGATTGACTCATTTCTGTTTGGGAGTTTCTTGTTTGTTTGTCATTGTTTTTAAGATAGTCGCTGAAAATAGTTTAACAGTCGCGCCGACGTCGCCTTGAATCTTTTGCAAAGTCCTATGCACCGCTAGATCCCATCGTACAGTTGCGATGACTCCTGAAATTTCCTGTCACGGAAGAGACATCTACTCTCATGATGACGTCGCTCTGTTGATACAGCTAGTGGTTGATCATCCCTAGTTGCTTGTGTATTGCCTGTGACGATTCATGTAGAATTGTTTTTTCAATTCTACCTCCTGAATTCACTAGTCCTGTTGATCCCTTGCTTTCTTTGTCTTGCTCAGTAGCTTGTTTTTTACTATTTATCGTTAAGGCACTCTTTCTTTGGCTTTATTGAATGAATCTTGCATTTTTGGCTGTGTGACCTAGTTTGTTATTTCAAGTTCTTGAATTAATTGGCTTGGTTGCTGGTTTGCCCAAGGTTCATTTGCAACTTTCTTGTTGGTTTGTCTGAGCCTTCTCCATTGCTTGTTTCTGGTTGATTTTTAGTGATGATTATTGAACCAATCTTTGGTATTGATTCGATTTCTTTTCACTGTCGAACATAGATCACAATTGTTTGGATCGACCAGTTTTTTCACGCTTGCTTGTTTGTTTCTTTTAAATTTAAAACAATCAAAATCAAAAGACTGCATTCATTTAGTATATGAAAGTGAAAGTGTATTTTCATTTCAAGTTTGCATATTGGAAAGCAAACGATAAAATCCATCATCAGTATTATTCCTGCATTGTCGGGTTGATGTGTTTTTGCATCGTGTCTCTCGGCTTATCTTGGTTTTGTTGGTTTGAGAATGATCTCTCTACCCTCCTATAGGTAAGTGTTCATTGAAGTAAAAGGATGTTTCACTCATTCTAGCTGCATCCTAGGTTTTCATTGTATACATACGGTAAGGCCTAAAAACTGAAACATAATTCAAGATCAAATCTAAAATGAACTGAATGAACTTAACAATGCATTAGAACATAACGCACACTATTTAGAGGTCTAGGCTAGAGACGAGCTCTGGCGTCGTTAGACCTAGTCATTATTTTTTCACTCAAGGTTGGGTGATTCCTCCTTCTGTGACTCAATAGCGGTCTAATACGAAATTGTGCTCCCAGTATCGTCGAGTATATGTTGGGAGACCTGTTGTGGTCACCAACAACCCCCATCTTTGTTTGATATTAGCAATAACACCAAGCAAAGGGGGACCCTTAACAAAAAATCCAAAAAATATTTTTATCAAATTTTTTGTATTTTAACTCCCTAAAGCTAGATCGCATCGCGAAGAGAGAGTGAAGCATTTCCTATGCGCGTAAATAAGCTGCGAAGAAGCGACGCGAAATTCATCGCATCGCATATATTGAAAGCACTCTTAAATGAGAAACTTAAGGAATCGCCGACGGCCGATATGCGACGTCGCATATCGCAACATCGCATAAGCAGCACACAGTGATTGAATGATATAACACGATCTTGCGATCTGCGATCTTGCGATCTGTGATGAATGAGACTATCAATTCCTGCGACGACACTTCTTGACATCGCAATCCTCGATACTGCGATGCGAATCGCAGAAACCACTCATCGCAAGATTTCCTTGACATAGTCTGTAAACCCAAAATTGAGCGCGCACCTTAAGGGAAATTAATGATTGTATGCCTGAGTATCCAAGAATGATTGTGTCATGTTTTTCAAAGAGTCAAGTCATTATGAGTGTCATGATTATGCATTCATTAAAACTTAAAGTTTTCATGTCAATCTTTTCATCATTTCTCTTTTCCTTTGTGTAAACTGTAAGGCAGCAACTAATATAAATCAATATGCAAGAAACATCTAAGGAAAAGGGGAAAGCGCCAATACTCGGAGAACAGAGAGGAGATGCCTTCGCAAATGGATGCCGCATGCAGCAGGACCCCGGATTCTAGAGTATCACTCAATAGACACTGATGAAAATAGACTATCCAAGACTCAGAGTCAAAGGCGCACAAAAGCAGCATGTTTACAAAAGAACCTGAAGCTCAGACTGGGTAAAGCAAAAAGAAAAACGCTAAAGATGGAGGATGCTCCAGAAAATCCTGGAACAAAGAACGGAAGCAATTTTCAATACAAAATATTGTTCAGGGAACAAAATCCCTAACTCATTGAGTCATTCGCACGGCCGGAAACCGAAATAGCAACAACACAATCAGTTTGAAAGAAATCTGGGTTATACTAAGTATACACACAACGAATACACCCAGCCAGAGGAAGATTTTCGAAAATATCTTCTAGTTTGTCAGAAAGAGGTGCTAGCTCTTGTTATTTCTACTTTTATCGCTCGAACGAAAGGAAAAGACAGCCAACCGACTCTTTCTAGGCGAACGTTGCATTTCTTACAGCACTAAGGAGCAGATACAAAAATGATTAGAAATTAGATTCAATTTTTAGAAATAAATTTGTTTTAGTAAAAGGGCGGTAATTTGAAGCCGTTTCCTAAATTTGTGTAATTAATATTAATTAGTTAATAGTATTTAACCCTTCTCATGGCATTTGGAGAAGGTTCCGGAAATTTGTCAAAAAACTTGTCCTCAGAACATGCACTTTTGCACCCTCGGAGGGGGTTTTTGATGAATGGATGGATCGAGATTTATTTATGTTTGCATTTTAATGTCTACTACTGATGTTGCACTTCTGTACTCTTAGTAGATATTAGAACAAGTAGAGATAAATCGTTATTGCTTGAAGTTTGTGAGTGAAATCAGTCATAAATGGTACTTTTATCTCTTGACCAATTTCTGCTTATATTCTTAGAGTGATATGCAGCTGAGTTGTTTATATGTTAATGTATGAATGTGTGGGTTACCATTTGGCACTTCTGTACGGTGGAGTCATTTATTTGTGCTTGACATATGAATAACTTATTATGCGATATGCTGTTCACAACTGTTTTGCCTAACTTTTTATGCAGAATGGTTTATCTTAATTGATTTCTATTCTTATGATAGTTGAATGATCTTTATTACTAGTTATTGTTCGAAATCTTTTTAGATCGCATAATAGAGGAAATCTACCCCGGGTTAGCGTAGATTAGATGTGTTGTTTTTGTTAGATTACAATAGCATAGAGTCAGTTTAGAAGTTAGAACTAAATTAGCTTAAATTACTTCTAGATCAGCATCATCAAACTCTACACACACACACACACACCCTAGATTTGGAACTGGTCCCATTATCTCCAGCCGGACCCGCTATACCAAACGGACAAGGAGCTGGCAACCAAGTTCCAGACCAGGTGGGTATCCCCCTAGTTGTTGACCCGATTTACGGGCCCTCAACATATTTGGCGCTAGAAGGAGGGCACGAACTATGAATGGCACCTAAATCAAAATCTAAATACCATTCTGAGAGTAAATCACCCTCATCAACTCCCCTGACTTCTCCAGTACGGTTAAACCCGGAGTTAGAAGTCGCTCGAGTATCCACCACTGCTACATACCCTAATATATCAGTCTAACTTATCATTGAACCCCCTGAAATTCAAACTTTGATTCGTAAACTCCAGAGATTCTCTATTTTTACTCAGAGGTCTGATAAATCTGAAAGCACCGTGACTTCGCAGTACAATCCTGCTCATCCCCTGACCAGATTGAAGAGTGAAAAATTTGGCATCCAACCAAGTGAACTTCCTCTCCCCACTAGGAAAAGAGCAAGGAAAACACCACCAGAGTCTGACAGTGAGACTCTTTCATCTACTTCGTCCATTTCAACTCCCTCACCGTGAAGTCAACCACCCACATCTTCATCCCAGATCACTCATCCATCTTCCACAACCCTTCCTCTTCAATCATCAAAGATCATAATATCTTCATCTTCTCAGCATCAGGGACCATCCTCTGCACTTTCATTAACTAGCAGCTCAACGATGGCCTAGTCTCCATGGAACAATCCTGGGGCAGTTTTAATGCCTCCACCCCTGAGCCCAATACCAGCCCATCCTGAGAAATGGCTACCTAAATTCAATCCAGAAACAGGCATGCTAGCTGAAGAGCATATCAATAATTTCATGCTTTCTTTTAATCTCAATGGAGTTACCAACGAGGATGCTGTTGTCCGGCTTTTTCCCTATACAATGCAAGGAACAATCGGGTCATGGTACTTTTCGTTACCTTCCGGGTCTATCACAAGTTGGGACATTTTTCAAAGTCAACTCCTTACCAAGTTCGGTGATGACAGATCAACAACGACATTGATCAATGACCTATCCAATCTTAAAGCTGACGCTAGGGAACCCATTAAAGATTTCAATTTACGGTTCAATAAGATCCTCAACAAAATTCCCGCTGCTTCTCAACCCAGCGAGGAAGTAAGATGTGAATGGTATATCACGGCCTTACCATCAAACTTGGCTATCTTCGTAGATAGGGCAAACAAGACGACCTTAGTTGAAAACTTGACAGAGGCGTTAGCAGTAGAAAAGCGCATAGTAGCCCTAGAAAAGAGATCTGCAATAGAGGAACGCAAATCTAAGAAAATCTCTTTCAAAGAAGACACCAAGAAGAAACAAATGAAAGACTCTTTCAATATGGAAGGATTACAAAAAGTGTTAAAGGCCATGTCCAATGAGATGATTGACATAAGAAAACAAGTAGCAGAAAATTCTTCAAAAAATCCCTACAGAGCTTTTAAAAGAAATCCTCCCATGGATGTGAAACCACCCAATGCTGTTTCAAACATCGAATCTGAAGAAGAAGAAGAAGAAGAGAATACCACTGAAGGGCAGACCGATGATGAAGAAGTTGTGGAACTACAAGGAATGTGGGATTTCATCCTCCCACAAGAAGAAGATCAAGAAGCATTTCCGGTTAGCACACGAAGCAAAAATCAACTTGATCCTCCCCAAACTACCCCTAAACAGAAGGGCGCAAGCCCTGCAACAAAAGATAAGGTCGCAACAAAGAAAACAACTGCTAGAGCGACCCAATTTAGCCCAGTCCAATCAGATCAAGCACCTCCATCAAGAACATTAATAATGTCGAATGAAATGGAGTATAACATTATTGATGACATGAAAAAGACTAGGGCTAATATCACTCTTTACGAGTTGAGCAAATTGAAACATCAACAGAAAATAATGATGAAAGAATTACATGCCGTGCCTACTACATCTTTACCTACAGCTGTAGCTTCCCACAACATGGGAAGACCTCCAACCAACACGATCAATAAGATTGATTCAAATGACATCGCCTTGATTGGAGGAAGATCAAGATCTCATACTCCTCCTTTTCTTCTCACTTATGAAATTTTCAATAAAAACATGCACAATTGCTTGGTTGATTATGGTGCTTCAACGAATATTTTACCCAGATCAACATCTGCCAAATTGAATGTTCAACGACAAAAATCCGCAGTCTGCATTGTTCAACTTGATCGATCTCAAGTCGAAGTGATTGGTGAACTTAATCAGGTGACCATAAGATTGTCGTCTAACCTGAAGGTATGCCAGGTTATCGACATTCTAGTAGTTGATATCCCTAAATTCTATGGTTTGATTCTTAGCAGGGATTGGTCCGAAAAACTCCATGGATATTTCTCAATCGACTGGTCACACATGTGGTTACCCTATAATGGTAAACTGAATCAAATAAAGGTTGAACGAGAGTTGCACCAAAAGTACATAGTGACGGAATTGGAAGGAGAGAATGAAGCAATAGCATACAATAGCAGTATCATAGGAAATTACTCGGCAGATTCTTTCCTCGGCAATTTCAATGCTCATATTTCACCTTGGAAAATTCAGTTTTGTCCCAAGTTGAAAATTTTTCCCAAACTGATAATTCAAAGTGTGTTAATTTTTTAGATAACCCTGTAAATACATCTTTGTTTTGGAAATTATATTTTGATGGCTCTAAATCTAACGAGGGAGCAGGAGCAGGATGCGTTCTGATTAGCCTAGACGGAAATAAGACCATGCTTACGTGCAAACTTGAGTTCAATTGCACAAACAATACAGCGGAATACGAGGCCTTGGTGCAAGGCGTATACAAAGCAATCGGTTTGAACGTTAAGTATCTTCAAGTTTTTGGAGATTCTGAGATTGTCGTAAAACAGGTACGTAACACCATACATTGCCTGTCAAGTCATTTGAAGCACTATCAATCTTTAGTACAAGATCTGACTGCACATTTCATAGCATTCAATATTTCGTCAATCCCAAGACTCCAAAATGCGAGCGCAAACCTCTTAGCTAACGTAACCTCTAGACTTGTTCCCTCCGAAGATTTTAGTCCAGATAGATTCTCAATGGAATTAATCTTTACACCATCCATCCCTGACAACATCACCAACTGGAGAGTATTCAACAACGATCCTGAAATTGTAAATTTCCTCACTTCTGAAGGATCCTACTCAAACCAAATAATTGACGAAGACCATCATGATCACCAAATGCAACAAAATAGCACTGATAATGCTATACCTAAATCGGTGGTTAAGTTAGAAGACTTATATGATTTAAAAAGTCGGTTTAAAAGGTCTTCCAATTCTAAACTCTACAGTTTGACTCTGAACTATGAATTAGTGAACCTAGGAATTGATGAGAAGCCACAAAACGTTAATCTAGGCCACGGCCTAGCCCCTGAAGAAAAATCAACATATATCCGTCTTCTGAGACAATACAAAAACGTTTTTGCCTGGAATTACGATGAGCTGAAGACATACAACACTTCTATCATTCAACACACTATCCCTATGATTGACAATGAAAAACCTGTCCAGCAGAAACTCAGAAAAATCCACCCCAACTTAGAAAATCAGATAAAGACTGAGCTAAATAAGTTGTTGAGAGCCAAAATAATTTTCCCCGTCAGACATTCCAAATGGGTATCCAATATGGTGCCCGTTAGAAAGAAAAACGGAGATATTAGGATCTGTATCAATTTCCGGAATCTCAACAAAGCCTGTCAAAAAGACAATTTTCCCCTCCCACCTATGGAGCAAATATTATAGGCAGTAGCAGGCTCAGAATTAATGTCTTTTCTGGATGGATTTTCAGGATACAATCAAGTGCTGGTACATCCCGGTGATCAGTTAAAAACCACATTCCGAACTAAATGGGGCACATACACATATCGGAATATGCCATTTGGTCTGATCAATGCCGGCGCTACCTTTCAGAGAGCCATGGACATCACGTTTAAAGGTTTAGTCAATAAATCAGTAGTGATTTACCTGGATGATATAACAGTGTACTCCAAGAAGCGAAGCGACCATCTCAAAGACTTGAAACAAATCTTTCAAAGATGTTTAAGGTATGGGATTTCCCTTAACCCAAAGAAATCTTTTTTCGCATTAAGTGAAGGGAAATTGCTAGGATTCATAGTGTCAAAATCTGGTATTCACATTGAACCTGACAGAATCGAAGAAATTTCCGAAATATCCATACCCCATAACAAAAAAGCCATGCAATCTTTCCTTGGTCAAATCAATTTTGTAAAAAGGTTTGTCCCGGATTTTTCACGTATTATTTCTCCCTTACAAAATATGATAAAAAAGAATTCAAATTTTAAATGGGGTCAAGATGAGCATGAAGCATTCAACTTGATCAAACAAGCTATCATCAACGCTCCATCTTTAGCGACCCCAAATTTTTCAGAATCTTTTATCTTATACACATTTGCCTCAGAGAAATCTTATGCCGCGATTTAAACTCAAGCAAATCAAGAGAAGGCGGAAGCTCCAATCGCATTTTTTAGCTTGAACTTACAAGGTGATGAACTCAATTATTCAGACGTGGAGAAACAGGCATATGCTATTTTCAAAGCAATCAAATATTTTAGACCTTTCTTACTTAAAGCCCATACCAAAGTCGTAGTACTGTTTCCAGCGGTAGGAAACCTTCTGATACAGAGGGATGTGGGTGAAAAGAGAGCAAATTGGATTACCGCCTTACAAGAATACGATCTTGAGATCAAGCCAGCAAACATTGTAAGAGGCCAGGGCTTCTGCAAGATGTTAGCTGGAGCATTGCAAACTCCTGAGAACTCATCTGAAGAGGTACATACATATGAGGTAAGCCTAAACGACGCAGAATCATTATATGCTGACACCATTTATTATCTTAAGAATGGGTATGATCCATCACACCTGAACCACACCAAGAAAAGAGCTCTGAGATTGAAAGCTAAACAATACCAGCTCATAAATGATGTTCTGTTTAAAAGGAGTTACGATTCTGTACTTCTTAGGTGTCTTGAGAAAACTGAAGCCGAAAAGGTTTTGCAGGAACTCCACGATGGACCAGCAGGTGGACACTATGCTGGAGAAGCTACTGCACATAAAATCTTACGTGCAGGATATTATTGGCACACGTTGTTCAAAGAATCATAGAATTACGTAAGGAAATGCCAAATCTGCCAAACTGCTGCAGGGAAACAAAATAAATTGTCCATGCCACTACAGCCGGTTAACATCGAGCAACCATTCAGCCAATGGGGCTTGGACATAATAGGTGAGATCGTTCCTCACTCTTCTAAGCAGCATAGGTATATCCTCACGGCAACAGATTATTTTACTAAATGGGTAGAAGCGGTTCCTCTCAAGACAGCTAATTCTGAAAACATAATTGAATTCATAGATCAATTTATCATCACTAGGTTTGGATTTCCAATGGCCTTAATGTTTGATAATGCATCATACTTTTCTGGAAATACAATGACTGAGTTTGCACTTAAAAGAGGGTTCAAACTGAAGTATTCTGCCAACTACTATCCGCAATGTAATGGGTTCACTGAATCAACAAACAAAAACCTAATCAGGATTATTAAAAGAACAGTCAACCAAAACCAAAAGAATTGGCACAAAGCGCTGGTAAATGCTTTATGGGCAGATAGAATTACGAAGAAAGCTTCAATCCGCACTTCTCCCTTTAATTTAGTTTATGGGAAAGAAGTGGTTCTTCCAACTCACTTAGTCATTCCCTCTTTGTCTTTAGTACAATACATTTATGAAGTATCTACTTCCTCCCTACAATTGAGACAAATGTAAATAATCAAGCTAGAAGAACGACGAGAACAAGCTAAGAAAACCCATGCTCACCACCAAGCGCTAATAAAATCCTCTTTTGACTCAAGCATAATGACCAGAAAAAGCTTTCAGATGGGAGATTTAGTTTTAAAATGGGATAAGGCTCATGAAGAAAAGGGAAAACATACGAAATTTCAGAAGTTGTGGGTTGGTCCTTTTCAAATTGTAGAAGTCATAGGCCCATCGACGTTTGTGTAGCAGGATTTGGCAGGTAGAAGAGATTCTTTGCCTGTGAATGGACAGATTCTTAAAATGTATTTTCCATAGAAGATCATTCTTCTATTTTTGTAGGATAGTTTTAGTTTTTTATTTGTTTTTCTCTTTCTTATAAATAAAACAGGTTGTAGATGATCATCAAAAAGGATTCATGAAAGAGCACACCAATTCTCTATCAGATTTTGATTTCTCTTGTACAAGTAGTAAAACTTTTCGAAAAATCTGATTTTTATTATTGACAAATAGAGTTAACTTTAGCCTAAATATGATGTTAGTTTCAACCTCAAAAAACTTTGATGAAAGCAACCTTTGGTAAAAATTGTTTTATGTCAGCACAATGAAAGGTATCATCAATAATAAAATAAATATTCTCTGTAAAGCTGGTGTTTTCAAACTCTATTATTGTCGTCCAGAGCTTTCTTAAGGAAAAACAATGACTTCCTCCCTACTAAAGGAAACCGCAGCGTTCAGAGAAACAATCCGAGAAAACACTATATCTCAAAGAATAAGAGGTCTCATCACGAGCCGGCTTATCATGATCACAGATATTATAACTTGCTAACTTTGCCAATACTGTCTATCAAAACAGGGCAACGACTCAAGATTGTTGCAATCAAAAGACAAGGGGTCTCATAACGAGCTAGATTGTTTAGCAAAAGTGTAAATCAAGTGAATGAAAGTGTCATAATTTGGCCACCAAACCAAGACATTGTTCTTTAGAGAATAAAAAAGGAAAAAGTGTCAAAAAGGATTTTTCTCTAAAATGTTGTAAATAACCTCAAGCAGGAAAAAGGATCATTTCTGGATAACATGGTAACCCTGTCGAGGCTATGGATGCTTGCGGGAAGCAGAGGCTCTACCTACGAAAAATGAGCATATTTTAAAAAACCGGTACACAGAGAAGAACTTATTTAATCTTTAAAAAGACCGAGTAATGTCTGGTATGAATGCAAGAACTAAGCCTGAGGAAGCAGACAATTGGAATATGAAAAGGTTGAGACAAAGTATCATTGAGAGGATAAGGAGTAATGTACTCTATCTGTCCATAACAAAATTTAGGCATATAAAAATTTTTCTGTTTCGGAAGTGGAAATTCAATAGAAAAGCAGAGATAACTGGTTCTTCACAGTGAATTGCCATTGTTGTGGTCACCAACAACCCCCCTCTTTGTTTGATACTATCAATAACACCAAGCAAAGGGGGACCCTTAACAAAAAATCCAAAAAATATTTTTATCAAATTTTTTGTATTTTAACTCCCTAAAGCTAGATCGCATCGCGAAGAGAGAGTGAAGCATTTCCTATGCACATAAATAAGCTACGAAGAAGCGACGCGAAATTCATCGCATCGCATATATTGAAAGCGCTCTTAAATGAGAAACTTAAGGAATCGCCGACGGCCGATATGCGACGTCGCATATCGCAACATCGCATAAGCAGCACACAGTGATTGAATGATATAACGCGATCTTGTGATCTACGAGCTCGCGATCTGCGATCTTGCGATCTGCGATCTGCGATCTGCAATGAATGAGACTATCAATTCCTGCGACGACACTTCTTGACATCACAATCCTCGATACTGCGATGCGAATCGCAGAAACCACTCATCGTAAGATTTCCTCGACATAGTCTGTAAACCCAAAATTGAGCGCGCACCTTAAGGGAAATTAATGATTGTACGCCTGAGTATCCAAGAATGATTGTGTCACGTTTTTTGAAGAGTCAAGTCATTATGAGTGTCATGATTATGCATTCATTATAACTTAAAGCTTTCATGTCAATCTTTTCATCATTTCTCTTTTCCTTTGCGTAAACTATAAGGCAGCAACTAATATAAATCAATATGCAGGAAACATCTAAGGAAAAGGGGAAAGCGCCAATACTCGGAGAACAGAGAGGAGATGCCTTCGCAAATGGATGCCGCATGCAGTAGGACCCCGGATTCCAGAGTATCAATCAAGAGACACTGATGAAAATAGACTATCCAAGACTCAGAGTCAAAGGCGCACAAAAGCAGCATGTTTACAAAAGATCCTGAAGCTTAGACTGGGTAAAGCAAAAAGAAAAACGCTAAAGAGGGAGGACGCTCCAGAAAAGCCTGGAACAAAGAACGGAAGCAATTTTAAATACAGAAGATTGTTCAGGCAACGAAATCCCTAACTCATTGAGTCATTCGCACAGCCGGAAACCGAAATAGCAACAACACAATCAGTTTGAAATAAATCTGGGTTATATTAAGTATACACACAGCGAATACACCCAGCCAGAGGAAGATTTTCGAAAATATCTTCTAGTTTGTCAGAAAGAGGTGCCAGCTCTTGTTATTTCTACTTTTATCACTCGAACAAAAGGAAAAGACAGCCAGCCGACTCTTTCTAGGCGAACGTTGCATTGCTTACAGCACTAAGGAGCAGATACAGAAACAGTTAGAAATTAGATTCAATTTTTAGAAATAAATTTGTTTTAGTGAAAGGGCGGTCATTTGAAGCCGTTTCCTAAATTTGTGTAATTAAGATTAATTAGTTAGTAGTATTTAACCCTTCTCATGGCATTTGGAGAAGGGTCCAGAAATTTGTCAAAAAACTTGTCCTCAGAACATGCACTTTTGCACCCTCGGAGGGGGTTTTTGATGAATGGATGGATCGAGATTTATTTATGTTTGCATTTTAATGTCTGCTACTGATGTTTCACTTCTGTACTCTTAGTAGATATTAGAACAAGTAGAGATAAATCGTTATTGCTTGAAGTTTGTGAGTGAAATCAGTCATAAATGGTACTTTTATCTCTTGACCAATTTCTACTTATATTCTTAGAGTGATATATAGCTGAGTTGTTTATATGTTAATGTATGAATGTGTGGGTTACCATTTGGCACTTCTGTACGGTGGAGTCATTTATTTGTGCTTGACATATGAATAACTTATTATGCGATATGCTATTCACAACTGTTTTGCCTAACTTTTTATGCAAAATGGTTTATCTTAATTGATTTCTATTCTTATGATAGCTGAATGATATTTATTACCAGTTATTGTTCGAAATCTTTTTAGATCACATAATAGAGGAAATCTACCCCGGGTTAGCGTAGATTAGATGTGTTGTTTTTGTTAGATTACAATAGCATAGAATCAGTTTAGAAGTTAGAATTAAATTAGCTTAAATTACTTCTAGATCAGCATCATCAAACTCTACACACACACACACCCCCCTAGATTGGGAAACTGGTCCCATTATCCCAGTCGGACCCGCTATACCAAACGGACAAGGAGCTGCCAACCAAGTTCCGGACCGGGTGGGTATCCCCCTTGTTGTTGACCCGATTTCCGGGCCCTCAACAAGACCCCACTAGGTTACCATCCTATATCCCTAGGAAGCCCTGTTTGCCACCTTACAAACCGTAACACACCGAACAAATAATTCGAGAAGATTGACTACCGTACGAAAAGTCCTTAGTTTCCATATGATCGCCAAAGTGTATATGCAGTTTTACGGGATGTTTGGTAAACCTTTTTCCTAGTTTCTCCAGAGTAGTCACTTTCGTTCCTTTTCAGACTCCTTAAAAGAAAAGGTCCATCTAAGCACTTGTCACTTCAGGCTCATTAAATATCCGAAGGTGACTAGAGTCATATTTTCATCCTTTTCTCGACTCTTTAAAGATGAAAAGGTCAAGTTTTGTTCCTGTGTCTTAAAATTTATTCGGCCACGTTCACACTTACCCTGCTAGATCTTGTTGTGTTTTAGTTTGCGTAGGGTTATTTCTCCTTACTTGATTAGTTATCCCTAGGGATTTTGAGTTAAATCATCCTGGCGGAATCATCGATCCCATCTCCCGTTCCAAGCGACCAAGGATCCCCATCTTTTATCGCTCCTGAGGTACCGGTTGCTAGTGATACTCTTCCTGTTATTCCAAGTATCCAACCGCTTAACTCTCACACTCCGGAAGACGAGTCTTACAATATTCATTGGAACCTCATTTGGGAACCTTCCGAAGAAGATTTTCCCCTTACTCCTCCTGGTGTTTCGGTCCCAATGCCTTCTTATGACATGGATGAGACAAACCCCGTCACGAGTGAAGAGTCCTTTATGGCAAGTGGTGAAATTCCTGTACCAACGGAAGCTTCACCCTTCCGTGTCACCTCCCTTGGTATCACGCTACCTTTACGTTATAATTCTCTAGCTGATATCATAGGTTCTAGGTCTCCCCTTACAAGTTCCATGTGATCTCATACCGTCACTCTGACTTCAGGATCTTTCACTCCCCAGATTCACAATGTGACATCTGTCCCAACTATTCCAACCATTTGTGTGGCTTCCTTAGCCCCCATTGTTAGTGTCGTCACTGCATATTCAGTTGTGACAACTGTTGCCGAGCCTTCAGCAGGTCCCTCACACAGTGGCCCTTCGGCACCCATATCTGGGGTTGTTGAACCTAGCCTTAGTGCCCCACCTTCTTCTGGTTCCATTCCAACAGGGAGGGCATATGACCAATATCCTCAAATTCCTCAGAATCTGGATCCTCAAAATCCATTTAATTATTATGATTCTTGAGGAGCCCATATTTATCACCCTGGACCCATAGCATCTCAACCTCTTATTGAGGTCTTGGTTCCATTGTCTGTTGCTTGGGGTACCACAGCTTACCATGATGGCCAAGCATAGTCTTCAAATATTCAAGGACCACCCTATCAAGGTCAACCATCTTACGGACAACCATACTATGGGCAACCTTATTCAGGGCAAACTGTCGGCCCACAAGGACAACCCATTCCGGGACAACCTTCGGCCTTCAGTGGGTCTTCTTTCACATACTTCGGGCAACCTTCTGGTAACCTAGGACAACCTTACATTCAACAAGGCCAACCTGGTACCCAGCAAGGCCACCCTTCTGGACAAGTTGGTCATCCGCAAATTCAACAAGGATGGCCAATTGTCTAGCCTACTCAACCATTTGGTTAGTTTGGACAGCCTTCGGTTCCACAAGGTCAACCCAATTACCAGCAAGTCCAAACTTATGGGAAAATGGGCCAACCTCAACCTCAACCGGACCAACGTTCTAGCCAGATGGCTCAGCCTCTGTCTTCTCAAGGACATCCGTCTGGGCCTGCTCAACCGAGCACTCAAATGATTGTTTCTTATCAAGCTCCACCCGGTTTTCAGCCCCAGTCTGGGCCCCAGACCCAATCCAGTCTTCAAATTCAAGTTGGATCCCAATCCCAACCTACTTATCAAATGCAGTCTAGCCCCCGAGCTCAGTTTGGAGCCCAACCATATTGTGGTTTTCAGCAATCCCAAGGGTAAACCCAATTTACCCCATACCAAAATTATCAACAACTGCAGGTGAATCCTTACCAAAATTTCCAGCAACCATATGTTGCTCCCGCGGGCCAAGTTGGTAATCAGTGGATTATTGGGGATCAGATCCAGGGTCAACCGTCCAGTTACAACTATAACCCCTATGGACAAAATCCCTACGGACAAAACCCTTATGGACCGAATTTGTCCGGACAAAATCAATGGGGGCAACAAGCAACTAGGTGGAACTCTGGTGCTACTTCCTACCTGTGGCCTCAGATGTCCTTTAACCCTCAATTACCCTTTTTAGCAATGTTGGAATTACCATATGTGTCCAAACTGACAAATGATCCCATTCTTCATAATCCGTATTGGCCATCGGTTCCAACTAAAATTCCTGGTGATTGTCCCAAGTTTGACGGTAAAGCTGGAGAAGATCCCCAAGCCCATGTCATGACTTATCATCTATGGTGTTCGTCAAACTCATGGCTTGATGATTCAATCCAGCTCCACCTTTTTCAATGGACTCTCATTGGCTCTACTGCTAAATGGTATATTGAGCTAGCTCGCGGATCGTTTCAGGACATTAACTCGTTTGCCATGGCATTTTTAACTCATTTTCAGTTGCCAATTTGATATGAAACAGGCACACATCTCCTAACATCCTTAAAATAGACCACATCCATTTATATCTCCGATCATATCCATGAATGGAGATGACGTTGTCATTTGATTAAGTTTTGGATTCCCAATCAACTTCTAACTGACTGGTTCACAACCTCATTTGTCAGTCCGATAGCCCAGGACATTGCTATGGGGGCATGTGTAACTGAAGAACAAGCTATTGTGCGTGCTCAGTACCTTGAGTTGGTTTACTTCCAGTCCGGTATACTATATGATTATTTGCTAGATGCTCCAAGGCCCGAAACTTCCAAAGCCCCGCCAACGCCATCTGTTGACGATGTCATTGGTTCTGTCAATACGTCCTCTAAGAAATCTTCCACAAACACTGGGAAGCAAAAATCGAATGCTTCGAATGAAAACACTTCTCAGGTAGTATCCAATTCTGGTAACACTTCCAAGTTTAATGCCATTCAGTCCACCACGGTGGACAAAGCTTCGAAAGGGAAAAAGAAAGGAAAAGGAAAGAATAAGGCTGATCAACCGAAGCAGGATTCCCCTAAACCTCCAGCCGAGGAAGGTGCCAAATGCAAGCCTAAGTATCATTGCCTTATCTGTGATGAGGATCACTATACTAAAGACTGCCCCAGGCAGTCTGAAGTTAGTCATTTGTTAAAAAGTACCCCTGGGACTCGTGCCGTGCTCAAAGAGCCTTTTCCCTCCCAACAAACTCAAATGGTGGCTGATCCGTCTCAATCCTCTTCTCACTTTGGTTCTCAGGAATTATGGCTGGAATGATTCCCATCCACATTAGCACTAGAGCAAAAGAGTATCCACCACCTGCCGAGAGGGAGACTGAGGTCCCCTCTAGTGCTCCTTCGTCCAGTTCTGGTCCCCTCCATATCGAGTGACCTAGAACTGAAGCGGTCATCCGACCTCCTCCTAAATGGGTGCTCCAGAAGTCTTCTTACAACCCTAATGCTCATGTTGCTCAGCACTATAGCATCATTGAGGACTTAGCCCAGGCTCCATCAGCTATGTCTGCATTAGAAGTCCTTCAGAGCTACCCCTCTCAGAGGAATTCCTTGTTATCGACTATCGGTGGCATTGACCCGACCGACTCAGATTTGATCACTTTTGACCTAGATAGCCATATACCAAGAATGCGTCACCAAATTTCTTTCCTTATTGAGATCATCATCAATTCTAAAACTATTCATTGCACCGTCATTGATGAATGCGCTTCTACTTGCATAATGTCTATTGCTTGTTGGAAGGCTATCGGTTCTCTGACTCTAAGCCAGTCTCCTATGACCTTGGAAGCCTTTGATGGGAGAGAGTCTCATCTTTATGGTATACTCCAATGTTTTCCTATTACTCTAGAAGGAAAGACGGTCAAAGTGGAGATCGAAGTTTTCGATGCCAATTTAACTTACAACCTCCTTTTAGGACGAAGCTGGACATATGCCATGTGAGCCATCGCTTCATCTCTATTTCGTGTTATTCATTTTCCTCATCAGGGGAAGATCATCACAGTAGACCAGTTGTCCTTCTTCGCCTCCTACTCCTCCAATGGCAACGTGCCTTTCATGGAGCATACCCTCGTTCCATGTGAGAGTGTGGGTGCTGGACTCTTTAAAGATCTTGCCCTTATGGGTGTTTTTTCACTCCCACCTCCCAACATCGCTCCCATTAATATGATTTCTGTTCGCTCTGATGCTTGGATTCTTCCTCCTGTAGATCAGATAGAATCTTGGGGCGATGAGATGTCGTTGAGCCCTGCCAAGCTCAACTACGTTGAAATTGTTTCCGCATTGGCTGCATCCCCTGAACCTTCTCCTTCGAGCAGAGCTCTCGATTGGTAAACTCAATCCCCTTGGATTGGAGATGGCGTTTGGTCAGACCCTTTAAAGAAAATTTTTCCTACTTATGAAGCGATTATTGAGACCATGTCTTTCGAGGAACCCCCTTGGTCTGATCATCACCATCGTTCCGCGTTTCTCCCTACCCATCGGGAAATGCTTACTTGTCTCGAGAAGTTTTCTCCTTGTCTCCCCTCCCAACCCCTTTAGACACCCATCCAAATCCATCAAGTGTCTTCTCAAGGGAATATGGGGAACATTACAAAAACTCAACCAATCGACATCTCTGTTAAACCAGGGATTGTTGAGCACATCCATGTTGGAGTAACTTGTACTCTGAAGGAGATTCAGCTTTATACTGATCTTTTTTGCGAATTTCGT
Organism: Pinus tabuliformis; assembly: GCA_031772625.1. Classification (NCBI taxonomy): domain Eukaryota; kingdom Viridiplantae; phylum Streptophyta; class Pinopsida; order Pinales; family Pinaceae; genus Pinus; species Pinus tabuliformis. The sequence goes on along the minus strand of CM062820.1, from coordinate 1,109,794,062 downwards.
GATGTGTTCACTTGGTCTTACGAAGAGATGCCCGGCATCGATCCTAGCATCGTGGTGCATGAGATACCTACCTATCCGAGTGCCAAACCTGTTTGACAACGTCTACACCCCGTGCACCCCCGAAAGGCTGCAGCTATTAAAGCGGAAGTTGAAAAGCTTATTAAGGCTAGCTTCATTTACCCTATCCCACTCATAGATTGGGTTTCTAATATTGTCCCTATGACTAAAAAATAGGGCACTATTAGGGTATGTGTTGATTATCGTGACATTAATCGTGCTTATCCCAAAGATAACTACCCTACACCCTTCATTGACCGTGTTATAGACATTTTTGTGCCTTGCAGCTCCAAGCATGAAATGTCCATAAACCAAGGGCTCCTAAGTCCCTAAAAGTGTTTTTCCAACCCCTAAAGGAACAAGGTCAACAAATTACAGCTTCTCCCAGAATTTCTCCACCAGAAACTGCTCAGAATCAGTCAAAACAGGATCATTTTAGCTGCTCCACTAGCTAGCTACGTTGCATAGCACCTAAAAAAACTAGCTGGGTGCGTTGAAACACACCTAAATGCACTATGAGGGTGCGTTGAGCGGGAAATGACAAATGGCAGTGCCATTCCGCGAGGTGGAAAGACAATGGAAGCTTCCAGAATCTTCTCCTATGACACTTGCCTCACTGAATTCGACCAAGGATGAGTAAGAGGCTCTCAGTCTCCAAGTGGAAGCAAGAACTGACAGAGAGAAGACACTAATCAAATCATAAGCTGACTCATCCTCCTTGCATACATCTATATATGGATCCCTCATCCCAGAGATCCAGAGGTTGGAATTTTGCACATTGTAAGGAATTGCTGTTGGTTTTGAGATAGAGATCAGAGTATTGGGTGACTTATGCTTTGTTGGAGGTGAAGAGGGGCTTCTTTGTTGGGAGGTTGATGCTGGGTCAGGAATCATCGGTTGTAACTCCTCTTGGATCTTCTTTTTTTATCAATAAAAACTATTTGATTTCTTCCTACATTCTTGTGTATCGTTGATGCTTGTTACATTTGTATGGTTAGCTTAAATCTGATCCTAAGCTGTTTATGAATATAGATCCATGTCTTTGTATAGTTTTCTTCTTCTGTGATCTTACAGGTACTTGGTGAAGCTGGGCAAGTAAGGGAGAAGGTAGCTGGAAGCTGTCAAAGAAGAGAGGGATTGGATCAAAGGATTAGCGCAAGACACAGGTCGGTTCTTTCTATCCCCCTCTATCTTTAATTCATAAAGGAAATACAAAAGTAGTTTTCTCTGTTTGTTTCTAAGGCAGCTGTCACACCTTAGTGGGATAGAGCAGTTCTAAATAGACACTTTTCCCGGTAACAAAATGGTGACTCCACTGGGGAAAATGTCTAATTAGTTTGTTTGTGTATCTTTTTGTTGTTTGTTTCATAAACTTATAAGTAGCGTTTGAACTGCATTTTCCATAACAAATGCAAAGTAGACATCTGTTGCTTCAATCCATTCACTGGATCTGTTTATGATTTGAACAGCTGATTCACAAATGATCTGATTGCCCTTTGTGATAGCTCTTAGACCCTCCTTAAATATACCCCCTGATTATGCATTACTGATTGCTTTTACTTGGCCAAAAACCAAAGATTAAACTGCAAATCGTGACCCAGAACCCAGACAGATTCTCGTTTCTGGCCCAGCGCAGGTATTGTTAAGAGTTCCTGCATTTCAGCGCACTTCCCGAAAGGGCAACCTGCGCTACAATCCAGTTTCTCTGTGTTACAGGTGCGCTGATCAGACTAGCCCTGTGCAGCTGAGGTTCTTGTGCTTCATTCTTTGCAGTTTTGTCTCTGAGTTTTGCAGCCTGTGATCAGTATATGTCTGTTTAAAAACCCCTTTTCCTTGCTGTTATTCCGCCTCCTTTGTACAAAAAAGTTGTAGATGTTTTTGTGTGTTTGTTGAGTCGTTTACAGTTTTCCATTGCAAAAGTAGAATAGTCGTACTGTCGTCCTTTGATTTAGATCTGTCGCAAGTGTCGATTTCGATCATAGGAGTAAGTTTGATTGCTGTTGATGGTCGACTATACTTTTACTTTTGCCTTTGGTCTGAATTTGTGATTTTCTAGTGTCAAAAACGAGTGTTCATTTCAAAATCGTGAAGTGTCGTAATCGACTTTATCTTTTGATTTCGAAAAGAAGCTTGTTTGTGTTTATCGCTTGAAAGCAAATTCAGATTTGTACATCAACTTTCTTTTTAGCATCAATACTAAGAAAGTCGAAAACAAATACATGCACATGTGCATTTGCATATTGACAGTCTGTTTAGCTTGATTTAGGAAAGTGCATTTACAGTGTGCTCTTTGCTCTTTGTGAAAAGATTGTGTCTTTCTTTTCCCCTAGTAGCTAGGATTTCATTGCAGAAAAGAGATAAAAGTTTTTTTATCATCTTTAGATTTCATTTTAGGAGTTACATCTACATCTCGTGGTGAACCCAAAAGGAAAACTTCATAAGAAAGATCAACTTAAAATAAATTCAATGAATCTAACAACGATTTGGAACTTAACGCACAATATTTAGAGGTCTAGGCTAGATACGTATTCCGGCGTCATAAAGCCTGGTAACTGTTGTCCTCATTGATGGTTGGGTGATTCCTCCACTTTGAGACGATAAGTGCCAGTACGGACTTGTGCTCCCACATACCGTCGCGTATATTTTGGGAGACCCCTATAGGCTTAAATCCTTTATCCATAGGAAGTCGTGTCTGCTGCCCTATCGATCGCAATGCACTGAACACAACATTCGGGAAGATTGACTGTCGTACCATAAAAAGTATTCTGCAGTTTTGCGATTGGTTTGGTACTCCCTCTACCTAGATCTCTAGAGCAGTCCCTTTCGTTCCTTTTCAGACTCCTTAACGGAAAAGGTCCATCTGAGCACTTGTCACTTCAGGCTCATTAAAAATCGAAGGAGACTAGAGTCATCTTTTGTTTTTTCTTGACTCTTAAAAACTGAAAAAAAAAAGTTGTGTCAAACCGTCTAAAAATTTATTTTAAATGGAATATTCATTACCCCTTTCCTACGTTGATCTTGGGTTGAGAAAATGGAGTCTACCAACCAAGGAATTCCCCTTGGAGGAAATCCTAGTCCCTTCTCCTCTTGGGGAGATGTTGGTGCACCCCATATGGCTACATTGTCACTTCCAGGACTGACAATTGGTTTTCCTGTATGGCTCTTCTCAACCTCTGTCGTTCAGAACACCACTATTCCTGAACAATCGAATCAACAATTAGATGAGTCCAGAGTTGCCCACCAGCCTTCTACTTCCTCTAATTCTTCTTCTCCTCCTTCCTCTTCGCTTGATGGGGCTGGTAAAGCCAAAATTCAAGTTCCTAAGGAGAAGAAGGAAAAGAAGAAGAAAGAGAAGAAGAAGAAGGAGCCAAAGGTGAATGGGGGAAAACGAGTGTCGTCTAATGAAAATCCACACGCTGCACCGACCAGACCTAAATCGCCATGTGTCATTTGCAAAGGAGACCACTTTCATAGAGATTGTCCTTGCATCCCTCCGATATTAAGGGACTGGTCTCCTAGATTGCACAACCCGGTGTCGTCAACCTCTGATGATCATGTTGAAAGCACACCGTCAACTAGTGAAAGTGAAGTCCCAGGACAAAAAGGAAAATATAGATTTCCTTGTAAACTGTGTGAAGGCGATCATGCCGTCCATCATTGTCCCTTTTTAGACGAAGCTAAAAGAGTTTTGGATGATCGTCCGGTTTCACCGTTACGACTTCCTCCTGGATATAAAAAACTCTTGCCGAGTCCGTCACTAGTTGAAAATCTGGCTGGCCCGCTCAGGTGGTCGGCTGAAGCACCTATCATTGAAGATAAACCATCTGGATCCATACCAGATGAAAGTCAAAAGGTCGAGGCGGCAGTTGACCCGGTCTTGCCTTCAGAGGTTTCATCTTCAGATGATACAATCACTGAAGAGAACAAGGATGACACCGTCCAAGTTATTTTCATAAGCACAGACTCCAATGAACATGGGGGAAATTTACCGGTTCCTTTACCGCAGGAAGGAAGTTCGTCAGAGTCATACCCGGCTGTCTATTCGGTCCCACCTCCAAGAAACCTAGTTGTCTCCTTCGACTGGAATCAACTAGGCAGACCCCGTTTACCAACAAGCATACCATTCTGAATTATCGTTCAAATATATAGAATGGTTATGGCTGGTACCATCATAAATGAGGGGGCTTTTGTGAGTATCCTTTCCTCAACTGCTTGGAAAGAACTTGGTTCGCCATCACTTTTGCGTGAGATGAGAAATCTGACAGGCTTTGATAAAGGAACCAGTCGACCTTTAGGGATCCTTCCCGATGTGCCCATAACATTGAGAGGGAAAACCGTTCACCTGAACGTAATGGTAGTTCAAGGACCCCTAGATTACAATCTACTCCTTGGACGAGACTATATTTATTTCATGGGAGCCATTGTCTCCTCACTCTTTAGAGTAATGTGTTTTCCGCATGAAGGAAGAGTGGTCAAGCTCGTGGACCAGCTTTCATTCCCCAGATCATACAGAGCAAATAGTCACATACCATCCCTGAATGGTCTTTTCACGCAAGAAATGTCTCAATCTCCAGTCCGTCCTCTCGATGAGCGCGAGTAATTCGGAGGGATATGACTGAAACCCAGGGGGCATGCATCCTGGTCTGCTTCGGTAGGAAAACTTCGGGTATAGAGTAGGTTTCCGCGGGAGAATATGCCTAGTCTGTACCCCCGTCCGTGATTGGAAGAGGGGGTTATTCTAGTACAGGATTCTCTTGTCAAAGTTATGTGGGTTGGCGAGTGCCGCCACCTACCTTTGTTTATCTCGGTAGACATTGCCAAAGAAGTGTTTTGTTTGCAGTGTGAATAGAACAATCTTTGGGTAACATGTAAGAGGTAGGCCTCTCTCGTTAAAACAAATGTTTTGGCAGAGAGAAGTAGAGGTAACCTTGAAACTCTATTTTATACCTGGGGACATGCAAACCTTTTGGAGTGCAAGCAAAGAGTGATTATTTATCTGCTTTTTAGATTAGTCGTTTCCTAACTTGCATAAAGAAAGGATGTGGGGCAAAACTCTAAAAGTTGTCGTTTTATATGAGACATTCTTATCATACGACTGGATTAATCGAGCAGTGTTACCGCGAGGTTCAAGCTTGTTAAAAAATAAACCCGGATCGAGCAGTGTTATCGCGAGGTTCAAGCTCGTTAAAAAATAAACCCGGACCGAGCAAATGTTTCCACCCGTGTTTAAGCTCATTAAAAAATGAACTATTCCCCGGTAAATAACCACCGTGAATGTAGTACTTCAGCATTAAAGCCTTGGTCGTGTTTGCACTGTCACCTCCACTTTTACATTGGTCGATCATTCACCTCCATTTGATTGTTTACCCATTTTGAGGAACAGCTGCGAAGAGTGATTTCACTAGCCATCCTTGTGACACTGCCGTGATTGGAAAATTCCAAACCTTACCTGGAATCAGCTGCTACCCGTTATATCACTCGTTCCTCAAAAGACGAGTCTCCTTTAAGCTCTTTTCAATTGACTCATAAAATATGAAAAGATTGTCGAGCCATTGGCCTCTCCAGCTTGTTAAAGGGACAGGAAGTGTTATCCCTCCTCTAGATTTTAATCTTTTTGGACCTGAGGGATTATTACACAGAAAGATCGAGCGCTTGTTTTGTTCGGCTCGTTAAAGCTATCGAAAATTCATCCCTTCTGTATTGTTTTATACTTTTTCGGACTTAAGGGATTAGATGACGAAAAAGGAATTTTGGAGTTACCTTTACGTGCCTTTTCAGACTCTCAAAAAATGAAAAGGACCGAGTTATCTTTGTCGTTAAACTCGTTAAAAAGATTAATAGCGACAAACTTGTCTTTAGACGAGAACGAGTTTCACTATCGCTAGGCTCGTTAAAACATAGCGATGGGTTTGCCCGAAGGGCAAATTATAGAACAAGCATATGTTATCCTCCTCAAGCTTGACAAAAATAAAGAGGTACTGATCAGCAATGACTGGGGAAAAATTGGGAAGAAAACTCAAACAATATTTATTGGTAGCAATTCACTCTTGAACATGACACTTCCACTCCATGTCCGAGTCAGGTTGGGTTGGTCACATCGCCATGGTCACACCATACCATCCACATTTGGGGTTAATGCTACCAATCCATCACATAAGTGTCGCCGACATGTTCAAGAGAAGTCATCCAGAGAAGTCACCTGTGTCCCACCCACTACCATACATTATACTTCATTCTTTCATGACCGCCACCCTGAACCGTATATCATCAGATCGCTTTCACCTCCATCAAAATAATTTGCTCCGTTCCGTGTCATTGATGTGGGATTCATTAAGCCCCTCCTTTGACGGATCACTTCTTGTCGACATCAGCTCATTATCCAAGAAGTTGATCTAGGAACACCCCATTCAGTACTTTGAAGCTTGCATGCCTTAATGGCAAGTTTCTCACTTCCAGCGACAGGTTTACATCAATGGCCTTCAACGGAAAGATTTTGCGTGGTGTTCGACGCCAAGTCCTTTATTCACACCACGTGAATTGTACTGTAGTACCTTGAGGGTCATTATCATTATCGGTGATTCCTCTCGCGCTTGTTAACAGTTTACATCATTGACTGGTAATCAAGCGATGTCTTTCCATGTTCGACTTCAAAACACTTTTCACATGGATCGACTTGTACTTCGAGTGAAGATCGGACGAGATTGAAGACCCCGGATCTAGTTTCATTCATCCGGGCTGCGATATATATTCAGGAAAATAAAGACATTAAATGTACATCATTGCAGCACAGATAATCATCCTACCAAAAGGATGATGGCTCTATCAGAATCATCAGTCTACACTCAGACGATTGTCTGTCCTATGTACATGAAAATGAATTTATAAAGCTGAGCATGGGAATGCCCGCCTCAGCTAGATCATGAAAAACAGTATGAAGATAATGTATTGTATTGTATCTTATTACAGGTCTCCTCCCAGCATTGAAAGAACTTCGGATCCTCATAATAAAGCATTTCACCCGATTAACGGCCTCATACTTTAGGGGGCAACTATTATAGACATTTTTGTGCCTTGCAGCTCCAAGCATGAAATGTCCATAAACCAAGGGCTCCTAAGTCCCTAAAATTTTTGTTCCAACCCCTAAAGGAACAAGGTCAACAAATTACAGCTTCTCCCAGAAGTTCTCCACCAGAAACTGCTCAGAATCAGTCAAAACAGGATCATTTCAGCTGCTCCACTAGCTAGCTGCGTTGCATAGCACCTAAACACACTAGCTGGGTGCGTTGCAACGCACCTAAATGCACTATGAGGGTGCGTTGAGCAGGAAATGACAAATGGCAGTGCCATTTTGCGAGGTGGAAAGACAATGGAAGCTTCCAGAATCTTCTCCTATGACACTTGCCTCACTGAATTCGACCAAGGATGAGTAAGAGGCTCGCAGTCTCCAAGTGGAAGCAAGAACTGACAGAGAGAAGACACTAATCAAATCATAAGCTGACTCATCCTCCTTGCATACATCTATATATGGATCCCTCATCCCAGAGATCCAGAGGCTGGAATTTTGCACATAGTAAGGAATTGTTATTGATTTTGAGATAGAGATCAGAGTATTGGGTGATTTATGCTTTGTTGGAGGTGAAGAGGGGCTTCTTTGTTGGGAGGTTGATGCTGGGTCAAGAATCATCGGTTGTAACTCCTCTTGGATCTTCTTGTTTTATCAATAAAAACTATTTGAGTTCTTCCTACATGCTTGTGTATCATTGATGCTTGTTACATTTGTATGGTTAGCTTAAATTTGATCCTAAGCTGTTTATGAATATAGATCCATGTCTTTGTATAGTTTTCTTCTTCTGTGATCTTACAGGTACTTGGTGAAGCTGGGCAAGTAAGGGAGCAGGTAGCTGGAAGCTGTCAAAGAAGAGAGGGATTGGATCAAAGGATTAGCGCAAGACACAGGTCGATTCTTTCTATCCCCCTCTATCTTTAATTCATAAAGGAAATACAAAAGTAGTTTTCTCTGTTTGTTTCTAAGGCAGCTGTCACACCTTAGTGGGATAGAGCAGTTCTAAATAGACACTTTTCCCGGTAACAGACCGGCTCATTGATGAGTGTGCGGGAGTGAGATTTATTCATTCATGGACGGCTTTTCTAGTTATAGCCAGATTAATATCTCGCCTAAGGATCAACACAAGACCACCTTTATCTTTCCGTGGGCACTTTCACTTAAAAAAAGCCCCCCTTCGGTTTAAAAAATGTCAGTGCCACCTTCCAACACACGATGTATTATGTGTTTCATGATATTTGACACATCGAGTAGTTTTACTTGGATGACCTTCCAGCTCATTCAGCGAAGTGCTAGGACCATCCAACCCACCTTCGCGAAATTTTTCTCCGTTGTCAACACTATCGTATCCGGCTTAATCTGCATAAGTGTGTCTTCTGCGTCGAGTCAGGCAAACTTCTTGTGTTCATCGTCTCCCAGGAGGGTATCCGTCTCGATCCCCTTAAAGTCGAAGCCATCCTGAATCTCCCTCCCCCTGCTTCTTTGCAGCAATTGTAGAGTTTGCAGGGTAAAGAAAATTTTTTACAATGATTTATTCCAAATTATGTTGAAGTGGCCAAAGGCTATACGTGGTTATTAAAGCGGGACACCCCTTTTCTTTGGGATACCGCTACACAAGAGTCATTTGAGCACCTCAAGGCCCTCCTTGTTTCTGCTCCATTGTTACGCCCCCCTGATTATCACCATGACTACACTCTCTATTTAGCCGCTACCAATACCACCATCGGCATGGTTCTAGTTCAAGATGATGATGATGGTACTGAGCATGTCATTTACTATCTCAGCCGCAATTTACTTGATACAGAAACTCGATATGCCTATGTTGAGAAGTTGGCATTGGCCGCCATTTGCGCCATCCAACATTTCCACCACTATATATTATTCCGCACCACGACGGTGATTTCTGATTGCAACCCAATGACATACATCTTGTCATATCAGTTACTGGGGGGCAAGTACTCAAAGTGGATTGTCATCCTTCAAGAGTTTGACTTGGAGGTCACTACCACCAAGTCTAAGAAGTCCCTCATCTTCGCTGAGTTGCTTTGCTCCCTACCGTCTATTACCGTGCCCTCTCGGTTAGAGGACCATATTCTGGATGAAACTCTGTTCTTGATTAATACCCTCAATCCTTGGTACGGGGATATTATTGTCTATCTCTAGACATCCTCTTTTCATCCTGATTTGTCCAAGGATTCTCGGTGATGAATTCGCCATCATTCTCAACCTTATCGCATTATTGGGGACACGCTGTACCGTATCGGCACCAACTCTATTCTTCGTTGATGCTTGCATTCGAGGAAGCCAAACGAGTTCTAAATGACTACCATTTTGGTGCCTGTGGTGGTCATATGTCTAGGTATGCTACTACTCAGAAGATCCTCCGTGTTGGTTATTTTCGTCCTTCTATCTTCAAGGATTGCATTCTTATCATCCGCTCTTGTCATGAGTGCCAAATCTACCAGCAGAAGATGCGCGCGCCTCCTGCTCCTTTGTACCCTATCATTACCGTCGGCCCTTTTGCCAAATGGGGAATTGATTATATGACCTGTAACCCTCGCTCGACCGGGGGGCATGGATATATCATCGTTGCCATTGATTATTTCACGAAATGGGTCGAGGCAATGCCTACACTATTCGAAGACGGTCACATAGCGGCACAATTTTTATTCAATCATGTCATTTCATGATTCGGAGTCCCTTAGGCTATCATCACTAATCACGACAAACATTTCCGTAATCATATGATGACTGAGTTAAAAACCCAGTTGGACTTGCAGCATGATAGCTCAACACTGTACTATCCTCAGGCCAATGGCCAAGTGGAAGTTGTCAACAAAGTTTTAGTCACGATGCTTCAACGCACCATCGACATGCACAAGTCCAACTAGAATTTGATGTTGTTCTCTGCCTTATGGGCCTACCGAACTTCAGTGAAGGATGCCACTGAGTTCACCCCGTTCCAATTAGTTTACGGTCTGGAGGCTACCCTTCCGATTGAGTGTGAGATCCCTTCTCTTAAATTATCCATCGAATTACTCCCCAACACTACTCCGATAGAAGAACATATTCTCTACCTAGAGTGGCTAGACAAGACTCATCGACTAGCCTCTCTAGCCATTGAAGCACAGAAGGAGTGAAAACTCACTTTGATCATACTGTCCATCCTCATTCTTTCATTGAAGGAGATTTAGTCTTGCTCTATGATTAAGCAAATGATAAGTTGGGGGCAAGAAAATTCGAGCCTACTATTTTGTGAAACGAGTTTTGCAAAAAGGGGCCTATGAGCTGATTGATTATGAAGGGAACCCTCTAGATAAGCCCCGAAATGGGCTTTATCTGAAAAAATATTATGCATGAATCTCATGCATTTGATTTGTACATACGTGTGTTTTTAGCAAGTGTGTTGTGTGTGTGTTTTCATGTCTGGCTTGGTGTGTAGGCATAATTTCCACTTATTGGGTCTTTTTGCTTCTTGTGCAGATGTCTAGTACACCTTACGTTGGTTTCGCTAATGGTGCCTGCTGCAGTATTGAGAACCTTTCTTCTACGGCGTGGGTGATCTACGATCCTCACGGTGAGTTAGTAGAACTTCAAGGTGTTTGTCTAGGTTGCACCACAAACAATGTCGTTGAATATAGTGTTGTCACTAAATTACTGACTGAGGCTATCAACCTCGGTATTTGTACATTAGTTGTGAATTTGGAGTCTCAGCTTATTGTCCTACAGCTTAACAGGTATTATTCCATCAGAGATCATCGGATTTTAAGGTTTTATTTACGTGTTAAATTGTTGGAAAGAAATTTTGATTTTATTACATATCAACACATTCCAAGAAGATTAAACACATTAACTAATGCATTAGCAAATCATGTATTAGACAAACATTTACACAACATGTAATCAAAACAACATATAGAAGCATTCAGAACACAATAAAGAACCATAGGAATATGTATATATATATATATATATATATATATATATCATGTGGGGCACTGAGGTGCTCAAAAAATAAGTGTATATGTCCAAATAGAGTCTGTGCTCTCCATACATCCGAGACACATGTCTCTCAAAAAAGCCGCAGGAAATAAAACCTAGGCGTCTACTGCAGTGGGTTATGCTCCCTGTAGCACACCACTTCTCATGTGACTCGCCTCATGAGTCTATGCACCCTAGGTATCACCCCTACTATATGTATCTAGTACTCTATGGGGACCTCCTCGATCCCCCTGTAATCAGGGATCCCCTCTGTTAGGCCCTCAAGATTGTGGGCCACTGTCTCCACTGGACTGCCAGCTGGGGGAACCAAGGCTAGCTCTCTAATGCCTTGTGGATCCCTCCGTGCCTCTAGAGCTAGTCCCATAGGCATCTCTGGTCCCACATCTACAAGTAACATAGAGTACATCATTAAGACATATACATGAAAATATCTAAAAATATATCATAAAAGACAAAATACAAAAATAGTATGATTAGGTCTTTTACCTCCATCATACCACTGCTCGCCAGCAGGCAACTAAATGTCGTGGTCTTCATGAAAATCCATACCAGCATATGGCCAGTCCTCGACAAAGGTCATCTGGCAATCCAGCCACTCGAGGAATAGTGTCCCCCATGACACTGGTCGTCCACCACCCCCTCGTGGCATAACATGCGCCCAGCGAGTGATCCGGGTCTCCCGCAGTCTAGGCCTGTCCAAGTCCATGTCCTGCAACTAAAGTGCCAGCACCTGCTCCAGCATGATTGGGATCAAGATAAACTCGTAACCAAATTACTTTGCCTCCCCGAGACGACATTTGGTGAGATGTCTCTTTATGTTGATCGTCACCGCTTCCGCCTAGTTGTACATGTTCAGGTTGAGGCAATCAAGAGCCAACCGGAGGTGGGTCTTTGTCGCCTCATGTTGGGCTTGGGAGCCTGCTGCCCTCATCACCATAAATAGAACCAAGCAAAGAACCAAGTCTTCCACCATGGGAATTGCCACTTTCCCGCTAGCCCGCTAGTGTTTGATTTGCGTGCCCCCGGGCACACTCGTGCTATCAGCATGTCTAGTGATTCACCCCCAGTTTGTTGGCCCTCTAGAATCGACCTCTCCTGTGACGAGACAATCCAGTTAGGAAATATATGTCTGTAGCATTGAACTCAATGTCTCTGCCCCGGATAATGAATTTTCCGTCTTTTGGGTTCCAATCACGAATTAGAAACTCTAACAAATCAAGTTGAGCCTGAAGATGTGGAGTGAGAAAAAATTTTAGTAACCTGTAAGCACATAAAGCATTTCGACACCCAACATCATTGAATGCTTGCTCATCGTTGATATCGTGAGTTCGTTCCTGCCAAACAAATGCCATCTTTCCCTGCACTAAAAGAAAAATGAATTAGAGCTCTTTTCATAAATTTAAATCCATAATTTATACAAAAATTCAACTTCACATCGTCGTCGTGACTGTTTCCAAAACAGCAGTGACGACGTAGAGGCAATAGCTCATTTTTCCCGTGATCGTCGCGAGAGTACATTTGTTTCTCACGATAATCATGGAGGTGGTACGTGTAACCACACTCGGTCATCGTGAACCCGAGTGGCTTTTCCACGAAAACCGAGAGGTGGATGTGAATTTGAAAATCTGCCTAAAACCACCTACCTAACACTAAATTGCATAAAAAAAACTACTGAAATGCAGTGCAAGGAAGAATGTACTTACTTGGCGAAGGTTTTAGGATGAACCGTGGATGGATGGTGCCAGAATCAGCTTGAGAAATTCGCTCAGGTTGGTGCTCCAAATGCCCAAAGGTAAAATGTGCAATGTAAATGGTAAAAATAAATGAATTACCCCACCCTTTTTATAGTAATTTTTTGAAAAAATTAAAAATTATACTTTAGGGTGTGGGTTTTTTCGTTTATATCACATTTTTAATTAGGGTTTTTTGGTTTTGACTCTATTTCTGCATATATTTTTTATTTATGTCGAATGGGTCTTATGTTTGACGTGATTTTTACAGAGTTACAAGTGGCGAGGTTGTGTCATAATTTATATGCACTTGATCCATAAAGTCTTACTTAACGCTCTTTTCCAACTTTAAAGATGAAAAGACTGTCGAGTTATTCCTTTTGACTCATTAAACAAAATAAGAGGTTGTTCGCTTTAAGCTCTTTTCCGACCATATAAATGTGAAAAGATTGTCGGGCTTTTGACGTTTCAGGTTCGTTATTGGTTACGAGATGACGTGTCTTCGATCGCTTTTCTACTCTTTCGGATCGAGGTCACTAACGACGAAAAGTACTCCTTGATCGTAATGGTCAAGTGGTTCTCTCAAGTATTGTTTTATACTTTTTCGGGCTTGAGAGACACAAATCTATGAAAAAGGACCCCCCTGAAGTTTTCTTTTCCATGTCTTTTTCAAACTCCCTAAACATGAAAAAGACTCCAAGTTTCACCTATGTCAGACTCGTTAAACCCCGACGGCATTGGACTCGTCACCATGATGAGACTCAAGCTTCTCGTCTCTAGGGCTCGTTAAACTATTACTAGGTTGGATTCGACCAAAGGTTGAACTTATATTATAAGCATATGCTATCCCCTTCAAGCTTGTTTTCAAAAATAATTGGGGTACTCGCTAGCAATGGTGGGGGAAATTTGGAAGTTGTCATTGGTTACCTGCGGCAGCTAGTCACTCTTGAACATCAACACTTTTGCTTCTTGTCGGGTTGGGATATCCATACATCGTCATTTGGCCTTCCGGGTTTTTGGTTGCCATTTAGCCTTATTCCATCTAATCCATGTTGTCTCCATCAAGCCTTTGATCCCTTGGTACCTAAATGCTGCCACCCTTCGGAGTTGTCTCACCGACACATTCAAGAGTATAATCCTTCTACAGTTCACATCCTTACCTCTTCCTGTGATACTCTGTTTCACCATCTACCACTTGTTCCTTATCTCGTGTCATTGATGGGGGAAACATTATGGCCCTCCTGTGATGGATCATCTCTTGTCGACGTCAACTCATTGTCCGAGACATTGATCTAAATATCCCCTTTGGTACTTTGGAGCTTGCATGCCTCAATGGCAATTTCTTCGTGCCTGACAATCGACTTTCATCATTGGTCATTGATTGGGTGGTTCCACAAGTGTTCGACTTCATCTCATTCTTCACACTTCGTGGATTGTACTAGATAGTACCTTGAGGACCATTGGCATTATTGGTGGGTTCTCTCGTGCTTGTTAACGATTTTCATCATTGACTGGTAATCAAGCAACTTTCTATCATGCTCGACCTCAGCACATCTATTCACATGCTAGAATTTGTACTATGATTGGTTGGGTTTCAAGACCCCGAACTCAGATTATACACATTTTCGGGCTGTGTGGATTGGTTCGTGATTACATGACTCTTTGATGGATGGCTGCAACCATACCTGAGTCTTCATGGGTGGCTGCGACCATACCTTTATCATTATCATGGTCTTACTAGCTATATGGCTGCGCCCATACCATAGACCTAGTTTGTATGTCTTTTGGATGGTTGTGCCCATGCCTAGACTATAGGTATTTCACTATCAGAGATATTAGTTGTACTTGTGCCTACAGGTTCTTCCAGGTGGTGTTCCAGTTTAGACAGTTTCGTAAAGCATTTCACCCCTCCCACTCTCTCGAGCTTCATACTTTAGGGGGCATCTGTTACACAGTAATTTGTCATTGCCTTCACCCCAGTCCTTCTACTATGTCATGTGTCCAGTAAAACATGCTAATATTAAACAAATGCTCTCTTACGTTGCCAATTGACCCACTTTTCCTAAGTTTTTTGCCTCGTCGCGAGAATCCACTTAATATACGTGACAGACCTCTATCATAAATAGTCCAGTCATGCCCCCATCGTAGGAGTACACCTATTTCCCATGACCGTAGGATTTCATGCCCCGGTGTGAGGCTATTTGCTATCTTTAGCGATGGTTTGACTGAATACATTTCCTACTAGCAATGTTGGCGCTAAAGCTTAGTTATGAACTAGCGACGATCTAGATTGGTCTTTCTCGATGTCTCTGGACCTGTTGTTGGGTCAGATTGGGTCACCCTTCCCCCTCTGGCATGGTGGTTCCGTCTTTTGTGCTACTTTCCCTGAGGATAAGCTCCCTCTCCCTCATTTCATGGAGACTCCTTCTCCTATAAAATCACTCACCATTGCTATCATCTGCTAGTTTTTTTGGTTGTACAGTGTTGCTGTTGCTTTTGAGTTTGATAGATAGTTGGTGTGAGTGTGACAAGTGTGGGATTGCTTTTTAGTTTGCAAGAAGGTGTGGAGTGCCCTTAACCTTTTGTAAAGCTTGTGAATAAGAAAGAGATATATTGCTATTTGGGAGACCCGTCTTTGAGAGTGAATACTTGAAGAAACACACTGGTTGGACCCTCTGAGAAGGCTTGCGACATCAAGACTTGGTTGTAAGCTTTGCTTTTGGTTTATTATTAATACAATCAATGATGATTTCCTATGTCTTGTGTGTAATTTACTTGATAGCTCATGACTTCTTGACTTTTCGAGTAAATAGATCATTGTTGTTTCTTGGTTACGTGATCTGTTGTTTCTTTGTGGTGTTTCAGGTTGATCTCTCATTAAGGAGAAGGAAACAGAAGTTGGAGTAGCACAACAGAACTTCATCGGCCACTGGTTTGAGGTAGGCCTCCAATGATGACTATTTAAGGGAATTAATTGTTGTTTTTTTCCTTGCTGTGACTACACCCACTCTAGGGCTAGAGGGGTTACCTCTGTCCGCAGAGGGAACACTTTCCTGCATCACACATACCCAATATATCAGATGCATAAATAGGAAATAGAGACATGGAAATGATAGAATACTCTTCTTTATTGATACTTCTAGATAATTACTGACTCAACTCGCCCTGCGCACTCAACTGTAGGGGTCCACGCACTCAGCTGCGGACTTCGAGGCCACTGCGCACTCAGCTACAGAGCCTCTACCTATGCTACGACCCAAAACTTAGACTTCTACTTCTGAGCTATCTCTAAATTCTTTATTACTTCCATTGCGTAGTTTATTCTTCTTACTACTTAGAGCTTAGCTCTATTTAACAATCCCATGGTCCACAGACCATGGGTAGATCTTCTACAATCGACATTACATTATCAAAATAAGGGCGGACAACCCTATGACTCTTTTAACATCTACAAGCTTTGCACCCACAAAAATGCAAGTCTTTACATTTAGATTACAAAATTAGACCAAAATATGGGCTTTAAGCCCCAAAACTACCCTTGGGGGATCCCGCGCCCAACAGCAAGAAAAGTGTAGCCACAGGAAAGGGTGCAAGCTATTTGCAGTAAATATTTCTAGTGATAAGTGCAAGGAGGTTGATGATGCATATGTGTTAAAAAAATACTTGATTTTACAGCAATTCAGGGATGTATTTCCTGAGGACATTACAAAGTTTCCACCTCCTAGGGAGGTAGAATTTTCTATTGAGTTAGTGTTAGGGGAAACTTCAACATCTAAAGCACCTTACAGGATGAGCCCACCTGAGTTGGTTGAGTTAAATTTGCAATTAAAGGAAATGTTGGACAAGGGATACATTAGGCCAAGTGTATCACCTTGAAGTGCACCAGTCTTTTTTTGTGAAGAAGAAAGATGGTACCCTCAGATTATGCATTGATTACAGGAAGTTGAACAAAGTGACTATCAAGAAATATATCATTTTTCGATGATTGATGACTTGTTGATCAATTGAAGGGAGTAGTAGTGTTCTCGAAGATTGACTTGAAATTCAAATACCATAAGGTACACATCAAAGAGGAGGATATATACAAGATTGCATTCAGGACCATTATGGGCATATGAGTTTGTTGTTGTTCCATTTGGCTTAACAAATTCTCCAGCTACATTCATGTTTTGAGATTAGTGTGTTGTTTCCATATTTGGATAAGTTTGTTATTGTGTTCATTGATGATATACTGGTATATTCTAAAAATGAGGAAGAGCATGCTGAACATTTAGCAGCAGTGTTAAGGTTGTTAGGGAGCATCAGTTTTATGCTAAGCTCAACAAGTGTAGTTTCTTTCAGATTGAGTGCACTACTTGGGACATTTTGTCTCCAAGAAAGGCATTGTAGTAGATCTAGAGAAGATAAGGGTCATCATGGAGTGGGTATCTCTTAAGAGTGTGGATGACGTGATATCTTTCATGGGTTTGGCAGGGTACTATAGGAGGTTTATTAGGAACTTCTGGCATATTTATTACATTGTCACATCATTGTAGAGGAAATGTAAGAAGCTTGAATGGACTGAAGAGTGTGAGAATAGCTTTGAGTAGCTTAAGCAGTTGTTGACACATGCACCAGTACTACATATCACAGATCCAGATAAGGAATTTGTGGTATGCATAGATGCTTGCAAGAGAGGGCGTGGTGGAGTCCTTATGCAGGATGGACAGGTGGTATGTTATGAGTCTCGGAAAATAAACAAGCATGAGTAGAACTATCCAATGCATGATATCGAGTTAGCAGTGATTATACATGCACTAAAGATGTGGAGGCACTATCTTCTTGGTAGGCGGTTTGTGCTTATGAGTGATCACATTGGGTTGAGGTATTTGTTTGACCAACCAAATCTGAATGTCAGGTAGGGTAGATGGTTGGTCATGATCAACGAGTTTGATTTCAAGATCATGTACATCAAAGGCAAGGAGAAAAAAGAGGCAGATGCTCTTAGCAAGAGGGGATAGGTGAATCACTTAGCAGCTATGAGCTCTTATGGGACAAATTTATAGGACAAGGTCTTGCAGGTAGGACTATAGGATGTCAGGTATATGGAGATTGTACACAGGCTACAACAGGGTGATAGTACAGGTATAGGTATAGTTGCAAGTACATGTAGATTTAGTGGTACATGTACAGGTGTAGGTGCATAGGATTTGGACTATTGTCTTGCGGCAGGTGGATGGTTAGGTTCTGAGACAGGATATATGTAATAGATAACAATGAGCTCAAGAAGGTTACCTTGAGGTATTTTCCTGAGAAACCATATTTAGGTCACCTAGGCTATCAGAAGACACTCACTATAGTGAAGAGGTATTACTATTAGCTGAATCTGAAGAGGGATGTAGTAACGTTTGTGGCGAGATTTTTTGATTTTCAGCGAGTGAAGGTAGAGTGTAGACATACAAGTGGACTGCTATAGCCGATCACGATCCTAGAGTGGAAATTGGAGGTCATTTCCATGTATTTCATCACAGGGTTGCCGAAGATAGTGAAGTAAGTAGCATGATTCCATCATGGTCATTGTGGAAAAGTTAAGAAAGGTTGCACACTTCATTCATGTGAATTCTACATTCTAAGCTAGTGATGTAGCATAGGTATCCATTAGAGATGTGGTTAGACTACATGGTGCCCCGATGAAGATTGTGTTAGACAGGGATGCAAAGTTCACTTCCAAGTTTTGGAAGGAGTTATTTGCAAGTTTGGGCAATATGTTGGCCTTCAGAACAAATTATCACCCGTAGACAGAATGACAGATGGAGAGGTTCAATAGGATATTAGAGGACATGTTGAGGATGTATGTGATGCATCAACAAAACAAGTGGGAAGAGTATCTCCCTTGTTGAAAATAGTAACAAGAAATGATAAAAATAGAATCCAGAAATTCCAATTTTAATTTGTCCTTGAATTAAAATTGTCAATTAAAATCGAATTTAGTCTCACCAGCTACTTGGAAATAATTAATTAATTCATTATGACTTAATTAGTTGGAGAAATTCAAATTAGAAGTCTTTCTGAAGTCATGCAAGAGTTATCCCTTAAATTAAGGAGATAAGCCTTAATTAAGGAGATAAGATTGAGTTATATTTGAGCTGTAATTAGTTAACTCAGTTTACTGAGTTAAGACCAGTTAAATTAATTCAAAACTATTTGAGGAACTAATTGTGAGTTATCAGTCAGTTGATGCATGCATGCACTCAACTAGTGTACTCCAGATAACTGAAGATTCCATCATCAAAAACTCATGCATGTCTGTTCCGAGAAAGACCCATTCGAGAGTAAAGTCAAGGATAGTGTACTATCATTTGCATGTTTTCTCTTATAAAGGAAACTCAAGCATGTAGAAGGAACAAGGTTCCTTAAGGATTGTGCAATTCTACAGTGTGTTAGGGCAGTGTTCCACTTGGTGAGGTGAGAATCATCCACTAGGAACAGCGCAAGGAAATAGGAGCTTGGAGGGCAGAGAGGAAGGCTTGTGAGAATTCAGGATTCCTGTGAGAATCTATGAGGATTGTACTAAGAGCTGGCTAGCTATGAGAGCTACGACTTTGTATAATTCCTATGTATTTCCACCTTGTACGATAATACAGATAGTGAGGTTTTTAGCTGAGGCTTCCCCCAAAGTATTTTCATGTGTATTATGCATTGCTTCTTCTTCTTATGGTTATATTGTTCAACTCGATCTTTAAGCTTCCACAAAGCAAATTGATAGTAGAAGTAGGTTATAGTATCTTTCTTTGGTTATATTGCATTATCGGGTTAATCTATAGTCAGATTTTCTACATATTCTTAGAGTGAGATTTGTAGAGAATTCGCAGAATTTATACATGGTATCAGAGCCAAGTTTATCGGAGCAGTGAACAGTATACTGAGAAGAGAATTAAAAGTTTGAAGTTCGGGGTTGCAAGTGCAAATTGAATTCATATCATACTTCAAGTTGGCCAATGGAGTATGGCTTGAGACTCGAGTATGCCTTGGAAGGTAGCTCAAATTACATAGCATGGAAAGATAGAATGGAGGCTGTATTAGAATACAACGGCTTGAAGGATTTCATTGATCAAGAAATCCCAAATCCAGCTTCAACTAATGCACAAGATTTGGCTGAGTGGAAGAAGTGTGTGGCAAAGGTGAGACAGATCATCCTTGAGGGAGTTCGAGACCACATTGTCTTGAGTCTCCTTGGGAAGGATACTCCATTTTCAATGTGGAAGACATTGAAGGACCTCTACCAAAACAAGAGTGACTAGAGGAAATTGGTGCTCAAGGATAAGCTTAGAAGAATCAAGATGGAGATGGGCGACATTATTTCCACATATTTTAACAAGCTCACCACTTGTAGAGATGAGCTTGGTAGTGTGGGAATAACTACTGGCAATGATGATATGGTGAGCCTCACTCTCCTTGGCCTTCCAAAGAGTTGGAATAGCTATCAGGACTTTATGAATGGAAGGGAGAAACTACCAGATTAGGAACGACTATGGTCAAATCTCATGCAGGAGGAGATCAAGAGGAGCACACGAGATGGTTCTTCATCCAAGGATTATGATGAATAAAATCTGGCCTTAGAAAGTAAGGAAAGGAAAGGGAAGGGGAAGGCTTCCCATTCCAAATCAAATTCTTATCATGGAGGGAAGAAAGGTGACAAGTCTAAAGTGATATGCTTTAATTGTCATGAGATGAGACATTATGCAGCTAATTTCCCATCAAAGGAGTCCAAGAAGGGATCCTCAGAAGGATCGGGAGGTGAGGCATTAGCCTCTCTGTTCGAAATGGACTTTAGCCTCATTGCATGCATGGTGTCATTGATGGAGTTGTGGTTGGTATCTTGACAGTGGAGCCTCATTCCACATGACCGATGATAAAAATTTATTCAATGCTTTGGAGGAGAAAGACCTCAATATGTGCATAGAGATGGGTGATGACGAAAGGTATAGTGTTTCAGGAGTGGACACGGTTGCTTTTTAGAGGGACCATGGAGCTCCTATCACCTTGACAGATGTGAAGTATGTGCCTGGACTGAAGAAGAACTTGGTATTGGTTGTAATGTTGGAGGAAAAAGGCTACAATGTTGTCTTTAGTAAGGGAAACGTTTTCCTTAGACACATCATCACGAGATAGGTGAAACAAATCGGTTCACGAGTTAAGAACCTATATTCTCTTGAGGTTCAAGATGCATTCAAAGCCTTGAGGAGCAAGGCAAATGTTAGAGACTTGGTGGTTGAGAGGGAGAGTAGATTACCTCTCAACATGTGTCCCAGAAGAAGTCTCAGGCAATTGTGGAGGAGCCACAATTGGAGAAGCGGAGAGGAGACCGAGTGAAGAGATCCACTCATGGATATACCTCCATTAGGGGGGAATTTCGATCCAAGTGGGTAGAGGGATCACATGAAGCCATACCTCCAGGTTTGAGGTGGGGCGATGTGAAGTGATAGTCCCAAGAAGGCTGAAATTGGGCAGGGTCCATTGAGAGGTTTTATCTCATGGATTGTAGCTTGCTACGGGAGCCCAAAGTACATAGTAGTGGGAGGAAACGGTGGGATTGATGCAGTCAGGGATCAAAGTGACAAAGGCTAGAGTAGTCAGATACTGAAGAGCGTAAAGAAGGATTGACAACAGTACAGAAAGGCAGAGTCAACAGAAGTGCAAAGTTTTCAATTGACAGAGGCAATAGCAGTCAGAGACTTTGATGACAGATGCATCATGCTGATTCAAGTTGGATGTTTTTTTGTTTCTGGAGTTGTTGGAGCAACAACACTAGAGAGAAGTGTTACATGCATAACATTCCAAATGTTCATGATCGAGATCAAGTTGAATTCCTTTCTTATTGATAGGGAATGTTGAAAATAGCAACAAGAAATGATAAAAATAGAATCCAGAAATTCCAATTTTAATTTGTCCTTGAATTAAAATTGTCAATTAAAATCGAATTTATTCACACCAGCTACTTGGAAATAATTAATTAATTCATTATGACTTAATTAGCTGGAGAAATTCAAGTTAGAAGTATTTCTAAAGTCATGCAAGAGTTATCCCTTAAATTAAAGAGATAAGCCTTAATTCAGGAGATAAGATTGAGTTATATTTGAGTTGTAATTAGTTAACTCAATTTACTGAGTTAAGTCTAGTTAAATTAGTTCCAAACTGTATGAGGAACTAATTGTGAGTTATTAGTCATTTGATGCATGCATGCACTCAACTAGTGTACTCTAGGTAACTGAAGATTCCCTCATCAGAAACTGATGCATGTCCGTTCTGAGAAAGACCCAGTTGAGAGTAAAGTCAAGGACAGTGTACTATCAGTTGCATGTTTTCTCTTATAAAGGAAACTCATGCATGCAGAAGGAACAAGGTTCCTTGAGGATTGTGCAGTTCTGACAGTGTGTTAGAGAAATGTTCCATTTGGTGAGGTGAGAATCATCCATTGGGAACAACGCAAGGAAATGGGAGCTTGGAGGGTAGAGAGGAAGGCTTGTGAGAAGCCAAGATTTCCTGTGAGCATCTGTGAGGATTGTACTGAGAGTTGGCTAGCTGTGAGAGCTAAGGCTTTGTATAATTCCTATGTATTTCCACCTTGTATGATAATACAGATAGTGGGGTTTTTAGCTGAGGCTTTCCCCAAAGTATTTTCATGTGTATTGTGCATTCATTCTTCTTCTAATGGTTATATTGTTCATCTCGATTGTTCAGCTCGATCTTTAGGCTTCCACAAAGAAAATTGATAGTAGAAGTAGTTTATAGTATTTTTCTTTGGTTATATTGCATTATCAAGTTAATCAACAGCCAGATTTTCTACATAGTCTTAGAGTGAGATTTGTAGAGAATTTGCAGAATTTCTACATCCCTTTGGTAGAGTTTGCATACAACAACAGTTATCATGACTCACTAAGGATGAGTCCTTTTGAGGCATTGTATGGGTGGAGTTGTAACACTCCCATTAGTTGGAGTGATCTAGTTAGTAGGGTATTGATTGGACCAAATATGTTGGAAAACATGGAACAAGAGATGCAGGTGATCAAGAAGAATCTCAAGGCAACACAGGATAGGCATAAGAGTTATGCAAACATGAACATGTTGTTCAAGGAGTTCTAGGTTGGGAACAGGTGTACTTGCACATCAAACCGAAGAGGATCTCCTTGTGGATTGGCTCATGTGCCAAGATGGAACCATGGTTTTCTGGACCCTTCAGTATTATTGAGTGGATTGGGCTAGTAGATTATCAACTTGCACTGCCTTCAATAGTGAAAGTCCATGATGTTTTCCATGTATCTTTGCTTAAGGAGTATGTTAAGGAAGTTGGTCATGTGATTGACTGGTCTCTATTGTAGGTGGAACGAGATGGAGAATTCCAGTTGGAGCCTCAATGTATATTGCAGAAAAGGTGCTCATGCTCTGGAACCAAGAAATAGAGCAAGTTAAAGTTAAATTGAATCACTTTGGGCCCAATGAAGCTACATGGGAGATTGCGGATCATATGCCGGCTATGTATCCTTCCTTGTTTGCTGGTTGAGGAAAAGAAACTTTGATATGGTGGTTTGGTGATTGCTTATGGTGGTTTGGTAATTTCTTATGGTGGTTTAGTATTTGCTTACGATGGCTTGGTATATGCTTTATGGTGGTTTAGTATTTTCTAATGTTGGTTTAGTATGTGATTTATGGTGATTGATATATGCCTAGATATGATGATATTATATGTTTGATATATGTTTTGATATATGATTTGGAATATGTTTTGGTATATGTATATTTTGATGATGTTGTTATATGTACTCCTATGTATGGATGTAAATACTATAATGAGATGTGTTAAGAAACTCCACTATGCGATATGGGTGTTATGTTATTATGCTATCATGTGGTTATGTTATCATGATGCTATGATGCCATATGAGTTGGCACTCATCAGGATGATCATTGTAAATATCGTAATGGGTTGTGTTATAAAGCTCCACTATACGGTATGTTGTCATGTTGTCATGATTTTATGTCTTGAGCAGATCTTTCATTGTAAATACTGCATCGATATATGTTATAAATCTCCATAAGCAATATGTATTCTTTCAGCAGGTTGCTGAGGTATATTTGTGATTGAACACCGATGACAGTGTCCCTCAAGGGGGAGGGTTCTGTAACATCCCTTATGAGAATTCCATGTAATAAAGTTAAAAACAATAACCACGGATGACTAGGACACTTATTCTAAGTTAAATGTTGGGCAAGACATCCTAGAGGTTGTTCCTTTGGTTGTTTATTGCTAAGGAAATTGGAAAAGGAATTTTGGCACATTTATTTATGAAAATAATGGAAATTAGGAGAAAAAGGAGGTGAAAGGTCATAGGATGCATGTGAGGAGGAAAATGAAGGAAAATAATGGAAAATGAAGAAAATAGAGGCCTAATTCATAAAAATTCTTCTAAGGATCAGTTGGTAACCTTTTGTTAGTTTAGCTTTTGCGATCTTTCATTATTATTCTCTCTCTCTCATACTCTTGGACACTTAGATTTTTCTTGGAGAACTCTTGGATGGTGTTGAATTTTGGATTATGTGAGCAAGAAGGCAAAGGAAGAGTAGGAAAGTGCAAGAAGGCATCGATGTCAATAGCTACATCATATTTTCTTACAGGTACCAAGTTAAATGTATGATTTATTCACTAGTTTTTTCATGCATGGCATATGCATGTGGTTTCTTAGTTGTGATATGTCACTAGCGTGGAGGATTTCCTGGATTGACAGTGGATTTCCTAGCCTTCCCATTTCTTCGATAGCCATGGTGATTGTGGGTTTACTTCATTGCTTGTTTTGGTTGGTTCTCATGTATCCTTAGCTTGGGTTAAGTTACTATTCCTAGATCTTTGGTTAGAAAAACGCTCTAGAGCTCTTGGCGGGTTCAGTTATTAGTCCCAGAGCCTTAGTTGTACAAACACTATGGAGTCTGGTAAAAGTTATGGGTTGAGTTACTAGTCCTAGAGACTTGGTTGGGAAAAAGCTCTAGAGCCCTAGAAGGCTTAGATAGAGACTGATCTAATGATGGTTTTGTGATGTCCAACCGTGAGGTGGAATCACTGTTTGATGGGTTAAGGTGGATGGCCTCTAGAAGCCATGGATGAGTTTTGATTGATGTGTTTTATGAGATCCCACATTCATGCTTGGAATATGGCATGAGGGTGAATGGATGAAGAGAGATTTGGCTCAGCCATTCTACAGTTAGGTGGAACGTGGTAGTCCCATCTCCGGTTGGTTCATTTCTTTCATTAATGAGAAATCCATTCCCTTGATTTTCATGTTTTAAGTTACTGATGTATTTATGGATTTGATGGTTGATATGTTCATTGTATTTCTATTCCTATTATGCTAGTTATATGCACATTTTATGACAGTATCTATGGATGGCTCTCGTCATGTTTTTACTTGTATGTGAATGGATAATGTGCCTATGATCTAATAGATGATAATGCTGCAAATGGCAAGAGGGAGAAATGGTTCATAGTGATTCTCAAATAAGTATGAGATCCCTACACTTAACTATGTTATTTACATGTGTAGGTTACATGTCAATGATATGTTTGAAAAAATTCCTATCATAGCTAGTAGGGATCCATTAAAGGTCTTGAATAAGTATTTTCCTTAGTACTTTCATTTCCATGTTACTTTACTGATTTGAAGGGATGGATCAGTTCTAGGTAGTGCCTTGGGCTCTGAGCCTGAAAATGTGGCTTAAATCCCAAGGTCACTGGCACAACACTGATAATTTTGGTCCACATTCACTGGCAGGCAGGCCTGTGAGAGTGACTTTAGGTTGTTGGTCACTCCCTTTCCCATAGCATGAGAGTGACTATGGCCCAAGAGACCTAAAACAACAGTGGGACCCAGGGACAAGCTGTCTGAGTGGTTGACTTGTCCTCTGAGGGTTCTATTGATGATGTTGGATGTTTGTATGGTGTGTTTCCATCAGTTCCACTTCCTTAATGTGACTTAGGAGGTCAAATCATATCATAGTGGCCTCTCGTCGCATGTTTACCCTGACTAGCCAATTTCTTGGGTAGATGTGGGAGGAGGGTGTTACAATGCACACTGCACCGCCTGTACAATGTGTACACAATACTACATGCGTGAAATGTACATGACACAAATGTACATGGTGCCACATGCACAACATGTACATGACACCACCTACACACAACAACACATGTACATCATGTACACAACACCACATGCACACAACACCATATGTACATAGTACCATATGTGCAATCTACACAAAACACCATATGTACATAACACTGCATATACAACATGTACATAACATCATATGTATACAACACCACAAATCAAAAATGTCCATTACACCATATGCACACAACACTGCATATCCAACATGCGTACAATACGATATGTACACAACACTGCATATCCAACATGTACATAGAACCATATATACCCAACACAACATATGAAATATACACACAACACCATATATACAACAGACACACAACATTACACATCACAATAGGTACAATCACTGAATATACAAAATGCACAACAATAGCAATGCACAGCCAAAACCATACTACCTCTACTAAGCAACCTTGCTTCTAGTGTCTCTTTGCCATCCATGTTTGTCTTAGCATGCCGTGGATCACATTGTTTTCATTCCACTAATGTATCTCTCAGCATAGCCTGTCATAGCATAAATATAAACATAATATAATCACATAATATCAAGTCATATCCACATGATACTGACCTCAGATATATTTCAGGGCTACTCTTCCCACTTGACTCCTCATAAACCATGAACCTCTTCATGCCATTCACTTGCATAAACAATCATTCCTCCACAAGAATGATCCCTAGTGACTTTGTCAGACAATGACATACATACATACATGTATACATATAAACATCAACATAAAACAATCATGATCCTACCAGACAATGACATACATACATACATATATACATGCATATATATAAACATTAGCATAAACATGATCACAACATAATTACCAAATATCATAAGGTCAAGGTTTAGAGAACTCCCTTTATCCATGCACAACATTGAGAACAACTATTCCCAACATAGCCAAGGAATCAGATGCCTTACATCCATTCACATTACCTTTCATGTTAGTTCTCTCATGATTGTCCTACCACCATCCATTTACACTAATTGACCCAACCAACTTAGCCGACTGTCATACCCTTACATTTAGCTACCCTTACAAATGCACCAAATTTATCCAATTATTTCATTACATGTTGGGATCCACACAAATCTCCCATAGTTACATAAAGTTTCTTCTTTCCCAATGAATTCCGAAGACCCTCAAAACATAAAAGGAAAGGAAAAGAAACAAACATGAAGAAAATCATGAAAACTAATAAAAATATGACACCACAAACAAAGTGGCATGACCATGCACTAGGTATAACAAAACTAAAAATCATTGGCAAGAAAATGACAAGATAACGAAATTAGAAGACTCTCAATAGACGTCATGACCCAATCCCATGGGTTCCCAATACTTCCAAGGAAAAT